>CM053581.1:279175289-279234536 GCA_028627135.1 Pseudochirops cupreus
AATCAGATCTAACCAATTGGAAAAACATCAGTTGCGCGTGGCTGGGTCGAGCTAATATAATAAAAACGACAGTTTTACCTAAATTAAATTACATATTTAGTGCCATACCAATCAATCTGCCCAAAAATTACTGAGCTAGAAAAAATAGTGCCAAAATTCATTTGGAAGAACAAAAGGTCCAGAATATCAAGGCAATTAATGAAAAGAAATGCTAGGGAAGGTGGGCTAGTTGTACCAGAATTTAATCTCTATTATAAAGCAGCAGTCATAAAAACTACTTGGTACTGGCTGAAGAATAGAGTAGTGGATCAATGGAATAGATAGGGTACAAATGACTCAGTAGTCAACGATTATAGTAATATACTGTTTCAAAAGCCCAAAGACCCAGTTTTTGGGATAAGAACTCACTATTTGACAAAAGCTTCCAAGAAAAATATGAACTGATTACAGGCCATAGAGGAGCTTAAGAAGGATTTTGAAAACCAAATAAGAGAAGTGGAAGAAAAATTGGGAAGAAAAATGAGAATGATGCAAGAAAATCATGAAAAGAGAGTCAACAACCTGACTGAAGAAAATAACACCTTAAAAAATAGACTAACTCAAATGGCAAAAGAGGCCCAAAAAGCCAATGAGGAGAAGGATGCCTTAAAAAGTAGAATTTGCCAGATGGAAAAAGAATCTTAAAAGCTCACTGAAGAGAATATTTCCTTCAGAATTAGAGTGGAGCAAATGGAAGCAAATGACTTCATGAGAAATCAAGATACTATTAAACAGATCCAAATAGTATAAAACTAAAATCTTTCTCCTTGAAACTTTCACCCAGGTGTCATAGTTCTTTTCCTTGGTGCTCAGTTGAGTCACAGAATTGGAAGTATATCAGAGGCTTATAATAGAATCACCCCATACCTGACTCTGTAACATCCCCCAAAAGTAACTATCCAAATTTCCTTTAAGGACCCCAAATAAGGGGTAAACCACTACCTTTTGAGGTATTATATTCTATTTTTAGATAATTTGTGGCACAAAATTGTTTCTCTATAACTTGGCACATGTTCTTAGTTCTGCTAACTGGTGCCAAGCAGCACAGGTCTAATCCTTCTTCCACATGATAGCTCTTCAGATATTTCAGCAGAGCTCTCTTTGTCCCTCTCAGTCTACCCTTCTCTCCTCTACCATCTTGGTAGTCCTTTCCTAGATGTGCTCCAGCTTAATGTCCTTAAATTGTGGTAAATAGAAATAAACACAGTGTTTAAGATTTAGTCTGACCAGGGTAGAGGACACTGGGACTGTCTCAATGAGCTTTGTTGATTTTAATGTTGCATTGCTGCTGTATTCTTTTTCACCCCTGTCTCATGCAAAGTCATTCTGTTTCATCCTGTCTTCTCCAGCAGATTAGCTGCTCTCTCATCCTCACTTCAACTTATTTTCAGTGTCTTCTTGTCTACTCTCTCCAAACATACCCATGTGTGCATCATCCTCAAAAAACTCACTTCATCCTTCAGTCCCCACTAGCTGTCATCTCCTATCTCTCCTCCCTTTTTCAGTTAAACTGGAGAAATCCATTGTTTAAATGAAACCACTGTCTCCGAAGTTACTAACAATCCATTAATTGCCAAATCTAATGGGCTTCTTGACCACTTTGCAGCCGTTGACACTGTTGATTAACCTCTTCTCCTTTATATTCTTCTCTAGGGTCAGGACATCACTCTTTCTTCATTCTTTTGCAACTTATTTGACTTTTCCTTCTCAGCTTTCTTTGCTTTGTCTTCATCCATGTCCTGCTTGCTAACAATGGGTGTCTTACAGGTTCTGTCCTGACTCTATTCTCTCTCAGTACTATTTTATTTGATATCATCAGTTCTCATGGATTCCATTATCATTTCTATGCTGATGATTCTCAAGTCTGCTTATCCAGCTCTAACTTCTTTGTTGATGCCCAGTCTCATATCACCAGTTGCCATTTGGACATCTTACTTTATGTTCTACGGAAATCATCATTGTCCAAATTTGACCTCTGAACTAATTATCTTTCCCCCAAACTCTTCTTCTTACTTTCAAGGATATCACCCAATTATCTAGGCTTCCAACCTAAATGTCATCCTTGACACTTTTTGTCATTCAATATATCCAATCTGTGGGCAAGGCCTATTGATTTTACCTTGCAACAAATCTCGTAACTCCCTCTCCTTTTTGACACTGCCACCGCCTTGGTGCAGACTTCATCACCTCATGCCTTTTGACTTTTGCAATAGCCTCCCTACCTCAAATTACTGTCTTCTTCAATCCGTCAGCTGTCAAAGAGATCTTCCCTAAGTGTAGGCCTGACCACATCACTCTCCTCCCCCCCCCACCTCACTCAGTAAATCCAGTGACTCCTTATCATTTCCAATATCAAATATAAAATAGTTGGCATTCAAAGCCCTTCATAATCTCCCCACCTTCTACATCTTTCCAGTCTCCTTTTACTTTGTTCTCACCTATGTACTCTACATGCCAATCACATGCCAGTGACGTTGGCCTCCTTGCTATTCCTCAAACAAGACATTTAGTTTCTTTTTTTTTTGAGGGGGAAGGCAGGGCAATTGAGGTTAAGTGACTTGCCCAATGTCGCATGGCTAGCAAGTGTTGAGTGTCTGAGGGCACATTTGAACTCAGGTCCTCCCGACTCCAGGGCCAGTGCTCTATTCATTGCGCCATCTAGCTGCCCCCAAGACATTTAGTTTCTTAACTCTTTGGGCATTTTTATTGACTCTTCCCCAAGCCTGGAATGCTTTCCCTCTCTGTATTTCGTTCTTGGCTTTCTTCAAGTTCCAGCTAAAATTCCACCTTCTATGGGAAGCCTTTCGAGAGGCGGTCCTTAATTTTAGTGCCTTCCCTCTGATCTTTATTTCCACTTTATCCTCTGCATGTTGTTTGTATGTACAAACAAGTTGTATCCTCTTTATCTTATTTGTACCAATTTATTTGCTTGTTGTTTCTCCCATTTGATTGTGAGCTCCTTGAGGGCTGTGATTCTCCTTTGCCTTTCTGTGTATCCCCAGGGCTTAGCACAGTTTATGGCACATAGTAAGTGCTCATTAAATGTATTTTGACTGATTGACTGACTGTTGACTAATGATTGCTTCACAGGAATTGTTGGTTAGCCAAACCTCCCTCATGATACACGTATGAAGTTGAGTTTTTGAAACCAGACAAAAGACTTTACGTTTATCCAGAGTAAATGCCATCTTATTAGATTTGACCAATTATAGTCTTTCCAGATCTTTTTTAAAAATAAATAAATTTATTTTCTTGTTTACATCATTCATTTCCACGAGATTTTGAGTTACGAATTTTCTCCCCATCTTTCCCCTACCCAACATCTCAAAACAGCCATCCCACTGTATAACCCCTCCCCCAATCTGCTCTCTCCTATGTCCTCCCCCTCACCCCTCTGACTTTCCGGTAGGGCAGGGTGGATCTCCCTACCACGGTGCCTGTATATCTTAATTCCCAGTTGGATGTAGTTAATAATAATAATAATAAATATATATACATATATATTTTTAACATTTGATTATAGAAGTTTAAATTCTAGATTCTTTCCCTTCCTCCCTTGTCACCCACCCCCACTGGAAGGATAAGCAATTAAATACAGGCTGTCCATGTGTAATTACACAGAACATCTCCACAGTGGGCATATTGTGAGTGACTGATTATATGTCCCTCCTTCCTATCCTGCCCCCCCGCTTGTTCTATTCTCTGCCCTGTCCCTGTGCCTTTACAGAAGTGTGTACTTCCAGCAACCCTCCCCACCCTGCCCTTTCCTCTGTCATCCTGAAGAGGTAGGGAAGAGCTGGGTATAGGAGGGATCTCATATGTATCTGTAGAGGGTTCTTGTCTGGAAAGAATTTCGCAGGACCCAAGCAATCTTTTGGCAAAGTTACAAAGTTTATTATTATGCTTTGCAGCAGGCAGGAAAAGGTTAAGGATAGCCTACAAGGTGCAGGGGTGGGGTGGGGGGGAGGTGGGGTGGGGGGGTGGGGGAGTGGGGGTGGGATAGAGATGCAGTTTTTAAAGTCATAAAACTGTCAGTCAAAGGTTGGTTATGCTAACTAGGTGGGCAAAAGTGGAGTTAGGGAGGAGTTTAGGAGTGGTCAGTACTTAAAGGGACATGCACTTTTTATATCAACCGCACAGGAGTATTGCCCATAATTTACTGGGACATCCCCCTGGGGGGGCTACGAGGAGGTGTGGTTTTTGCCTTGTCACATCACTAGGTTACTCTTGGTCAAGGCTAAATGAGATAGGTCCAGTATGGCTGTTGGGAGGATAGGTTTGATTGTCTGGAAGCTAGACTGATTAGGGATTCAGGAGGTACCATATTGGGAGGGAGTTTTCTCTTCCGATAATGTTCTTCAAGGTTTTTTGGGTGCAGCTGGCCACTTAGAACAAAGGAGGTCTCTAAACTAAGGGTTTATTGATTAAATGCTTGGGTGATGTACTCATAGGTAACTATATCTAGGCAGACTGCTATCTCAGGGAAAAAGACTTTTAGGCTGGGGGCAGGGGAGTGGCAGAGTTAATGCCTTTATGACTGGGGGAAAGTGTGACTTTTACAACTTAATTGCACAGGCTTATTACAAACCGATGTTACATACATAGGTACCCAAACACAAGTGAGATTTTTACAAACTGAGGTTACAGACAAAAGCATCCCAGACCCCATTAATCCCACATCTCATCCCCATCCCTCCTACTCTCTTTCCATATCTTTTTTGATCTGAATCTGCTATCTAAGATGTTAATTCCCTTTTGGTTTCGGGTCATCCACAAGTTTGACAGGCCTACCGCCTATAATTTCATCCAGATCATTGATAAAAACATAAATAGCACAAGGATAGAATCTTGGGGCACTCAACTAGAAACCTTTCCTAGTCTGAAATGGACTCCATAATGACAAGTCCTGAGGATTCAACAAATTGTGAATTAACTTAACTTTATGATCACATAGCTTACATCGATTCATTTTGTTCATAGGTATAACATTAAAGACTATCAGATGTCTTGTTTGAAATATGTAGTATTGATCTATAGATTCCTTTTATCTATCAATCTAGATCTAACTCTATCAGAAAAAGGAAATGAGGTTAGTTTAACATAACCTATTAAAATTTTTTTTAGTCTTATTTTTGTTGACTGTCTTTATAACACATTACTTTCTGAATGTATCCTTTCCTTCTCTCTACCTACCGAGTCATCCTTTGTAACAAAGGTTAAAAAAGAATGAGAAATGGGGCAGCTAGGTGGCTCAGTGAATAGAGCACCGGCCCTGGTGTCAGAATGACCTCAGTTCAAATTTGGCCTCAGACACTTAACACTTACTAGCCGTGTGACCTTGGGCAAGTCACTTAACCCCAATTGCCCTACCTTCCCCCTTCCAAAAAAAAAAGAATGAGAAAAAAAGGCAATTAAGCAAAATTAATCAGTACATTGATTATGTCTGATAGTTTATTCCACACTCATTGACTCTCACCTCTGCAGTGAAGGAGAGGTAAAGCACATCTTCTCAGCTTTTCTCTAGGGCAGCAGTTCTCAACCTGTGGGTTGCAGCCCCTTTGGGGGTCGAACGACCCTTTCACAGGGGTCACAGGGGTCACCTAAGACCATTGGAAAACACATATTTCCGATGGTTTTAGGAACTGAGATACCACTCCTCTATCCGTCTCCAGGTGGGTCCACCCACCCACATACAAGTATTAAAGTGTTGTGGCATTAGGAAGGTTGAGAACCACTGCTCTAGGGCCAAGCTTCGTCAATAGAATTATCCAACATTGAATTGAATTTTTTTTCATTTACATTATTGTAGTTATTGTGTATATTGTCTTCCTGTTCTGCTTATTTCACTCTGCATCATCAGTTTAAGTCTTCTCATGCTTTGAATTCTTCATAATTGTCATTTCTCCTTACACAGTAATATTCCATCGCCGTAAATCAAAGAAAAGAAAGTGTTTATCTAGTCCCTATTTATGGACATTTACTTTACGTCAAGTTGTTTGTGGTCACAAAAAAGTGCTGCTATGTAGTGTATATGAAACTGTCCTGTCTTGGACCTTCTTGATGTATATTCCCACCAAGAGGACCTATAAGATTAAAGGATGTAACACAACTTATTTTTAATTAATTATTTTTTTGCGATCATTGCTTTTTTTTAGATGTACATGAACTGTTCTTTTTAATAAAAATTCTATAGAATTTTGTCAGGTATCAAAGTTAATTTTACTAGCCATTTAACTGAAAGATTTTGTTTTTTTCTCTTTTTTGAAAATTAGGACATTTGCCCTTTTGTCCTATCATTCTTTAAGATCTTTAAAGAACCACTGACAATGTCTTAACAGATATATCCATCAGTTCTTTCAGTACCCTCAGATATTGTTTGCCATGGTTTGGTTACTTAAATTTGTTCAGAATGAATAGTTGCTCTCTTAACTATTTTCTTATCTTGGATTTTAGCTCCTTATTAGACTTTTTTATTCCATCATTTGCAATTCAAAGTTAGTTCTTGGCAGAGAAAACAAAATCAATAGATATTCCTTTTTTCCATCAGTTTGTTGTTGATCCTTCCATCCAAAACATATGTCCCTTTTGGGGACCTCACTTTCTCTTTTCCACAGAAAATGGAGTCCATATACCGTGAACTCCCTCTTTTTCTCTACTCTTTGTCTCAGAATATTTTAATGTCATTCCTCTTTCTTTCCCCTCCTCGCTCCAGTCTCTGAGGAAGAGGTGGTCCTTTTCACTAGGGTCTAACATCCTTTACTTATACCTGTGCTCCTGTTGACTTCAGTCTTCTCTAGCAGATTGCTTCTACAATCATATTTTCTTTCTAATTTTCTGACATTCCTAATCTACTGGCTCCTTCTCTGCTTCCTATAAATACCCCCAGGTTCCAGTTCTTCCAGCCTTAAAACATTCTCACTAGACCCTACTAGCCTCTCAGAATAGCTTCCTAATTCCTCCCCATTCGTGGCCTAGAGAAAACAATACCAGTTGCCTTCATTTCCTCCCCTTTCCCTTGCTTCTTAACTTCCTTCAGTCTGGCTTCCAATCTTATAACTCAACTGAAACTCTTTCCAAAATTACCAAAGATTTCTTAATTGACCTTTTCTCATTTCTCATCCTTTTTGCCCTCTCTGCAACATTTGACACTTTTGACTGTTTCCTAGACAAATACTTTTTCCTTTCTTGACTCTGGTCCTAGCTGCCTGATTATTCTTCTGATTTTTGTTGTTGTTGCTGGATAGTCATCCACGTCCAGTTCCTTAACTGTAGATGTACTCTAGGGCTCTATCTTCAACTTCTTTTGGTCTCTCTTTGCATTCTTTTTTGGTGAACTTACTACTCATATGAGTTCAAGGATCATCTCTACTCTGATAACTCTATATATCTAGTATCTTTCCTGAATGGTAATTCTGTATTATCAATGCCCATGGACATTTCTTTTTTTTTTTTAAGACTCATAACAGCTTTATTGGGAACAGACAGAAAATACCAGGGGATTAGGAGTTGGCATTGGGGCCTTTCTTCTTGACAAAGGTGGGCACTACGTTGACAAAGCGTCGGTTGTACTGCATCCTTCTCTTAGCATGTCCAGTCTTCTTCTTCTTCTTCTGCTTAGCCACCTTGGGAGTCTGACCCCTCACTTTTCCAGCTCAGGCCAGAGAGCCATGGACTTTACCTCCCAGCATCCGGCCAGCCACTTTGAGGGTGGACAGGGACTCCACTCTCTACTGACCCAAGATGGCTTCATCCTCCAGTGGGGAGCCCCCTAGAAGCAGGACCTGTGGTCCTCAGGGGTGTTGCCCTCCAGGGATGCCACATAGGCCTTGATCTGGGCAACGGTCTCCCGCTCGGTCACCTCGAGGGTATGCAGAGCCTGTGAGCGGACAAACAACTGCATGGTGGCGACTCAGACATGCTAGTCCTACTTCCACCGTGGCGAAGATGGAGACCAGAAAGAGTTCAAAGGTGGGGGTGCGCATGTTTGTCCCACCGCGCCGTCTGCGTGATTCTCTCATGGACATTTCAAACTGGATATCCCATAGTCATCTCAAACTCAGTGCAGAATCACAAATTTAGTGCTAGAAGAGACTTTAGAGCAGCGGTTCTCAACCTGTGGGTTATGTTCAATTTGTAACAATGAAAATACATCCTGCATATCAGATATTCACATTACGATTCATAACAGTAGCAAAATTACAGTTATGAAGTAGCAACGGAAATAAATTTTATGGTTGGGGGTCACCACAACATGAGGAACTGTATTAAAGGGTCGCGCAGCATTAGGAAGGTTGAGAACCACTGATTTAGAGGTTATTGAGTCCAACCTCTTTATTTTATGTGTGAGAAACTGATGTTAAATGAGATGATGTTAAATGTTAAATTTTAAATGGGAGATGTTAAATGACCTGCCTGGGGTCACAGCTGGTAAGTGCCTGAGATGGAATTTGAATCCAGGATTTCCTGACTTCATATTTAATACTCTCATCTACCAAGTTGCTTCTCTCAAGGCATATCTAAAACAGAACTGATTTTTTCACCCAACTCATCATTTTTTCTAATTTCCCTCTTTCTGTCAGGGGTACCACTGTCCTTCCAGTCAGCCTGAATTGTCCTCTACTGTTTATTCCTTCTCACCCCACATATCTAGTCATTTGCCAAGTCTTGTTAATTCTTCCTCCACATCACTTGAATCTGTCCCCTCTCTACTTGCATAATGACTCCTCTCACCCCCAGTTCAAGGCCTCATCACCTCTCATCTGAACTATCCCAGTAGCCTCTTAATTGGCTTTCCTGTCTTGAGATTCTCCTTCCTCTATTTTATCCTCCACATGGCTGCCATAGTGATATTTTAAATTAATGTACAAGTCTGTCCTCATCACCTGCTCAGTAAATGTCACTCTTTATCTGTTCTGTTTGGTAAAACCTTCATAACTTGGCTCAGCTTAACTTTCTAGACTTATACATTCCTTCCTTTCAGTCATCCCAGCCTAACGGACCTTCTTTGTGCTCCTTACATGGGACATTCCATCTTCTGTCTCATTGCTTTTCCATAGGTTGACTTGTATACCTGGAATGCACTTTCTTTTCTTTTTAAATTAAATTGGTTTATTTACTTTTAGTTTACAACATTCAGTTCCATAGTCCCTTGAGTTTCAGATTTTCTCCTTCTCCCTCTCCTCCCCCCTGTCATGGCGGCATGCACTCGAATATAGGATCTACAAATATCTTTCCATTTATCGTTAGTCAGGTTGTAAAGAAGGATTATAACTGATGGAATGATCAATGGGAAAGAAGAAATGAAACAAAACAAGAAAAAGAAACAGAGCAAGTAGTTTGTTTCAATCTGCACTCAGACTCTGCATCTCTTTCTCTGGATGTGGATATCTCTTTCGATCAAGAGTATTTTGGAGTTGTCTTATAACCTGACATTGCTAAGAGGAGCCCAGTCTATTGAAGTTAGTCATCACACATATGTTGTGTCTGTGATTGTGTACACATTTCTCCTAGTTCTGCTCTTCTCACTCAGCATCAGTTTATATAAGTCTTTCCAGGTTATTATGAAGTGTGTCTAATCCTCATTTCTTATAGCACAGTAGTATTCCATTACATTCATATACCGCAACTTGTTCAGCCATTCCCCAATTGATGAGCATCCCCTTGTTTTCCAATTCTTTGCCATGGAATGCACATTCTCCTCTTTTCCATATCTTAGAATCCCCTAGCTTCTTTCAAAGCTCAACTTGTACTACATGAAGCCTTTTCTGATCCTACCTATTAATACCCCCTCCCTCCCAGATTACCTTACATTTATTTTGTATATACACATTAAAATGTGTATATACAATGTATATACTGCATATGTAGGTTATATGTGTGTCCACATGGGTTGTCTGTATGCATCTTCTGAGGAAGCCTTGGTAGATATCTCGAGAATCTTGCCCAACCCACTCCAGGGGAGACTTTGATTCCTGCCTGAAGGGGATTACAAGGCTGACCATTTGTTCTCTTCTTAGAGAGGAGAGTACTAGACTAGAGTTATATCCATCTGAACCCTTAAATATTGTTAGTCTAGACTCTAGACTAACTCTAGACTCTAGACTCTAGTGCAGCAGTTCTCAACCTGTGGGTCGCGACCCCTTTGGGGGTCGAATGACCCTTTCGCAGGGGTCACAGGGGTCACATAAGACCATCAGAAAACACATATTTCCAATGGTCTTAGCAACTGAGACACCACTCCTCTATCCATCTCCAGGTGGGTCTGCCCACATGCAGATACACTCACATATACTCATTAAAGGGGTCGCGGCATTAGGAAGGTTGAGAACCACTGCTCTAGAGTAATGATTTTTTCTTATGTTCAAGGTGCTTTTTTTTTTTTGCTTAAAGACAAAGGGGTACCTGAAGCTTATATGTGAAGACTTTACCCCTTCCTACCAAATGCTAATTACATAAAAACTGTAAGAAATAGTGAATAGTGAGTACATCAGTTTATTTAAGAAGATGGCAAACAGAAGTTAGAGAAGTTATATAGATTAGAATATATCAGATGCACAGAGCACATGATCTCTTTTACTGGGAGGGACATGTTTCAGGGCAACTGGGAGAGAGTCCTTGGTCTCAACTAAGGGAAAATTCCTTTAAGTTTCTAGGGAGGCAACTTGGAAATTAGGGACATATTGAAGAGTCAGCTTTCCTCTATGTGTTTGCCTTCCAAAATCTGTTCTTGTTCTCTCCTTCCTCTCTCTCTCTTTCTCCCTCACCTCCCCACCCCCTACTTTCTCTCTCTCATTTGCAACTGCATGTGCCTTCTATCAAAACAGGAAGGAAGGAAGAAGAATATCTCCTTTTCAAAGTTTTCATGCCATTTCTATACATTGGGTAGGCTTGCAAGGAATCATAATTTTTCTACCAATGAGGAGAGATGCACATGCTCCAGTTTTGAAGTCATATTTACATGTATATATTGTTTATACCAATAGAATGTGCATTTCTCGAAGGCAGGGATTATTTTACCTTTCTCTTTGTATGCTCAGCATGTATTATAGTTTGCAGCATAGTAGATGCTTAATAAATACTTATTATTGATTGACCGATTGATTGAGCCACCCAAAGCAGTGATCCTATTTCTCTTTGATTCTTTTTTTTATTACTATAGATTAAAAAGTTTAATATATCTTCCAAATGACAACAGCTATTATGCCCTCCCTGTTTTTTTTAAGGCAAAAAATATTTGCATCCTTTCAGAAATTCAGTTCAAAGCATTTTTAAAATACCTACTCCGTGCAAGCCAATGCTTAGAACTGGGAATACAAAGATAAGATGAAATAGTCCTTGTCCTTAAGGAATTTAAATTATATTGGGGATGTTTCCAAGCCTCTCAGTATCATTGTACCCTAGGTCTATACAAGCTTCAGTTTGTCGGTTTCTAAAAATACTGAACTCACAACTGACCTAAAACTTTGGGGGTTTAACTAGGTAGGGCAAGGTAGAACCATCATTTCTCATGCTATAGACACTATACTTCTATTAATTCAACCTGAGATTGCCTTAGTTTTTTAAACTATTTATTCATAGTTTTGGGTCATATGTAAGCTGGATAACTCATGCCAGTTTTTGTGGTTAACAGGAATGTATTTAGCAATACTGCTTCAATCTTACGTTCTTATACATGCAGTGGGCAGTTTGATGAAAAGATTCAATTCTAGATCCAGAAGGTCTTTTTATATTATTATAAAAAAGAAATAATAATAACATCATATACTGCAACCTATTCAGGAGATCTACTTTCCCATTTGAATAACCCTTCATATTTGGATCATTATATTACTGCCATAGTGTAAATTGAAAGGAAAAGCGTGTATATTGTGTGGTTCTTTGGTTTATTCAACATAGTGAGAGTTTATTGTACTGAGCCTTGTGCTAGGTATTTTGGGGATTAAAATTAATTCAATTTAATAAATATTAAACTGGCTCTCACAGAGTAGGTACTTAAAAATGCTTGGAATTGAATTATTGGAAGGACAAAAGTATTTTTAGCCTTAAAAAATAACCCCCAAACTTAGGGAAGGCATAATAATTGTTGTCATCTTGAAGAAAGATGAAACTTTTTACCCTGTTCCCTCCTCAAGAGTATATTTTGCAGGGGCAGCTAGGTGAGTAGAGCACCAGCCCTGGAGTCAGGAGCACCTGAGTTCAAAAAATGGCCTCAAGCACTTGATACATGTGCTACCTGGGTGACCCTGGGCAAGTCACTTAACCCCTATTGCCTTGCTTTCCTCCCTCCCCCCTAAAAGAGTATATTTTGTCTCTGACTGCTTCCTCCTTTAATCTATCCTCCCAATTCTTTGCCCCTCCCCCCTAATTTCTTTCCTCCTTACTTCCCTATTGGGTAAGGTGAAATTCTGTACCAAACTCTGTGTGTGTATGTGTGTGTAGTCTTCCCTCTTTTAACCATTTCAGATGCACATGAAGTTCAACTGTTGCCTGGCTGCTCCCCATCCCCCCATTCTCCCCTCTGTTGTATAAATTCTGCCTTGTATGTTCCATTTATGAGATAATTTCCGCCATTTTTCCTCTTCCTTCTTTCCTCTCCCAGTGCATCCTTTTTTCTCACCCATCCATTCTTCTTTAAAGATCATTTCAAACTAATAGAGTCATACCTATGACCTCTGTCTGAGAAACTTGCTTTAATAGCCCTAGTGATGATAAAAGTTCTGAGAGGTTATATGTATTGTCTTCCCATGCAAGAATGTAAATAATTTAACGTTGTTAAAATCCTTTGTGATTTTTTTTACTCATGGTTTTTTTTTTTATGTTTCTCTTGAGTCTTATGTTTGAAAATCAGATTTTTGGTTTAGCTCTGGTCTTTTCATCAGAAATACTTGAAAGTTCTCTTCTTTATTAAATGACCATTTTCTCCCTGGAGAATTATCAGTTTTGCTGGGTATATAATTTTAGGTTGTGATCCTAGTTCCTTTGTCTTCCAGAGTACTGTATTCCAAAAGTCTTTCTTGAACTCTTCTAGGAATTCTTGTTGGACTTGTGTCCAATCTGCATTTTTCTTTGGCATTTTGCTTGTAGATGTTATTGTCCTGTTCTTGTGTTTTGAGATCCCCTATTATCATAGTAGATTTTTATGGTCAGGTTCTTTTGTTGGTTCCTCATTTTTTTCAGCTTATTTCTCACCTTTGGATTTTGTTATTGTTGGTTCTGCTCACCTCTGTGTGTGTGTGGATGGGGGTGGGGCAGGGGCTATCTAGCCTGAGCTTCTATCTTTTGTGTCCTTCTGCTGCTTTCATAGCTCACTTCGAAGGCCTTTATGTTTTCAGTCCTTCCAGAGTGATGTGATCTGAGAAGCTTACACCAGAATCTTTTCACTTCCTCCTGGTCTGTGTTCTTCAAATTCCAGACCTGGTTTGGACCTGTTGGATTGTGTGTGGTTGAGTTTCCTTAGACTGCTGCTAGACTTATTCATGGCCTTCTAGGAGGTTCTGCAGGTTCAATGTGACTGATCTGCTGATTTCTCCTTGGTTTTGGTTTCCTTTCCTGTTTATTTCATTGTAATAGGACTAAAGGTTAGGAGTCCCCACTCTTCTTTTGGGCTCAGAGACACACAGCTATGTTTCTGGAACTTACTCCTTGCTTCTTACACAGGTAGGGCCCCTGTTCCCTCATGGCCATGACCACTTTTCTCTGCCCTGCAACTATGACTCTGAACTGGGTAATGGTTGACAGTTGCTAAATGACACCCGTTGCTGCCCACAGAGCTAGTACAGGAGTTTCCTGGGATCATTTTCTTCCCAGATGTTCAGTCCCCTTACTATCCATGGACTCTGGACTATTTTCTGCTGCTGTGCTGTGCTCCTGGCCAGTCCTGACCCCAGTCCCAAAGATTTTGCTTGTTTATCTTCCTGAGCTGCCCTGGGCTGGACAAATGATTTACTGTATTTTTTTTCTTGGTTCTTTTGACCAGAATTTGGTTTGACACAATTTTCTAGGTCATTATGGAGGAGGATGTGAAGGAGCTAAGAAAACTTTCCTACCTTTTACTTTATCTCACTTCCTTTTAATGTTCGTCTTAAAAGTAATTCAGTATTCCATCCATATGTGATCTGAATAGAGTTCAGTGAGTGGAACTTGTGAAGTTCCTCGTTCTTATACTTATTAAGTATCTTAGGATAACAGTTACTTTTAGTTGCTGGTCTGTCTCAAGCCAGTCCCCTTATAGTTTTGGTTTGATTTTAGGAGAAAATGAAACACTTGTAGCTCATCAATAGTTAACAAAAGGAGATTTACTTCATCATAGCAGGAAAAGTCTATTCAGTCAGTAAGGATAGGCACTGAGATAATTCAGCTGAGAGAAACCCCCCATTTCAATCTATTAGTCAAGTGTCAAGGTCTTTCCAGATCATCTTGACTACTTTGTTTTCAGGCAATAAGAAAATGACATCAGCAGTTTGAACTCTTAGTTCCCTGAGCCAACCAAGTCTTGAAGAATGTCTCAGTAGCGTTTGAGGAAAGACTAGCCTAACTTGCATGGGGTGGGCGATAAGATGTTGTCCTTACCACACCGTATCTCCCTTAATCTGTATTTAAGAAGTTTATTTTTTTGATTGCAAGTGTTGAACTTTACATTTATTTATTTCTGTTAGATTTCCTTTTATTTTTTTGGCTCAATTAGTTTGTTGAGGTTTTGTCTATTTCTTTGTCCATGTCTATAGCCATATTGCTATATCTGTATCCAGTGTTTAGTACAGTGCCTGGCACATAGTCGGCACTTAATAAATGTTTATAGAATCAATTGAATACCTTTATATACATTGAAAAAAATCTTAAAATGGGTGGACCACACTAGACAAACAAGATCCAGAAGCAATTGAACAGAGTAGTCTAGGGTTCAAGAAATCTACGAATAAAAACTGCCAACTCCTTATTTGGCAAGAGCTACTGGGAAAGCTTCATGAAAGCAGTTTGTTAAAAAAAGTGTTGGCCAGCCATAATGCCACATATACTCCAAATGTAAAAGGTGGCATGAGAAAAAAATTAGAGGAGCGTGGAAGGAAGCTTCTTCCAGAGTTTTAGTGAGAGAATTCACAGTCAAATAGGAGCTAGAGATGCCGACAAGGGACAAAATAAAAACTTTTGATTATATAAAATTAAAGGGCTCTTAAATTAATGCAACCACAATACTGTCATTAGGGGGAAAAGCTTTTCATCAAACATGCCTGATAAAAATTTGGTATTTAAGACATAAAGGAATGCTACAAATATGTGAAAACTAAGAGCAGTTTGCTAATAAATTAGTAGTTAGAGAATATGAACAAAAATTATAAAAATTTTTTGACGCCTTTTGCTTTTCCATTATGTTCTTTTCCTGACATTCTCCTTCCCACCGTGGATCTTTCCTTGTGAGAAAGAAAAACAAGTAAAACCAGTTGGAAAAATGGCCACATATGAGAGTGAAGGCAACATGTCCGCACCCATAGTCGTAGACATCTCTGAGGAGAGGAGAGAGGCGCGTTTCATGTCTTTCCTGGGGCCGAGACGGGTCGTTGGATTACAGAACAGTCAGCTTTGCTTTCGCGTTCCATTCGCTTGTATTGCTATAGTCACTGTGTGTATTATTTTTTGTTTTGTTTGCTCTGCATCACTTCGTACAAGTCTTACCATGTTTCTCTGAATCTATCATATTTGTTGTCTTACAGGGTAATAATATTCTATTATGTTTATGTATTATAAATTCGAATGGATGATTTTCTTCCCCCACCCCACGTTCTGTTGTATTGTAATTTTGCAAAGCATTTCCCAATCATATTTTAAAAATTTTCTTATTTTTAATTACATGGAAAAACAACTTTAACCTTTATTTTTTAAAATAATTTTTTTTCAAATTACATGTGGAGACAATTTTTAACACTTTTTAATTCAATTTTTAACATTTGCTTTTTAAATAAGATTTTGATTCCAGATTTTTCTCCCTCCCTCTTTCCTAAGATAGTAAGCACTTTGATATAGGTTATATATGTATGATCATTGACATTCATTTTTTTAAAATTTTGTGTTCCAAATTTTTTCTCTCCCTCTATCACCTTTCCTCCTCCATAAGATGGTAAGCAATTTGTTGTAGATTATACATGTGCAGTCATGTAAAACATATTTACATATTAGCCATGTTGCAAAAGAGAATAGTAAAAAAAATAAAGCAAAAGAATATGCTTCTATCTGCATTCAGATTCTATCAGTTCTTTCTCTGGAGGTATATAGCATTTTTTTTACCAAAAGTCCTTAAGACAGCGGTTCTCAGCCTGTGGGTCATGACCCCTTTGAAGGTTGAACGACCCTTTCACAGGGGTCACAGGGGTTGCCTAAAACCATTGGAAAACACGTATTTCCGATGGCCTTTGGAACCGAGACACGGCTTCTCTATCTGTCTCCAGGTGGGTCTGCCCACATGCAAATACGCCCACATACAGTATTAAAGGGTTGTGGCATTAGGAAGGTTGAGAACCTCTGCCTTAAGAATTGTCTTGAGTCACTGAGGTGCTAACAATAGGTAAGTCATTCACATTTAATCATCATACAATATCGCTGTTACTTTGTACTATGTTCTGATTCTGTGCTTTTTATTTTACTTCAGTTTATATAAGTATTTCCAGGTTTTTCTGAAAGCATCCTGCTCATCATTTCTTAAAGAACAGTGGTATCCCATCATAATCATATACCACAGCTTGTTTAACCATTCCCCAATTGATGGGCATCCCCTCAATTTCTAGTTCTTTGCCACTACAAAAAGATATATAACTATTTTCCTTTTTTAAAATCTAAACATGATTTTTTTTTAAAAATATTTTTTAAATGAATTAATTTTTAGTTTTCAACATTCACTTTTATAAGATTTTGAGTTCTAGATTTTTTTACTCTCCCTCCTCTCCTCTCCTCCCCAAGATAGCATGCAATCTGATATAGGCTATACATGTACAATCATAGTAAACATATTTCTACATTAGTCATGTGAAAGAAGAATCAGAACAAATGGGAAAAATCACAAGAAAAGGAAAAAAACAAAAAAAGAGAAAGTAATTTGGTCTGTATGCAGACTCCATAGTTCTTTCTCTGAATGTGGATAGCATTTTCCATCCAACTAAGTCTACTAAAGTTGGTCATTGAACGACGTTGCTATTACTATGTATAGTTTTCTGGTTCTGCTCACTTTGCTCAGCCTCAGTTTATGTAAGTCTTTCCAGGTTTTTCTGAAATTGGCCTGCTCTTCATTTCTTATGGAACAATAGTATTCCATTTACATTCATAAACCACTTGTTCAGCCATTTCCCAATTGATAGGTATCCTCTCAATTTCTAGCTCTTTACCATCACAAAAAGAGCTGTTATAAATATTTTTGAATATGTGAGTCCTTTTCCCTTTTTGATGAACTCTTTGGGATACAGACCTAGTAATGGTATTTCACGATTAAGCCCTTTGCAGATAGTTCCAAATCTCTCTCCAAAATGGTTGGATCAGTTCACAATTCCACCAACAATGCATTAGTATTTCAGTTTTTCCATATCTTTTCCAACATTAATCATTTTCCTGTCTTGTCAATGTTAGCCAATCTGATAGGTGTGATATGGTACCTCAGAATTGTTTTGATTTTCATTTCTCTAATCAATAGTGATTTTGAGTGTTTTTTTTGTATTACTATAGATAGTTTTAATTTCTTCATCTGAAAACTGCCTGTTCATATCCTTTGACCTTTTGCAAATTGATTTTCAAAAGAAAAAATGAAACTGTTGACAACTATCTGAAAAAAATGCTCCAAGTAGTAATGTAAATTAAATTAATATTGAATCACACTCCAAAAAAATTGTGAAGATTATAAAAGAAAAAAACAGGCAGAAATGGGGAAGCTGTAGGAAGACAGACACACTAGTAGTGTTCTGTGAATTGGAGCTATGCTTGAAAAGTGATTAAATTATTCATAGTCTTTGACAGTCTAGGAGAAATAAGGTAGATATGGTAGTCACAGCACCTGTTTTATGTAATTTGGGCAAGTTTACCTTTAAGGGGTTAAGGAGGCTGTTCTCAGGATCATCATTGGTTTGGCTTCTTTGTTACCTGAAGCATAAAAGTCCTGTCTTGTGTGGAGTTGGTGTTAGAGGTCTTAGCTGGATTTTCATTGCTCAGTGGGAACTTTTTGTTATTAGTAAAGTATTTGTGTTATATGTTTTAGTCTGCTAGAGTCATTTCATTCTAACCCTGAGCTTGGACTGGCCCGAGTTAGGCTTGACCCAGAAAAAGTGGGTGTTAAATAAGACAAAAAAGTTGTTTGAGAAGTAGAGGAAAACCAGAAGCATAGTATAGTACAGTGGCTCTCAGACTTTTTTTTCTTTTTGCTCACAGAACAGTTCTTAGTCTTTTCACCGAGGAACTGTGGCATTTTATGACGTACGGGTCAGGAGAATTGTACTTGCAAATATGATTGTTTGCATGTGGAAGTTTCATATAATTTCTAGGAGACTTGCGTCTTCAGTTGTAAATGTAAATTCCATATTGTTTCTGGAGCACTTAATGATTGCTCATAGCATACTATATCATACCTTTTGAGAATCACTGCTGTAGTGGCAGAAGTTATTGCCTTCCTTTCAATATGCACAGGTCCTTTCTATTTGGAGGGAGGAAAACATCTCTTTAGTTGTGAGTCTGTAAATTTTACTTTGTTGGGGGTGACTGAGAGATGAGAAATTGTTTCTTGGTGGGCTGAATGCACTTCTTTTGTAAAGCACTCACCATCTGCTAAACAAAACACAGAAATGACATCTGGTGCTCGCTCCATTGTATTAACACTGTACTCCTATACAATAGTTGTTCCTAGGCAACCATTGACACTATGCTGCTGCCCAGGGTCCTGATTAGAATTGTTGGTTTAAGGAAAGCAACTTACTCATTGTAGCTGAAAGTGTTGGGCTGGCTTGATGGAATATGCCTTCATTTCTCCAGATGGCTTTTACTTTGTACTGTATGGTTTCTGAGGTCCCTTTCTGCTCTAGATCTGTGGGCTTATGATTCACAGATTCAGTGTAACTAATCATCAGAAGCTCTTTAGTGTAGTATGGAAAGAACCCTGGATAGACTTGGAGTCAGAAGTACTGTGTTGGAAGACTAGTTTTGCTGCATACTAGCTGTGTGACTTTGCATACAGTGGACATTTAATAAATGTTGAATTGAGTTGACCTTGGGCAAGTCCCTTTACTTTCATACTCATTTTTCTCATCTGTAAAATGGGGATAGTAATTATAACTTGCATTTGTATAGTTCTTTAAGGTTTTTGCAAAGCATTTTACATAGATTATGTCAGTTGATCTGCATAATAATCCTGTGAGGTAGGTGCTACTATTTTCTCAATTTTACAAATAAGGACATTGAGAATAATAAGAGTGAAGTGACTTGGCTAGGGGGGTCCCATAGCTAATAAGTGTCTGAAGCAGAAGTCAGCCAAGGTCTTCCCTACTCCAAACTCAGTGCTCCATCTGCTACTGCTTCTTCCTTTAAGGTTTATAAAAAGCATCTCATTTCAGCCTCGTGACAGTTTGATGAGGTAGGTACTTTTTAAGGATGAGGAAACTGGGACTTGGAGAGGTTAACTGATTTGGTCATGGTCATACAAGTAGAGTTAGGGTTTGAACTCAAACGACTCATTGCCTGTCCACCATGTCACATTTTGCTGCAGCTAGCTCACAGAGATTTGAGAATCAAATCAGTTAATGGATTTGAAACATTTTATAAACAGAGTGTTATATACACTTGAAGTTTATTCCCAACAAATTCATTTCCCCATCTCTCCACTCTCAGGCTCTTCTTATCTGGGCATTTGGACATTTCACAACATGGTAGGTGATTGTGTGAAAGAATCAATAATTAATTTCAGGTGAATACCTGAAAAATAAAAATTTAAACTGCCTTGGCGTTTCTCAGTGCTTAATTTCTTTGATTTTATTTGCTATGTCCAAATGGCTCAGATGTGGGTATTGGTTTGTTTTGTCTTTACAGTGGTCGAAGGGCTCTCTCTATTGGATTTGGGAGTGTCTCCTTATTCTGGAGCAGTTTTTCATGAAGTAAGTATTAATGTTCCTTTTCTTTTCCCTGTATTAAAAATATTTTATTGCTGTTCAAACAAAGTCTAACAAATTTAAAACACTGGCTATCTAATAGTAATTTAAAATATCCTTTGAAAAATTATTTAAGAAATAATCCTGTATTTGAAGTCCTCATCATATAACAGTGGTGTCACAATTGTGATGGAAGTGACTGAAGAAACAGATCTTGGCCCTGGGAACTGTGCCCAGAGAGGTTATTTGGGAATATAGAAAGACGTCTGCAAAGTTCCTTTCTTGACAATATTATTACATTATCTCCCTAGATCTTTGTTTCTCTGCTCACAGTACAGATATTCTGGGTAAATTGAGAAAGGAATGTTTTTGTATTCTTAGGTCTAATTAATGAGTACGGATGGCATGGTGTACTTGAGTTCTCACTTGAGTGAGAAACTTAACTCTACCACTCTCTGGACAAAGTTACCTAACTTTTTGATCTTCTGTGTGAAATAAGGTTAATTTTTCATAAACTAGATATAGCTAGTGCAAGGTTATCCTTATTGTACACAGATAGATATACAGGAGATAATAGATATAAAACACTTTGTAACTCTAAAGTACAGATGTAAGCTATTAAGATTTTATTGTTAATATTTAAGTGGTTCTGGGTTTTATGTGTTTGAGTACTTTTTCCCTTGATGTAGATTCTAATAACTTCTAGTTTTTTTGGTGTTTTGGAAATCATTTTGTTTTAGTTGTTTCTTTTGGTAGTATGAGATTTGGCTCAAACTTTTTTGTTTTTATCTTGTAGACACCGCTAATAATCTATCTTTTCCATTTCCTGATTGACTATGTGGAGTTGGTATTTATGGTAAGTAATCTACTTTAAAAAAATTAAATTAATTTATTTTTGTTATGTTTTGAGTTTCCAACTGTCTTCCTCCCTCTCTTCCTCACGCTAGAGAAGGCCACCATTTGACACAAATTTATAAATAGATGTGGAACCAGACTGTTATTTATCAGTTTTTTCCTGGAGATGGGTAGCATCTTCCTTCATAGGTCTTTTCTAGCCTGTTTAAGTACTTGTAATACTCAGAATAACCTGGTCTTTCACAGTTGTTCTTTGAACATTATTGTTGTTACTGTGTACATGTTCTTTTGGTTCTATTCGTTTCTCTGTTTCGTTATTTTATGCAAGCTTTTCCATGTTTTTCTAAAATCAGCTAACTCATCATTTCTTACAGCATAGTAGTATTTCATCACAATTACATACTACAACTTGTTTAGCCATTCCCCAATTAATGGGCTTCCCCTCACTTTCCAATTTTTTGCCGTGACGAAGAAAACTACTATAAAGATATTAGAACATATAGGTTCTTTTTCTTTTTCCCTGATCACCTTGAGAAACCTAATAGTAGTATCTCTGGGTCAAAGAGTATACACAGTTTTATAGCTCTTTGGGCATAATTCCAGATTGCTCTCTAAAATGGCTGGATTTGGGGCGGCTAGGTGGCACAGTGAATAGAGCGCCACCTTGGAGTCAGGGAGGCCTGAGTTCAAATCCAGCCTCAGACACTTAACACAAAAAACTAGCCATGTGACCTTGGGCAAGTCACTTAACCCCAGTTCCCCTCCAAAAAGCAAAAAAAAAAAAAAATTAAAAGGCTGGATTAGTTCATAGTTCCAATAATGTGTCCATGTCCTAATTTTTCCACGTTCCCTCCAACATTTGTCATGTTCCTCTTCTATCATTTTAGTCAACCTCATAGGTGTTAGATATTTCAAAGTTGTTTTAATTTGCCTTTCTCTAATCAATAATAATTTATAGAATCTTTTCATATGACTACATATGGTTTTGATTTCTTCATCAAAAAAGCCTGTTCATATCCTTTGACTACTTATCAATTGTGGAATGACTCATTTCTTATAAATTTGACAGACTTCTCTATATATTCAAGATATGAAACTTTTATCTCAAAAACTATAATTTTTTTCCCCAGTTTTCTGCTTTTTTTCTAATCTTGGCTACATTGCTTTTATTTGTACAACTTTTTAATTTAATGTAATAGAAATTATCCATTATATATTTCACAATGCTCTCTATCTCTTAATTATAAGTTATCTACTTTTAAAGAAAAGCCATTGTTATAATGTTTGTACTCTATCTGAACTTGTCTTGATTGTTATAGTTATATGTAGCCTCAGATTCTGATACATGTTAATTCTTAGAACTGTTATAGTATCATAGAAGCAAGGAGTATTTTCCAAAATCTTTGGCTAAATAGATGGGAAAGAGTATAGTGGGGTGAAAAGGGCACTTGGTGTTCAGAGTCCTTCCTTCCGGTAATTAATTGATGTGACCTTGAGAATGCAATGCAACTGGCCCTTGATAAAAGGGCCTCTCTGTAAAATGGGTTAATACCTGCCATAGGGTGGTTGTACAGAGGTTAAATGAGATAGGGGTGGCTAGGTGGTGCAGGAACAGAGCACTGGCCCCAGAGTCATGAGGAGCTGAGTTCAAATCCAACCTCAGATGCTTAACATTTACTAATTGTGTGACCTTGGGCAAGTCACTTAACCTCAATTGCCTTGCCTTCCCCCACTAAAAAGGTGAAGGAAAAAAAAAAGATTAAATGAGATAATTAATGTACATAGAAGTGATTTATAAGCAGTAAAGTGCTATTATAGACACTAGAGTATTTTAGAGGAAATGAATTCCTTCTCCATCTTGTCTTCCTTTCCTATTCTTCAGAGTGGAGCATAAAGATGAATTAAGACAGTTTGTACCATCATGGGACTTTTGGTCTTTTAGGAACAGGATAAAACATGTGCACAGATAGATATCATGCAAATTAGAACGTGACCAGTTCATGAAAGGAATAGAAGATGCAATGAAATTAGATGGGTGAGCATTTGTAGATGGGTGAATAAGGAAAAATTCTGTATAAAGAAGGTGTCATTTCCTCATGTTTGTCTCTTAATCTTCAAAAAAATATCACATATATTAAACAAAAGTTCAATATGTACTTAATATGTATGAATGCTGTGCTTTACAATCACAAAGTTCGTTATATATATATTGATCTCCTGGCTATTTATAGATGAGGAAACTATAGATCCTCCAGAAATTAAGCAGTATGGTCAAGATTAAGAACCTGTGGTAAAGCCAGGACCTAAACCTAGACCATCTGATTCAAGACCTTCATGATGACCTTTTTTTACTTACCCGTGTGACTTTGGCCTAGTCACTTAACCTCTCTGGGCTATAGTTTCTTCATCTATAAAATGAAGGGTTGAACTAAGTGATTAGGGGTTCTTAACCTGGAGTGTGAACAAAAAAAATTGATAACTATTTCAGTATAATTGATTTCCTTTATAATCTTATGAATTTTATTTTTTACATTTAAAAACATTTAGTGGGGGTGTGTGTGGAGAGGAGGGAATGGAGCCAAGATGGAAGAGAAAAGACAGAAAAGAGCCTAAGCTCTTCCAAATTCCCCTCCAAACAGCTTTAAATAATGCTTAAAACAAATTCTGGAGCAGCGGAACCCATGAAAGTAGGTTCCAGACCAAGACAACTCAGAAGGTTGGAAGAAAAGGTTTGTTGCATTGCATGAGAGTAGAGTGCAGTCCAGCACAGGCTGCACTCTAGCAAATCAGCAGCAGGCCTTGGGAGTGACTAAATCAGCATGGAAGCTGAGGCTTCTGTAGCCCTTAAATCACAAAAAAGTAAGGGGTTGGACAGCTGGTCAGAAGATGATTACAGGTTCCACTTGCTGGCAGTACAGGACTCTGTTGCATTGCCCATACTTGAGTCTGGATCATAGTCCTGAGCCACAATCCCAGGGCAAGGAGAAGCACTAACATCCCACAGCTTGTGGCCTCAAGGGTGTGGGGATCCTGGTCACAGTTCCAGTGTGGAAAAGAATGCTTGTGGACATTCACAGATCAGAGCACAGACTAGGAGAGAAGTAACTATACCTCTCTTTAGATCATATCACTTTGAAAACTTTACAGACCCCTAGAACTAGCTCTGAAAACAACTGAACAAAAAACCCATGGAAGAGCTGAAAACTTACAAATCCCCCCCACTCCTCTAAAACTGGCTCACAAAATAGCTGCACAAAAAACCTGAATCTTGGGATAATGCCCCCTCTACCTCAGAAACAGAGCCTAACTTTAAAATATAAAGCTAAAAGTCAAGAAATAGGCTGGAAAAATGAGCAAGCAAAAAAAAAAAGAATTTGACTTTAGAAAATTATTGTGGTGAGAGGGAAGATCAAAACACAAATTCAAGAGACAACAAAGTCAAAACTGCTTTATACAAAGCCTCCAAGAAAAATATGAATTGGTTTTAGGCCATGGAAGAGCTCAAAAAGGATTTTACAAATCAGATAATAGAAGTAGAGAAGAAATTGGGAAGAGAAATGAGGGCGATGAAAGAAAATCATGAAAAAAAATTCAACAGCTTGGTAAAGGAGGCGCACAAAAAAATACTGAAAATACCACCTTTAAAAATAGAATTGGCCAAATGGAAAAAGATTTACAAAAATTCACTGAAGAGAAGAAGGAAGAACTCCTTAAAATGTAGAATTGGCTAAATCAAAAAGGAGGTACAAAAACTCACTAAAGAAAGTAATTATCCTATTGATTGGAAAAATAAGATGTCTGAAGAGTTCTCACAAGTTTGTTGATACAGTAATCTCCATACTTTATAGAAGATAAGATGTGCCCACCAAGGAAGCATTCTTTTGTTAGTAAAATAGTTTGCTGAAATGTAAGCTAAATGCAGTGCAAAATTGAGTTCATGGCATTGGGTGATGTCAGTTCTCTAAATAATCATCTTTTAAAAATATCTCCTTGATAACAAGCCTGTGAAGCTTGTCAGTTTTTCAGTACCTGTCAGCAAGAATAAGGTAGCCTGGCATGATTTTCACATTTGCTGCCAAAATCCACAAGCTTATACATATTGGATCATGCTGAAATTGCAACTGAATGACCAGTTGTATATTGTAATTGGTTTAATGTGAACTCGTTTTCAGTGTGTTCTTGGTTGTTGCTCTTACTTGTCTGAAAAAAGTGTATATCAAAGTGTTATGTTGTATGGATTATTTATTTGTAATTGAACAAATTTCAAGAATAAAGAAATATAAAATATGTTTCTCAAGCTAAAAAAACCCCGTAATTCCTTAAAAATTAGAATTGGGTAAGTAGAAGCTAATCACTCCATGAGACATCATGATACAATAAAACAAAATCAAAAGAATGACAAAAAAATAGAAGAAAATGTGAAATACCTCATTGGAAAAACAACTGACCTGGAAAATAGGTTGAGGAGAGATAATTTAAGAATTATTGGACTCCCTGAAAGCCATGACCAAAAGAAAGAGCCTAGATATCATCTTCAGGAAATTATCAAGGAAAACTAACCTGATATTCTAGAACCAGAGGGTAAAATAGAAATTGAAAAAAATCCACTGATCACTTCCTGAAAGAGATGCCAAAATGAAAACTTCCAAGAATGTTATAGCCAAATTCTGCAGCTCCCCAGGTCAAGGAGAAAATTTTCCAAGCAGATAGAAAGAAACAGTTCAGTTATCATGGAGCCACAGTCAGGGTAAAACAGAATTTATCTGCTTTTACATTAAAGGATTGGAGGACTTGGAACATGATATTTTAGAAGGCAAAAGAAGTTAGGATTCCAACCAAAAATCACTCGCCCAGCAAAACTAAGTATAATCCCTCAGGGGGATTATAAGGGAGAAAAAAGGATATTCAGTGAGAGAGAGGACTTTCAAGCATTCCTGATAAAAAGACCAGAGTTGAATAGAAAATCTGACAGTTAAATACAAGACTCAAGAGAAGTATAAATGGGAAAGAAAAGCCTTAAGGGATTTAATAAGGTTAAACCGTTTATATTCCTAGATGGGAAGCTGATACTTGTAACTC
This sequence comes from Pseudochirops cupreus, assembly GCA_028627135.1. Classification (NCBI taxonomy): domain Eukaryota; kingdom Metazoa; phylum Chordata; class Mammalia; order Diprotodontia; family Pseudocheiridae; genus Pseudochirops; species Pseudochirops cupreus. The sequence goes on from CM053581.1 coordinate 279,201,368, forward strand.
CTAAGAACTTTCTCATTACAGCAGTTAGAAGGATTATATATAGATAGAGGGCATGGGTATGAATTGAATATGATGAGATGATATCTAAAAAAATTAAGGGGTGAGAAAGAGGAATGCACTGGGAGAAGGGGAAAGAGAGAGGTGGAATCAGGTAAATCATCTCACATAAAAGAGGCACAAAAGAGCTTTTATGTTGGAAGGGAAGTTCGGAAAGGTGAGGGGGAGGATTTGAACCTTACTGTCACTGGAATTGGCTCAAAGAGGCAATAACATTTATACTCAACTGGATATAGAAATCTATCTTACTGTATAGGAAAGTAGGAGGGGAAGGACATAAGAAAATGGGAGGGGGCTGATAGAAGGGAGGGAAGATTGGGGGAGCTTGTAGTCAAAAGCAAAACAGTTGAGGGTGGACGAGGTGAAAAGAGAGAGAGAGTAGGATAAATAGGGAAAAAATGGAATAGAGGGAAGTACACAGTAATCATAACTGAAAAAATGTTTATGGTTAATTTCTTTGATGAAGGCCTAATTTCTCAATTATGTAGAGAGTAAAAAAAATAAGAGCCATTCCCTAACTGATAAATTTTAAAAATGAAGAAGCAGTTTTCAAAGGAAGTAAAGCTATCTATAATCATAAGAAAAAAATTCTCTAAATCACTGTTGATTAAAGAAATGCAAATTAAAACAATTCTGAAGTACCAGCCCACACATATCAATTTGGCTAATAGAACAGGAAAGGAAAATGACAAATGTTAACAGGAATGTGGTAAAGTTGAGGCACTAATGCGCTGTTGGAGTTGTGAATTGATTCAGCCATTCTGGAGAATAGTTTGGAACTACGCCCCAAGGGTGATAAAACTGTGCATACCCTTTGATCCAGAAATATCACTTCTAGTTCTGTACCCCAAAGAGATAAAAGGAAAAGGAAAAACACCTATTTGTACAAATATATTTATCACAGCTCTTTTTCTGGTGAAGTAGTAGAAATTGGGAGTGACTGAACAAGTTATGCTATATGATTGTGATGGAATACTGTTGTGCTCTAAGAAATGACAAGCAGGATGCTCTAACCTGGAAAGACTTATATGAACTAATGCAAAGTGAAATGAGCAGAACCAAAAGAACCTTATACACAGTAACAGCAATATTGTATGATGATCATCACAGACACATCGTACATCTGATGACCAATCTTGATAAACTGAACTATCCTCAACAACACACAGCTAAAGACAACTCTACAAGCCTCAGGATGGAAGGAGATATCTAAACACAGAGAAAGATATAGAAAGACTATAGTTTAAATGGAGACTGAAGCAAAACATGCTATCATTCTCTTTCATGTCTGGTTTTGCTTTTTTTTCTGCAGTGATCACTCATTGGTTACAGCCCTTCTATATAACCAAACTGTTGTACAATGTGAAAGTATTTGCAGAACCTATACGTGATTGCACGCCACCATGGGGGGGGGGGGAAGGGAGGGGAGAAAATCTGAAACTCAAGGGATTGTGGAACTGAATCTTGTAAACTAAAAGTAAATAAATAAGTCATTCAAAAAAAATATTGTATGATGATCAGCTATGAATGATTGTGATGCAATGTAATTATCTAAGACAATTCTGAAAGATTTATGATGAAAAAATACTATCTACCTCCAGAGAAAGAACTGATGGATCTGAATGCAAATTGAAGCTTATTTTTTTTTGCTTTTTTTTTTTTGAGGGCAATTGGGGTTAAGCAACTTGCCCAAGGTTACTTGGCTAGTTTTGTGTTAAGTTTCTGAGGCTGGATTTGAACTCGGGTCTTCCTGACTCCAGGGCCTGTGGTCTATTCACTGTGCCACCTAGCCGCCCCATGATTGAAGCTTATTTAAAAAAAACCCCACAACTTTCTTTTTTTGTTGTTTTTTTTTTTATCTATTTTCTTTTGTAATGTGACTGATATGGAAATATGTTTTGCATGATTGCCTATATATAACCTATATCAAATTACTTGCCTTCCTAATGGGGGCTTGGAGGGAAGGAGAGAATTTTGAACTCAAAATTAAAAAAAAAGTATCTTAAAAATTGTTTTTATATGTAATTGGGGGGGGAGAAAATGCTAAGTATATGTATGTATTTTTTTAAAAAACCAACATTTTTCTGAGAAGGGATCCATAAGCTTTCCAGATTGCCAAAGGGTTCCATGACATAAACAAAAAGGTTCAGATCCTCTGAACTAGATAGATGGTCTTTGTGGTTCCTTCCAGGCTTAATCTAGGATACTATGAAGTCCAGTGCTTTCCCCTTTACTCTGTAATGCCTCTAAATATTATCTGTATTGAAATATTACTTTCAGAATGCTGATACCAGCATTGTTAACAGTGTCCTTATCAGTGCTATTACTAATATGTGATCTGAATTGTGGATTGTATTAACATTTGTTCCTCAGAAATTGGAGAGAGAATCATTTCTGGTGTTTCTGTAACATTTCTTGCTAGTGATTTGCTCTCACTAGATTGGTCTTTAAAATGGATGAAACTGTGTAAGATGAACTGTATTTTATTGCTGAATTTTTAGGCTTGTTTAGAGGTTTCATCCACTCCCTGTTTAACAAAAGCCCTAGCAGATTTTAACTCTAGTTTTATCTTTTTCCAGCACTCACACTGATTCTTGTTGTACCATTGTGTGATTTTCATTAAATTAACTTTGTGACAGTTCTTCTCAGTTGAATTATTTCCAACTACACTTATTTTGACTTGGTGTATTACAGGTTCTGTACCTTCTACAACCTTCTTTGTTTATGCAGAGTGACAAGTTTTTGTTCAGTAGTTTTCCTTTTTAGAGTTGTTTGCTTTTAAAAGTATGTAATCCAAGTATGATTTTAGTTGGTAGTTGGTTTCACTTTTAGTGTAACTAACACCTGAGTACTCCATGGAGGAATATCTGCAACAAGTAGCCGTTCCAGTTTCTGCTTGAGCACCTCCAGCTATAGGGTACTTAATATCTAGTGAAATAGCTTCATTCCATCATGAGAGAGCTCAGGTTGTTAAGTCTTTCTTATTTTAGACTGATATTAGCTTCCTTTAGTTTCTAATGTATTGTTCTTCCTTTTGCTTTCTGGAGCCAGCCAGAATAAAGCTAACCCCTTTTCTAGGTTATAACTCTTTAGATATTCAAAGACATTAATCATATTCCATAGTAAATTTTCTCTTTCAGGACTTAACCATTCCCAGTTCATTAATCAATTCATGTATGTCATGATTTGAATCCTTCACTGCCCTAGTTACCCTCTTGAACATATTCCATTTTTTTTAACGTTCCCCTCCAAAATGTACCTAGAACTAAATGCACACTATCCAGTTGTGATCTGACTATATCAACATGCTATGAAAAGTGGACCTACCTTCTTCTGCCTACTGCATTTATTAATGTTTCTAGAACTGTAGCATAGTCTAATTGGAAATAGCACCCTGATCTCCATCACCCTGCTTTAGGAATCCAGTCTTGAATTGTGAAACCAGTTTTGGGTTTATTCTGTGTTCCATATACATATTCTAGTCACAGAGAAAAAAAGGGTTGAAAGACTGATTAGATGTCTAGAAGCAGTTTGATTCAACAACTATTTGTAAAGTGCTGACAGTGTAAGATAACATGATTAGGTTAGGAACATAATGACAAAAATAAAAACAGTCCCTATCCTTAGGGCGTTCATATTTTTTAAAAAACCGTTGTTGATAAGCTCATGTATTAAGGGTACTTGGTTCCCTTGATTTACTTGCTCATTCTGGGGGTGTGTATCTGAGCCAGTGGGTACTTAAGAAGTTCATTTTGGTTTAGATTCCTCTAAGAAACTTACTTGAAAAGGACCTTATGGAGACCCTAGATTTGCGGACCTCTCTTAAGGATTCTAAAGGGCTTAGAGGCAGGATTGAGCTGGATCCAGAACCTTCTTTATTTGCCTCGTATTATGTGAAAAGGAATTATCTGTTGGCTTCTGTGAATTGATTTTTGGGGCTTAGTCGGGTGAGAGGGAGACAATAGTTCTACATGGTTTTATGAATTCTTTGCTCAAGGCAGCAACATGACCATGTGAGAGGGATGTATCCCTCTAGCCTTAGAACTTTCTTACTCCCCTTCTGACTTGGTCCCATTTTGTAATCTTCTTCTTACTTTCTCTAGGTAACTGATGCACTTACTGCAGTTGCACTGTATTATGCGATCCAGGACTACAACAAGGTGGTGGTAAGTAGTCAGTAACTGAGTTGTTCTTCTTGGGATTTATCATCTGTTTTTTCTTCTCTTGGTGTAAAAGAGATATATGTTCAAGGAATCTTCTAGCATCAAAATCATAGGAAATGACAGTGAAGGTGCTTGTCAGACCATAGTGATAGCTGCAGTGAAGTCAGCTGTAATCTGTGTAGCCTGTTAATAAACTTTATTAGTATCACACTCTTCCGTAAGTTAAGACTTGAATGAACTGGGTTGTACTATTGCTATTAACAGAAAGTCCTAAAACTCTTCCTTTTTGACCACTGCTTTTACCTTTTAAGGGAGAATAAATGATAGCTGTAATTCATTCATTCAGTAGTTTTCAACAAACATTTATTTAATGCCTGTCTCTTTTCTAAGATCTTGCTAGGTATTGGAGATAGAAAGATGAGTAAAAACATCATCCCTGCTCTCGTGGAGCTTCTGATAGAGTCTCAGAAGGGAGGATCTGACCCATTGACAAATGACAATAAAAAATAAACTTGTGCGTAGGAGAGGTGTGTTCAAAGTTCTCTGTGAGGACTGACAAAGGAAAGATTATTTCTATTCAGGGTAGCCATATAGAAGAGATAGTATTGACACTAATTTATTGTTGTTGGAATTGTGATATGATCCAGCCATTTTGGAGAGCAATCTGGAATTATGCTCAGAGTTATTAAACTACCCTTTGACTCAACAATACTACTAATCGGTCTGTTTCTGAAGATAATTAGGAAAAAAGGAAAAGAACCTATATGTTCTAAAATGTTTATAGCAGCTTTCTTTGTGGTGGTAAAGAATTACAGGGATGCCCATCAATTGGGGAATGGCTGAACAAGTTGTGGTATATGATTGTGACAGAATACTACTGTGCTGTAAGAAATGATGATGTCAGTGATTTTAGAAAAACCTGGAAGGGTTTGAATGAAATAATGAAGAGTAAAATGAGCAGAACCAAGAGAACATTGAATACAGCTAACAGCAATATTGTTTTAAGAATAACTTTAAGTGAATAAGTTATTTTGGATATTATAAATAGTCAAATTAACTATAAAGGATATATGAAGAAAGATTCTATCTGCATCCAGAGAAAGAACTGATAAACAGAAATATGTATAGAATAATTTTACATATATATATACACCTATTTAGGTCTAATGGTAGCCATCTGGGGGGAGGGAAGAAATTTACATGATACTTTAGTTGTATATTTGAAAGGAATAGTAAGTTGAACATAGTAGATTTGCAATTTCATGTGCAATCACCTTTATTGTGTTATGGAAATGCTTGTTTTATTCCATACATTAAAAGCAAAAAAAATTTTTTTAAAGGAAGAGGTAGCACTTGAACTGTCTGGCTAAGATGCCTATGATTTCCTCAGATGAAGATAGGGAGAAAAAATTCTAGAAATGGGAAATAGGATTAGCAAAGATACAGATTCAGGAAGGCACAGGATTGGTTGCAGGCAGTTTGCATAGAATGTAGAGAGTATGGCATCAAGATGGAAATGTAGGTTGGTACCAGATAAGTCTGAACTTTATTCATAGGTAGTAGGTGGTTACCTATTGCCATTGAAAAGTTCTGAGCAGAGAGCTGTTATGATTGTTATGCATAAAGAAGATGGGTTGGTGTCATGTATAGGGTGACTGGGAAATGAAGAGGCTAAAGTAGGCAGACCAGAGGGCTAATGAAGTAGTATGGACGAGAGATAACGAAATCATGAATAGAATGGTGGCAGAGGGAGCAAAAGGAAAAGGATGGATGCAAGATACATACATACATAAATATACACACACACATACACATTATACACACACATAATATATATACATATACATACATATATGTAATTTATAAGTAGTTTTTTTATAGTTTTTGATTTGCATACACATCTCTCTACTATAACCCCCTAGAGAACCTTTTCTTATAACAGAAAAAGCTATGCAAAAGGAAAACCAACACACCAACCATGTCTTTTGGTGTATCTAACATCTTCAAGAGGTACCTTAGTTGAAAAGTTTGAAGTGTGTTCATTATCTGTTGAAGAACTGTTGGCCCAATTAAGCAGAATATTTGTTGTGATCCACATATCTCTATGTATCTCTAGCTTTAGGACAGTTTTCAAATTTTCCTTGCTTCTGAAAAGTCAAACTGAATAATGGCAGCAGTCATGACTGTTCTTAAAAAAGAATTCTGCATGACTGACTGGGAACCATTGAAGGGATTCTGGCAGGAATGAAAGACAGCGACATTCCTTTGGAGCCACTTGGCTCCATGGAGAGTTCCTCTCATGTTGAGTAATGAGACCCAGGTTAGGAAAGATTTTGCCTTTCTTTGCTTGGCTAATATTAGTAAAGAAGAAAGTCACAGAATCTCAGAGTTGGAAAGGATAGCAGAGGCCATTTAGTACTGACCAAGAAGCCCTTTCATAATGTCGCTGAAAAATAGTCACCTAGTCTCCATTTGGAAAGGTCATGGAATTTCAGAATTGGAAGGGATCACAGTGCCTGTCTAGTATATCAGCAAAAAATAAAATACTACAGCTTATCTGATAAGTTGTCATCTGTTATCTGCTTTAAGACTTCCAGTGAGTGGCAGCCCACAGTATCCTAAAGCAACTGATGTCCTTGGTGGATAACTGTAATTATTAGGGCATTTTTCCTTACATCAAGCCTAAATTTGCCTCTTTGTGCTCTTCCACTTATGATTGCTCTTGGTTTGTCAGTCCGTGGTCTAACAGAACAAATGCAGTCCTTTCCCCCATATGACAGCCTTGCAGATACTTGGAGACGTCTATCATTTCTCCTGTCAGTCTTCTCTTTTTAGGTTCAGCATCCTCAGTTCTTTCCCCTCACTCTTATGTGGCATGGCTCAGTGCTCTTTACCACCCTGGTTGTCAGTCTCTGGACATATGTGTTTGCACACCCCTACCCCCGTTTTCTAGCTTCCTTTTGTGTGTTGTCTTCCCCCATAAGATGGTAAGTTCCTTGAGGACAGGAACTGTCTTTCTTTTTCTTATATTTGTATCCCCAGTGTTTGGCACAATGTCTGGCACATAGTAGGCACTTAATAAATTTTTATTTACTGTTACTACTGCTATTACACTTACCTAGCTTATCCTGAAACTTTGCTGAATTCAATAGTGTATCTACTAATTTTGTAATCAAAATAGGTAGATGTCCTAGATAAACTTAAGTCATCTGCAAATGATAGTTGCATTTCCCATTTTTATCATCCTAATCTTTTCCATGTCCCATTAGAGTTACTAGAATTTCCAGTCCTGTGTTAAATAAAACTGATCATAGTAAGCGTCTTTCTTTTTATTCACAGATTCAAGGCAAGAATGCTCATTCTCACCCATTTGTTTTGCCCTTAGGGGCTAAATGGAACAAGTCTCATCCCTCTTCCACATGACATTCCTTCAAATTTTTGAAGAAGATAGCTTTCATGTCCATCTTATGCCTTTTCCTGTCTGGGTTAAAAGTCTCCAGTTAATTCAGTAGATGTTCATATAATGTGGCTCTTAGACCTTTCACTGTTGTGATTATATTCCCTCTGGACCCCTCCATCCCCCTTTGTTTTTACACAACAGTCATTTCTTAATATTATACCTCACAAATCGCTGTTTGGTAATGAAATGGATAGAATGAAGGGTCTGGAGTCAGGAATACCTAATTCCAGTCTGGTCTCAGTAACCTCTATGTCCCTCAACTTCTTCAGTTTTAAATTGGGGATAATAATAGCACTTACTTCCCAAAGTTGTTATGAGGATCGAGTGAGGTAATATTTGTAAAGCGCTGAGCACAGTACCTTGGCACCTAGTAGGTGCTGTATAAATCATTGCTATAAAAATTAAAAAGTGATTGAATGTGATTGTACATACAATATTCTGCTCTGGAGTCCCTGCTTTGTCGTCTTTTCTCCCCTTTTGGCCAAATAGAGGGAAGTTATAAATCAGGAAAGGTTCTTCTTTCTCTTCTTTGGGACCAAGATTAGTAAAATTAATTCAAGTTGATAAGAATTTATTAATTGCTTTCTATATGTCAGGCACTGTGCTAAGTGCTAATTATAAAAAGAAAGACAAACAAAACAAAACAACCCCGCTCCTGGTATATCCCAGTTCCTGCTCTTAAGGAACTCACAGTCTGATGGAGGAGACCGCATACAAACCCTGTGTACAAAAAAGATATACAGGCAGTTGGAGATGTGAGTCTGGAGGTTAAGAGAGAGGTCAGGTCTAGAAGATCTTAGAATCATCAGCATAGAAATGATAATTGAATCCATAGGAGTCCTATTCTTTTTTAGTATTTCTTTTGTTGATCTTACTGTAGTTATCATGTAGTTCTAGTTCTGCTTATTTTTTACTGCATCAGGTTGTGTGAGATGTTCAGGGAGGGCTGATACCTCTGGTATCAGTGCTTTTGAGCCCTTTTCAGGGCTGTTCATCCACCTTTAGTATCCAACCCAGCTCTCACCTGTGGTTCCAAGAAACTTTAACATGCACAGCAAATACATCTTGGTAAAATTGTCTTGGCAGATGGGCTAAACCAGGTTGAGAGTAACTGATGGTCCCCCACCTGTCAGTGAGTTAGGGGGGTGTCTACCCTAAGCATGTGAATGCCTCCCCCATGGAATAGGCAGATATGAATGTTACCTTTCCACGGGCCATGAAGGCAGTGGATGCAGGTGCTGTGGAGTGCTTAGAGCTCGGTCAGATGCCGAAGTCACCAAGGTCATCCCTGCATCCACAGCCATTGCCAGTTATCTTGACTTTTGTCTTACTGCTGGGATTTGGTGACTCTGGAGGAGAGAGTGAGGCTGATGACTTCACACAATTCTGCTTTATTTAAATCCAGTTTACCTGTGAGTCAAAACGCTTCATTTTTAACATTTTCCTATTTTATTATTTTGCTATTCAACTATTTTACTATTTCATTATTATTTTACTATGTTACTATTGGACTGTATTACTATTTTACCCACCTCACAGTCTTGTGGTGACAGACTAATGACAGAGCAGCAGGTGTGGCTACCCTGGGAGCTGTAGTCATAGCCCTGCACACAGGCAGCCCAGGCCATAGGGTTGTCTTCTCACTGGACTGAAGCAGCCCCCTGGGTATCTTGAATAGCCTTAAAGATTGCACTGATTGCACCTGATGTAAGGAAGGGGCTAGAAAAGGTGCTCCAAAAATTGTCTGCTTCACCTAACCCTGGCCTGCTTACTGTAGCAGTTAGGGACCCCACCCTTTGGACATGTACAAAAACTTTTGTGAACATGATTCCGCTTACCATTGATATGTGGACTGTGCACATGCTTATGGACAATAAGAAATCCTGTAGACCTGAAAGACGGACAGCTCATGCTGCAAGAGAAGTCACCAGGTGTTGAATCCAAATAGCAGCCCTGGGTGAAAAAAGACTGGCAAATGAAGCCCAGCTTACTGGATACATGTTTTTCTGGAGTAGCCACAGTGATGGGGAGCACTGTGAAGTTGCTTTAGGCTTCACAATCATATCTAATCTAGTCGACAGGCTTGTATGACTCCCAAAAGGAATCGACAACAGGCTTATGACAGTGTAATTGCCACTTGCAGAAAAGTACCATGCCACCATCATCACTGCCCATGCTCCCACCATAACAAGCCCTGATAGGGTCCAAGAAAAATTTTATGAAGATCTAGAGACCCTCATCACCCATGTTGCAAAAAAGGACTAGCTTGTAATTCTGAGTGACTTTAATGCCATAATAGGCACAGACTATCAGATGTGGCAGGGAGTCCTTGGGAGGAATGGATTTGGAAATGGCAACAACAGTGGTCACTTCTGAAGACTTGTGTGTCTCATGACCTCATCACCAACACTCTTCAATTTACCCAAGCACAACAAAACTTCACGAACGTACTCTCACAGCAAACTTTGACTTTTTGTTCACAGATGGTTGTGTACTCAGTGGTGCAAAAAAGTATGGATCAGTTAGTTCTCTGTTACTTGTGCTAATTTTGGCTTAACATTAATTAACACCAAGAAAGCACAGGTTCTCTACCAGCCAGCATTGCACCATCCATGCATGACCCATCGGTTATAGCAAATAGAGAAATTTAGAATGCTGTGGATAAGTTCAGTTACTTTGGCAGCATACTTTGCAGAGATGTCCACATAGATAATGAGATTGACTCACTCATTGCCAGAGTTATATCAGTATTTGGGAGTCTCCAAGGAAAGTGTGGGAGAGAAGAGGTGAGGTCTGCAGGTCTACAGAGCTCTTGTGCTGGCCTCATTGTAGTATGCCTGTGAAACATGGACAGTCTACCAGTGCCATGCCAAAAAATTGAATTGCTTTCATTTGAATTGTCTTCAGAAGATTCTGAAGATCGCCTGGCAAGATAAGGTCCTGGACACTGAGTTCCTTTCTCTGGCAGAACTTCCAAGTATTCAAATTTTACTCACAGCAGCAGAAAGCACAGCTCTGATGGGCTGGCAGTGTTGTTCGAATGCCAAATGTACATTGATTAAAAGACTATTTTGTGGAGAATTCACTCAAGACAAGTGCTCATGTGGAAGTTAGAAGAAGTGATACAAAGTCAATCTCAGGGTCTATCTGAAGAACTTTGGAATTGACTATGAGCAAAGCAAAATTGCAGTAACTCAGGAGAAATGTGAGATGTACAAATTTAGAGACATCCCCTTCCCAAATGATGGTGTGGATTATTGATGCCTGACTTGTGATACAACCTTCCGAGCTCATATTAGTCTGATCAGACACAAGCTGGACACACTGTACATTGACCCCAACATCAAGATTTCATTTTGATCTTCAAGCATGAAGGACAGCAGTAACAACTTGTCACTGCATCAATTAATTCCTATAAATCTTCCTTTATTTCTCTGAATTCCTCATAGTCATTGTTTGCTACAGCTCAATAATATTCCATTACATCTGTCTACCAAATATTGTTAAGCCAATCCCCCAGTCTGTTGGCATGTCAGTTAATTTTTGCATACTTTAAATTTTGGATGATCATAAATAAAATTTTTCCTCCTCCCTCCCTTCCCCCTCCCCCAGATGGCATGCAATCTGATACAGGCTATACACTGACTGCCATTCTTGCATTTCCACCTGTTAAATAGACATCTCAAACTGGATGTCTCTTAGACATCTTAAATTCAACATATCTAAAATTAAGCTCATTATCTTTCCCTCGAGCCCTCACCTCTTTCTAACTTCCTTATGTGATGGTACCACCATCTCCTCTCAGGCTTGCAGCCTAGGATTTATGCCCAACTCCTCATTTTCTCTTACCTCCCATAGCCATTCAGTGGTCGAGTCCTCTTATTCTACCTTTGTAACAGCTCTCACACGTCTCCTTCCGCTCTAACATTGCTATCAGTTTAGTACAGGCCTTTATCACCTTATACCTTGATTATTGAAGTAGCTTGCCAGTTATAGTCCCTGCCTCAAGTCTCTTTCCACTCTAATCCATTCTCCAGTCAGCTGTCAGATTGATCTTCCTGAAATACCAATCTGACTATATCACCTCTTCAATTAAAAAAACTCCAGTGGTTCCCTTATGTCTTCAGCATCAAATATAAAATCCTCTGACTTTTAAAGCCCTTCATAACTGACTTCTTTCTACCTTTCCAGTCTTCTTATACATGACTCCCTTCTACATACTCTGTAATCCAGTGATACTGACCTCTTTGCTGTTGTTCCTCATACCAGACACTCTGTCTCCTGACTCCATGCATTTTCACTAGTTGCCCCCATGCCTAGGATGTTCTCCTCATCTGTGTCTTCTAGCTTTCTTGGCTTTCTTCAGGTGTCAGCTTCTGCAAGAAGCCTCTCCTGGTTCTCCTCAATGTGATTGCTTTCCTTTTGAGATTCTCCTGGCCCTCACTCAGTACTTATTTGTACATAGTTGCTTGCATGTTGTTTCCCCCATTAGACTGTGAATTACTTGAGAGCAAAGATTATTTTTTTTGCCTTTCTTTGTGTAACCAGTGCTTAGCACAGTGCTTGGCATGCATAATAAGTGCTTTAAAAAAAATGCTATTTGACTGACTGACTTAACGATTAGAAGTTGCCAGGTCTTGTGCGATCTTGTCTTTGGATCTTTAGTTGCTTGAGTTGCTTCTTTTTGGATGTTCACGGTAGTCTTTCTCTGATGGGGAACTCTGGGTTTTGGCTACGACATTTCTGACTTTTCCTTTTGGTCTTCCATTTGGGAGGTGATCAAGGGATTTGTTATATCTTTACTTTGCCCTCTGGTTTTAATAAATCTGGACAGTTTTTATCTATAATTTGTTGAACTGTGTTCAGTTTGCAACCTTTTTTTTTGTCACGGTTTTCAGGGATTCCAGAATTTCTTAAATTGTCTCTCCTTGACCTGTTTTCCAGGTCAGTTGTTGTTTAAAACAGCAACAAAAACAATAAATACATTACATCTTCTTTCATATTTTCTTTTTTTTCCTATTTTTTCCCCATGAGTTTCAATTATAATCCCCATTCATATGGCTTACAAATCTATCTATCCAGCCCTAATCTGTCTCCTGAGCTCCAGTCCTGTAATCATCTACTGCCTATTTGCAGTATGACATTCCAAATTGAATGTTTCTAATGCATTTCAACTTTACCATATTTAAAACAGTATTCACTCTTTTTCCCTCCCAAATGCATCCCTCTTCTGAACTTTTCATTTTTAGCTCACCATCATCCTTCTGTTCACTTTGGTTCATAACCTCGATTGCTCATTCTCATTAACCTCACATAGTCATTCGTTTAACAAAATCTTGTCATTTCAGTCTCCATAACTGCTCTCGTATATTTCTCCTTATCTCACATAGACACAGTCATGGTTCAAGGCCTTACCTTTTGTCTGTACTACTGCATTAGCCTCCAAATTGGTCTCCCTGCCTCAAGTCTCCCCTCTCCAATCCATCTTCCACCTGGCTGCTAAAATGATAAACTTCCCTATTTGGTATCTTGTACTTCACAACCTGGTCCCTTCTTTTCTTTCCAGTCTTCTTACACTTTACTTCTTTCCATGTGCTCTATGGACCAGGCATACTTAACTCCTTATTATTCTTCACATGACACTCTCTCCCCTGTTCATGTCTTGCTGTCTTATGCCTGTGAATGCTTTTTTCTCTTCACTTCTCACTCAGAATTCTTGCTTTCTTCTATAAAACTAAGATCAAGTGCCACCTTCTTCTGTCCTGGTTTGGTAGCTACTAGTGGCTTCACCGCTACAATTACCTTGTTTGTATTTTGTACATATAGGATATACCTATATTTTTATATTTTTGTACATCAGAACACAAGTTCCTTGAGGGTCGGGATTGTTTTTGCTTTTTATTTGAATGTCTAGTGTTTCTTCCAGTGCCTTGCACATATATAATGAATTCTTTATAAATACTAGTTGAGTGATTGAATGTTTACAAAGAACTCAGGCATAACACTGCTGGAGCTGGTCATGGCATTTCTCACCCCACATCCTTCAGTGGCTGTCAGTGGCCTATTAAATAAAGTTCTAAGTGCCTGCCCTGGCATTTTAAGATCCTTCACAATTTGGCACCGTCTTTTTAGTCTGCTGCCGTTTCCCTCCCTGTATTTCTTTATGCTTACTTCATGCATGCCCTGCACGCACCTTCCTTCTTCCCTTGCCCATCCCTATGCCTGCAGTGCCATACTGGCTGTTGAATTCCTGCCCGTGCTATCTCTTGTAGTAAACTTTGTCTTACTCTCCTAGTTAGTAATGACCTTGTTAGGCTTGGACTTTCCATGGTGGTTTATATTATTGTGTGGTCAGTGGAAAACAAGAATTGAAGTCGTCAGACTTTTCTACTTTATAGCCTTTAATTGAATTTCTCTGAATCTCTTTTCTTATCTGTAATACTAGGATGTTTGCATTACTTCACAGCTTGTTGAGAAGAAAGCACTTTGTAAACTACAAAGTAGAATAACAGTGCAACGTATTATGATGATGCATTTATTATGTATTGTAGTATACTATAGCTATTTGTATATATTATCCTCCTGCTAGACCATAAGTATCATATGAGAAGAGAAACAGTTTTAGTTCAATTTTAGTTTCCCCAGGACCAGCACGATATGGTGTAGTAGTGTAAATATTTGTTAAATTAAATCTTCATATCAACTCTGTGAGGTAGTCAGTGCCAAGTATCACTTAGCTACATTTTGCAGATGAAGAAAGTAAAAGTAATGCTTAATAGAATATATCTGACTTGCCCAAGGTCACATAGCAGAGCCAGAATTTGAATCTTGGTTCTCTGACTTTGTGGGAAATGGAGTTCAGTCACTCCTTGGTAGGTTTAGAGGCTTAGCCCGAATGTATTGCTGTAGCTCACTGCTCCCCTAGTAGCATACCATGCCATGTGGAGTTCTGTCCTCCCTTAAGAAAGGGAACTTGAACTGAAACTGAAGGCAGCATTTATTTCCAATCCCTGCAAGAAGTGGGCATGTGTCACCCCATGGGGAAACACATAGACTGAACAGAAGCCCAACTGAGCTTTTTATGGGGTTAGTACCTCCTGGTCTCTCCCTTCAGAACTGGGATTGGTCCCAGCTCTTCTGGGTTACAATATTTCTAGCCCACCCATGGCACATTATTCTTTAACATGTCCCTCCTCCCAAATATGGGTCCCATGTTCTGAAAATGGAGGGATAATCTATGTATGGGATGTATGGGCCTGTAAGTTAATATGCATGAAGGTTATTAGGTGTGTGCAGTGGTTAGGTCTCAGTGACTGGCACAAGAACGCTCGAGTTTGAGCCATGCTGCATGTTTCATTCCCAGACCATCAGGGCATGCTTATCTGGCCACACTGCACTCCCCAGCAAACTCCCTGCATGCAGTATCTGTGGAAGCAGGATTCTATATAGTACTAAATTCTTTCTCTCACAACTTCAAGCACAGAATTCTTGTATCTTAGATCATTTTGTTTCTCTCACCACAGTACCTCTCACACGTGCTGCCTCCCTGATTTTGGCCTAGTGTATTGAGGAACTAGAATCTCAGATTACTCTTCAACAAAATGTCTCAGGATCTGTCATTATTCTTTCTTGGTTTACTGAATCTCTTCTGTTTGTTTTGTTTTGCCTTCTTCCAGATTAAAAAACAGAAACTCCTTCTTGAATTGGACCAATATGCCTCGGATGTGGCTGAACTCATACGGACCCCTATGGAAATGCGTTACATCCCCCTCAAAGTAGCACTGTTGTAAGTACTTCCCAGTAGAACGAGGCTTTAGGCCAGCAAACAAGAGGAAATGGATATGATCAGAGTGTCCCATGTGTGTTAGATATTTGGAAATGCAAATGTCTTAGTCATCAAATATTTTCTATATTTGATATATTCTGGTTGCATGAGTGGCTAGGGATAGAGATAGAGCTATTTTTTCTGTCTCCTGTATTCAAAAATAGTTGTTCCATAAATGATTTTTTTTGGTTTTGATGATCTAAATCCTTTCTTCTGTGACAAGCATTTCTGTTGGAATAATAGTTTTTTTATATAGCTACTTATTTCATATATCTTAATATACTCATTCATTACTTAATATAGTGCAGGATGTTTTCTCTCCCGTCATGCAGAGAATGGAAAACTGATAATGGTGATATGATAGCCTCTGATTCCTTCTTTGACTTGTAAAATGTATGGTACTTCTTGACATTATGATGCTGCTGCAGAGTAGTATTGTCTGATTTCCTCACTAGATAGTTACTTGATCCCACATAATACTTCCTGCCAGTGGCTTTAATTCTCTTCTAAGGACAGCCTTTATTCCTGAGAGTTGTAAATTAAATTGCCAAAAAAAGTGCTGTCACTATTTAGTCACAGGTCGGATCCATTTGTTTTATGATTTGCTTTGCTAAATGTATTTATATATTCTTCACCTTCAGATTCCCCTCCTATTTCAAGGCTGTCCAGAATGGGTTTTCCCCCTCCACCAGTCCCCTTGAGTGGAAGTTAAAAGTGTTCTTTGAAGGTGTGCAGCATTTGAACTTGCATACCCCATCTACAGAATGTATCCTTGATGTCCTTCTCATCCAGTCTTGCTGTTTGCTGAGAGGGCTGCATCTGAGATACTTGTAACAATTCAGAAGACAGGATCAGTACCTAGGAACTTGAAAACAGAACATTCCCCCTGCTATTTCTGTAAAGGCTTTCCTGGACTATCAGTGAGTCTGAGGAATCTACTGAAGTAATATTTTCTTTGCTAAGGATGCACCATTTCTGAGATAGTTACAGTCTCATTGAATACATTTTGAGTCAATGGGGTGAAATGAAAAGTCAAGACTGTGGATAATGCTTGTAGTTGGCAATGATTATCATGCTGAGTGCGTGTTTATGTGTTCTTTCCCAGCTATCTTTTAAATCCCTACACAGTGTTATCTTGTGTTGCTAAGTCCACTTGTGCCATAAACAACACCATCATTGCTTTCTTCATTTTGGCTACAGTAAAAGGTAAGATGCGAACAGTAGAGATTCCAACCACTGTGCAGATGTCAATTACTATGGTTATTATAATGTCTTGAACATGCAAACTGACGCATTTTGATGAATAAACTGCATAATATGAAGGCTTTAACAGTGAAATTAGGTTTAAAACAGCTGACCACAAATGCACACCAATAATTTTTGGAGGGTTTCAGTTAACTAACTTCTCACAGATATTATTTTGTAGTCTCTTACATTAATGATGGGAAAGTTGGTGAACAAATATTGTTCCTGTTCTTTGTTTCGGCTGATTTTGTACGGGTTAGTTTTAATCCTTCAGGTTAGCTGAGGCAAACAACAAGCTTCTGTATGTTATGGTAAAAGTTCATCTTTTGCAATGTATTGTTTCCTTTGAGTGGTGTTTGATTTAAACAGGTCTAGAATATTAGGGCATATATGTTGCTATATGTATAGCTGGCTGAGATTTTTGTTTGTTCCTGACTTGTGTTGGGCAAGCATTTGGCATTCTTTGTAATAGCTCATTTATTCTACATTCTAACAGAAATGAAAGAATATTAGCATTTGGAAATGTTATCTCAAAAATGGCTGTCCTCAAAGATAGAGAGACTATGTGTACAAGATTCATCTTGTGATTTCCTTTTTTCACTGGATCTAATGGAAGAAAAACCCCAAGGTATTCTGCTATTCTACAACCTTTTCTTGACCCTTAAAGGCAATGAGAATGTTTACCTTGAAGGAGTTGTTCTAAGTGGAATACCTACCTGCCCAGTGTCAGCAGCTAAGTGTGGAAGAGCCCTGAGAGTTTTTGCTCCATGACTGGGTTGCTTAGTGCAAACTGTGTCTTTGCTACTAAATATTCAGTACTTGTTGTTGCTTTCTCTTTCATCCTGTCTTCTGCACAGTAAACAGCTATTTAAGATAGTTTTATGTGACCCCTACACAAAGAGTTTTAGATGTAACCCCATATAACCCTAAAATCTACGAAAACAAGTAAGTATGAAGAATTCAGTATCCTTAAATTATTCATGTCTCTCAGTTCTCTAGACAGCCTTCATTAGTGTGAATTTGCAAAATTTTACTCCCTCATATTCATTATGTACTTAAGCATCTTATATTCACTGTATAATAGTAATATATGTGTAACTATTGCCTTTGTTTCACTGTAGTATGCCAACACGCGCCTGTATGGTTTTCTTAGCCCTTCTGTTACCGTGGTGCTTTTAGGAGAGATGTGATGTGCATGGGGAAAGATAATGAGTTTCGGTTTGGGGCATGTCCAATTTAATATATCTACAGGACATCCATCTGAGATATCTAAAAGGCAGTTGGAGGTGTAAGACTGGAGGTCAGCAGAAAGTTTAGGGCTGGATGAGTAGATTTGGAAATTATCAGTATAGAGATGATTTGCATCTGTGGGAGTTGATGAAATCATCAAGTGAAATACCATAGAGGGAGAAGAGGAGAGAGAGCACCTAGGATGGAGCCCTTCACAGTTAAGTGAGTAAAGATCTTACAAAGATCAAATAGTTAGGAAGAGAATTGGGAGAGACTATTATCCCCCAAACCTAGAAAGAAGAGAGTGATGGACAGTGTCAAAGACTGCAGCAATGATAAAAAGGATAAAGATTGAGAAAAGACCATTGGCTTTGCCAACTAAACGATTATTGGCAGCTTTGGAAAGAGCAGTTTCAGTTACATGGTGAGGTAGGATGCCAGAACACAGAAAGGTGAGAAAAAAGTAAGAGGAGAGGAAACAGAGGCGCCATTACAGCAGCCCTTCTTAAGGAGTTTAGCCACAAAAGGTAGGAGAGATATGGGAAGATAGTGGGGATGGATCAAGTGAGCATTTTTTGAGGATATGGGAGGCATAGGCATGTTTGTAAGCAATAGGGAAGCAGCCACTAGACAGGGAAAGATTAAAGATAATTAAGAAAGTGGGGATAACATAACAGGCAATCTGTTAAAGAAGATGGGAGATGATGGGATCACAGGGAGTTAGCCTTGTCAAGAAGGGACACCTTTTTATGTGTTACAGGTTTGAAGGAGGAGATAGTGGGTAGAAGGCATCTTGGTGATATCAGATCAGAATGGAAGAAGAGGGAGCTCGAAGCAAATGCTTCAATTTTTTTCAGTAAAATATGAGACAAAGTTCTTGACTGAGAGGATGTAGGAAGGGGCAACTATGGGAAGTTTGAGGAGGAATAAAAAGGTTTGAAAGACCTACTGTGGTGAATGGGATGATGAGCTAATTGGAGAATTGTAAAAGAATTGCTTAGAAGCAGTGAGAGCCGAATTGAGGTTATATAACATAAATTTGTGATGGTATCAGTCAGCACAGTTACATGATTTCCTTCACCTTTGCTCAGTTGCTTGTAATTGGGTCAAAGGCAAGGGATAGTGGTGGTGATCCAAGGCTGAGGCTTAGGAGGGCGCAATCAGCAGTGTAATAAGGGAGCAAGAGCAGAACACTGTAGAGTTGAACTGGTTCACCAAAGGGTTAAGATGGGTAGAAGAGATGAGTGTGGCTAGTGCAGGGGTAATGGATTGGGAGAGAACTGAAAGGTCAAGAGATTAGAGGTCATGGTGTAGATGAAGAGATAGGTTTGATGTTGGAAGGCATGTGGAAAGCCATTGGATGGTGATCAGATAAGAGAATTTCAGGGTTTATGAACATGGAAGTAGTATATTATGATAGTACATGTATCAAGGGTATAGTCATCTTCATGTGTGGTTGAGGTAAGGTGGAGTTATGGGAAGTAAGATTATGGGAAATAAGTAAGTTTGGGAACTTCTGAAATCAGAGTTTTTGGTAGGGAGTCAGTGTGTTAAAGGCTTCTACTATGAGGGTAGGAGTTGGGGAAGAGAGAAGATTGTGAGCCAGGTACTGAAGTCATTGAAGAAGGAAGGAGAATGAGTGTTCAAGAGGTCAGGAGATAACAGCTATCAGCATCTTGATTGGGTGATAAATATTGATTGAATGAACCTCAAGGGAGGGGAAGTTACTGAGTGATGGTGGTGGAGAGAGAAACTGGAAGTAGCAGTGAGGAGTGAGGATTTTTCTGACTCCCCCACCATGACCAGTGATTCAGGGGATATGAGTGAAAGCGCAACCAGTTCTGGAAGAGGAGGCCAAGGAAACTGTGTCAACAGGAGAGAGTCAAATCTCAGTGAGAGCCAGACAGTGGAAGGGATGGGAAAAGAAAATATTTAAGATGAAAGTAATCTTGTTGCTTATGGAGCAGGTATTCCGGAGGACACAGTAGAAAGGATGGGTAGCTTTTGGTTGGGACTTTGGGGTTTGTAGCAGGTCAGGAAGGACTAGGTAGATTAAAGAGAGACTGACCAGGAAAGAGAGGAAATGATGGAGAGTGCAGACTACCAGAACAGGCAAAAGTAGATTGGGATCATGTGGAGCAGGTAGCCTTTGAAAAGATTTGTCGGGTTTTTGCTTTATAAATAATGCTATCATGGACATCTCTTTAGATTTTATCTGGGTTATTTTCTTGGACATAGTCCCACAGTTGGAATTACTGGACTCAACCAAGGCTACACATAGCTTTGTAGTTCTTGTTTTGTGTCTCCATGTTCTTCTCTGGCAGTGTTGGACCAGTAGTTAACTCTGTCCCAATTCCCTGCATGTATGTATGTATTCACAGCCCTGCCAATATAAATTTGTACTATTTTCATTAATTTTGTTTGGTCACTATATAATGATATCTTAAAGGTGTTTCGATTTTCATTTATTTTACTACTATTAAAGATTTGCAATTTTTTCCATGTTAATTGTCAGATATAAACATGGAATAGATCATATAGTTCACTCACTCCCTGAAATATGGATTTCTGAAGCACGGTCTCTTGAATGCCCACAAAAACATGCAACTCAGCCAATTCTGTTGTTGGATATTTGTAGTTATTATATTGAGCTGCAATCTACCACTTGTTAATTCTACCTGTTCTGTCATTTGCCGTCTGCTGCCAAGCTGAACAAGTTTAGTTTCTTTCATGTGACAGCCCTATATCTAATTAAAAGATGGTGATTATATCTCCCCTAAATCTAAGCTTCTTTAGGTTAAACATTCATTTCTGTCTTATAGTCCTCTTGTGGTATGATTTTAAGTCTCATTATCATCCTGGTTGATATCCTCATATAAATTCTAGGTCATCAAATATTTCTCTTAAAATGTGTTCAGAACTGAATTCCAGTTGTTGTGAGATGTAATTCAGGACATATATAAAATTATTACTTCCCTTGTTCTGGACACTGGATTTGACCATTTGGCTACATAAAAGTGGATAAACATTAACTTCGTTTTTTTTCCTCCAATAATTGTCCAGTTTAATAGTTTCTCTTTAAAAAATTCAATGTTATTTTCATAAAGATCGGCATTCTCTCCCCCTCTCATCCGTACCCCCATTGAGAAAGCAAGAAAAACAAAACCTGTTCCAAATATTTATTGTTAAGCAAAAAGAATTCTCACCTGGCCATGTCAAAAAAAAAAGTCTTAGTCTGTACTGAGCCCATCACCTCTGTCACGAGGTAGGCAGCATATTTCATCATGAGTCTTTTGTAATTGTGGTTGGTCATTGTGTTGATCAGAGTTCCTAAGACTTTCAGAGTTTTCTCAAAATGTTATTATACTTGTATAAATTGTTCTCCTGGTTCTACTCACTTTATTTTGCATCAGTTCGTATGTTTCCATTTCATTATCTTCCTGAATACACTTAAGTCCTCCACTCTTCATGCTTCTTCTGATTTAGTCAGTCACCTAGAATTTATTAAGTATTTACTTTGTGCCAGGCACAAGTGTGTATGCATTCATACACTAAGTGCTGTGGATGCAAAGAAAGGCAAAAGACAGTCCCTGTTCTTGGAGCTCACAGTCTAGGAGGGGAGACAACATGCAAGCAACTATATACAAACAAGCTATATAAAGGCCTAAATTGGAGATAATCTCCGAGGGAAGATACATTAAGATTAAGGAAGACTGGGAAAGGCTTCTGGTTTCTTTCAAAACATCTCCACCCTTTCTAATAACCTGGAATCTCCTCTCTCTCACTTTTTATTTATACATACACCTACCTAACTCCTCCCACTCACACTTTTGCCCACATTGCACCTGGCCTGAGACTGACTACACCTGCTTCTGAACCTCTTTCCACACCTAGGTTGTTCCCATTCTCACAAGGGCTAGAGAATTTTGCTTTAGCAGCAGCACATTTTAGTAGTGTCTTTCCTAAAGGTCTACCTATTCAACCAATTTTTTACTCAGTAGAGCTCCTTTTTTAGACTCCTTTAAAAAAATATCTTGGTGTCTTATTTTTCACATTAGTAATTTCCTGGTATACCCCCACTCTGTTGCCTTTCTTTGGAACAAAGAAAAAGTTTTAGAAAACCAACTGACAAAATGACTGTGACAGCATACAACGAAACATTTCACTCCCTTAGTCCTTCACCTCTTTGTCAAATAAAGGGCAATCTGTTTTGTTGTTTGTTTTCCAGGAACAAAATTGGTCATTGCAATTGATCTTAGTTCATCTGCCTTTTGTCATTATGTATATTGTTCTCCTGATTTTATTTTATTTTTTTGCTTTGTATCAGTTCACATGCATCTTCCCATGTTTCTCTGAATCAGAGCTCAACTTTCATGGACCATTAGCAAATCATCAAGTACATGGAACTCCTGTGGCCTCCCTCACTGATTAGGCACCACCCTAGTCTTCTCGTCAGCACAAATCATTTTGAGTGAGTTTCTTCCTTGGAAGATGTCTGCTGTTCTCTAATCCTATCTGTTCAGTTGATTATTCTCAGCTTTTGTTTCAGAAGGTAATACTTTCTGATCTGGTTCCAGAATTCTGGGTGTTTTGAGTCTGCTGCCTCTCATGTACTGTCTCTGTATGTATTATATACAGGAAAGGAGAATTATGTAACCCAGGAGAATTACTTCAGATACAAATGGCACAGGCTTTACCAGTTCTTTCTGTAATATTTGACCATTTAGTCTGTCATAAGGTCAAGAAAAGACATTTTTCCTGAGATAAATCATTGTAGATGCCATTGAGTAGAGTAAAAATAAATTATGTTTATTTTATCCTCGATGTTTTTCCCAGGGCAAAACCAGAATAAATTCCTTATTATTTTTTTAATGGAAAGATTGGAGTTTGAAGGACCTGTCTTTAAACTTCTCCTATGCATAACATGTGCTGTGTGTGCATATGTGCACACAGATACACACAGATACACACACACACACACACACACACATACAGAGCTTGTTCCCTTTTCTGTAGAAAATCATTGCACTGAGAAGTTGACTCTTTTCTATTATCTTTCTCTGGCTGTGCTTGATATTTTAGTATTTTCTACAAAACCCCAGGCAAGGGCACCTTTTGTGGCTCCTTTTGCACAGATCTGACCATAAATTCCAGTGACTTCCTGTTGCCTCCAGGACAGAGGTTCTTAACCTGGGATCCATTGAATTTTTAAATTTTGATACCTGTTTCAATATAATTGGTTTCCTTTATAATCTTATGTATTTAATTTTTTGCTTTTAAAAACATTCTAAAGAGTCTATAGGCTTGATGATAAGACTGTAAGTTCTTTGAGAGTAGATATTGTTTCATGTTTTTGCCTTTTTATCTATCCCTAGCTTCTAGCGCAGTGCCTTGTACACAGAAGGCACTTAATAAACGTTTGCTGATTGAAAATCAGAACATCCTTTCTTCAGTATCCAGTGCTGGGAGCTTGTTTTGATGTTGATATGAGATGGGCTCTGGCTTATGCTCATAGATATATACATGTGTGTGGTGGCCTCTGGTGGTGATCATTGACCTGGCTAGAAGAGAACACATTGTTAAATTATATTTATTGATAGCCTATGGATATGTGACATTGTAACAGGGACTAATCAACAAAGAGAAGACCATTTCAATTTACGATGAGTTTGTCCTTACCCTTTTGCCATTTAAGTTGCCATCTACTTCTTCCACCCTGTATTTTCCAGTGGCTCCCTGATCAAAATTGGTTAGTTTTTTGGTTTGCATGTTGTAATTCTATTGTCTCAAAAACTGAATTCAAAAGCTCCTTTGTCTCCTATAGTTAAGAAATCTTTTCTTTCTCTTAAGGTAGTTTTCAAATGTTTTCACTTTGTAAATTTCTTTGTTGAACTAACTGCCTATCCAATATGTTCCTTTTTATATCTGGAAAAAAACCAATCAAGAAAACTAACCAGAAGTAATGGGAAGACTGTTGAAGTGTGTGCATATTTCTCTCTCTCTCTGTCTTTGTCTCTGAAACAGCAATGATACAAGACTTTTTTGTTATTAATTAAGGAAATTATTCATTCATGAAATCTAAGTATTATCCTATTTGTCAGTAGTTGGGATTTGCACAATCGATAACAAAAGCTGCACCATATTGCATATTCTGGGCTCAAGAGCATCAGTGCTGGTTAGGATATAAATAATCCTATACATTTTCTGATGAAACAGCAATCAAGTTATTGTTGAAAAAGTGTCTTGTATATCTCATGACCAAATTTTTGACATAGTTTGTTATTTTAAAGGGTATCATCAGTTTCTGTTCTATTCTTTATAGAAATAAATATTAATTTTTGTGGGTTATCAGCTACTAAGTCAAGCTGGCTTCTGTAAAATTGGCAATTGCTTCAAGATAACACATTATCTGTGAAATTCTTAATTAAAATCAGTTCATTTTAATTTTTCAGGTATATGAATGTGTTGAGGATAGACTGTTGTAAATAGTCATACATAATGAGGAATTCTTCCAATTGCCAAAAAAGGCTGGAACTCAACATTAGTCTAAGAAATTTTAAGCAATTGCTATGATATTAGAAAATTGGATCCCATACCATTGTGTTATTGCACAATGCCGGGTGACAAGTAGGATGCTTTTAGAAAAATCTGGGAAGACTTACATGAACTGATACAGAGGGAAATGAGCAGAACCAGGATAATATTGAGCACAGTAACAACAATACTGTACAATGATCAACTCAGAATGATCTAACTATTCTCAGCAATACAATGATCCAAGATAGTTTTGAAGGACGTATGATAAAAAATACTAGCTATCTACAGAGAAAGAACTCATGGAGTATGAAAGCAGATAGAAACATAATTTTTTAACCTTTCTTTATTATTCTTGGGGGGAGGGTTGACTTGTGTTTTCTTTTGCAATGTGGCTAACATAGAAATGTTTTGCATGACAGCATGTGTAGAATTTATATCAAATTGCTTACCTTCTCAAGGAAGCGGAGGAGGAGAGGAAGGGAGGAGGGAAAGAATTTGGAACTGAAAATGTAAAAGAAGAATGTTAAAAATTTTTGTTTACATGTAATTGAGAAAAATAAAATTTGAAAAATTTAGAAAATTAGATCATAGGATCATAATAATATTTAAAGAAAGAAGAGTGGCACGGCATAGTAGATAGACTGTTAGCCCTGCATTCAGGAGATATTGGTTCAAAGCATACCTTAGATACCTTCTAGCTCTATAATCATGGGCAAGTCACTTAATTTTTTAAAATCTGAGCTTCCTCACTTCTAGAAAAAGTGAGGATTATAAATATTTGTACCTTATACTTCTCATGTGGTTTTGAGGGACTTTGCAAACCTTAAAGCACTATAAAATGTCAGATATTATTATTAATGCCTAGTTCCAAAAGCATTAGTATACAGTTTTAAGTTATTTCAAACTTTTGCAAAAACTTGTATTAAAGATTATCTGTCACCCTTCCATCCCCTAAAAATATTATTGATTCCTTTTGTTTTTGTATCTCATTCATTTCCAAATAAACATCATTATCTAGTAAGTCTTTGACACCATGTAACAAAGAGGAAAAAAAAACTGCTTGAGAAGAATCAACTGACACGTGATCACATCTATCTGATAGCATTTGCAGTATCCCACATCCATAGGCTGTCACCTTTCTTATGAAAGGAGAGGGATATGTTTTCTCATCTTTTCTTCCAGGTTCAACTTGATCATTATAGTTAACACATTTTCATTTTGTTGTTGTTTCCATTTATCTTGTTGTAGTCATCATGTATGTTTAAAAAATATTTTAATATCTTTTGGTTTTTGATCATGTACAGTTCCTAATATATCTCTCTCCCCTTCCTCTTTCAAAGAACGAAAATTGAAGAAGAGGAAAGAAAAAGTTCAGCGAAACTAACCAGTACATTGAAAGAGCTAGATATATATTCCCATAGTCCCTCACTTCTGCAAAGAAGCTGTCTTATCATATTTCTTCTTTGGGGTGAAGCTTGGTCATAAAATCATGGCATTCATTTTTAATTGTTTTGTTGTTTCTTTTGAAACAACAGTTCTACAGTGATGTAATTATTGTGTATATTGCCTTCTTGGTTCTGCTTGCTTTGTTTTGTATCAGTGTTTATACGTTTTCCTGTGCTTCTTGCCATGCTTCATATTCATTTTTTCTTATGGTATAGTCCATTACATTCCAGTGCTAAGTTAATTTGTTTAGTATTCCTTAATAAGTGGGCATATGCTTCGTTTGCACTTTTTGTTACAACAAAAAACCATCACTATTACTGTTTTTATATGTATATTTTTAATGTGTACTTTTGTCTTTGATCTTCTTGGGATATGGGATGTATGTCTTATATTAGGATTTCTGGTTTAAAGGGTAGGCATGTTTTAGTTATTCTCTTAGCACAGTTCCAAACTGCTTTCCAGAATGGTCAGACCAGCGCATAGCTTCCGCAGGTGTGCCAGTGTGGCTGTCTTCCTCCAGCTGCTCCGACACTGACTGTCCCTGTCTTTTCGTGTGACTTGCTCTGTTTTTGGTTGCCCTTTGTTTCTAAAGTTTATTTTATTCTTGCTTTTTGTCTTTACCTCACAGTCATTTCTTATACCTCCTTCAGAGTGAACCCTCCCTTTCAATAAAGAAAAACAAACAAATCTGATAGAGAGCATGTCTAAATAACATATTATACTCTGTCTAGTAGTCCCTCACTTTTCTTCCGTGGAGGAGGAGATGGATCTTATTGTTTCTTTTCTGCAGAAACGTTGCATTGCTAGCTTTTATTTTTACAGGCAAGTCATTTCTTGATACACTCTTCCCCATTTAACTTTCCCTTGTAATAAAGAAAAACAGTTCAGCAAAACCAAATGGCAAGATGACCATATCTGATAGCATATGCAACATTTGGTTTTCTTTCTTTCCCTCCCCTTTGCCTCCCCCCCATTTTCAGTTGAAAGAAGAAAAATATGTTTCATCATCCTTTCTCTGGAATTGAAATTGGTCATTATAATTAATTTGACTCTAGCCTTTTAGCATTGTTTTAATTGATGCTATTTATTGTAGTTATTGTGTGTATACATACATACATACATACATATGTGTGTTTATATAAATATATATTTTCCCTGGTTCAGCTTCCTTCTGCATCAGTTCTTATAAATATTCCTGGATTTCTCTGAATTCCTCATAGTCAGAGTTTTTATGTCGCAGTTGTACTCAATCACATTCATAGAACTATAGATGTAGAAGTGGAAAGGACCTCAGATTCCATCTGTCTTAACCCCCTCATTTTACAGATGAGGAAATTGAGGCCCAGAGAAGTTAACTGACTTGTCCAGCCAAGATCACACATATAGTAAGTGGTGAAGCCAGGATTTGAACCCAGATTTTCAGATTCCAGAACCAACATTTTTCCATTGTGCTATACTGTATTAATATGCCATGATTTGTTTAGCCATTCTGAGATTAATGAATCCTCACTTTATTTCCAGCTTTTTGCTTCCAGAAAAGTGTTCCTGTGACTATATATGGGATCATCCTGTCCTTGATTTCCTTGGGAATATATATACTATATACTATATACTATATACTATATGTGTGTGTGTATGTGTGTATACACTATATACTATATGTATATATGTGTGTGTGTGTATTTTATATATATATATATAGATATAGATATAGATATCTATATATATATAGATATATATATAGATGTATATACACATACATGCTACTATGTATGCAGTAGCAAGATGGCTGGGTCAACAGTATGAACAATTAAGTGACTTTTCTCTAATAATTTCCACCAAACTTACAGTGTACTTGTGTTTCTTCATTTCTGTAGCCCCTCCAACATTATCTTTTGGTCTTTTTTCATCTCTGCCAATTTGATATAACCTCCCTCCCATTTTACAGGGAAGATAAGCTTGATTTAAGTCAGTAAAAATCCACAAATATCATGTAATTTGTCATACCTCCACTAAGAATCAAGAGAATCTGATAGAGAAGTATTCTTTATTGTAACAATAAATTCAATCAGATATTTGGTTTTTATCAAAATATGTAAGAGTACAGATAAAAATAGTGTGAAGATGACTAGATAAATGAAGAGTTTTTCCTCATCATGACTATGGCAGATAAACGTAAAAGCGTCAGTACTTTTCTAACTAATCTTGAGATTTATTGTGATGCCAATCAAAATACTATTAGATTATTTAATAGAATTAGATTAAGCAGTAATAGAATCCATATATTAAAAAGGGAGACAGAATTATTACTGTAAAAATGAAAACTGTGATAAGGGGGACCAACATTACCAGATCTTAAAATGTACTATCAGACTGAAATTATAAAAACTTCTTAGTATTGTTGTGATTGAAATTAAGGTAAACTGAGACATAAAGGTCTGAGCGCATTCACTTCATTAGTAAAGCGTAAATTTACCAAAAGTAGGATCTCAGATTCCACAGTAAAGCTAAGATCCTAAATGAGGGGGACAGCTCTCTTATGGTTTGGGGGAGTACATAAAATAGGAAACTAGCATCATAGATGAAAGAAAATACGAATGGATGGAAATTGGGAATGAGGGCTAGCAACAGTCACCTCCTTTCCCTCCCGTGACTAAGGAATGTTCATTGTTTGAGTCCAGCTGCATCTGCAAGGACAGAGATAGCAAACTAAACTTATTTGGAATACAAAATAGTCATCCTTGAATATAGTTTGGTGGTGTAAAGATACTAGAGACCAGAATCCCTGGTAGCCACTTGCATCCTTTTTTTTTTTGGAGGGGGGAAGGCAAGGCAATTGGGGTTAAGTGACTTACCCAAGGTCACACATCTAGCAAGTGTGTCAAGTGTCTGAGGCCAGAATCAGGTCCTTAAGACTCCAGGGCCAGTGCTCTATTCACTGTGCCATGTAGCTGCCCTCCCCCCAGCCCCCGCGGCCGGCATCTTTAAAGGGGAACAGATTTCCTTGACACAAGAATAGAACAATGATTTAACAGAAGAACTGAATTTCTAAACGTAACTCATTACGTGCCACCTGAATTCCTGAATTAAGTTCAGAGACAAAGAATCATGACTTAGGCAGTTACAGGACAAAATCAATTTACTGTAAACAGGATCACTTAAAAAAAGACACAATCAATTGGATTATTTCAGTACTAAAATAGAATAAAGAAATTAGTCAATGGTACATAAGAATTAGAATCCAGAATGGTTACTCTTTGAAAATCCCATGTTAAAAAATCTTGGGTAATGGGAATCACTATTCAGTAAAAACTATGGTGGACAACTTTGTATGACCTCTCAAACTAAATCCTTGTTTTTTCCCTCTAAACCCATTTTTCTTTTGAATTTTCATATTTTTATTGAGTACATCACTATCTTTCCAATCACCCAGGCTCACATCCTTGGCATTATCCTTGATTCTTCACTCTCCACCCCAGATATCTAATTAGTTGCTAAATCTTGTCATTGCTACCTTCATAATATATCTCACACCTATCCTCTCCTCTCTTCTCACATAGCCACCACACTAATAGAGGTTCTTGTCGTTTTTTTGCTTGGACTACTGCATTAACCTGTTTGGTCTCCCTACTTCTTAAGTTCATCCCTCCCCAATCCATCCTCCACACAGCTGCCGAAGTTATTTTCCTAAAGCATGGGTGTGATCATGTCGCTTCCCTTCTCACTAAACTCCAGTGGCTCATTGTTGCATCTAGGATCCAACATAAACCCCTTTGTTTGGCTCTTAAAGTCCTTCCCATCCTGGCCCCAGTTTGCTTTCCAGTTCCATTATCCATAATGCCCCTTCCTGCACCCTACAGACTAGCTAAACTGGTCTTGATGATCCTCCTACGTGGCATTCCCTGTCCTATCTCTGTGCCTTTGCTGTGCCAGGAGTACACACCTATCTCTCATCTTCTTAAGCTCTCTTATTTCTTTCAAAACTTTGCTTAGGGGTCAGCTTATACAAGATCCCCAGCTCTTGGGCCCTCCTCTCTTCCATAAATTTACTTCTGCTTGTTTTGTGCATATTTTTATAGATAGGTATAGATACAGATATCGTCTCACCCATCTCACTAGAAGGGCCTTGAAGGCAGAGACTTTTATTTTTGTCTTTATAACTCCTGTGCTTAGCATAGGGCCTGAGGCTCAGTAGATACTTAATAACTGCTTCTTGATTGATTGAACTGCATGAGAAGGAGAGAAGGAAGGAAAGAATTTCACACAGATCTGGAAGGGAGCAAAGAATAGAATCATTTTCTTGAATTGTATATTATTTGTTAATTTATTTGGCACATCCTTCCTAAATGCTAGAGGTTTTCTCCACAGTGGTACTTGTTCTTTTTGATTGCTTGTTTTTGTTGCTAATTATCAAATATGTAACAAGAAGAAGTTAATAGTCCATAAATCTCTCTTTAATATACACCAGTGAGTTGAAATTTATGGGACTACCAACATTTTTGTCTACCTTTGACAAGTTTCATAAGGAGTGTATCTGTGGGATGTTGAGCTCTTAAAGGGGACCGGTATGGGTTTATCCCTTTTTTTCTTGTATTTCAAACCAAACCAACTCCTTCTCATTTCTACATTTGAAAAACTCCAAAATGCATTTATTTGGTAGCAGATTATTTGAAAAATAATGGGCAAGTTCCATGTTAAGAAATACTTGCTGAGTCTAATTTCGATCTGTGAAGGTGGATCATTCACCACATTTGTTTCCTTCTCACAGGTAGTGCCTTTCTTAGCGCCATTTTTCTGGCCTTAGCAACGTACCAATCTCTGTATCCAATCACCTTGTTTGTACCGGGGCTGCTGTATCTTCTCCAGGTAAACTATTGACTAACTAAAAGCAATAGCTCAATTTAAGTATAATATTGTATGTACTTAAGTCCTTCTGGGACATGTTGTGCTTACTCCTTATTTCCCCATTGTGACCATATGATGTAGCATAGGGCCAGTCTAAGGCAAATCAAATCAGTGAGCATCTATTAAGAGATTCCGATGTGCCAGGCACTGTGCCGAGAGCTGGGAACACAGCCTTTGCTCTCAAGGAGTTCCCAGTTTGATGGGGGAGATGACATGCCAACATCTCTGTACATATAAGGTTGAGCAGTAAGGAAGTAGTACCAGGCTGTCAATCTAGAGCCAGAAGACCTGCATTCAAGCCCCTGTTCTATCACTTACTGGGTGGGTTATCTTAGGTGAATCACTTCCTCTCTTTGAACCTTTTTTCCCTTCATAAAACTTGTACTACCTACCATAGAGGATTATGTGAAGAAAGTGCTATATAAACTGAAGAACATATAGAATTGTGAACTATTATAACATTATTGTTGGATAACATGTGATGCTTTAGAGCAGGTCTGCACAACATGGCCTGCAGTCCACTTGCAGCCCACCAAAGCAGTCCACAGGTGGTATGTTGTGCAGGCCTGTTTTACATCCTTTACATTTTTTGTGGGCCGCTGGAAATCCTTTGGTGGGTCACAAGCAGTGCGTGAGCCAAACATTGTGCAGGTCTACTTTAGAGTGTCCAGGAATTAAGGAATGAGCACTTAAACTTGTATAAATGAATTATATTAATAAACAGTGAGTGTGAATATATATAGATATAGATGTCTCTCTCTCTCTCTCTCTCTCTCTCTCTCTCTATATATATATATATATATATATGTATATACACACACACACATGCACACATACACTTATATATCTTTATAATGATGATGGTTAAATAATAATTAGCTTTCTAAAATTTGCTCAGTAAAACTTTAATCAATTCACAGTCCCTAGCACTGCTTAGTCTGTCATTTGACTCCTTTCAGCTCATCCTATCCCTTAAGGTTTGAAACATCTTAGTGTTTCACATATATCTATGTGTGGGAAGACCACTTAGGGATTGAAATGTAAACTTATCCTCTGTTACGTCTCTACCCAGATCTATACCTTTTTCTTTTCATAATAAGGAAACAGACTATTCCAACTTTGGGGAAAATAGTTTAGTACAGTGAACAGAACTCTAGATTGGGGTTCAAGAGACCTTTGTTCTCCCAGCTCTGTTGCTGATTTGTTTTGTGACCTTGGACAAATCACTTCGCCTTTCAAGGTCTTGCTGTCCGCCTCTGTAAAATGGGGAATAGGGGACATTAACTAGGTTATCATGCCAGGCCTTTTTATGTCTAACATTTTTCAGATATTCAGGCCCAGGGTTAGGAAAAGAGAATGATCCAGTCACACGTCAAAGGACAAATTGGCCTGATAAATGGTGCAGTGAAGGAGAGCAGATTACTTGTGAAGTGCTGTATAATTGTTAGATGCTGCTGTTATTATTTTGGTAGCCCCTGCCATTAGTCATAAAGATCATTTGGAGATTTAAGTCTCTTGAATCAAGTGACTTTTTCTCATCTGTAACTTGGGGGAAAAGTAGTTCTTTAAAAAATTTTTAAATTAATTTTTAAAAAATTAACAAAATTAATTTTATTTCTCTTCTACCTTTGTCTCCTCCCTCAACTGCCCTTTTATAAACATTCTCTGTCATTGTTTGGAAAATTAACTGTGCCTAAAAGAGGAAAATCCTCTGGAGAGGCAGCTTCCAAAGCTATAGGGAGAATGGTAGAGAAAGGGTGAAGGAATTCGGGTTGCCCACTGGGTGACCATAGAATCATAGAAAGTTAGAATTACAAGGTACCAAGAGTGTCAGGTGTTGAATGTCAGACCTAGAAGGGACCTTAGACACCATCTATTCTAGTTTTCCCCAAGCTGATTTGGCCAGCGAACGCTTCTGACCTTGAATATATATGTCTTACTAGAACCTGTAAGTGGAAAGTTTGGAGAAAAAAATAGGAAGCAGCCTTCTTTAATATCAAAGCAAATTGCTCTAGAAGAGTGTTTCTTTTTTATTGGTACATTTTGTTTTATAGACATTTCCCAAGAAACATCCAAAGAAACTTCCCAATAAAGTATAAGAATTCACAGCACAAATGTTTAATGGAGTGATTAGGATGTCACATTTCACTTTTATGTTTTATTGGTTGTTAACAAAAAGGAAGGATATTGCACGGGCTTTTTTTATATATACATGATTATGTATTTAACATTTTACAGAGAAAATGTTTCTTAACACTCACATTTTCTCAGGAAAACCTTATTTACTTCATCTGAAAAACT
>CM053581.1:279235036-279323971 GCA_028627135.1 Pseudochirops cupreus
ATGTGTTGCTGCTTCTACGCCGCCATCTTGGCTCCGCCCCCACTGTCTCTTTTCTTAAGAAGTTCAATACAGGCTCACACCTTTTCTCTTCAACCCAACCCTTTCTCTCATACCTGCAGACTTAAATATACAAGTTTATGTTGTCTCAAATACCCTAGCCTCCCGGTGCATTGATTGGTCTTCTCAACTCCCGTTACCTGTAGTTTCTGCCTACCTCATCTACTTATGGGGATGAACATATCTTAAGTGACCCAAACCCTCCATCACCGCCAGGCAAAACCTTTTATCTTCTGCAGTTGACTACTTACTCCCTTTGCAAGTTGTTCAAAGCCTTTTTTTCCCTGTTCAATTCCGCAGTGTCTCTCTAACTGGTTCCTGCCTCTAGGAGATGCCTTCATCCCCTGATTTACTGAGAAATTAGAGGCCATCTATATAAGCTCCCTCATTTACCTTACTCCATGCTTCAGAAGTCCTCAATGTCTTCACTCATCCTCCTCTCCTTTCTTTCTGTCTCTGAGGAAGAGATGTCCCTTCTTGCCAAGTCTGAGACCTCTGTCTGAATCCTTTCTCCCATCTCCTCCTGACCCCTTTCAGGAATTTGTCACAGTGTTTATTCCTTCATTCTTATTTTCAGTTTCTCCATATTTATTGACTTTTCCCCCTGCTGCTTATAAGGTAGGTATCCCCCATCCTTAAAAAACCTTGACTTCACCCTTCTTCTTCCTCAAGCTATTAATATATTTCTTTCATTTTACTGCCAAATTGTATCATGCTAATAGAGCTTTGTGGAAAAAACACTGAATTTTTTAAAAGGACCTGGGTTTAAATCCTAGCTCTGCCATTTTAACCTTGAGCAAATTGCTTAACCTTTTTGGGCCTTTAAAATGAGGAAATAATACTAGATATCTTTTAATGTGCCGTTAAGCTTTAAATCCATGATCAAAGTAAGAATTGTTTACCTTTGCTACCTTAACTTCATCATCAACTTGCTATTCACTGTCTTGCAGTCTGGCTTCGGACACTATCATTCAATCTGAAACTCTCTCCTAGTTTATCTCTTAAATGCTAATCCTCATTCTCTTTGACATCTCTACTGCTTTTGATACTCCTATTGATGGACCATCCCCTCTTCCTGTATGTTGTCCTGCCCCTTGGCTTTTGGGACACTGATCTCTCTTGGCTTTCTTCCTACCTGTCTGATAGTTGCTTCTTAGTTTTCTTTTTTTTTTTTCTTCCTTTTTGGAGGGCAGTTGGGGTCAAGTGACTTGCCCAAGGTCACACGGCTAGTTTTTGTGTTAAGTGTCTGAGGCCAAATTTGAACTCAGGTCCTCCTGACTCCAAGGCCGGTGCTGTATTCACTGCGCCACCTAGCCGCCCCTTCTTAGTTTTCTTTTAGTGACTTATCATCTGCTGTTTCCTTGCTATGATTATCCTCCAGAGCTCTGCCCTGGGGCCTGTGTGTGTTCTCTCTGTGTTCTACCTTAGGGATGTAATTTGTTCCCATGGGTTTAAGTATTAACTTCAGATGACTCCTAAATTGATATTTCTAGTTCTAGTTGTTCTGTTGAACTCTAGTTCTGCATCATCAACTACCTGTTTTTCATCCCCATCTGTGTATGTTCTTTAGGCTTCCAAACTCACTGTTCCCAAAATTAAACCCACAATCTTAACCTCTTTAGACCTATCCCTCCATCATCTGTCTCTTTTTCTGTCAAGGGCCTCACATCTTCCCAGTCATTTTGTAACTTCAAAGTCATCTTCAGCTCTCTTCTCCGCTTTACCTCCATGGCTGTTTAGATGCCACGGCTCATCAATCTAACTCCAAAGCATCTTTTGCATCTGTTCCTTCTCTCTACTCATATTGGCACCAGTTCAGGCCTTATCATTTCTCTCGTAGACTGTTGTCATAGCCTCATAATTAGTCTCCCTAAGTCCACTCTTTTCCAACCATTTTTTACACAACAGCACAAATAAACCTCCTGACATAAAGAAAGGTCTAACCTTGGTGTTGCTTTATTCAAAAATCTTCAATGACTCTTCATTGCCTAAGAATAAAATGTAAACTTTTTAGAGTTAACATTTCAAGCCCTCCACAATCTGGAGCCCTCTCTCCCTTCTTTCAGCTTTCCAGCCTTAATTCATATTCTTTTTTCACTCTGTGTTCCACTCAAAT
The DNA here is from genome assembly GCA_028627135.1 of Pseudochirops cupreus. Lineage (NCBI taxonomy): Eukaryota > Metazoa > Chordata > Mammalia > Diprotodontia > Pseudocheiridae > Pseudochirops > Pseudochirops cupreus. Next base: position 279,237,210 of record CM053581.1, read on the forward strand.
TGGACTATCAGCTATTTCCTGAACTTATCATGGCATCTCCTATTGCGGTGCCTTTTCAAAGACTGCCTGTCTTTCTTAGCATGTGCTCCCTCCTCATCTATCCTTCTCAGGATTCTTGACTTCTCTTAGAGACTTTACCCCACTTTAATCTGCACGAAGCCTTCCTTGATGAGCTCAGTTGGCAATGCTCTCTCCCTCCTGCATTTTCCACGTGCTGTGCTTGCTTCTTCACAGTAGAGTGTGAGCTTCTTGAGGGCTGGGTGTCTTTTCATTTTGTCTTTGAATCCCCAGGGCCTGCCTAGTACACAGCGCCTTGAATTGAATTGAATTACATCCATTGGCTTCCTGACGGAGTCTAGGATTTCCCCTTTGCCTGCTTAGACTCTTTTTCTTCTTTAATTTCTCTTTGAAGTACTTCTGTCCTTTACAGAAAACCTTTGTTTTTCCTAATTTAAAACATAGTTTCTCTAGCACTTTCATTTCCTTTTTTTAATAGAAAGACAATTCTGTACTTGGTATTTGTATGCTTTGAAAAAATAATTTTTTGATATCTTTTGTTCACACATTTGCACATTTATTTATTTGTTTCTAGTTTTCAGCATTCACTTTTATGAGATTTTGAGTTTTACATTTTCTCCTCCTCCTCCCTCTCCCCCATCATGTACCCATTTTGAGCATATGTTGGTATACAGTGTAAGATGTTGTGTGAGAGAGTCTACCAGACTTTCAGTTTTCCCAGCAGTTTTTATCAAATAGTGAGTTCTTCACACAATAACTGGGTATTTTTTTAAATCAAATATTAGGTTACTGTGCTCATTTGGTTCTGCATATTATAGAACTAATGTATTCCATTGATTGAACAGTCTATGCTTTATAATATAGTTTGATACCTGGTACTGTTGGGACTCCATTCTTCACTTTTTTTCATTGATTCCCTTGGTATTCCTGACCTTTTGTTGTTCCAAATGAGTTTTATTACTTTCCCCCCCAGATATGTAATTTTTGGCAGTTTGATTGATATGATTTATTCATACATTTGTCTAAATTTTCTTGTTTCCAGTTTTTCTTTTCTCCTCCCAGGGAGACATCCCATATAACAAAGAATTTTTTTTTAAAGAAAAAAGTAAATAACTGACTTTTATTAGCACCTTAAAGTTTTAGAAATTAGGTAAAACTATTATCTCATTTGAGTGTTGCAGCAGCCCTGGGAGGTATGTCCTGCAGGTATAGCTATCATTACTGATGAAGAATTTGATGCTTAGAGACATTAAGTGACATGCCCATGGTCATAGCAAAGGTAAACATCAGAGGCAAGATTCAGACATGGTCTTTTCTTATCTAGAAGTCCAGTTTTCCTTCCCCTAGACCATCCTGCTTCTCCTGGCAAAAATACACCATCAAAATCTTAATGATGATAATAATAAATATCTATATTGTGCTTTACATTTTTCAAAATACTTTTATTTCATTTGAACCTTACAACAACGTTTTTAGGAGGAAAGGCAAGTATTATTATTGCCCCTTTTACAGATGTTGAAACTGAAGACTCATAGAGACTAAGCGATTTGCCAAGTTCACATAGCTAGCAGAAGTCAGAGCTAGGATTTTATCCCAGTTCATCCTGATTCCAAATATTGTATTCCGTCCATTGAGTTAATATCATTGCACTCTTGTGAGCTTTTCTCTCTACCTTATATTTTAAAAGTTTAGGCCCTCTGTCTTTCTCTGACCAAATTATTTTTTCCCTAGCATTTTTGCTAACTTTTATTTGACCCTTTTTTCAATTAACAAGCATTTGCTTTCTGTTCTTCCTACTACCCCACCTCCTCCAGAAAAAGAAGAAAAACAAAAACAAAATCCTTCTAACAAATGTGGATAATCAAGCAAAACAGATGCCTTCGTTGGTCACGTCCAGAAAAACTGTGCCTCAGTCTCCACTCTGTCACTTTATTCTCTGTTAGGAGATGGGTGGTATATTTGAATATTAGTCCTCCAAAATAGTGGTTGGTCATTGCATTGATTCAGGTTCTTGAATGATGCTTAAAGTCTATGGGAAAACAAGCTACAGCTGACCACACACATGCATACATACACCCATCTATGCATATACTTATAATGTGTCACTTTTCTTTCTCTTTTAAAAATTACAGACTTTCTGTTCCTGATCTCACTCCAAACATCGGTCTCTTCTGGTACTTCTTTGCAGAAATGTTTGAACACTTCAGCCTCTTCTTTGTCTGCGTGTTTCAGATCAATGTCTTCTTCTACACCATCCCCTTAGCAGTGAAGTTGAAGTAAGTGGTTTGGGATAATTGCCCTGCTGGTCACATAAGTGTTTGGGGTTTCTCTGCTGCTCTGACTGCACGTTTGATGGTAGCAAGTTGAACTGTGTCTCAATAGTTAGGTTTCTATAAACTTGGCCTGGAGGACCTCTTATCGTAATAGCATTAGAAAAAAATCTGTCCAGTCTGACAATTTGTTTATTAAACTCCTCCTTTAATAACAAAGATAACAACTCCCATTTTTGTAGAGCTTTACGTTTTATAGAGTGATTTCCCTTCAGCAATACTGTGAAGTAGGTAATTATTGCCATTTTCAGTTAAGGAAACTGAAAATCAGAGAACTGGTGCTTCTTAGAGGAGTTAAGTGATCTGCCATACAAACAAGATTATGACTTGTATCATGTAACCAGTAAGTGACAGAGCCAAGACAAACTTCCTGGGCTCCTGATTCTCAGGTCAAACTCTTCCTCCTGCCTTTACTTTGAGTATGTGCAAAGCACCATATATGTAACACAGTGACAGAGAATCCATAACTAGAACAGATCCTATGTATGAAGGAAATGACTTTTTGAAACATTGACATTTTCCAACAGCTCTCTCTGTCAGGAGCCCCCTGAGTAATCTAAAATAGCTTCTGTGTGATGTTCACCATAAAGACTGTGCTGTTGCCTTGACTTGAGCTGGCACATTCTGTTGTCCAGAGACTGTGATGAGAATGAATTTTGGTGTCATACATAATCTACAGGAAACTAGGGGGCATTAGTGGAAAAGCTTGCCATCTGTAGACTGGTTCTGGTCTGACGTTCCCTGCCATAGTGTTTGTGCTTGTGAAATTCCCCGTTGCCCTGTTACTGTGTAAAAGACATGGACCGTGACAGTGGAAAGCGATCTCATAGAGACCAAAATCATCTTTCCATCTGGTTTGGGTCCGATTTTGCCTTAGGTGAAAGTTCCTGAGGTTCCATGTGTGCCCGATGGAGGGGCAAGACTCCTTTTACTTTTGTTTGCCAGTAGTGGTAACATCTCGTCTGTCTGTTAGATTGTGTTACCTCAGGGATCTCCTGGGGACCTAGCCCTTTAAAAATGCTAAAAATACATGACGGGAATTTCCTATGAAGATTCTTATGAGTCTTGCTTCCTAGGCAAGAAGACAGACACAATAAAGTTTCTCTTAGGTCACCCAGTACATCCAGTTGGAATTAAGACTGCCCTCTCAATACCTGGCTCCCTATTCAGACTTCAGTTTTCATTTGGTGGGGGGTTTCCATTTAGGAAAACAGTTTGTCTAGTGTTTTATATTATTGTGACTTTGGCCCAGGCCCCTGATAATCCGCCATTTATTGCATAGCAAATTAAGGAAAGAAATAGATCCAATCTACTTTCTATCTCCTCAGCCCTTGCTGAAGTCAGACCTGCCTGACTGTGAGCAGCAGTGGGACTTAGGGGACCTTCAGAGAATTGGGTGGGTGGCAGGTATGTTGGCCTTTCTCTCCTCTTTTCATTAGATAATCTGTGTGCTTTCCTGCCTTCTATGTGTGAATGCCTATAAAAATAGCTCCTGGAGAGGTGGTGACACAGTTATCATGGGACATTTCCTTGTCATTGGGGCTCCAGAAGTCACTTAAAATCATTTGGCTTCTCTCAGCATCTTTATTCCCTCATACTGACAATTCCACCCAAGCTTTCTGGTCTGTAAGAAAGAATGGCCTATTTGAAGGCTCCAGGTAGCATACCAGATTTTTCTCTCGAATTTTCTCCCATTTCTTCCAGCATCTTACTCCCAAATTAACTTGTGGCCTGTTTGGTAGCAATTCACATTTGGCAGTGGAGGTCTCAGTAGTAGACTCATTCAAGGTTCAAAACATTTTTTGTGGCTATGGAATTGTTAACTTGTCACCACATATTCATTGGCCTTTCTTTTGAAATGCTTCAGCTGATGAGGGTGTCAGTTGCCTAAAGTAGTGATCTATAGTACATATGCTTTCTTGGTTTTTCATTTCTGAAAACATTGTCTCCCACATGTTATTTCTCACAGACTGTGGATCTGTGCTAATTTATATATTTATTCTACTGTTAGGTCAGTTGAGTTTCAGAGAAAAGCTGATGTGTATTGTGCTTCTTTTGTCCATAGATGTAAGATTTAGACCCACTGAATGAGCTCCCAGTTTGACCTACTTTTCATCACTTTGCTGACAAGGATTCATTATGTCCTACAGAACACTCTTATGAAACAGGTTGCTAGTAGTGTTGTCCTTAACCAAGAAAGGGAAATCAGCCAAGGAAAGTGATTTTCCCCAGGGTAGAACAGAGAATGGAATTCCTTCTCATTGCCTTCACTCACTACTTTGGGCAGCCCCACAGATTGGTCTGTTTGCATCATCTCATGGTGATAGTGCCGAGGTGATGAAATGGGGTTTAAGGAAATTCACAACTTCATATGACTTACAGCCCTCTCTGAGAACAGCTCACATGCGTGTACTAATAACTCACATTTCTATAACATGAGATTTGTAGTGTACTTGCCCCAGGGTCACCCTGTGATAAAAGTTTTGGAAACCAGATGAGGTTCAGATAATCTGCCAGTCATACAGATAGTAAATGTTAGTTCACTACCATTTATTAAGTGCCTTTTATGTGCTAGGCACTGTCCATACAAAGAAAGGCAAGAGATAGTCCCTGCTCTCAAGATGCTGACAAGAACCAGGAATACTGATTCCAGGACCAGGACTCTTTTCACTCTATCCCTCTGGAACTGAGGGTTCTTCCTTACCCTGTTTACTGCTGTAAGGAAAGGAATTGGCTTTTATAAGCTCTGAATCCATGGGCTCAGCAGCAGGGGACTCTTCCTAGATATCTTGATTGACCTTTTATGGCCAGCAGTAAAAATTGTTGACTTCATTTAGCTTCCCATCTGTATCCTAGGTGAGAAGGTAAGTTTAGAATCATTGTCTGTGATGACTGTACAAGTTTCTGTGATTGTTTGAAAGGGTTGTAGTAACCACCCTTCCTCACTACAGCTAACCTCGGGATGCCTCTTTCATAGTGTTTGCTTTGTATGAAGGCTTTTTGGTTCACCTGGTACTGTGTGTTTGAACTCCTGGGCTAGGGGCCTTTCCATGCACTGGACATTCTGCTGTCAGAAATTCATGGTGCAGTTTGTGAGGGTCCTCAGGACTGGTTCCTTGGGGTCCTCCTCATGTTAGATCCTAATTTATCTTCTCTGTTTATTCCCTCTATCCCAGGGATCATCCCATGTTCTTCATGTTCATCCAGATTGCTGTTATATCGATTTTCAAGTCCTACCCCACAGTGGGGGATGTTGCCCTGTACTTGGCTTTTCTTCCAGTGTGGAGCCATCTCTACAGATGTAAGCACCTTCCTTTACAGCCTCTTTCTTAAATTTCCCAGTGGCAGATTGATGTTCACTCTATTCTTTGATGACAGGAGGAGGGTAGTGGTTACTAGGTTTAAGCTAGAAACCACCCATGGATGAAAGGCATAAAGAAACTGGAAAGTCAGTCAGTATTTGCTTTGTGCCACATACATTGTGGGGTGCTCTGGGTGCCGAAGGTGGTAATGAGCAGGATGGGTATTTGTTGTTGTCATTGAGAGCATTTATGTTGTATTGTACTGTTTGTATATGCCTCCGTGTGCCTCAGAGGAACTACAGAGATAAATTTCAGCAACACAGAAAAGAGGCACGAGACAATCCCTGCTCTCAAGGAGCTCACCGTGTTTCCTGCCCTCAGCAGGAATATATAATGACAACTCCTGAGAGCTTGTTAAGGTTTACAGAAGACCTTTCTCACAATTGTCCTGTGAGGTCAGTAATGTAAGTATTATGCCCATTTTACAGATGTAGAAACTAAGACCTGTTGTAACATAGATAATAAGTATTAGAGCCAGGGTTCAGACTCAAGCATCCTGATTCCAGTTACAGAACTCTTGCCACAAGGCAGCCACTTCCCCTCCTTCCATACTTCCTAAAGGAGCTAAAATGCCATTTCTGGAGATAAGAAAAATTAAGGAGGTGCCTGTAGCCATAGATAGTCCCTCCTGCTCATGAGGAAATGCCATTATGCCCAAAGTACCCATCCACCAGAAGTGTGCTGTTTTCATTTACTAGAAAGAATGAGGAAGAATGAGCTCAGTCAGGGGGCCCTCCAGCAGTTTAGTGCTAGAGCAGTGAATGGACCTTGGTTCTAGCCCCGGCTCTTCCACTGACTCAGTGTGTGTCCTGAGTAAGTCCCTTTACCTCTCTGACACCAAGTTTCCTCCATCTAGAGCAGCCGTTCTCAACCTGTGGGCCACGACCCCTTTGGGGGTTGAATGACCCTTTCACAGGGGTCACAGGGGTTGCCTAAGACCATCGGAAAACACATATTTCCAGTGGTCTTAGGAACCGAGACACCGCTCCTCTATCCATCTCCAGGCAGGTCTGCTCACATGCAGATACACCCACATACAAGTATTAAAGAGTCCCGGCATTAGGAAGGTTGAGAACCACTGATCTACAAAATAAGGCATTTGAGCTAATTGTTCTGGAGGGGCCTTTCCAACTTTTAACCCATCGTGAGGCCGGAACTTGTTTTAAAAATGAAATGAGGCAGCAGATTTTTGTAGCCTCTGTGTAAGTTCATTGTAGTGAGTGAAGGCAACTCCTCTGAGGATGTGTCTGTTGTTGTTTCATTCCCCGACCTGCTGGGGCTCCGTGTGCCAAGCAGGAAGTGAAACCGAGGAGCTCTAAACGTGAAACTGACTAATGTGACTCTGCCACCCAAACGGCAGGAAGAGCAGTAAGGCAGTTGTGCGAGTGGGCGCAGCATGTGCTCCCGCAGGGAATTCTCTTCTGACTTACCAAGCTGGATTTATGACAAGAGCATTTGCTGCCCAGGCAGTTCCTCATCACCTCCCTGCAATTTCCTCGTGTTATCTGCAAGACTCATCAAGCAGGTTTGGGACTGACCTGTGGCCCTTTGATAGCCGAGTCATTTGGAGACTTGTGGGGATGATTGCAAAGACCAGAGGCTCCTCTTGATCCTGCAGAACACATTCTGTGACATGAATGAGGGCATTTGGTCCTTTTCACTCTCCTTTTCTTACTTGCCTCCCCAAACTGGATAAACATGTTGATTCTCATGTTTAAACCAAAAAGGATATAATAATCATTTTCTTTGCTTCTCTTTTCCACACATTTGATTTTCATTCTTTTACTTCCTGACCCTGATCCTCATTCCTCAGTTCATCTTAGTAGTAGTAATAGTCACCCTCATAGTAACAGTAGCAACAAAAATATTTTACATTTATCCTCATAACATCTCTGTGAAACAGGTAATGTATGTGTATATTTTCCTCCATTTTACAGATGAGACTCCTGAACCTCAGAGAGGAAAGTGAGTTTTCCAAAGTCACACAAGTTAGTGGTTGCATTGGGACTCCTGTGTAGGTCTTCAGTGCTCTTTTTTGTAATATCACACTGCTTTTTGTATACATATGATACATGTATAGTGCCCCATTGTGCAAATTAATGGGAATATGTATATTTCTTCCTTTATCGTGCAAAGTACTGTTGTACCACATGGTATTCCCAAGGACAGGGACAGAAGAGATGTTGGAATAAACACATTTTAAGATCTGAAAATGGATTAAAAACCAGATTCTGCTTTGTAGGGTGATGAGTCACATGAGAGTTGCTGATGGGGTTTCTGAGAGCCCATATGAGGCTAATGACCTGTCCCACTGACTTTCTGAGCTATATTTTGTTTTTGTTTTATTTTGTTTTCGTTTGGACTGACAATGACTGTGAGCTTCTCAGCAATAAGGGCTGTGAAGACACTTGCTTGGAATGTTATGTTTGTGACATTACCACATGACCCATTCAGCCAATGGCTTCTTTGTTTTTTTGAGGCATTAGATTTAACCCTCTAGTTTTATGGCTAGAAGTTTCTAGAAGTCTTTAAGCCAGTGGCATACACCTGAAACTGAGGAGTAGTTTTAAATTTTGTTTTTAAAAAACAACCTTTAGCATTTACCTTTTCTTCCTAAGAGTTGGAAGGGTCTTAAGAGATCACCTAGAGCAGCTCCTACCTGAAGCATGAATTGCTTTCATAGCATCCCCTAGAAATGTCTATCCTGCTGCTGCTTAAACACCTCCAGTAAAGATCTTAGGCAGTTCTTTATGTTCAGCTCAAATTGGTCTCTTTGTAACTTCCACCCATTTGGTTGAGTTCAAGTTAACTTCATGACAACTCTTAAAATTCTTCAAAAAGGAAAGGCAAGCAGGGCTTGAGAAATTTCTCACAAGTATTGACCCTTTGTAAATGCAGACAGATGACTAAAGCATAAAATAAGCAATGAAGGGCAGGCTTGCTGCCCTGTCTTATAATTGGGTGAAAGATTTAGTTGTTGGCAATGATTAGGGTAGCTGGGTTTTTCAGGATAGATGTGTACAGGTAGAGAAGATATTTTTAAAATGTCTTTTTTATTCTGACCTTGATGAACACTGAATAAAATGAGCTTTTTCCATGAAGTAAAACAAAAAGAGGGTTGTGCATAAAACTGTGAATCTTACATACAGCTTGCTTTTCCTTTTAAGTATATAATACATTCACCATGTAATTTTTAAAGCTATTCATCTTCCCTGTTTCCTTCAGACCTACCTCATGTCCTCTTCTATGTAATTTTCTTAATTTTTCAGTGATCTTTCTTTCCTTCCTTCCTTCCTCCTTCCCTCTCTTCCTGTCTTTCTTTCATTTTCCTTCTCTCTTTTTTGTAACCCCTCTCTTTTTACCTCCCTCTACCTCCTAACTCTATATCCCATTGGGGAAAAAAAAAAACCTTTGTAATAAGTATGCACAGTCAAGCACAACACATTCCTTCATTGACCATGTTGGAAGATGTGTGCCTTTCCTGCATCCTGAGCCCCTACAGGCTGACTGCCTTTTGCCTACCTTGTTTTTGCCCAGAAAACTTTGTTGAATTTTCACCCTTTTAGTTTTCATGAGTGCCATCTAGTGTTGGGAATGTGCTGTATCCTGTACACTCCACCATGAGCTTTTGGCCTGGAGCTCTTGGCCTTCTGGTGCTTCTTAATTATCAGGAGATAGAGGGAAATTTTTTTTTTAAAGGGAAAAATATCTTCCAATTAGTTGATCAGCTAATTAATACACAATAGCAGTACTTTAGTTGATACTTTTGTAGTGCTTTATAGGTTACAAAGTACTTTCCCTGCTATCATGGGAAATAGGCTCTCTTGGTATTATTATCCCAGATGGAAAAACTTAACCAAAGTAAGGTTAAATGACTTGTCTGTAATTGTACAGCTAGTAACTATTGAGCCAGGACTTGGGCCCTGATCACCTATCTCTTGGTGGCCCACAGAATACAGTCCAAATGTCTTAGTCTGGCATTTAAGGCCTTTTATGATTTGGCTCCCATCTATCAAGTTCAGTGAACATTTATCTTCCATCATTATGGGCTTAGTTGTATAAAGGACCTTAGATGTCATGTAGTTCAACACCTTCATTTAAAAAAAATGCTTTTCATTTAACCCTAAATAAAATGAACATTTCAAGTGTACAAATAGAGGAAATAATGAAGATTGTGCCTGAAATTGCAAATCTCTGTTACAGAGATTTGTATAATAGAAATTTGTGTATAAATTTTTTTCCTTTTCAATGTATAATAAATCTTCTGTGTTACTTTTAAAGCTGTCCTGTTAATGTGAACTTCCTTGTGTTCATTTCATTCTCTTTCTTTTCTTCTTCTCCTTCTGACTTTCTTCTTCCCTCTCCTTCCTTCTTCCCTCCCTCCTTCCTTTCCTCTTCCATCTTTACCTCCTCCCTCCCCTCTCACCTTTACTTTTGTAAAGGTAAACAAACACTGATGGCCAGAAGGACGGACATCTTACTGAGAGCCTTGGCATTGCTTGTTTTGTATTTGATTGATAGTTACTCATGGGTTGTTGGCTCCAAAAGTCTGGAGTGGCTGGTGCCAATATGACCTTCCTGAACCAAGCCTATTGCGCTTGAGAATCCTTAATTCCCTGTATCTTTAATGGGGCCTTCCTTTAAGTCCTTTCTTAAAGTTTCAACAGGGCTGAAAGAGATTCTGTGAGGACGTTGTATCCCATTTACAAAACACATTCCATCTCCCACTTGCAAACAGTGAGGATATAGCCCCATAAAAATATTGGCAGTGGTCTCCAAACTTCTGGGTCACTGCCACCCAGATCTAACAAGCAATCCCAGGGCTCTTAGCAAGATGCCAACCCTTCTAGTTACCAAGGTGTGCTTACCTTTGCAAGAGAAGTGGCTTCTTTTTGGCACTAGTAACATATAAAGAGAACAGGACATTTCTGGAGTCTTAGAGATAGCCCTGGGCACCTGAGGCTATGAAGATGAGTTATTTTAGGCACTTAAGAAGGGCAGGCATCAAGCTGTTTGTCAGGAGTTCATCTTTGATGCCCTGTGTAGGCAGGCCCAGAAGGAAGACTAGGCAAAAACAGCAGTCATTTGTTGCTTGTCCATGAAAAGCAGGAGATACAGATCACTCTGCTGAGATTTGGAAATCTGGTGGTTGAGAGAAAAATTCCCCTCAATTCATACCACCTGATATAGGCAGTTAGCCAGGGATTGTGTTTTGCCCCAGGGAGTGCTTCATTCTTTCTCTAGATTTGTTTGGGTGCTGTTTATGTGTCTGGCTGTCCCAGAGGGAAGGTTGGATTACCAGTTAAGAAAGAATAAGAACTTTTTCAGGGGAGGGTGGGCCTGGGTCATAGAATTAATCAATAAAAACTTATTAAGCACTTACTTAGTCTCTGTGCTAAGTTCTGAGGATACAAAGAGGCAAAAGACAGTTCCTGCCCTAAAGGGAACTTATCCAGGAATTAGTAGTTTTGTTTTTTTTTTTGGTGGAAGGGGACTGTGACTTTTAGCCCACCAAAACTAGTGAAAGAGAAATTATTCTTGAATTACCACTGGGGAGGAAGTCGAGGAGTCCTTACCAAACATCATGTTTTGGTATGTTCTAGGCCTCAGGAATTATTCTTTTTGATATCAAATCATTGTAGGACCTATAAGTCCAAATTTATGTCTGAAGTTGGATTATTAGATGATGAAATTACCTTTTTTTTAGAACAGCTGTTTTATGTCATTCAGCCTCTGTTTCAGACACTTTGTAGTAGCAGAGAACTCACTCATCTACAAGGTGACCTATTCTAATTTTGAGCAGAACATTCTCAATCAAATCATTCAATCTTCATTTAACATTTCAGTCCTGCTTGTGATCTTAGACATGCTCCAGCTTATGAATGTCCTTCCTAAGATTTAAACCAATAACTGATAAAATCATCTAGATGTGGTCTGACCTTCCTTACTCTGGAGAGTAGATTTCTGTTAATTATATGCTGTCCATAGTAACTGCTTTCTCAGCCAGCTGTAGCTTTCGTGACTTGACTCATACCTGAACTTCAGTAAATCCACCTATCAGGTTAGAAGACACCAGCTTGGAAAGCTATTGACAAACAATGGTATTTCTGAGGGAGGTTTGTCTTTTATGATATATGAGGTAGCACATGTTAATCCTCTTTTTTCCCCTCTTCTACAAAGATCAATTCTCTGCTTGTGCTAATTTTGGCCTAACAATTAACACCAAGAAAGCACAGGTGCTCCATCAGCCAGCACCACACCATCCATATGTGGAACCATCGGTTACAGCTAATGGAGAAGTTTTGAATGCTGTGGATAAGTTCACTTACCTTGGTAGTGTACTTTCCAGGGATGTACGCATTGATAATGAAGTTGATGCATGCATTGCCAGAACTAGCTCAGTGTTTGGGAGGCTCTGAAGGAAAGTGTGGGAGAGAAGAAGTATTAGACTGACTACCAAACTAAAGGTCTACAGAGCATTGTGCTGACCCCATTGTTGTATGCTTGTGAAACCTGGACAGTCTACCAGTGCCATGCCAGGAAACTGAATCACTTCCATTTGAAATTGTCTTAGGAAAATTCTGAAGATCATTTGGCAGGATAAGGTACCAGCCACTGAGGTCCTCCTCGAACTAAACTGCCAAGCATTCAAACTCTCCTTCAGAGAGGTTAACCCCAATGGGCTGGCCATGTTGTTCAAATGCAAAACATATGCTTGCCAGAAAGACTATTTTATGGAGAATTCACACAGGGTATGCATTCACATGGTGGTCAGATGAAGCGATATGAGGGCACTCTCAAGGTCTCTCTTAAGAGCTTTAGAATTGATTGTGTGACGTGGGAGACACTGGCACAGGACTGCTCAGTGTGGCATGCCCTTATCAGAGGAGGTGCTGTGCTCTGTGAGCAAAGCAGAATTGAAGTAGCTCAAAGGAAACACAGGATGCGCAAATTTAGAGAATCCACCCCAAATATTTGTTCACATGGACTATTTGTACTTGACCTGTGGTAGAGCATTCCAAGCTCATATTGGTCTGATCGGTCACAGTCGGACACATTGAAACTTGGCTCTAGCATGGTGATGTCATTTTGGTCCTCTTCAAAAATGAAGGATAACAACCACCCTCCAAAGAACAGGCAAATTCCGGAAAGCAATTGGAACTATGCCCAAAGGGCTATAAAACCATGCATAGCTTTGACTAAGCAATATTATTACTAGATCTGTATCCCAAAGGGATAAGAGACAAAAAGGAAAAGGATCTATATGTACAAAAATATTTATAGCAGCTGTTTTTGTGGTGGCTAAGAATTGAAAACTGAAGGGATGCCCGTCAGTTGGGGAACAGCTGAACAAGTTGCTGTATGTGATTGTGATGGAATACTATTGTGCTTTAAGAAATGATGAGCAGGATGCTCTCAGAAAAACTTGGAAAAGACTTAAATTAGCGGATGCAAAGTGAAGTGAGCAGAACCAGGAGAACATTGTACACAGTAACAGCAATACTGTATAATGATCACCAGTGAATGACTTTGCTATTCTCAACAATGATGATCCAAGATAATTCTGTAGGACTTATGGTGCTGTCCATCTCCAGAGAAAGAACTGGCAGAGCCCAAATGCAGATCAAAGTTACTTTTTCTTTCCTTTTTAAATTTTTCTTGTTTTTTTTGTCTGTTTTTTTTCTTCAACAGAATATGACTTACATGGAAATGTATATTTGTATGACTACACATGTATAAACTGTGTCAGATTGCTTGTCTTCTCAATGAGGTGGGGAGGGAGAGGATTTGGAACTCGAAATTGAAAAAAGATGTTAAAATTGTTTTATATGTAATCAGGAAAAATAAAATATTAAATAAGAAGAAAAGAACAAGCAAGAGATTTGTTGCTTGACTCTCAATCTTGGTGTTGTATATTTTTGCAGTCCTTCGGAACATCTTTTTCCTCTCCTGCGTGATGATTGTCTGCTCCCTGCTTTTTCCAGTTTTATGGCATCTTTGGATTTATGCGGGAAGTGCTAACTCCAATTTCTATTATGCCATCACACTGACATTCAATGTTGGGCAGGTGAGTCATGGGGGGGGGGGGATAAGGGTGTTGGGGAATAGCATATGGTACACAGTGGTCTCTAACCTATGGGGAAAACCTACACCTTCCGCTCCAAACAGTCCTCTTGCTCTATTGCTGGACACTTTGGATCATTAGGGCCTACATTCATCACATGGAGTTTCCCTCCCCCAGTTTTGTTTTGCATTTCTAGGTCTTCATGATAACCAGTTGGGCTGTTTAAATAGCCACTTAACCTAGTCTAGGCATTTCCTGTGGATTAATGACTGACTACTGGGTATGGGTGACTGGAGTCACTGACTATGGTCATTAGTCCCTGTAGAAAACACTTGCCTTAAGGGTTATATTCTGAAAGAGGAAGAGGGACTAAGGCCTTTTTAGTGAATGGTTGGTATATTTAAATGTTGGTATTTGTGGAAAATTATTGTCTGGTACAAACATTTATCTTAGGACACCAAACACTGGGTCTGCATTTGAGAAGAGGAAGGGTGATTTCAAACCTGAAGTCTAGTGGGATTTTGTCAGAGTATACTCCAGTATCTTTGCCAAGAAAACACCAAATGGGGTCACAAAGAGTCAGACATGACTGAACAAATTGAACGATATCAACAAAATATTTCTTTCTTCAATGTGCTCTTTCTTGGGTGTCAGACACCCCCTATACTCCCTTTGCTGTACCTCCCCAATGAACAGATGTCTAGATTTCTCCATATTTCTCCTCAGCTGTTAGCATTGTATCTCTGGGACTTGGGAACACTAGTTTGGTGGGGGTTTTTTTACTACTAGTTTGGTTCTTTCTGAAAGGGAGATACTCTTTTTTTCTGGGAGCCTATTTGCCTGACCTTTTGTTAGCAGTTGCTTGAGGACTTTATTTGGCACTGGCTGGGTCAATCCGGTGTCTCACCAGTAATCCAGCTATTTTCTACAAACTAGCACGTCTCCCAACAGGGAAGTTGAGAGTGCTGTTGAAGTGGGAAATAAGCGAGCACTGTGGCAGAGGTTGAGAGGGAGATGGGAGAAATAAAGGCTAAGGGAAATGACCCAGACCATTTAGTCAATGACATTCTTCCTTGCCTTCAAGATTCAGGTCCCCCTTCCTCTGCTTACAGGTTTCCTCCTTTGTAGCATCAATTCAGAATTCCTTCGGAATTTGGCAAGATAGAATAGTGAACTTTACCTTTGCAGCTATCAGTGATGGTTTAACATATTCACTCAAACCCTATCAAGCCTAGTGATTATTTTACTGTTCCCAGGACTCAGTGCTGGGGAATGTGGGTAGTTTAGAGGAACGAGACAAATATGGGCCCTCCCCTTAGTCTAGTTAGGAACACCGCCCATAAACACTTGGAAATCTAAACATTAACAGAAATGTAAATGACGGCTCAGGGCAGCAGAAGAGGAGCTGCCGCAGGATCCTACACGAGTAGGTGCTGTTGGAGTTATGTCGATAGACATTGTTACAGAGAGGCTGGCTTAGGAGGTGAAATACTGTGTGCTGGCGACCTTGGAAGAGTCTTCCTGGAGGAGGTGAACTTCCCATTTGGCTAATCTGGACCTCTCTTCCAGATCCGGAACAGAGCTCCTGCTTGCATTGGCTCCAAATGCCATTGCTTGCAGTTTCTTGCCTGCCCTCCTTGGGAGGAGTTTTTTTGCATTCCACAAATCTCAGTTGAGAATCCAGCGAGCAGCTCCTTGGCGTGAATAACTAAGACTTTATTCTGTTCACCCTTATTGAGCCTTCAGATTCCCTCATACCCATCAAGGCCAGTATTCTAGGGCCTCAGGCACATGTATGTGTATTCCTAGTAAAGCAGGCCATTAAGATGTCAGACATGGTCTTGTCCTCCTGATGAATGTCTGTGCAAGCCTAGGGTATGACTCTCAGGTATTTTGAGCTCACCTCAAGGTCTATGAAGGCATTTTCATGATTCTTGAAATAGGGGCTGGTGAGGAGAAAGGGTTGCTCTTTCTGCCTTTTTTTTGCGGGAGGGGAAGGCAGGGCAGTTGAGGTTAAGTGATTTGCCCAAGGTCACATGGCTAGTAAGTGTTAAGTGTCTGAGGATGGATTTGAACTCAGGTCCTCCAGACTCCGGGGCTGGTGCTCCAATCACTGTGCAACCTAGCCACCCCTAGGGGTTGCTCTTTCTGAAAAGAGGCAGTGGCTGGATCCACTTCTAATTCCTTGAGCCAAAGAAGGACCTTTTCTGTGTAGTCCTCAGATGGGTTCATTTTGTCTCCACTTCAGGAGATCCAGCTGCTCTTTGGTCACAGAACCTGTAGAGGCCTTGCTCTGAATGTGACAGGGAATAGGATTTGAAGTCCAGGTGAAAAGAACCAGATCTCTTAGGACAGGCATGCTAGTTAGTATTTCTTGTAACATCTCATCATCGTCGTCATCATTGTCATCATCAGCAGCTACGTGGCAAGCACTGTGCTAAGCCCAACAGATGCAAAAAAAGGCAAAAGACATTCCCTGCCCTCAAGGAGCTCACACGCTAACGGGGGAGCAAAAAGCAAAGAAATCTCTATAAACAAGCTATTGGCCGATAAATAGGAAACAATTTAGAGAAAGCAGTAGAATTAAGAGGGGTCGGGAAAGGCTTCCTGTTAAGGAACCCAGGGAAGCCAGTGGGTGGAGATGAGGGAGAACATTTAAAGCATGGAGGACAGCAAGAAACTGTCTGCAGCCTAAAAAGATGGATTGTCTTGCTTATGGAACAAGGAGACCAGTGTCATGATTGAAGAGTATGTGGTGGGGAGTGAGGTGTGCCTGGGGTGAGGCTAGATCTGGAAGGGCTTTGAACACCAAACAATAGGATTTTGTATTTTATCTTGGAGGTGATAGGGAGCCATTGTAGTTTAATAAGAACCGGGTGTGACGTGGTCAAACCTGTACTTTAGGAAAATCACTTTGGTGACTGAATGGAGAAGGTGGACTGGAGGGAGAAGAGATGTGAGGCAGACTTACCTGCCAGCAGGTGGGAGGGCATGAGGGCCTGAGGGCCTGTACCAGAGTGGTGGCAGTGTCGGAGAAGAGAAGGCAGCGTGTCTGAGAGGTGATACAAGGCTGAAATCTGCAGGCCTTGGCAACACATGGGATACAGGGAGGTGAGAGAGAGGCAGGAGCTGAGGATGACAGCAAGGTTGTGAGGCTGGGGCATTAGGAGGATGGCTGCGCCCTCCACAGTAATAGAGAAGTTTGGAAAGCTGAGGAGGGAGCATTCGGGGCAGAGATAATGAGTTAAATTTTGGACATGTTGAGTTTAAGATGCCTACTGGACATTCAGTTCAAGATGTCTGAAATGAAGCTGGAGATACGGGACTAGAGGTCAGCAGAGAGGTCAGGACCAGATACATAGATGGGAGAACAGTCAGTGCAGAGATAATAATCAAATTCATGGGAACTAATGAAATCATCCATAGCACAGAGGAAGAAGAGTTGGACTGGGGACAGATCCCTGTGGGACACCTGCAGTTACAGGGCTGTGGATGGATGAAGATCCAGTGTAGGAGACTGAGGACGAGCATGATCTGAGAGGTAGAAGAACAAGGAGAGTACTTTATGATTATGAAATATGAATGATTATTTCTGTCATCTCAGACTCATGTAGCACTTTTTGCACATATACGTTATTTCATTTGAGTTTCCCAGCAGCTCTGTGAGGCAGGTAGTATAACTGTTATTATTCCTATGGTAACCCTGTGGAGTATTTGCTGTGTGCAGTGTGCAGTGTGGTTAACTGAACAAGCATACTAATTTCAGCTCTCACTGCTACTGGCATGTATGGATTTTTCAGGAGTAATTAGAATTTTTCAGAAATAATTAGAATTCCTGAAATTATCTCTTTGATTGACTTCCCCCTCCCCTTCTTTCCCCAAATCCCTCAGCCTGAACTAAAAATCACCTCTGCCTTTAGGGTTAATTTCCCTTCTCTTAATCCCAAACTGAATACTTGTAAATTTGGAATGCAAATCATTGTAAAAACCCAGAACCTTACAAGCAGTTTCCAATGGAATAGGAATGTGAGAAAACATTTAACTGTATAGGTTCTATGTGTGCCTGCTGTGTGTGTGTGTGTGTGTGTTTTCCCTCCCCACCTCCTCACTCACCCTTTCCTCTTAGTTGGGAGTTAAACAAGAAATAAATTGGTCTGTTTGAGGGGGACCAGGGTTTCTTTCCAGTCAGCACTTGGGGAAACAAAGGGGAAGGCAGGAGTTGTGGACCAGATTTTAGTCACGTTACCAGCTGTTCTGCTTTCTACTGCAGCCGGCTCCTGCCTTCCTGGGTGCTTCTCTCCCTGACTTTGTTCATCCTTTGCTGTTTGCTTTGTTTGCTTTGAGAGGCCAACAGTATTCCCCCTTCTTTGTCTTTCTGATAGTCTTCTCTGAATCTTGGTCTTGTGGCTTCTCAACATGCCCCAGAAAGAACTTCCACTGTCAAAAGGCTTCAGGAATATGTTGAACTGTGGATAATACCTGGGACTTAGTATTCTCTCGCACCATTAAGTTTCCCTGAAAGAGGCTCTTGGGATCTTGGCATGAGGGGTTACATACATTTTACAGATGAAAAAATCACAAGGCTTATAAAAAATAAGTGACTTGTCAAAGGTGGCATAGCTAGTCAGTGTTATGGCCAAGGCTAGAACCCAATTCTCTTAAGCCCAGATCAGTGTTCTTTCCATTACACTGTGCGCTGCAGGTTTAACTTTGCTCATTCTCAGAGCTCTGTAAAAGGACAGGGACAAAGTAGAGAACAGAACAAGGGGAGGGTGGGATAGAAAGGAGGGAAATATCGTCAGTGTTACACAATATGTCCATTGTGGAGATGTTCTGCGTAACTACACATGTACAGCCTGTATAGAATTGCTTGTCTTTCCAGTGGGGGTGGGTGACGAAGGAGGAAGGGACAGAATCTGGAATTCAAAGTTTAAAAATCATATGTTAAAAAAATATATGCATATATTATTATTATTATTATTTACATGCAACTGGGAAATAAGATACACAGGCACTGGGATGGGGAGATCCGTCTTGCCCTACCAGAAAGTCAGAGGGGTGATGGGCGAGGATATAGGAGAGAGCAGACTGGGGGAGGGGGTATACAGTAGGATCGCTGTTTTGAGGGGGTGGGTAGGGGAAAGATGGGGAAAAAATTTATAACCCAAAATCTCGTGGAAATGAATGATGTGAACTAAAAATAAACAAAAGTTAATTAAAAAAAAACAGTTTAGTAAAACCAACTATCACATCAGCTGAATCTGACAGTATCCACAATATGGAATACATTTTCAAAATATTTTCCCCATATACAGCTGCTATTTTCTCTTAAAATCACTGATCCTTCCTTAGCACTTTCCAAGGCCAAGTCTCACTGATGCAGGGCTTCCCGCTGATGTGCCACACTTAGACCTTCCTGCTTGTTAGTGACCTTTTAGCTGCAGGTGGCCTTAGGGACCCACTGGGTGCAGACCCAGAGGGACAGTCAGCCTGTATTAAGCACCTGATGTGTGCCGGACACTGCCAAGCACTAGGCATACAAAAGCAAGGCCCAGAAGAGTCCCTAGTCTTTCAGCCTTTCTATCCACCTTGGAAAGGAATGGAGATTCTTAATTTGCATCCAGGTGTATAATTAGCCCTGCTCCCAAGGAAGAGTTGTTTCAGACGTGTCATGTAGTCTTCAAAAAAATTAAGTTTGATTGGTTCTTTTTGTATTTACATCAGTTATTTACAAATATGCCATCTCTCCATTGTAGCAAAAAAAGTTAAAGAAAATTAACTGCTCAGATAGACTTTTATTCCTGACAGGTTCCCAGGGTCATCAGAATTGTTGTTGAATCGCACTTCAGTCCTTGAAGGATCCCTGATCTCATCAGTATGGGTCCTCCCTTTGCTGATGGAGATCACAATCTCCCTACGCTTTCTCATCCTATAATATTCTTCCTTAGGTTTTTCCTGGAATCGTCTTTAGAACAGCCACCCATTGCAGTCCTCTGTTGATGTTTATGGATACCAGCGCAGCACTCGAGCTGCCTCATTTTTATTCTTCCTTCCCACTATATGACTGGCTCAGCTCATTTGCCTGTCAGACATGTTTTTGACGATGGCTTTTGCCCCTTGCCTCCGAGTGCTCTTTGACAGTAGGCTGCTACCTTACATTCAATATGCATATTTGCATTACCCTTCAGCTCCCCGACGTCTCTGATTTTTCTAAAATTGTGGTGGTTCCAGATTGGTAGCTGTATAGTATCACTTGAACAATATTGGTGTTTTTTTTTTTAATGGCATTTTTGCAGCAGGCAATTGCTTTGGATCCTTAACTTCAATTTATAGTTTCCTAAGTGAGATGGAGCCTATTTCTTCCTTCTGTTTCAATTCTGGATCTGGATGATTGTCCATCTCTACTGCCTATCCAATAGACCGATGTACAATGTGTTGCCTGTCCAGCTGTATGCATGCCATAGTCTAGGACCAGGGAGTATGTGCCTTCTATCCATTTGGTTTTTCCCATATGGATAGGTCACTCTCTTTTGAGTAATCACTGGGAAGACTTTTTAGTGTTCCAAGGTTCTGCAAAATCTAGTCTTGAATCAAGAATTCATATAGTTTTTGGTCTTTATTCAGGATGTCACATTTATGACAGTGTTGGAACACTTCAGTTACATGTCTCCATGTTTGCTGCCTTACTTGACACTGATACTCAGTAGCTTTTTGAACAAAGTCTTTCTGTGATTATGTCTGCCTTAAAATCTTGTGTGATTTTAGGATTCCATGGTATAAAAGGCACCTGGTTGAAAGAAATTCTTTTTTTTTTTTGGAGGGGGGAAGGCAAGGCAATTGGGGTTAAGTGACTTGCCCAAGGTCACCCGGCTAGTAAGGGTTAAGTGTCTGAGGCTGGATTTGGACTCAGGTCTTCTTGGCTTCAGGGCCAGTGCTCTATACACTGTGCCACCTAGCTGCCCCAGAAATTCTTTTAAGCTGCATTTGGCTGTACTGAATCAAATGCTTGTTTGAAATCCACAAACAATAAACAAAGAAAAAAGTCATGTATCCTCCATCCCTCTCAGTTAATCTGTGTCTTCTGCAGAAAATGGTTTCCAAAAACTTTTTCTTCTCATATTTTTATTAGTACCCTTACCATACATATATACTTGTTTTAAAACAAGACCTTTCCAAGGATGGTATATATGTATGTTAAAAGTAAGCATGAGGACCAGTAGATGCTGGTGTTTTTTGTTTGGCATGGGTAGCATCTGATCTTTTCTATTTTTTGGAGTCATCTTTGAGATACTTTAGAAAATTGATCCCCGATGACCTTTAAAATATGTTGGCTCCAGCAAGGAGTATGTTTGGTATACTGAATCGTTATACAAGATGGAAATGAATAAACCACCTGAATTAAAGATTTTTTTTAAAAATTGGAGTGCAGCTGAAGTGAATTCTTCTCTAAGAATTCTTTGTGTATTAGGTAGAGCACCATGTGCACGAGTGATTCAGGCGGTCCTCAGAAGCATTTTTTAAGCATCTAGCTGCACGTGGTCCTAATTATTTGCTAATTACCACTCTGTAGCAGTGAAGAAGCTTTGCTTCAGAATCTGGTCCAGGAGTAGGACAGGAAAGTAAGGAGGCCCTCCATGGGGGGTACAGCAGCCAGAGAAAGGAGTAGCTCAGCTGGTCAGATGCTTGGCAGACTGTGAAGCCAGGCAGGAACTGTTTCTTAGCTGTAGGAAACCACCTATTTGCCAGTCCTGTGGCTGGGGCTGAATGCTTAAGAGTACAGGGCTTATAACATCATTTATAAATTCACTTGTGAAACGGGAACAGCTTCCCCTGTAATTCCACAGAATAGTTCTCAGAGAAAATATGACCTTTCTATGTCAGAGTGGGAATTTTTTTTTTCTGTTGAGAGTCATTGACCTATCAGGGATAAAAACTAATCAAGGAATGCATATAAGTAGAAAGCAGCTTAATTTAACTTTGATGAAAGAAGTAGGAAACATTCAATTCATCTACTTTATAAACCTTTTTTATTATAAATTTAGTAACTGTCAACAACAAATCAAACACCCAAGACAAGGGGCAAAATCTTAGCCACGTCCCTAAGCTACTAAGGCAGAAACAAGAGAATTAATGAATAACAGACAAACAGACGAGATGCTTTTGTTCTGTGTCCTCTTTTAGACCTTTCTGAAATTCTGCCATCTTTGATCTAGCTTTCCTTCTTTTTCCAAAATGTAGTGGGAGTTAGTATGCATACAGCTCTGGTTCTCCTGATTTTACTCTGGCATCCTATAGGTCTTTCCATATTTCCTTCCATTTTTTGACATGATGATATTCTATTACAATATATTGAATGTTTTACTTAGGCATTTTGTTTTTTACATCCCCATCCCTACCTATTCCTTCCCTAGAGTGTCCTCTTATAACAAACACATACTCACACTCATACAACATAACCTCTAAAATACATTTAAGCAAAATTGTCTAGTGTAGCAAATGCCTTTAACAAAATATATAACATTCCACGGCACTACATTTTTACCAGGAAGGAAAAATAGATTTTCCGTTATTAGTCATCCGGAACCAATATTTGTCATTTCATTAGACCTTAGTTTCTGTCTTTTGGTATTGTCTGCATTAACATTATTGTAGTCATGAGTGTATTATTTTTCCTAGATCTGATTTCTTCATTCTGCATTAGGCCATTTAAATCTCATGTGACTGAATTTCTCGTATTCATAGTTCCTTCTAGTAAATAATATTCCATTGCATTTATGCTCTCCATTTGTTTAGCTATTCCCCAGGCAATGGGCTCTTGCTTCACTTCTAGTCTTTTACTGACACAATTCTGCTGTAATTATTTTTGTTGTATATAAGACCTTGCCCCCTCCTGAGGGTATCTGCATAGTAGTGAGATTGATGGTCAAAGAAAATGAATGTTGGTCACTTTTTTAGTATTCGAGATTGATTTTCAGAACGGTGCTGCCAGCACTGTCTCAGTGTCACGCCCGTCTTCCGGAAGCCCGTTTAATACTCAGTTTGATTCACTTCAGGTGGTATTTTTGTGCTTCATCGTCTTTTCCCGTTTGGCAGGTGTGAGGTTATACCTTAGAGTTTTTAATTTTGCGTTTCCTTTATTAGCTACATGGGGGATTTGTCATCTTTGTTGAGAGATTCCATTTTTTCTCTTGAAAACTTGTTCAAATCCTTTGCCTGGGAAGCTATCACATTAATATCCCATAATGTAGTCAGCTTTTTTTTTGTTATATATTCCCTTTTCTTCTGTTACTAATAGAGCAGCTTTGAATATTTTTGTACAGATGGATCCTTTTTTCCTTTTTCATTATGTTTTTTGGAGTAGAGTCAGCAATGGAGACGTGGGGTCACCAGGTCAAATAGATTTTGTGACTCATAGCTTGTCAATCTGCTCTCAAATTTATGTTCTTTTAAATAAAAAAAAGGAATACAAAACTTTAATCCATTAATACAACAAATACTAAAGCATATTCAGTTTATTTTTATAGCCAAAAAATTGTTACCATAAGTGTGGTGGCAAACAAATGAAAGTAACTGGCAGTTGGTTAGATCTAGCCAGGGATTTCTCTACCCTTCTTCATGTGTTGACAACTTCTCTTTAGTACTGTCAGCTTCATGAGATCAGGAATTGTGTCGTCTTTATCTCTTTATTTCCACCAGTGCCAAGCACAGTTCTGGGTGCATAGCTTTGCTTTTTTCCTTTAGTCCCACCTGCCAGTCAGAGATGTCTCCTAAGGAAGCCACTGTGGAGACCAAAGTGTGGCTTCCCATGGAGGAAGGAGCTGTTCCTCTCTCCCTGCCCCCCCCTCCCCCTCTCTCTCTGTCTCTCCCTCTCTCTCTCTGTCCCTCTCTGTCTGTCTCTCAGTAGGATCCTTGGGCTGGCCATACTTTTCATCCTGTTGCTTTGTCCAGTTATATCCCCTGTCCAGTGCCACTGCCTGAAGGAAAGATATCAGTGGCCATTTATTTTCCATCTCATATCCTTTCAAAGTAACGAGTTGCCAGTTATTGGTGTCGGGTCACAGCTGGGACAGATCTGCTTTCTCAGAAACTAAAGAATCAGCTTCCTTCTGACCTCTT
This sequence comes from Pseudochirops cupreus, assembly GCA_028627135.1. Classification (NCBI taxonomy): domain Eukaryota; kingdom Metazoa; phylum Chordata; class Mammalia; order Diprotodontia; family Pseudocheiridae; genus Pseudochirops; species Pseudochirops cupreus. The sequence goes on from CM053581.1 coordinate 279,261,101, forward strand.
TAGGACAAAGGGGCCAAGGGCTGCTTGGTGAAGGGTGTGGGGAAAACAGTAGGGAAAACAGGAAATAGTAGATTGTCAGGGGCAGATTTAGTTCTTCTGGGGAGGCTGCCAGGGCCTTCTCCGCCACACCACTGTGGCCCTTCCACCACCTCCCTTGGCCCACTCTGTCTTCCCATACCCTGTGTAGAACACCAGAAGGCCTGAGAAACTGCATTTGTGCTTGGGTACACATTTTATCCTAAAGGCTGAGATTCCTGAGTCCCTCCAAGCATAATGTCAGTCCCTATCTTCTTCCACCACCTACTTTTACTGTTTTTATGATGCTCATAGCTTTTCTCTGTTCAAACAAGATGGTCAGTCTGGAGGAGTCCTGAAGAGTCTCAGGCTGAGTAAGAATCCAGCTGTGGCAGCATGTACACAGGCAGGCAGGTGTTCTCTGTGCAGTGAGGTGGGTAGTAATGAATTTGAATCACAATGAAGCATTGCAGTGGAAAGGGCACTATGCTGGGAAGCCAGGATATTTGGGTTCTAGTCATGACTTTACTACTTATTGGGAAAATTTCCCTGGAAGAACTTCCTCTGATTGGTTGGCCAAGGGGCAGCCATCTCCTGTCCTTGGATCTGGGAGTTGACTTGAAGCTATTGCTGTTAAGCAGTTAGATGGAGGGACCAGTGAAGAGTGGTGGCAGAGGTTGGGATGAAGGGGGGTGTCAGAGCCTCATATCCATTAGGACAGGACCAGGCCTGTCTTACTTGCCTTCTACTTATCTTTCCCTTCTGGGAAAGGGAATGGCAGGCTCTCCATGGAATGGGTCAAGATGTCTCAGCATGGTCTCTAAGAGAAATATTACCCCTTCTTTTTCTGTCTCCCATCACTGCTTTCTTTTTGGCTTCTGCCTTGACAGCCTTTCCTGGGTGAGGTAACCTTTCTTTCTAGTTGGCTGTGGTCCAAAAAAGATCATGGTCTTGGAGTCAGGATAAGTAAGTTTAGGACCTAGTGCTGCCATGGAATAGGTGTGGGACCTTGGGGAAGTTACTTCTCACTGAGCTTCTGTTTCTTCATTCATAAAATGGGGCTAATAATACAGCTGTGGTGAGGAAGACTTTGCAAACCTTAACAGTGTAGAAATGAGAGCTGTTTCCTCTGTTCCAAGCCTTGTGTAAAACTCCTTCAAGAAAGTTGCTTAATAAACGTTCGTATTCCTATTACTCTATTCTTCCTAGCTCTCCAGCCCCTAACAGGCTATGATTTGGGATATATTTTAGGCCATTCTTTATAGTAGAAGCCCTGGAGGTGGGAGGCCACACCATGATGAGAGGCATCAGAAAGGGTGGGGTCTGCGGTGTGTGTGAATCTTCTCATCTCCCTTTCTACTCCCCCAGATCCTGTTCATCTCAGATTACTTCTATGCCTTCCTGCGGCGGGAGTACTACCTCACTCACGGCCTCCACCTAAAGCGCCAGGATGGGACTGAGGCCATGCTGGTGCTCAAGTAGTGAGGGGCCAGCTGGCCCTGCTGGAGATGGACTCCTCTGAGACCAAGTTGGGAGAGCTGGGGGTGGGCTGGGCTGCTGCATCCCATCCCCTTCCCTTCATCTTGGCCCTACTTTGGGGAGAGCTTGGTTTAGAGGTCAGGGGGGAGCTCATGATGCCTTCACAGACCTTGATTCTTGGAACTCAAAACAAAGAGAACACCTATCAAACAAAGGCCCCTTTGGTAAGTAAAACCTTCAGCAGTGGAGGATGAAGAGTAGTCCCTGATTGGGAAATGGCTGGGTCTGCTTTGGGCCTCTCCTCCTTGGGGAGCAGTGGAGGGCCTTGGGCGAGTTCTATCTCTTCCCCCTGGAACTCATGGTTTCAGCAGGTCCTTCCTCCATCAACCCCTCAAATCCTAAACCCTGTTTTGTCTCCATGCTTTACATAGATTATTCCTTGTCCACCTCAGCAAGGTACAAGTTACTCGTGGTCTTTTTTCTCCCAGGCCAAAGTATTCCTTCCTGTGCCCTTTATTCTCCCAGGCCAAAATCTGTTCCTACATACCCTTCCCTTGCCCTTCAGCCTGAACAGCCCCTTTCCCTATGAACCTAAAAGTCAGGCAGAGCCTTGGTGTGTTGTTGATGCTGAATAAATGTCTTTTTCGTAGTGACTACTAGTTCTCTTGTGGAAATGAAAAAGGGGTGGGGAAAGCCAAGCTGGGAAGCAGGGACTGAAGTGAGGGTGTTCCCAAGTGAAATACAGATCTGGGCTCTGATGCCGCTACTCCATGGGTTTATCTGCCCTTCATCTGGAATGGAGGCCCTTTTGTTACATCATTATTTGTAGGCCCCAACCCCTTATCTACTCCTGGGCTGTTGTGCTAGAGGCCCAGGACCTCAGGGCTGAGTTCACAGGAAAGATACCAGAGGCTCTGAACCTGGAGCAATGGCTAGAAAAGGTTCCTTCTGTCATTTTGCCGCCATGGAGCAGTAACCAGGACCCGGACCCCTTCTGAAGGACACCTATTTGAACATGGAAATGGTCCTTCATTTGTCAAAAAAAAAATTAAGTTTCCTGACTTTAGCAGAAGAGACACATGGATACCAGCCTGAGGGATGCTGGAGATCTCAAGAGGTCAGGTGAAATTTACTGTCTCAAGCCAGGAAGACAGCTGGGTCAGTCACTTACTGCCTGTAGCTCTGGAGAGGGGAAGGGGCCCAGCATCTTATCTGCATTTAGTGCATTTAGGCTGTGCTGCTGCTGGGAGGCAGAGAGGGAACACTGGGCCAGATCTGGGTAGGACTTGAATTTCTCTTTATTTATTCAGAGTAAGGGTAGCTTCAAATAGGCTGGTGCTCCAGGACATTGTGGTACATGTGGAAGGAACAGCAGGCAGGGTTGTAGTCACAAGGGGAAAGCTCGGTCCGTGGAGTGGCTGCCAGCACGGGACAGGTCCAAACTGCATGCAATGAAGACGGGAGGGACAGGTGCCTAAAAAAAAAACAGACCAGAGCCAAGGGCAGGGCCAAGGCCACAGGTGCCCACCCCCTCTCCCCCACCCCCACCCCCCACTTTCAACAGGGGCCACCTTCAGAACTGGGAAGGGGCAGCCATATATAGCTGTATTATCTACATTCTCATCCCCCCACCTACAGACACACAGACAGAGCAGCCCCCGAGGCTCTAGCATCAGGGGGTAGCACCGAAAGTTGGTATGTGTACAGTTGGGATAGGTGAAAATTCCTTGTTGACACAGGATGTCTTCTGTTCTGCTCCAGCCCTGGGTGGGCAAAGTCCTTAGTTTGGCATTGATCTAAGCCAACCACTCCTGCTTTGGGTCCTGGGGAAGGGGCCCAGAGAGGGGGTAGAGGCAGCTTTATAGTTCTGGAGTAGGGGGCTGGCTGCCCCCCTCCCCAGCTGCTATCTTCCCAGGGCCAGGATACTCCCTGCCCCTTTTTGCTCAGTAGCCAAAGGTCTCCTGGGAGGCATAAACCATGTAGAGGAAGCCATCTTCATCCTTCTCCTGCTCATAGATCTCTGAGATGGGTGTGGAGACGCTCACCATGCTGTGCTGGTTCACCAGCAGGAAGAAGGCCTGAGTGGGGTTAAGTTGGAGTCTGCGGCTGCATAGAGGAGAGGGAGATGGGGGGAGTCCATTGGAAGGGCAACAAGACCACCCCCCCCCCCTCCAACTCCCAGCTTTGGGCCCTGACTCCTGAGTTGGAAGGAATCTCTGAGCTCTCTAGTCCATCCCCTTTTCCCACATATGGATCTTCTTGACAGCATCTCTAAAAAAGAGCCATCCATCCACCTGCCCTGTTTGAGGGCAGAGCTGTCCTGCCTCTTACTGGATGGTCTGGGGTTTTAAAAAGTTTCTGCTGCTCCAGGCTCTTGTCTCCTCTGCTTTCTTCCACCTCCTCACTCCAACCTTCTGTCTCCCACCCTCGGTGGCCCAGGCCTAGATCCTCTTCCACTGGTGCAGTTCTTCAGATACTTGAAGATAAGTTATCATGTCTTCCCTAACTTCTACAGGCAAAAACAAACTCATTTCCTTTTAAGTAATCCTCATAATTCCTTTCCATCCTAGACACTAACCTGTGGATGTGAGTTTGTCAATGACCCTCCTTAAACACGTCCCAGAACTGAATGCTGTATTCTAGAGGTCAGCTGACCACGCCAGAGAACAACCTCCCCCCCATCCTGGACACTGCCTCTATTAATGAGGCCTGGAATGGCACTAGCTTTCCTGGCTGGACTGTCCTACATCAGCCCCAGCCTGAGGTCAGTCTCCTTGGGCACCGCCCAGAACTGGGCTCTTTCCAGCCCAGGCCAATGGGAGGTGGGTGGATGGAGGGAGTGGGAGCAAGGCTGTGCCTCACTCACCGGATGATCTTCACTAATTCACTCATGTTGACATGGTCAGGAACAAGGAACTTGGTCTTGTCCAGGACGGGCAGCTGTTTTTCCCCTTTGTACCGTTCGATGATCACCTACGCGAAGAAGGATGAGTAAGAGGAAGCAGGTGCAGGGCAGGAGCCATAGGCATTGGGAGGCGGCCTAGACCCTGGCACTCACCGGGATCTTACTGGGGTGCTGCTCGCGGATCTGCTGCACTTCCTTGCATCTGTCGGCTGAAAAGATAAGGGAGGTGGCAGTGAGGCTACGGCCTGTGTGACTCGAAGCCAGGGGCGGGGGAGACCCTCCCTCACTGCAGCAGCAGCAGCAGCAGCTTCAGGGCTCCCTGGAAGCTGGGAGCCACGGAGTGTAAACAAGGAGGCAGCGGCTTCCGGGGTGACCCGTCCTCCCACCCTCACGTCCACCCCGCCCCGCCCCCCCTTTAGGCTTCGCTCTCCCGACCTGGACTCAGCCCCGTGGAGCCCCTCTGACTACGAGCACCCCGCCCCCGCCCCCCAAAGCAGACACTCGTATGCACACACCCGCCTGGACACGCACCCCGAACCGAGAGCCTCACGCTACCAAGAGACCTTTTCCCCACCCACCCAAACCCCAAGCACAGACTGAGATCTAGGCAGGGGTCCAGGGCTCCCCGCCAGGGTGGGAGAGGCAGCTTCCGAAGGCTGGGCTGGGGTGGGGCGGAGGCGCCCAGGGACCCTCAGCCACAGCCCAGGCTCTCCCCTGGCGCTGAGCCAGCCCTCTCCCCCACCCGGGACACTCGGGAGTAAACACGCTAGGGCTGCGGGGGAGGGGCCTCGTCTGTCTCCTCCCCCCACGCCCCTTAAAGGGCAAACCTGGGGTGGGGGAGGGAGGACGGGTCTGGGAGGCGGCCCTCCCCCCTCCCGCCCAACCCTGGAGCTCTCGCAGTGGAGGTGGGGGCGACCCCAGAATTGCCCTCCAGTACCCGGACCCTGTAGGTGTCTGCGTGACGCCACGCGTGCCCATGACATCACTGGCCGTCGGCTTCCCACCCCGGCAGGTCCCGGGACGCCCCGCGGGGTCCGATCGGATCCTTCCAGACCCCCACCCCTACCCCGCCCTGGCCTCACCAAAGCTTCGCCGCTGCTTGAAAGGCCGGTCGGAGGGCATCGCGCCGGGGTCCTGGGACGGGCAGGGGTGGGGTGGGGTGGGAAGTTCGGGGTCAGGGATCCGGGTGTCGTCGCTGCTGCTCCGGATTCTCTGTCGCGCGCGCTCGGGCTCGTTCTGGTTCTCAAACCCGAGCAGCTGCTGCCCGGAGGAGGTGGTAACTCGGCTTGGTGACGTCACTTCACAACATTCCTTAAAGGGGAGGCTGGCCTTGCCCTGCTATTGGGCCGACGAAAAAGCCACCCCATCCACCCACTGACCCCGTGACGCATGGGCAGCTCCGGCCAGGAATGGACAACTGAGGAGGCGGAGCTCCCAAGGAGACGACGCCTTCCTGGTCGCTGCCATGACAACAGATAGCCGCAGACCTCGGCTCTAGCCCGCGACGTCACATACCCTGCCCCGCCCCTCGGGCTGTAACTCGGAGCCCGCATTGCCAGGCTGGGAGTCGCGGGGTGCGTGCGGCTCTTCGGCCCCTGGCCTGGCCCGGCCTTGTGCAGGCGGACTCTGCAAGCTGAGCCCCCGCGCGTGTCAGAAGCACAGTCCTGGTTTCGATAGAAAAGACCCTACGCGCAGGGAATCGGCCGGGACGTCCGGGTCTCTCAAGTGAGCCCATCTAGTCCAGGCGAGGAAGTGGGTGCCGAGGTGCCAGGGCCCTGCCCCGGGGCACTCGGTGACTTCGCAGTGCCAAAGCACGGCCCAGAAACCACGTCTTCCGGCTCTTTCCAATATACCTCAGACCCAGTTAACGTTGGTAAGTCCCAGGACTTTTCTGGGTCTGTTTCCCCACCCCAGGGAGCTGGACCAGGTGATCCTGCATGGTCCCTTCGAGCTTCTCTTAGCATGTTGTTCGGCCCAGTTTCACCAGCGCGAGGTTCGGAAGTCCGAGTCAGCCACGCTCCTGCCTCCTCCAAGTGCTCGCCGCTCCTGTTTGCAGAACGACCTCTCAGCTGCACTTCACAGACGCCCCCCCCTTCTCTTTAAATTAAAAAGCATTTCTTTAATACTTAATAAAAGCAAATGCATGGCTCGAACCCTTGGCAGTGTTTGTGACAGGAAATGGGGAGGGAGTGAATGAGATGATTTTTCAGATGCTGATGTTTGATAGGAAAATGTTTTAAATATAAAATTCACGATTAGGGCTTGCTTGTTTAAATGCCATATGGTTTCAGGAGAAAGACTACCAAGCAGTTTTTGTGTCCCGGAAAAGCTGAGGGAGTGAGGGAAGTGTGAAGTAAGGAGGGAGAGAAGCTGCCGACAGGCCTAACTATTAACTCTTCCCATCGCCCCTGCCAGTGGCTACTTCTTTAACTCTCCTCTTAAAAAACTAGGCTGTTTTAGGAGATTTGTAAAGAAAATTATGTTCTTGGTCTTACTCTCAAAATGCTGAAAGAAGGTATGGTTACGAGACACAGCAGAGCAGTGCAGGAAGCCTGGGTCTCAATCCTGGTCCTGCCTCTAGGGGGCGGTAAAAGCAGCTTTTCAGGTTCTAGGATTCTACAGAGTCGCTTCCGTATGGCAGGGATGCCAGTCCTGGCTTCTACTCAGCGCCACACAGTATTCTGCACAGAATACGGGCCTAACAAAATGCTGCTTCTAGTGACTTGGAGAGAATTATTGAAGTGTTTGCAAAGAACGCACAAGGATAGCATTAATAACCAACTTTGAAAGAAGCAATTTAAACTGAGGCTCTCTCACTGACACAGGAAGGCCTGCTGGGTCGCTTAACTTGAGACCCTGGGATGAGAAAGTTTCTCCAGCAGGCCCATGCTGTGACACTTCTAGCAGTCCCTGGGTGTGACTTGGGCACCCAGGGAGCTTGGCCTCATTTCCAGTAAGGAACTTAAAAAAGTGGCTGGGGATACTTTTCAGTAGAGAATGGAAGAGAGTCTGGTACCTGGTGTCCAGGAGGTGTCAAGGGCATCTCTCCTATGTTCAGGCTACAGCTGAGCAACAAGATGGAACAAGATGCCCTGCTGGGGGAGGCAAAGGATTGAGGGAGATGGCAGGAGTGGACTCAAGGGGCCATCACAAAGCCCTACCCTACCCACAGCCACAGGGTACAGGCCCATATCCTTCTATGAAGGCAAGAAATCACCCCGTGTATGCCAGGCCTCAAGGCTGCCTGACGCTCACTAGCCTCTACACCTGATGCATAGCACTTACATGCCAGGCGCTAGTCAAAGGTGGTGTTTGCAGCCTCATGCCACACAAACACCTTATTTCATGTGACCTTTCTGAGAAAGGGAAAATAGGCTGTTCCAGAAAAAGTAATTCTCTGGTAAACGTGTTAACCCCAAAACCTCTTTTAATAGTAAAGCCTTGAGAATAGAAATAGAAAATAGAAAAGTCTTGATAAAATGTCTAAAACCACTTCCTCTACAAAATAGCCTCTTATGTGGTCCCCTGAGCTGGTCTCTTCCCACCCAACCCTCAGAGCCTATCCCTCCTTCCTCTGCTGAAAAGCCTTCAACAGTTCCTTTCGGCTCCCAGAACATAGGACATCATCCTTGGCCTGCCTGGAATTTAGGGGCCGCTATACTCTGAGTTCAACCTCCTCTACCACCTGAAATTTTCTTCAAGGTTCAACCTCACCCATAAGGCCTTCAGTGAGCCTCACACACCACTCTACTCCTCTCAGCTACTTTTCTGCACTGAGCAATCTTGACTGCTGAGTTTTGTGAGTCTTCATTGTCTTGGTGCCCCCAGAGTGCTCTGCACCTGTGACTTTACAAAGTGTAGGTAGCTCCTGATAAGGAATAAATAATTAGCATCTCTGTAACATCCAGTCTGTGAGAGGTTCAGTGATCTGCCCAGGATGGAGTATGTATGAGGCAGGACCTGAATCCAGGTTTTCCTCACAGGTTACTCTGCATGATACACCACCAGCTTCCACACAGTAAATACTTAGTGAATGACCCTTTCATTGGTCAATAGCATCTCATGGACTCAAAGGAATCTTTCTTCGTAGGTAATCACCCAGGGCCTCATGACATCGGTTAATTTTCTTCTTGATCTCTTTTTCCTGAACGTGGTAAGTACAGCTGAAATGCTCATAGAAAGGTCTCTCCTAAGTTGGGACAGAGCTGATCACACTTCTTCCACAGGATTCCCCTCCTGGTCCTTGGGCCATCTCTTCGGACTCCCCTGTCTTTTTAGGACAGCTCCCAAGTCCTTTTGTAGGTCCTTCCTCTGCTCTACTACTGTGGACCTATGGAATCTGGTCAGCCTCTGTGTCAGAATAAGAACAGTACCCAATTGGGCCCTAAATCCCCGAAGACCCATTGTGTGGCTGCAAGATAAGAGACGGATGGTTTCATTCACACCAGGACCTGTCCACTGGATGTGTCCCTTTCAGATCCCTTGGAGAGGCCACACTCTCAGCCCCACCCCACTACTAGCTGCCATTTAATTCACAGGCTGGCTCCTCTACCTGGTCATAGATTTGGAGATGAAGGACCCCAGACCAACTTTCTCATTTTACAGAAGAAATTGAGGTCAAATGCAGGGAAATGACTTGGCCAATACCACAAAGAAGTCAGTTCCTCTGACCCCAATGTACTTCCCACTACATCCCCTGCTGCCTGCCTTGTCCTCAAAGATACAGGTTCTAGGTCCCCCTTCACCTCCACCCCATATAACTCCAGGAGACCTTCCCACCAGGGCATTCAAAGATACAACAGAAGAATAATTGTTACAGTTATTTTTAGTTCCTTTCAAAATAGCAACAAAATTAAAACCAGAAGCCCAGAGCCTGGATTGGGAGGAGGGAGGGCATGCCTTGGGGGTGGGCACCAGCCCAGGCCATTAAGCTTGTCTCAAAGGGCATTCTTCCTGAGGGCTAAAGGCTCCAGTTGCAGCCTCAGAAGATGTAAGGTGGATAAAAGGTTAAGAAAATCAATTGGGGGCCCCGCCCTAGGTCACATGATCTCTGCAAATCCAGTCTGACATCATTATGTTTTCCACAAACCATTCAGTGGTGAGGGGGAATGGACAGGAATGTTTTCTTTCAGGGAGACTATTAAATTAAAGAAAAAAAATATGGCACCTCTAATATGGCAAATTATTCTGTTGGATTTTGGATCACAATCAGGAAATAATCTTTATCTGCAAAAAGAAGAAAAGATACATGTCACAGACAGATTCCTGACTCCATGTCCAAGTTCTGCCAAATTTGTTGTATGACCTTGGACAAGTACTTTGCTTTCCCTAAGCCTCAGTATCACTGGAGTGATGGAATTAGAAAATCTGAAAGGGAAGGAACCTCAGGGCTTATCCAGGCCAACACACACCTGAAAAATCATTCCTGCTACAGCATATCCAACAAGCCAATTTGGCCTTTCCTCAAAACCTCCAGGAAGGGGAAAACCACTACCTTCTAAGGCAACCCACTGCCCAGTTCCTCTCCACCGAGGAGGGATGGTTCCAGAGTGATGGCAGGGCTTTTGCTGCTTTATTCCTGAATGTAAGCCCTCTCTTTTATTCTGACAAACACTGCTTTGGCCTTCTTGGATACCATATCATCCTACGGACTCATATACTGAGCTTGTGGTCCAGTAAAAGCCATAGATCTTTTTCAGATGAAACACTGTCTAACCAAGTCCCCTCCATTTTTTACTTGTACTTGTACTTGTGTACAAGTGTCAGACCTCACAGTCATCCCTATTAAAATTCTTATTATTCAATTCAGCTCAACATCTTAGCGCACTGATTATCTTTAAAATCCTGTTTCTGTCATCCAATATATTAGCTATCCATCCCCCACCCCAGATTTGTGTCATCGGCAAATTTGAATAAGGATACAATTTTTGCCCTTATCTAAGATTAAATAAGGGGAGATTCAAAATCAAATTCTGAAGCATCTTGGACTCCAAAGTTCTTGCAAGGCAAAGGTCAGGGTCTTATTCATCTCTGTCTGAATTTCCAGTGCTTAACCCAGGGACTCTCATATAGTAAATCTTTACTAAAAGTTTACTGAAATCAAGAAAGCATGTAATGGCATTTCAAGCTTACAAAACTTGGCCTCTTCACCCAAATTACAGCAAAGGGACAATTTTAATCTGATCAAGGTCGGCTCTCCTGTCCTTGAATTTATCTTTTGTATTTGTTTGGAACACATCTCCAGTGGACTTCCTGGGGGCCATGTTGTTTCTGTATTGGTGTCCCTAGCACCTGTTACAGGGTAGAATACACAACTGATGCATAATAAATTCACGCTGATTGACTGAAATATAGTTCTTGTTCCTGTTTCTCTACTTATAAAAGAAATGATGATTGATAACCAATGATTTGGGGAGAGCCCGAGTTTCCCTCTGGATTCCCACCTAGATTTAGGTGATGAGACTCTTACCTGGAGCAACCATGATCTCATTTTTCTTGGAGCGAATGCGGAGGAATGTGAGATCATTCTGGGGGTCAATGTCTCGCACAGTGCCCCGAGCCTTCGAGATGAAGCTGTGCATCAGGTTGGCGTACTGCACGGTGGTGGAGTTGTCCATGGTGCTTTTGATTGGAATGCCTGGGTCAAGGACAGATGAAGTGAGAAAAATAGATGCATTCCCATTCCCATGATTTACAGAAATGGCCATTTGTGCTTGTGTCATATAATAAAATGAGAGATTAGTCTTTATAATCTTGAGTTTTATGGTATAAACAAGGTCACCCATCTCAAAGTCAACTCTAATTTAGAGTCCAATAAAGATTACCTTTTAAATGAACCTTTTTTGTGGAAGGGGTCATTTGTCCCAGTTTCAGAGGCAAAAAGCTCTCTGAAGTAAGTCACCTCAAAAAACTTGAAACCAACTACGCATTAAATGATTGGAGCCTGGCTCAACAAACTGTAGTGCCAGATGAACAACAGAGTCTGATGGCACAAGTAGAAAGGTCAGAAGAGAGATGGGAAGAATCCCATAAAGTGAAAAGGAGCCAAATATGCATACTGAACTATGAAGACTCCAGAAAACAGCAGCATCAGCAAAATGTGAAAAGAACACTAAGAGTTCAAAAGAAGTCATAGAACCAACAGATTATCTATGCTTTCATGTATCATCATATTTATTCCTGACTGTGGAATCGATCAATTATCTGTGTTGAGGATGCCTGAGCTTAGAATAATAAAGAAAAGCCAGCTTCCTCCTCCTGATTACTGTACCTGCCATCCCACACTACCCTCTATGGTACCTCTGAGAGGCAAACTTCTGCGTTATCTTATTAGGGTCCCAAGTCACTTCCCAGCATGCTTGATCACAAGCCTTTTCTACTCAAGACAGTCATCTCCACCTGTGGCCCTTGGCCCCGACAGGGGAACTTCTGCCTCATCTTTCTGGCAGTGGGAGGAGGTCCAGGATTCTACCCACCCCCACCTCCAGCCAGTGCTGTCTCCTCCCTTGGGCAGACACTGTCCTGTTTGTCTGCATTTGCATCCCTAGTGTTTAGTACAGTGCCTGGCATCCAGTAAGTGCTCAGTCAATTCTTTCTCTTTGTCTTGGAGCTAGGTTGAGAGTGACTCGGAAAGAGCACTGAGTTAGAAAATATGTGACTGAATTCTAGTGCTAACAACTACTTGGCTCTGTGACCTTGGGGAAAACATAGCTCTTCAGGTTTCAATATCTTCATCTGTAAAAGGATAGTTCCTACCCTACCTCCATTAGTAGGGTTTTTGTGATGATCACATATGAAATAACACTGAAAGGACTTGGAAAACTGCCAGAAGGAGTACACATCTACTATTATTTTTATTTTCACCATAAGGCAGAGAACAAATTAAATCTGATTGCTCTGTCTTTTTATTTTTATTTATTTTTTGAAGGGGGGAAGGCAGGGCAATTGGGGTAAAGTGACTTGCCCAGGGTCATGCTGCTGGTAAGTGTGTCAAGTGTCTGAAGCCAGATTTGAACTCAGGTCCTCCTGACTCCAGGTGCAGTGCTCTATTCACTGCACCACCCAGCCACCCCTCCTCTATCTTTTTAAAGGGCTTAAGGAAATGATGACATATTTATCAATTTTGTCCCAGGATCTGTCAGAGCTAAGTCACTCAAAGAGCCCATGCTTTCAGCAGTACTTTCAAAATGATAGTTCTGGGAATGCTTCATGGCTCTATCCAAAGCAGTTCAGACAAAGACCTGAAAAACAAGTAGTTTCTTAACTAAGAGGGTGATCTTAGGCAGCTGAAAGTTCCTGACATGAGAGGGTAGATTCAGAAGCAAACCACCTGGCTGGTATGATTCCCCCACCATGATTTTCATGCAGCTTCTAAAAGGGTTTATTCATATACTCCACCTCAGTAATCCTCTCTCCTCCTCATCCTGCAAGAATTCAGATCATAGTAAGGTTACATGCTCAAATGCTGCATCAACACCATTTCTTCATAATCACAAGCTGCAGGACATGCTCAAAAGGGCCTTGAACTTAAGTCAGGAGATGTGAGTCTCACTCTATGACCAGAGGCAAGTCACTCCTTCTCTGGGCCTTCACTTCATCTTCTATACAATGAGGGACTGGATTAAATAATATTAAACAAGAATCCTTACTACTCAAACATTCACTGTCTATTCCCTGCCCTGCAGGGCACTGTGCTTGATGCTAGGGGTGGCACAGATGATGCCCAGAGCTCAGGACCACAGCTCAAGGTTTACATGGAATGAGTTCCATTAGGATGGTGTTTTCCACATGTTTCCCTTGGTGTTGGAAGTCTCTCTACACAAAGATGAAAGAGGACACTTACCCTTTTCATCAAAGAGTTTGCAATGTAATATTCTATAATTCTATAAGACTCGATGTATAGGTGAATTTTCAATGTTCAGAGAAGTTACTTTTTATCTATGCATCAGAATAGACCCTCATTACTGCTCCTGAAACGCAGTACTCAATGTTACATGATGTCAAGTTGGTTACATTTTTAGATCTAAAGTAAGATACTTGGTGACATTAAATTCATCTTCTTGCCTCCTCATTGGATTCAGCAGAGATAAGCCCTTGCCGAAACAACAGCTGTATTTGAGCCACCTGGGGTCTAGCTAAGGTTTCTAAAGAAGCCTGAATGCCACGATATCTAGTGACAATTTCCTCTTTATATTTCTGCCTTCTCCCTCTTTCCTGGAGATTCCTTCAAGAACCTTGAGCTCAGGGGTTTTCTAACTGGCTTGGGAAAATCCTGGCACATGGAATAAATAAAGAACACTAGAATGCCAGAGCTAGAAGGGATGTCAAAGATCATCTGGTCCAATTCCATCATTTAACAGATAGGGAAACATTTCCCAGGAGTGGAGGTAACTTGCCCTTGATCACACAACTAGACAATGGCAGACTCAAGACTACAACTCAGGTTCAGGGCTCTATTTACTACACTCTGCTGCCTTTGAGCCTCAGTTTCTTGTTCTGTAAAAGAGAGTTAGGAAGTCATGCCCCATCCATTAGCAGGGCTGTCATAAGGATAAAAGATTGTAAGTATGAAAGTGCGTCAATAACTGTAAGAAATGGCAGGTCTCTGAGACCAGCGGTTCTCAACCTGCGGGTCGTGACCCCTTTGGGGGTCGCCTAAGACCATTGGAAAACATATATTTCCAATGGTCTTAGGAACCAGGACACCGCTCCTCTAACATCTCCAGGCGGGTCTGCCCACATGCAGATACGCCCACATAAGAATATTAAAGGGTCACGGCATTTAGAAGGTTGAGAACTACTGTCTTAGATGGTCAGAGAGAGGGGACTAAGTACCTTCTGCATTGACAACAATGATCCCTTGCACTCCCTTCTGGCTCTGGATTCGTTTTAGGGTTTCTTCTACCTCGGCCTGGCAAATGAAAAAAAAAGGAGAGGAAAGAACAAGAAGATTAGGAATAGTTCCCAAGGTCACTTGGACACCAACTTCCCCAAGGTTACACCCAGTTCCCCAACTCCTCCTTAAATTTCCCCAAGAATTGTTGGCCCTGGGGTCCGACAGTTCCTTGGATCCTATTAGCCTCCACTTCAGTCCATCCCTCCTATCACAACCACAGGACTTTGTTATGGTAGAGTCTGTTCAAACCTAACACAAACCAGGCCACAATCATCATCACAGAATCTTAGTGCATCTCAATCATCCTGAAGCCAGCTGTTTCACACTAGTGGGAACACTTAACGTACTTGACAAGGGTTTGAAGGCTAATGATGCAATTTCTTCCAGTCCTTACTCTTCTCTCCAAATATCTTTTGTCCGTGTGTGAGGAATACTTAATGTCCCCGAGGTTTGGATACTTAAGTTATAAACTTCCCATAAATAGGAACAACTTTCTTGGGCTCCTATTCAGGTTCAGAGTCTACCTCCTCACCGAAGATCAGTGAGAAACAACAGATTCTCTATCCTGCCATAGTGTCAGTGGAAATACCCTGCAATACTCTCTGCTGTCCAGGCATCCCCTTTAACTCCACCTTTAACTGCTTCCAAAGGTGGGGAACCTGTGGCCTTCTAGGTCCTTGGTGCGGCCTTTTGACTAAGTCCAGGTCTTACAGAACAAATCCTTTTATTAAGGGGATTTGTTCTGTGAAGTTTGGAGTCAGTCAAAGGGCTGCACTTAAAGACCTAGAGGGCCACATGGGGGCTAAGGCCTCAGGTTCCCCACTCCTGGCTTAGACACAAAGCAAAAAAGGAAGAGTGCCTAAACCCACTGCTTGAGAAAGATATTTCTTTTTTTTTCTTTAGAATATCCTTTCAATTGTTCAATTTCCCCTATTTCAATTTAAAAAGCATGTACGTACCTACTGTGGAAACCATGAGCACTTGACCTAGAATTGAGAAGGCTTGTGTTCAAATCTGACCTCAGACACTTACTATCTTTGTGACCAACCCTTAACTTCTTTCCGCTTCAATTTCCTCAACTGTAAAATCGAGATCATAGTAACACCTACTTCCCAGGGTTGTTGTGAGGATCAAACGAGATAATCATTGTTAAGGTCTCAGTACAGGGCCTGGCACTCTGGAGGTGCCTAATAAATACTAATTCCCTTCTCTTTCCTTTCCTACTATGTGATAGGCACTGGGTTAGGTTCTGGGATACAAAGAGAAAATGAAGAATAGGCTCTAACCTTGAGAAGCTTACATTCTATTGGGAAAAAAAAGTTATAAAAAGTGTTGGGTCCACCAGTATTACTGGTGTTATGTTCAGCTATATTATGGACCAATAACAGGAATATAATTAATATTTACATCATTGATTCTATGGAATAATAAGTTCCAAACTTATATCTACTAATTTATTTCGAAGTTGAGGATGATTTGTTTTCTTTCTACCTTTTCTGTGTTCGCCCCTGAAAGCCTGATAAAGTAGCTTAATTTGTAAATTACAGACCATGTGACTCAATATGCATATTAAGTAAAGCCATGTCTTATCAAAGGGTCCTGAATTTTGAGTCAGAAAAGTTTGGTTTGAGCTCTGCCTCCTCTACTCCTAGTTGTAGGACATTGGGAAGGTCATTCTAAGCTTCACTTTTCTCATCTGTAAAATGGGCTGAAAATACCAACTCTACCTAATTTCAAAGAGGGATGTTGTAAAGATAAAACAGGTTCATGCCTGTGAAGTTTTTTGTAAAGACTCAAGTAAATATAACAGTAACATGTTATATCTGTTGGAATGGGGGGAGGGGGCGGTATGTGTCCTCCATTCAAGTCTCTTAGTTAGGAGAACTAAAAGAAAAACAACAGGACCATCTAACAATGGAAAACTCAGAGTCTGGTGCCCAAACAAAAAATTCAAAACATCTTCAAGGAAGCAAATCTCCATTAAGGGAAGGGAGGACAGACTCAGAGACTTAATGTACTTAATTAACTGTCACCTGAAGATCTGACACATCACAAAAAGTTCTATGCAAGAAATATGTGACAAGGACTCTGAATATTTATTCTGTGGTAATGGTAAACACTTAGGAATTTATAAACAAGATACAGAAGAGAGGTCAAACTTAAATCCATTTACAGAGGTAAAGTCAACTTTACTTCAGAGGACTTGCTCCAAAGAAAAACCTTTTGATCCCAAGCATTCCTTTCTTTTTGTGAGGTTGGACTTTGGCTTTCATGGAGAAGCACTTTCTTCCTAGGGGTTAGTGTTGGGAAAGTAGTTCATAATCTAGTTACTTCCCTGTGGGTATTAGACCCATGACCCAATAAATCCAAGATGAGAAATATCCCCTAAAGGTAAGAGGATAAGGAAGTTGGAAGAGCCAAATTATGCAAATGCAAAAAGACATGGCAATATGTAGAAAATGGGTGAACATTTGGGTTAGGGAAGCAGACTTAGGAATATCTGTAAATCCAGATACAAATATCAAAGTATTATATAAGTATCAAACAAGCCATAATCTAGAACCAGGTGGAGGAAAAAGAGGCAAGAAGAAAAACAAGCACAAACAATGTGTTGGTCCGTGGTTTCCTGTCACCCTGGTGGTATTTAGTGGCATTCCATGGGCCTGTATGTAAAGTGTCTTTACTTGGGTTCAAAAAAATCAATTGTACAATTGTAGAAGGGGGAAGACATGACTATGTGAGAAAAGCTTAGGGACTAGAAATCTGAATGGGCCGATGGTGTGACAAGGCAACTGAAAAAGCTAAGGTGATCTAATGCAGCCGGTCTACCTTAGGAGAGGTAAAATGTCCAGTATAAGAGAGGTGACAGTCCTCCTGTTCTAAGCTCTAATCTGGCCATCTGTAGAGCGTTTGGGCATCAAATTTTAGGAAGGACAGTGACAATGTGGAGAATGTCCATAAGAGCTTAATGTGAGGACCATGCCAAAAGAATCCACTGCCTATTAAAGGTCTGCCTACCTGGAGAAAACTCAGACAGGGAACATGATAATTGCATTCAAGTAAATGAAGGTGTGTCACGTGGTTGAGGGATTTGATTTATTCTACCAAAAGGGTACAAATAGGAAGGAGACAGACTTCATTCTGCCCAGTGTCGAGAAGCACTTTTAACAAGCATAACTTTCCAACGACAGAATTCGAGGTAGCGAGTTTCCTGTCCCTGGGGTAATTTCAATTTAACAATGAGACAAGCATTTATTAAGCACCTGCTAATGGCAGCGAAGGCCCAGTGACCACCCTTCAGGAATGTTAGGGAAGGACTTGTGGGGCCGGGGGTCGCTGGAGGTCCCTCGGACGCTGGACGCTCGCTGCACCAGGACCTCCGCGAGCCTTCCTGGGATTGTACGGCTGCACCCTCGAGAGGCTTCGCTGCTATTCGGGGGGAGGGGGAAAGGGGGTGAAGTTAAGGAAGAGTCCCCGAGGAGGGGGAGCCGGGAGGGTTCCCCATTGCTACCCGGCAAAGCGCCCTTCGCAGGCCTGAGCATCACAGCGCCGTTCTCATCCCCTACGGTCCAGAGCCGGGGCGGGGCAGCCACTTCCGGTCCCCCGACATTCGGGGCCCAGCACTTCAGTTCCCACCCTCCGCCTCCCTGTCAGACCAACTCTCCAGGCCCAATCGACTGCTACGGAATGCCCGAACGGAGAGGGGCTTCGGCGTGAGGCAGCAGGCCATGACAGAACCTGGGGCTGGGGCTGGGGTTGCCTCCCGCCAGGGTGTGGCACTTACCATCCTTCGGACAGAAACGACAATATAGCGGTACAACAGAGGCGGGGGCGCCCAACCCAGTGCAGAGACGGTTCTCTTCGGCGCCTGCGCAACTCCACCCCGTAAACAGGGAGACGCTGATGATTGGCATCTCTTCTAGCCAGTGGTGTGCCAGAGTTCCCTTAGAACGTCGGTGATTGGCACAGCGCGGGCAGGAAGCGCAGCCCGGACGCGAGCTCAGCGGCGTGACGCTACAGGAGCGTACTCACTCTACGGGCTTGGGCGTCCTTCCATCCTCGGTTGTTGCTTGCGGGCTGTGAGAGGCGTCCTGGGAGAGCAAAGGGACCGGGGACGGTGGTGAAGGAATGGGGCCGGCCACGCGCCCATCGGGGCAACCTTGGGAATATCCGCCGGTTTCCCCGTCTGTGTCAGGCCTTCCATCTCTCAAGGCTTTCGGGGTCATGGGAAGATGGGGAGAAGCCGGCCGCCTTGGTGACCTCGGGTTGGGGAGGGGCTGCCTGTATTTCTCTCGCATCCAGATTTGGAGCCGGGATCCGCTCCCGACTCGGGCGAGTGGCAGGCCCGACTTCGGTGTTCTCCAAAGTGGGGCTTTAGGCTGCTAATGTGGTACCGGGCGCCAGAGTGGATGAGGAAGCGTCTTGTGACGTCAGAGGCAGACGGGCCAAGGGTGCGGGGGATCCGGGATCGAGCTCCTTGAAACGCACCCCTGGGAACATCCCGATATTAGGTCCGGGAATCTTTCTCTTTGACTGTGTAACTGTTCTTGCTGTGCCCCAGCCTTCAGGCCGAAGCTGCTTTTGCTTCCCTTAATTCTGGAGATCGGGCACTCCTCACCCTACAAGAGGGATCCCCTATAAATAGAGCAGGATCTGCTTTTCCTTGCCACCCCACGATGGCAGCATTGTAGGGTGGAGTACTGGACTGGATCTCGGGAGACAAAAATATGAGTGATGGCCAGGCACGTGACTGAGGCAAAATTAACTTCACCTCTTGATCCCTTTCCTCATCTGTAATATGTGGATAATACTTGCACCATCCACTTCACAGGTTTGTGGTGAAGGTGCTTTGTATATGATTGTTGACATCTTAGTGAGTGATTAATTATATCCCATTTTACAGAAGAGGCAACCTGAGGCACAGAGAGGAAATGACCTATGTAAAGTCATTACTGAGTAGCAGAGCTGGGATTTGAGCCTAGATTCCTGATTTCCGAGACCAGGGCTCTGCATTTTTATCTGTCTCTTATTGGGCTTTTTAATAGCCTTGTCCTATATAGGACAGAAGCACAAAGCTTAGATACTTGCTATGTGATCCTGGGTAAGTCACTTACCCCAGTTTGCTTCAGTTTCCTCATTTTGACCTCAGTCATTATTAAATTTTTGCCTTTATATCCTAAGTGTGTTTAGCAGTGAGGTAGGCACATAAACATTTGGTAAATGCTTGTTGAATCTTCAGTGTGCACTAAGAGCATTGATTTTTCATGTGACTTTGTGTGAAACTGCCTATATTGGGACTAGGTGAAATGTTAAAGGTGCTTTGTCATCAGGTAACCAAAGCCATTACAGAGCACAGAAGAAGCGTTTATTGTAGTGGAAAGAGCACTGGTCTTGGAGCCTTTCATTCTACCAATCAACAAGGATTTAAGTGCCAACCTACGTGCCAGGCCCATGACACAATCCCTGCCTTCAAGTAATTTCCATTCTATTGGTGAGACACATGTTCACAGATAAGTAAATAAAACATAAAAAATATATATAGTAATGAAGGAAGGGTATTAACTGGTGGAAATTAAGGAAAGCCCCTTGAAGGATGTGGCATTCGAGCTGAGCCTTGAAAGAAGCTTATACTCTGGGAAGCAGAGGTGAAAGGAGATTATTTGAAGCAGGAAGTGGACCGTGTAGGGAGGGGGAACAGCAAGTAGACCAGTTTGGCTGGGGCACAGAGAACATGGGGGGAGGCAATGTAATGTCTGATAATCCTACAAAGATATGCTGGGGCCACATTGTAAAGGGCTTTAAACACTAAAGGAATTTATATTTTATCCTAAAGGCAAGAGGAAGCCACTGAGCCTTCTTGAACTCATAGTCAAAAGATGAGTCCTCTCAAATTCCAGCATGCCTTTCTATAGGCAAGCCACAACCAGTATGTTTCATCATCTATAAAATGAGGATCCATGCATCATACTTCAGCTTAATAAACAAATAGTTGTGGTATTGCACAAAGATACCTGTGACACACATACTCCTTTCAGAAAACTTGTAACTGACGGGGGTGGCAGGGTGAGGAAGAAAGGAACAGAATTAACAGTGACAGGAGAGAATGAGGTGAGTCAGGGTCTAGGCAAAGACCACTTCTACCTTGGAGATGGTGGGAGAATTGAGGGAAGGTTTTATTAAGGTGTTTTGCCTGAGTTGGGAAAGAAGGGAGGGATTTCAACTGTGTGCAGTTCCGTTCCAGTTGAAAGCAAGATAGGAGAAATATAAAAACAAGACACTGTCTTCTGTGGTTTGAAAGGAAAGACAAGTGAAATTGGAGAGGTAGAGTTGGGGCACATTGTAGAGTAGGGGTGTGGTGAAGGCAAGTTGGACCCACCTCACTGACTGGCTTTATTATCTAGTCTTAAGAAAGTGATGGAAAAAATGTTCATTGAAATTAAACCCAGAAAAAAGTACATTTTTCCCCCTGGAGAGTTGCCTATTCAGTCCTACCCCTGTTGTAGAGACCTTATATGCCAGGCTTAGGATTTGATATATAGACAGTAGGCAATGGTGAGTCATTGCGGATAAATCTGAGCAGAGGAATGACATAAACTAAGTCATTTATGTGTTAGTGTAAAACTACTTGGATTCCTGGAACATGAGAAAAGCATGTTGTAAACTACTTAAAAATGCTAAAGCATTCACTGTCTTATGGCAGCAGTCTGGAGTTTATGGTGATGGCAGGATTAGAGAATTTTATTTTTGGGACAGTACCCAGTGTGGCCGTGAGGAACTTAGTACAGTGAAGAACAAGTAACTGCCTATTCTGCCTCCAGAATCCGAAGTCCCATGCTGGGTAACAGTCTTTGGAAGGATATTGGTCCCAGAAAGATGTGGACTAGACTAGATGAATTCCCAGGTTAGGTTCCGCATCCATTGCTGTGATGGGCCAGAGGTGGGGATTGTTTAAGGTAAGCAACATTCAACAAACCTCTGCCAGTTAGCTTTGCATTTGATTGGATACAGCTGTCCTAGAGATCCGGACAGACGTGAGTGGTTTTAGGGGACGTTAAAGGTCAAGAATTAAAACAAAAAAATCAAATGGAGTGGGAGCAGCTGTCTTCTTTCTCCCTATAGAGGTAGGTATAATAGAGCACTGCATTTAGAGTCCAATGAACAGAGTTCTAGTTCTACTTATTGCCTGTGTGTTTTCCTGGACACATCACCTAACCTCTCAACCATATTTTCCTCATCTATAAAATTATAATATTAGACTAGGTGGCCTTTAAGGTACCTTCTAGCTCTGAGATCCTATGATCCCTATCACATTTGGAATAACAAGGCTGGGAATGATAGCCATTAAATATGAAGACAGAATACCAATATAAGTTCAATTTAGTCATATCAAAATCCTAGACTTGGATTCAAAAAAGTAATTGAGAAAGGTAGTAGAGATGTAGCTGGGCAACAGTTCATGGGGAGAATAATGTGAAGGGTTTTAGTGAATTACAAGCTTAATGAGCTAGTAAGTGATGGCAGCTAAAAAAGGGTACTAGAATTGTGGTACTATATTAATAAAAGGGGCAGCTGGGTGTCACAGTGGATAGAGTGCTGGGCCTGGAGTCAGGAAGACTCATCTTGCTCAGTTAACATCTGGCCTCAGATACTTACTGTGTGACCCTGGGTAATCGCCCCAGTTTGCTTGTTTCCTCTTCTGTAAAATGAGCTGGAGAAGGAAGTGGCAAAGCACTCCAGTATCTTTATCAAGAAAACCCCAAATGGGTTATGA
This sequence comes from Pseudochirops cupreus, assembly GCA_028627135.1. Taxonomy (NCBI): domain Eukaryota; kingdom Metazoa; phylum Chordata; class Mammalia; order Diprotodontia; family Pseudocheiridae; genus Pseudochirops; species Pseudochirops cupreus. The sequence continues at coordinate 279,283,166 of CM053581.1, forward strand.
AGAGTCGGACACAACGGAAAAGACTGGACAGCAATAATACTGATAAAAGTAAAGTGTCCAAAACAAAATATTGAAGTCTTCTTGTTCTCTACTCTGATTAGCCCACACCCAGTCTATCACGTTGAGCTTTTTTGTGTTATTATTTTAGGGATGGCAACGACGACGACAATGACAAGTTAGAGTATATAGGAGAGGGTGACCAAGACAGTGAAGCGCGAAGAGAGTGTTAAAGGAACTGGGGCTGAGCAGAGAAGGCTGGCCTGGAGAACATGACTACTGCTTCCCAGCACCTGCAGTGCAGAGACAGACGGCAAAATCGAGAGTCACAAGTGGAAGCCAAAGAGGCAGATTATCAGTCAGCTCAATAGAAGGAAAAACTGGAGTGATGGGTGTCCTCACACAGTTCATGAATTCCCCATCCCTGGAAGTTTTCAAGCACTGGCTGGATGATCACTTTATTAGGGGTGATTTGAGAAGAGATCGGGGTCTGTCAGGGATTCTGTTTGTTAAATGAGAATTGTGAGCCCTGGTTCTGCTTACTTGCCACCTGTGTGATTTTGGGCAGGTCCTTTCACCTCTATGAACTTTAGTTTCCTCATCTTTAAAATAAGGAGCCTGGCATAAATGACCTCTGAGTTGTCCTGTTGCTTTAGATCTATAATCCAGATTTTTGGAATATACAAAGAACTGTTAGGCACTATGTACAGTAAGATGAAAGAAAAGCAATACAGTGTGCTGTCAAGGCATTTACATGCCACTTGTTCCCTACCACATAGAGGCCAACCTCACTCGAAGGCATCCATCCATCCATTATGTACCATCCTACCTTTTTTTAAAATTTTTTTTGCTTTTTGGAGGGGGGAATGCAGGGCGATTGGGGTTAAGTGACTTGTCCAAGGTCCCACGCCTAGTGTCAAGTGTCTGAGGCCAGATTTGAACTCGGGTCAGGAGGACTGGTGCTCTATCCACTATGCCACCTAGCCGCCCCAATCCTGCCTTTCTAGACTTCCCTTGTGCCTGAAGTGCTATTTCCCCACTTCTCTTATCTTGAGACAACACAGGACCACAGGTTCAGAGCTGAAGGGGCTACTGATATAGTCCAGCCCCTTCACTTTACAGATGAGAAAACTAAGGCTCTGAGAGGCAAGATGATTTCCCCATTATTATCAGGTAAGTCATTATTAAGAATTGGATTTCACAGTCAGGTCATTTGACTACAAACTTAGCCATTTTTGTATCACATCTGGCTGCCTCCTTTCCATTGATATCCATGTGAAATGCTGTCTCCTCCAGAAAATCTTTCCTGATGTTTCCAATACTAATCTTTTTGCCAAGGACCACACGGAGCTCTTCGAGATGACATGAGGCAGCTAGGTCACCCAGTGGATAGAATACTAGACTTAGTCTGGACCAGAGTTTAAATCCTGCCTCAGATGCTCCCTAGCTGTGGGACTCTGGACGAGTCACTTGATTGTGATCTGCCTCAATTGTAGCACTGAAAATATACAGCATTTTGCAAACCTTAAAAAGTGCTATTATATAAATGCTATTACTGTGTTGTTTGCATTTATGATCCACATTCATTTTATAGTGATCTGTGTAATTACCCTCCCAGTTTCTTTAAGGATTGTCTTTTTTTGTTAGCTCCCCTAATGTCCAGTAAATTGTTCTGCATATAGTAGATACTTACTAAATGTTAGTCAAATGTAAGTGGAAGTCTCTTTACTCACTGAGCCAGACTGAATTTTAGAGTCCCTTGCAGGAGATGGTATGTGAAGCAACTATGGAAAGGGTGGGTTTGGTAGAGATTAATTGCTGACCCACTTATTAGGCTGTGAAAAGATACAGATACCATCACTTTTTTGGACTGACTTGTCCTAACTCCTATATCCTCAAAGACACTATTAAAACTGAGAAACTTTAACATTTAGTCTCCTAACGCAAGAGAAAGAACTAACTCCTGAACAAATCAGCTCCAGGCTGAGAAGTGGTCATTCCGTATGCCATCCTATGTTGGTAGTCATGTTTCACTGAAGCATTCCTGTATTGAATGGACTTGTAAGTTGAAAGCCCTATGTTGAAGTCTGAGCTCTGCCACTAAAAATGGGGCACATTACCTATGTAAGTCTTCATCTCCTTATCTGTAAAATGGGGATAATTATCTTTGAGTTACTTACCACCTTAGTGATAATGCTTTGTAAACTGTGATGGGCTATGGAAATGTTAATAATGATTTGAGGAAAATAATGGAAAAAGCCAGCACAAACCCCTCTCATTAGTAGCTCTTGATGCTCTTACCCTTAACTTTTTGAAACAGAAGCCATCTTGTTCTATGGAATGATACACAGTAATGCTATTAGGGGAGACAAATGTTTTCTTCCTTCTGTGTGTCTATCATGAACAGGCAAAACCAGATCACCAGTGTGGTCATAAAACTACCTAAGGGACCTGATCCTGCAGAAGGTGAGCATTGACCCTTTACCTATGACTAACAAAAAAATTTCAAGTGAAGGACCAAAAGACCAAAAAGTTTAATTACAAATTTGAACTTAAGACTTTGTAAAAAAACAAAAACAAGTGAGCCAGCTCTTTAAGGAATTTTACAAAAGTACTTGACTTGTTAAGGATATTTTTACAGTGACCGGAGTATTTGAAATTACAGTCCAAGGAAAATTCAACAATGAAATTCCAATACAGTATTGTACAATCCAGTGCTGCTGTTCCCTGATTAGTTAGTGAAAACATATTTACAAACTAGAGTTTTGGAAAAAACAAAAAACCCTCCTAAAATAAAATCCCCCCAAAGGGGCTGGAGATGCCAATATTTGCAAAACAGGTGACATTAATATAAGAGGTATCAGAAAGAAAAGGGAAAATATATCAAAATTGAGATAGGATTAAGAAAGAAAAGTATTATCTCCTTGATTCACTAGAAATGAATAAAAGCATATGATAGTATTTCCAATTATTAACTAAGTATAAAAGGATATAAATTTGTTTGACCGAAATGCACATACTAGCACTTCCACATGACTCCCCTGGGGGCAGAGTCTTGGTATTCTGACACAAAATCATATTAGGAAAGAACAGTAGTGTATTTATTTGGCTTACCTGATGTTTTAAAACCACTATATTTTAATTAATTTCTATAAAAATTTCCCTGACCAGACCCTTTTTTGCTTGTCAAAGATAAGACTGTGAGTGCCGTGCTCCCCAGCTTCCCGTACAGAGTGGAAGAATGCACCAACTGCTTATTTTACTTCCTTTTTATTTCAATATAACATGCAGTAAAAAATTAACAGGCTTTGTTAGCATTTGCAATGCTTACAAAGAAAATGGACTTTCGAAAAGCATTTTTTAGTTAAGATTTAAGAAATCTCTCTAATTAAACACAACAAATCTATTTTCAAATGTTCAGTTTGGACCCAAACGTAAGGTTTCATTTGGTAAGTATCTGTATTTCCTGTACATCTCTGCAGTATTTTCGCAACCTCTGGTTCTTGGGATATCCAGCCCCCAGTTCCCTAATACAGCAGGAAAGACATATACATGTGGCCACTTAAATTAAAGGAAGAAATGGAATAAGGGAGACCCCCAGGCTGCAAAAATATATACAAGCATTTACCTTTTCTGGAACTAAACATTTCATCCATAAAAATATTTAACAGCCAAACCCTATAGAACTAGGGCTATGGCTATTTCAAATATAACTATTCTGTATCTTAAAAATATAGGGCAGAAAGCCTCTTGGGTGATATTTATACATTTTAACACAATATTTCTATGTCTGTAGATGACTCATGATGCATTATGTAGAACAAAAAAAGTCTACTTTCTTACATTAACTCACTTAATTTTGTAAATCTCTCTTATAAGTCTCTTAGGTAACTAAATTTCATTATAATAATTCACCTCACCAGGAAATCTTTATAAGGCTTTGTCTCCTACAGAGCCCATCACTTATCACAAAAATTTGGTCATAGTTGGGTAGTTGGTAATTATTTACTCAGTAAGACTGTCTCATATCCTCCCAACAGGAAAAAATGAAGACGTCTCTGCTTTAAAATAAGCTATGGCTTTAGGAAATCAAAAAGCATTTCTCGGGGTATATGCAAAGGATATGTAAAAATAAGATAAAATCAAACAGGACTGGGAGAGCCTCTTTTCCTTTTCATACTGACAGGGCAGACAAGGCAGCCCATTAACTCAAATGAAATCTCTATTTTAAGATTCTAGTCTCTTAGAGCCAAAGTACACTTAACTTTACAGTTTTTTGTTTGTTGTTTGCTCTGAGATTCAACCGTGGGGGAAACAAAAATGTTTTCTTTCAGGTGGAACTGGATTCTCTTTCTGAGATCCACCACTTAGACCTTAGGCTCCATCCCAGTCTCCATGGATTAAAACCCATGACTGAAATCCATCCCTAGACAGACTCTGTGGGGACAGGATGAGGAAAGACAATATACATATAAAAGACCCAAAGTGCAATCATTAACAAAAAATCAAGTCTAATCTTAAATATTAACGGAAAATAGAAATTAAAACTGCTTAATTTTAAAATGAAAATAGTAATTCAACTAAGCGCAGGCACAACAAAGAACCTAAATGACTACGGTTAACATATGATGGGGAAATGATCAGTCTGAATCCAGAGAGAGAACATTTCACAGGTAACTGAGTTAACACACAGATGGGCTTGCTTTCAAGCAATTCTTTTTTAAAAAACCAAAAACCTCAAGTTTCCCCCAAAATGGCAATATATTTTCTGGAGATGTTTTACATTTCAATAGTTTGGATTAGAAGGTAAACAACACATAAAGTGGTTGTTCAAACACCACTTAAATATTTCCAAAAAAAAAAGGAAATTATCTGAATATGACACAAATTGCAAAGGTCAAGCCTAACTTCCACCTGTTCTTTTCCACCATCAACATGAATCTATAAAAATACTGGACATATGGAACCCAACTGATTTCAATTCCCGGTGAACTTTTGCAAACAGTATACAACCACAGTGTTTATGGAGGGATTTTGTTTGGTTACCTAGCACCATTCTGGATGCTCCTTCCCTCTGTTTGCTCTGTCCTCAATTAAATTGCTTGTGGTCAAGCTTACCAGACCTGTCTCAGCACATAGCCAATGTGAACAATTCATCTCGTTCCCCAGTCACTTTCCTATGGTGTTAGCAATGCCAGGGCAGTTGAGCATTTGCACTAAGTTGAAAATCCCAATGAGGAGACAAACTTAATAGTGTCATGTGCAGGCTGGGATTTAGTTCTGTCTGAATTCATTTTTGAAGTGGCACTGAATGGCAAAAGGTATTTGTGAACAGATGTGAGAGTTCTGAATCACTTCTAGACGTAACATCAAAATGATGCAAAATGGAAAACAGTCAGGCCAAGCTGCAGTGAGAATAGGCACATGAGCTGGACGCTTGCTCCTGGTACCTGGGAGCTGGCTTAAGCTTGAATTGATAATCCCTCTTTACCAAGAGGCTAAAGATGAATAACCTGCACAATGCAGCTATAAAGGGACTTCTGCAGCTTCCTCAAAGAAAAACCTACCTCCAAAGGAAAGACTTGACCAAATAAAAGGTTAAAGAAATATTCTTGTTGAGTAAAACAAGGCAGGTGTCATTGCTGTGTTAAATCTCAAGTTAAGTCAGGTTTCATCTGTAGCCATTGTCACTTGAAGATCTTATTTCTGGAAGGGCTCTGTAGAAACCCAGAATTACTGGGGCATCAATCGCAATGATAACATTAATTTACTTACACACAAATAACTCTTTAAACAATCAGAGTCCAATTTACAAGATGTGCAACAAGCAGAAGAGGTGAAGGACAAACATTGCAAATGAATTCACGTCCTTCAAGGGTGCAAATTCTCAGAAGTTACTCTTGTCCAAATCCTTCTGTTTCCTCAATAGCAAATAACAGTTTTTCCTTCAGTTGTTCGTAGCTCTTGTAGGGTGGTAGATCCAAGCGGTTAAAACTAAAAGTAAGAATGATCAGTATGAGAGAAACAAACTCATAAGAAAACAACAAAGCAGCTGACAAAATATTTTACCTTTGGGGTTTAGTTGTTGCCAGAGAAAGAAGGCTCTTATGCAAAGTTTTACAAGATCCCTCCCGATTTTAGTCTTTTCTCCCTCCTCAGATTACTCTGTATTCACTTATCAGAGTACATGTATCCCTCCAGTAAAATATAAGTTCCCTGAGAGACTGTTAGCATGGGGCATAAATGTGCCTGGCATAGAGGTAGTAATCAATAAACAAGCATTTATCAAGGGCTACCATGTATAAGGCACTTCTTTCTCTAAAGACTGAGATCACAAAGTAAAAGCAAAAACACTGCTTGCCCTCAAGGAATTGCCATTCTAATATGGGAGATAATGTAATATGTAGATACAGACAACAGAACACACGGAGCAGATACAATGTAATAGAGGGGAGCAGACTAGCAGTCTTGCTGAATTGCACATCTTGATTATAAATTCTCTTGGCTACCACATAGAACTCTGTCAGGAACTGCAACTGATAAATTAACAATGGCATTTGCATCTGGATACTTCGTCTGAACGTGGTGCTTTGGCCCGAGGAAGCAACTCGGTCAACTCCTTAATTAATTAAACTCATATGAAAATAGCAGTGTAACCCTGGGCAAGTCTCTCCCCACCTCAGTGCTCTCAGTTTCAGAATCAACAAAATGAAGGACCTGGATTGTACTCTAAGAAACTTTCCCAGCTTTAAAAATTTATGATAATAGAGGGAAGAGAGGAAGGAGGAGAGATGATGTGTATGGTAATACTACCTATTCTGTCTGACACCATCAATGTGTTTTGCTGACCTGATTTGGTTTCTCTTCCTTTTAAAATTTTTATTATGAGGGATGGGTCACTGGCTAGAGGAGAGAGGAGGAACAGATGTGGAAACAAATGTGATGCAGAACAAAAAGACATCAGAAAAAATAAGATTTTTTTTTAAAATCTGATACTATGAACAAAGACCAAGCACTTTCCTATAACCAACATGAAATAGTAAAAAAGGCAAGCCGAAAACTCACTAATCTTGGAAATAAGTTTTAAAATTTGCTTTTGGTGGCTCCAGATGAATGTGCCAAGGAGGTGGTGTAATTTTAAAAAGAGAAAACAAAATCAGAAATGCTGTTCAAATTAATGTTCTTATTCTTTCATCCATATTGCAGAAGTAGCTTTGGAATCTTGCTGAAGCCTAGAAATCAGTAAACTAAAGTTTGCTTATTTTCACTGGGCTGTTTTCTGTCATTATAAAATAATAGGTTTTTTTTTTTAAACATAAAGAGTAAAACATAGCCAGCCCTGCAGTCAGGAGGACCTGAATTCAAATTCGGCCTCAGACACTTGACACACTTACTAGCCATGTGACTTTGGGCAAGTCACTTAACCCCAATTGCCCTCCAACTAGCAAAAAAAAAAAAAAGAAAAGAAAAGAGTAAAACATTAGTAAACAAAATGTCTTTTCCCAAGTAGGGCTAAGAGGTGAGTTATCTAAACATGGCAAAGGTGATAATAAAAGATAAAGAAAATTCTAACCACATAAAATCAAGAGTCGTTAGCACAAACAAGATCAATGGACCTAGAAGAAAAACTGCAGAGTTGGGAAAAATTTTTGTATTAAAAATCTCTGGGAAAAAAAGTCTGATTTCCAAGATCTACAAGGAATTTATACAAATATGTAAGACTTCAAAGGCAGCCTTTCTGTAAAGTTTTAAAACAAAGTCTCAAAATTTCAGAAGCCACACTAATCTCTGAATCACTATAAGAGAAGTAGAAATTAAAATAGTTCTGAGGTCTCAAGTTCCATCTCATGATCAAAACGATGGAAATGGTCAGTGAGAGAGGGAGCAGATGAAGAAAAAAAAAACGCCGTTGGTACATCTGTGAATTGGTCTAACAATTCTTGAAGACAATTTGAAATTATGTGAAAAAAGTCACTAAATGGTTGATAATCTTCTGACCCATTGCTGGGCATAAAGCCCAAAGGACACAGATGTGCTAAAATATTAATAGCAATACTTTTTGTGGTATCAAAAATATTAGAAACAAAGTGAGGGCCCATCAATTAGGGAAAGGTTATGGACAGTTTTGGAATATACATGTATACATAATCCACTATATGAAGGATTCTGGGAAGTGCTGACATAAATTGAGTATATGAACAGGAAGACAACGTTCACAATGACCATAATAGCATAAAAAAGCTAGGAAAATTCTATGAAAAGAAGAATCATAGTAAAAGGTGAACAATACTAGGTCCAACAGCCAATCCCAGCCTAAGAAAATGCATCATGAAATAGCCTCTCTCCTCACTGCAAGAGGGAGTGAACATTACTGGAAGACTGAACATGACTGAGGGGCAAACTGGTTTTGCTGAACTGTTCTCTTTGTTATAAGGGAGGGTGTTTGGGGGAAGGGTGTCTATCAGGAAATGATTGTGGTGTAAAAATAAAAGGCATCACAGAGTAGCTAGGAAGGAAAGAGTCAGCCAGCGTTCGTGACTTTCTGAAATTTAGTCAGTGAAAGTTATAGACAAAGAACATAAGAGCAAGATCTGAATATATTTGTAGGCAGTGAGGAAGATGTCAGTAGATAAGGAGAGGAAAAGATGTGAATGAAGCAAACTCGTGAAAGAGATTGGAAGGAACAAGACACAAGGAGAGAAATTAGCCTTAACTAGGAGAAGGGCTACCTCTTCTACAGAAACTGAAACAAGAGACAGGCTGGGTAAAGAGGTAATAGGGAGTTCTGAGCTATGGGGACGGGGAGAGGACTCTTGAAATGGCATAAAGCAGGAGGTGAAATCATCTGCTAAGAGGGAGCAGGCTGCCTGCAGGAGGGAGGCATCAGAAAATGGGCAAGTTTTGAATAGCTTAGACAGTGTTACAATGTGACAGAATCGGTAAAGAGAAGAATAAAAAGGTTTTCTGTGCAACTGTCAGGGGTCAACTGAGACTAAATAATGAATCTGCAATGGAACCAGTTGAACTTAATGCAAGTATTAAGCAGCAGTGGGGGAATATGGTATCAGGTTTTCCAACTCTTCAGTTTCTTTCCATGATACCATAAAATGGGATTATTTCCTTATAGAATAAAGCATTATGAAAAAACAAGACTTCATACTTCAAAGTTAGTCCAGATGATTGCTAAGGTCCTTTCCAATTATGCTCTGGCAACTGTTGTTATCATTCAGCTATTTTTCTTCCTGAAGGAAAAACACTATTCCCTCCCCCCTCCCCCCAGTATCATATCTAGCCCCTCCCTTTTCTCAGCTTGATTTAGTGCCTTGCTTTAATGGTCATTAGCTGAAAATTCAGCACATAATTAACTGATGCTTTCTTCTTTAAATCACCTTTCACTTCTCAGGGACTAGGATCCCCACTGGAAATGTCCCTTGCAGAAAATAATAAATATTGGAGAGAATGTGGGAAAACTGGGACACTAACGCATTGTTGGCAGAATAGTGAACTGATCCAATCATTCTGGAGAGCAATTTGGAACTATGCCCAAAGGGCAATCAAATTGTGCATGCCCTTTGATCCAGCAATACTACTGCTAGGTCTATATCCCAAAGAGATCCAACAAAAGGGAAAAGGACTTATTTGTACAAAAATAATTATGACAGCTCTTTTTGTGGTGGCAAAGAACTGGAAATTTAAGGGAATACATATCAACTAGGGAATGGCTGAACAAGTTGTGGAATATGATTATGATGGAATATTATTGTGCTATAAGAAATAAGCAGGATGATTTCAGAAAGACTTACATGAAATGATGCAAAGTGAAGTGAGCAGAACCAAGAGAACGTTGTACACAGTAATAGCAAAATGTGGTATGATGAAAAACTGTGAATGATTTGGCTATTCTCAGCAATAAAATGATCTAAAGACAATCCCAAAGGACTTATGATGAAAAATGCTATCCACCTCCAGAGAAGGAACTGATGTTGTCTAAATACAGACTGAAGCATACTATTTTTGTCTTCCTTCCTTTCTTTTTTTTCTGATTGAGTCTTCTTGTACAAAATGACTAATATGGAAATGTTTTACAAAATTGCATGTGTAGAAACTCTATGAAATTGCTAGTCATCACAGGGACCATCCTCCCTCAGTGAAAGGGGGAGACTGGAACAGAATTTGGAAATAAAAATATTTTTATTTTAACATGTAATTGAGGAAAAATTAAAATAGCAAATAAAAAGAAACATCCCTTGCTGAAATATAATTAAATAAAACAAACAAACATGTTAGCATGTCTGATAATGTATGCCTCATTCTGATAGTTCCTCTCTTCCTAGAAGAGGGAGGCATGTATCACCATCAGTCCTCAGGAGTCAAGGATTAATCACTGAACATGTGATATCTTTCAATCTTTACTCTGCTATCTGAGATCTACATTTTTTTGTGACAATTATTATGCATCCTCTAAAATTCTACATACTGAAAAATACTTCAGTAGGTGTAATTTCTTCATTTATGAGCCAGATTGCTAGAAAGTTTTTTCCTTAGTCTGAATGATTTTACTCACCAGGTATGACTTCTAGGTAACCAATTTTCTTTCCCAACTTTTTCAATGCAAAACTTTTGTGGTCCATTGCTCCCTATGACAAAATTAAAAAATATATATCGATTTTTGGTGTGTCTGCCCTTGACAGAAAATGAAGCTTTATGCAGCATTCTACATCTGGGATAATAAAATGGTAACAGGAAATACAGGAGTGTGATATATGAAAAACTCAAGTATTAATGCTGAAGGAAAACTGAGAAAATAACAATCAATTTCTGGTAACCTACTAACCTACTGTGATCAAAACTTGGTTTAGATTCAGGTTTATTCAACTTTCCTGAGAAGACTACAGAGAACAAGGCCAAAATTGCTTTGGAAATTGAAAAGCATTATCTCAGTAAGCTCAATACTAACCCCACCTTCTTATGGAAGAAGAACATCCATTATGCTCTGACGGACACACACATTACTATCAGACTCCTGAGGGGCATATTACCATGCTCAATTCAATTCAATATTCAATTCAACCTATGATATGCAAGACACCTGCTAAATGTTGGAGAGATAAGGATGAAAAATGACACAAGTCTGTGACTTGAAAGAGCTAATAATTTTAGCCCAGAGCCTGGCATTCAATGGGCATTTAATAAGTGCTTGTTGACTTTCAATCTCTCCCCATCTATAATCCTTTCCCATGTGCCTTTAAAATACGGACAACTTTCCCTTCCTTGCAAATCTCAAAGCAAATGAATTATTTTAAAAACTACTTGCTTGACCCTGCTACTCCTTCCAGCTTCTGTCCTATTTCTCTTTCCTGTTCCCATCATATCACTACAGAGAGTGATCTGTGTTCATCATCTTCCTTTTCTCATCATCTATTTTCTCCTTAATCCCCAGTAATCTTGTTTTACCTCCTCCCCAAACCCCAGGAAACTATTTTCTCAAGGTCATCTTTTCAACAGATCCAGTGGTCTTTCCAACATTCTCCTTCTTGCCTCTCTATGGCATCTAAGCCCTCTTTTTAGCACTGTCTCCCTTCATAGCTTCTGTCCCACTGTACTATCCTGGCTCGAAATTTTCCTTTTCTTTGCGCCAGTTTTCTATCTCCTTCACATATCCTTCATTCTTAATCTTCTGGTCAATGCTGCAGATCTGTTCTTGTACTTTCAACTGTCATCTCTATGTGAATAAGACTCCAAAATCTAGCCCTGGGTGGAGAAGAAGCACCTAATATGGAATTAAGAGAATCTGGGTTCAAATATGAGCTCTGCTATTTTACTTCCTGTGTGACCTTGGACAAGCCACTGAACCTTTCTAAAGTGGAGTTTCCTTATCTATAAAATGAAGGTTGGACTTGGTCATCTCTAGGGTCCCATTCAACCCTAATGTTTATGATCTTATGATCTAAAGGATCTTCCACTTGCAAGTCCTATGATTTTTTTTTTCAAACTCAGCATGCTCCCAAATTCTCCACTTTTCTTGTTTCCCTAAAAAATAAGTGAACTTCTTGAGAATAAAAAAACACATGCAAGGGCTAAAACAATATAAATCCAGTCAATGTTGAGAGGTGATAAAACTCTAGTCAAACTAAAACTAAGGGATTCATCCTCCTTTTTGTTACAACTACTAAATAGTTTTTGTAGAGGTGTCACTTGTAGAGGATTTTTGGGGGGCATTCAATGGGAAGTTTGTTGTGTCAAAACAAAACATATTAATTTTTTTTTTTGCAGTGCTATGATAGGGGAAAAAAAAACAAGCTCTCCTCCTCATTTTCTTCCCCAGCTCCTGTCAAGGCTACTGCCATGCAAAGCTACTGCCTTGCACTCTACCTCAGAGCCTTAGGGCTGCCACCAATGCCCCCCCTTCCTCTCTTCTCAACTAGGCACTGACTTGTACTATTAGGGCATTGTTTGTATGTGTGTTTTTTCTCTTTAAGTCCTCTTTATTTCCCCAATGACTTCTCTCACTAGCAACACTGAGGTACAATGTTCACCCCACCATAGACACTTAATTTTTCTAGAGATTAGAGCTGTGGCAGTCCTTAGCATCATTTCAGTAGTCAGATTTCAAAAGACGGGTTACCACATTCATCCACTGATGTGAAATACTGGGTTTAATGTCTACAATGAAATAAATGTGACAGTTCAATATCATAAGGTAACAACATGCACAGAAAGGGTGACTTTATACAAACCCAAATTAATCCTAATTACCCAAGGGAATTACTGCTTTATATCTGATTTGGTTAGTTCATGCATACACACACAAAAATATGTAACTGTATATAAAAAGGGCTGCCTGCTTAACCAATTTCTGTATTGGAAATATTTGCATACCCATGAGATCAGCAAATCCCCCAACTGGCAACCTGCACGTCCCAGTAACAAATTGCAACAGCCTCATTCTCTTCTCATTGTCAATTTCTTTCACAAACTGTTAAAAGCGAAAAAGCACTTTTATTTTGAAGCAACAAAAAATAATATCAGGCACATAAAAATAGCAACACGTAAAGTAAAAATCATCATGAAGAATCTCCTTTAATACTAACAATGACAGGACTGACCACTGCCTGCCTTGCCCATGTCTGTCATAAAACATATTTATCAGGTGTTTTACTTCTCTCACCTTGACATTCTCAGCTATGATATGTTTAAGAACTGTTTTTAGGGAGCACAGAAGTTCCCTTAGCCCTAGATGCATTCAAGGACAGACTAGATGATCCCTCATCAAGATGATTTAGAGAGGATTTTTGCTTCAAGTGTGGGTTGGACTAAATGGCCTTTAAGGACCCTTTCAACTCAGATTCTATAAAGGCCTCTTCTGCCACTGTGAATGGGAAACAGAGAAAGGGGCTGCATTTTGACACTGAACTGCTGTGCCAGATGTGCTCCTACTATTTTAGGATCAATGTCTTAGTTAAGCACTCCTGACCCTATTCAATATTCCACCCTCCAACCCCCAATTCCCTGACCCAGGGGAAATGCAGAAAAAAGAATGGAGAAGTACCCTCTACATATGCACAGCAAACTTGTTCAGTATAGATTTTGTTTTACGAAAAAACTGCTGTTTAGAGAACTCTGTTCCAGAAGGGTTTATTCTATTGTCACACAGTTCCCTGTATATCTAAAGGGAGTATATCTGGGATGCCTAGAGATAGCTGCTGAAACATGCCACAGATAAGTTAGTTGGCAGATACTCTGTCTCCTTCTTCTCCTGCTACCTCTGGGACAGAAACATGGCACAGTTTATCCAGCAATCCTGAGAACTACAACCCAACGATAATCTTATTTGTGAGTCACTCACCTGCAAATTAACCTTTTCTAATTTGCAGCCTGATTTTCTTTTAGCTCAGCCAAATATCTTTCAAAAAGAACAATTTACATAGTATTCCCTTTATCAAAGAAATATTTACACTATGCAAGTTTTGCAGTTTTTGATAAAATTTTTAATTTGAAATGATACACACACACACACACACACACACACACACACACGCACACACACACACGCAGAAAAACTATTCTTGTTTCAGAATCAAAAACCGTATTTTGTTTTACCATTTATTTTGTAGAATGATTCCAAGGCCTTCATAAACTTTCTTAATAACGAAAAGCTTTGGCATGACAAACAGCAAACAATGCTTTAGTTATACAATAGCTCAAAACACAAGTAAGTATCACAGTATAGGAGAATGTGGTGTATTATAATTATAGTTCTACCTTATACCTTGTAAAAAGGGGTTAAATTACTAAAAGTCCTATACGGACCTAGTTATAAGATGCCATCCCAAATGAATGGATCCAAAGGTCTGCAGTATAAGCAGAGTGTAGTATATTTTGTTTTGTGACTTGCATTCTGTATGATGTAGTTATTTTCTAATAAATTATAAAATGTTGACGAAAATAAAAGTGAAGAAATCAGCTACAAACCTGCCAAAACCACATGATTTGTTTGCTTGTTCTAGTATAATGTCGGTAGATAGCATGTCTTTGCCAGTCATTTAAATCAATCTCTTGCATTCCACACAAAAGTACCTTTGGTGACAGAAAATACATGGTTTATTCAAGGATTTTAGAGAGACTTTATTATAAGCATATGTTGACCAGGTCCCATCAATAATAAAAGTATGAAAAGAAATCACTAGCTCAACATGATAGCTTAACAGGGGGCATTTAGGTGGTGCAGTGAACAGAGCACTGGCCCTGGAGTCAGAAGGACCGGAGTTCAAATCCAGCTTCAGACACTCAACACGTATTAACTGTGTGACCTTGGGCAAGTCACTTAACCCCAATTGCCTTGCCTTCCCCCCTCCAAGAAGCAAAAAAAAAATACTGTTTAACAATGACTAGGTTTTTATTTTTATTTTTTTTCCAAGTCACAGCTCTTTATTTTTTTTTTCATACATTGGTGATCATTATTTTCATTTTTTTATATTTTTTAATTACTAATTTTTAAAGCACCAAATCTATTCAGGATTTCAGTTTTATAATCTGACACCAAAAACTATTATCTACCTGTGATATAAAATAAGTTACACAAAGCTGTGGTATCCACAGAGGAAAATGCCACTCATTGTAGACTTTACACTAAAACTTAACTTTTACTTAAAGACCTAGTCCAGTAATACTAATTCATTTGAACGAACATTTATTAAGCATCTAAAAGGAACAATATACTAAGGGTTGGTCAACAATGTCAAATGCCACAACAGGGACAAAGAGTATAAGAACTGAGAAAAAAGACACTGGATTGGGTTAAGTTCAATAGGAGACTATTAACCCCAATCCCCTCAATTGAAAAAAAAAAGATCAATAGGAGAAAAAAAGGATCAATAGGAGAAAGAAGTGATTTTATCATTGGAGAACATTACAGACCACTTGTATATTAAAAGAGGAAATAGATGAGGAATAGTAGTGTTGGGGGCCTTTTAATTATCCAGACATCTATAAAAGCTCTCTCTGTCTAAAAGACAGCAGCCAATAACTTCCTGACTTGCCTTTATAATAACTTCATCTTTCAAATGTCAGATGAACCAACAAGGGGAAATTCTATTCTGGGTGATTCTCACTGACAGGAAGGACTTGGCTGTTGGGATGGAAATGAGGAAAGTGACCCTGTCTGCTTAGAATTTGTGATAGAGGAAGAAAGAATCTCTGGACATCATGGGATACATCCTAGATTTGGGGAAAGTATATTGCAAAGAGTTCAGATGAAAGATACACAGGATTCCCATGACTAAAATTCTGCAGGGACAATCAGCCTAGAGTGAATGGAAGATGCTCAAAAATGAAATTCTGAGGACATGAAGGGAAATAATTCCATGGAAGAGGAAAGAACAAAAGTTACGTGAAGATGGTAACAGGGATGCAAAGAGAATTCATTAAACAAACTGAATTTTAAAAGAAATGAACAAAAGACAGAAGCAAGGACAAGTCAGAGAGGATGAACCAAACTGCGTGGCATAGTCCTGTAAAAATGGTCAGGAGTGCTACAACTCAGAATGAGCTGAAGATGGTGAGAGAAGCAAAGGACTAGAAAAAAGATGGAGTCTTTTTCTCACTATATCATAAGGAAAAGGAGGGACAGAACCTTTGCCTGCACTGGATGGGCTGATAACTGAGAGAATATTAGAGAAAAGGCCGAGCTCCTCAAGTCTTATTTTGCTTCTGTTTTCTTTGCCAAAGAGAATGGCCTCTGGACTAGAAATGGTGCGGCACCCCTCCCCAAATATATATATATATATATATATATATAAACATATATATATACATATATATATACAGCGAGAGAGAGAGAGAGCGAGCTGTGGTCCAAGATAAACGAGAACATGGTAAGAAAGGACCCAGTTGTACTGGACAAATTCAAGTCCCCTGGCCCAGATGGATGACACCCTCATGTGGTGAAAGAACTGGCAGATGGAATGGCTGAACTCTCATCAGTGATACCTAAGATAGCATGGAAAATGGGAGAGGTAGCACAGGACCAGGGAAGTGCAAATGTCTCAACCTGAAGGAAAAAAAAGGGGAAAAGCACAATCTACACACTATTCAACAGTGAACCTTTATTCCTGGAAAGACTCTAAAATGGATCAATAAGATGTGGCAGGTAAACTGCTAGACAGGGAAGGGGTGATCACAAAGAGCTTCCTAAAGAACAGGCCATGTACAAGTCACTTTGTTTCTTTTTAGTTTTGTTGGCAATGTTATTAAACTAATAGATGAAGGGAATGCTATGGATATAGTCTACTGTAGTTTAACAAACTCTGATAAAACGTTTCGTTCTGTTTCTATGGAGAAGATGGGGAAATGTGAACTGCATGATCGACCAATCAGATACGTGCAGAAGCTGCTCGAAGGTAACTCAGAGAGAAGTTATTTATAGCCCAATGTCACTGTGGCAAGAGATGCCTCACAGACTACTCCAGGAATCTCTGCTACTAACAATTTCATCTACCATTTGGATAAAAGGTAAGATCTAGTTTGCAAAAGACACAAAGCTGGTAATTCACCACCAGAATCAAAAAATATTTTAATAGGCTAGCACGTTAGGCTGAGCCTAATAAGCTAAAATTCAAAATTCAATAAAATTCAATAAAATTTATTAAGGTATCAAAATCCAACTTCACAAATACAAGATGAAGGAGGCAGAAAAAGATCTTGGGGTCCTAGTGAACTGAAAGCTTATTAAATTAGCGGTGTGATATGAAAGCCAAAAGACCTAATGCAATTTAAGGCAGCATGTCAGGCATAGTTACTGTGCATAAGGTGAAAGTCACTCTATATTCTTGTAATCACTTGTAATCACTCTATGTCCTTGTAAATCTTCATTTGGAAACTTTGTTGAGTTTGTAAAGTCACAATTTAAGGCACTGGCAAGGTGTAGAGTGTTTAGAGGAGGGTAACCAGGTTGGTAAGTCCATACTAAAATGAATTGTTAAAATGAACTGGGGATGTTTACCCTGGAGTAAAGAATACTGAGGGCAAACTGTCTTCAAGGATTTGAAGGACTGTCATGTGAAGGTGGGTTAGACTTACTGTTTGGCTTCCAAAGAAAAGCAAGGAGGCTGGGAGGAATTCACAAAAAGATAAGTCTAGGGTTGGTATCAGGAAAAATTTCCTAACAATTAGACCTATGTAAAGTAAAACAGACAGCCTGGAGAGGTGGTGTGTTTCCCCCTCCTTGGAAGAGTTCAAGCAGAGACTAGATGACTATTTGTCAGAGATGTTATGGTTGGGACTGCTTTCAGATATGAACTGGACTAGATACCTGCTGAGGCCCCTTCCAACTCTCAAATTCTGTGATTTGGCAAATAAGAGGTTCATTTATGACTTCTAAAAGTGAAACATGAATGGGAAATAGTACACCATAAAGATATTAGCTACAGCCAGTGTGAGGGGTGTAAAGTCAGTCAATTAGTTAGTAAAAGCATGTATGTGCCAGGCACTTTGCTAATCCCAAACTTTATACAAAGTGTCCCAAAAGTTTTTAAGCTTTTAAAGTTTAAAAACTATACAAAGACTTTTGGGATACCCTACAGAAATTAGAATATACTTGTATATAGCATCGATTTTATAACAGAGCTTCATATACATTATCTCAATTCATCTGATCCTCACAACAACCTTGAGAAGCAGACAGAATAAGAATCCATCTTCAAATTGAGTATCAGTTTGCCCAATTGTACAAAAATAATTACAAATCTGAATTGTTGGCTTTCTTAAGTACAAGGTTCTATAACTCTTTATGTGATCAAAGGAAAGAGATATACTTCTCACCTCTAATTCCTTAGCATCAAAGTACTGAAGGTACTGCTGGGGGAGAATTTCATTGAAGCCTTCGAAAAAAGCTTGTGTCTGCTCTTCAACACCCCGAGATAATCTCCATTCAGCTACCATTCTGAAGAAAAGAAACACAGTTCTGAAATATACAGAGAACTGAGTCAAATTTAGAAGAATACAAGTCGTTCCCCAATTGATAAATGGTCAAAGGACATGAACAGGCAGTTTTCAGAGGAAGAAATTAAAGACGTCTATAATCATATGAAAAAATGCTCTAAATCACTATTGAATAGAGAAATGCAAATCAAAACAACTCTTAGGTACCACATCTCACTGGTTAGATTGGCTAACATGACCAAACAGGAAAATGCTGGAGAAGATGTGGGAAAATTGGAACACTAATGCATTGCTGGTGGAGTTGTGAATTGATTAAACCATTCTGGAGAGCAATTTGGAACTATGCCCAATGGGCTATAAAAATGTGTATACCCTTTGACCCAGCAATACCATTTCTAGGGCTGTATCCCAAAGAGATCATGAAAGTGGGGGGAGGGCCAGTATGTACAAAAATATTTATAGCAGCTCATTTTGTGGTAGCAAAGAAGTGGAAATCAAGAGGATGCCCGTCAGTTGGAGAATGGCTAAAAAAATTGTGGTATGTCAATGTAATGGAATACTATCTTGCTATAAGAAATGAGGAGCAGATGCACTTCATAATAACTTGGAGAGACACATATAAACTGATGCTGAGTGAGGGGAGCAGAACCAGGAGAACATTGTACACAATTACAGACACATTGTATCTATGACAACTGACTTTGACAGACTGGGCTCCTCTCAGCAATGCAAGGTTATAAGACAACTCCAAAGGACTCATGATGCAAAAGGCTGACCACATCCAGAGAAAGAATTACGGAGTCTGAATGCAGACTGAAGCAAACTACTTGCTCTCTTTTTAATTTTGTTTTGTTTCTTCTTCCTCGTTATTTATTCCATTGGTTATAGTTCTTTATAACCTGACTAATGTTTAAAGTGAAGGTATATGTAGAACCTATGTTGGATTGCACGCTGCCATGGGGGGAAGGGAGGGAGAAGAGGGTAAGGGCGAAAATCCGAAACTCAAAAACTTGTGGAACTGGAAGTTGTAAACCAATAGTAAATAAATTTGATAAAGAAAAGAAAAGAAAAGAAACAAAATATCATGACTGAAATGCTCAGTGACATTGAGGCATATACTTTTAACGGATATGACTAACTAGAGACAAAGCACAAAACGGAAGAGGCAACGTATAGGTCAATGAGCTTGACTTCGATTACTGGGAAAATTCTAGAATGTTGAAGCAATAGCAGTGAAACCATTTATTTAGCAGGGTTTACATGAAATCAGCATGATTTTCATCACAAACAGATCCAGCCAAAAGGCAATCAGAGGTGTTTACTTCTAAGGCAAAGTACAGAATTAATTTTTATAGGAAGACTGTAGCATATCCTTTTTCTTTGGGTGGAGGAAAGAAAGACCAATTTTATTTTTAAACTAAAAATTTTCTTCAATTAACAAAAATATACCTTCTCTTACTCCTACCTTCCTCTCCCCTCCAATGAAAAAGAAAAGAAAAATACAACCCTTGTAACAAATATGTAGAGTCAAGCACAACAAATTACTACATAAGCTATATCCAAAACAATAAGGATCGTAAACGAGCGCTCTTAAGTTGCATGTTTCATTCATCGTGGGTCCTCCGAATTGTGCCTGGTTGCTGTGAAAGAGTGTAGAAGGCCTTCAAAATTTATTGTCTTTACAATACTGTTGTTACTGTATAGAAAGTTCTTGGGGTTTTGCTCACTTTACTCCGCAGCAGTGCACACACACACACAGACACACACACAGACACAGACACACACACAGACACACACACACACATACAGACACACACACACAGACACACACACACAGATACACACACACAGACACACACACATACACACATACAGACACACACACACACAGACACACAGACACAGACACACACACACACACACACACACAAATTTAGAGACAATCTTTTTGCAGCAACAAAGATCTAGAAATCAAGGGGATACCCATTAATTGTGAAACGGCTGAATAAATTATAGTATAATAATGTAAAAGAAAACTTTTATGCTGTAAGAATGATGAAAAAGATGGTTCCAGAAAAACCTGGAAAAACATTCTGATGAATACTGGAGAGGGCAAAAACAGGAGAAAACTCTATTTGTTACAAGAGTTTTGCTTTTGTTTTTTTTTTAAATTCAGAGGGTTGAGAAACAGAAAATAAAAACCTATTTATTGAAAAAAATTAAATTTAATTTGAAAATAATACCTATGTATAGTTAACAAGAAAGCCTTTGCTCAGAAATCAAACCAAAAACTCTTCAGTTTTAATAATTAAGACTTTGAAATAACAAAGTCTACCCTAAATTAAAATTTTAATCCACATCTTAAAATTGTTAGATTTAGGTGGACAGAGCAGACATATTAACAATCTTTTTCAACACTCAGTTTGATAATCTGTGGTAACCTGGCCCCTTTTACGAATATTTAAAAAATAATCAGTCATCAGTGTGTGTTCATTTTTTTTCCCAAAAAAGGAGCCAAGATGATAAGAACAATATAAAGAGTACATTTTCTCTCACCTAATGTATTCTTCTTTATTTTCTTCTGTTACTAGAATATTGCTGCCATTAGGCTTCAGTTCATGACTCTTAATTTCACCAAGAATTTCTTTGTCAACCGAGAAGTACATCTCTAAACCACATTCTTCGATATTGTTTTCTCTGTTAAAAAATTAGAAGAACATAGAATCCATTATTTATTCCCTGAACAACTCAACTCAATTACATTTTCGAGTAACTGAATTTCTAACTATGAAATGGTAATTAGATCAAATTAAGAAATCAAAAGAATAAAATAAGGAAATTACGTTCTTTAGTCATTACCCCTTTGTCCAAATCTACAAGTCCTTAGTAACATCAGTCAAGTTTATCGTAAAGTACGATGAAAGAAAGAGAAGGTTAGTGTAGAGTAGGTTTAGTTCAAAAAATAAATTATACTTCAATGATTTTGGTGGGAATTAGGAAATGAAAAATTAAGGCACCTGGACTGTAATTCCACAAAGTAAACCAATCAGAAACTTACTTAACCCAGATGAGAGAATTGTAAAATTCTGGATCAATAGATTCCAAGTCCTTGAGTCCAACTGGTTTATTCAAGATACGTTTATAGAATGGCAAAGAAAAGCCTGTATCTATGAATTTCCCATGGAATAATGCCTAAAGAATAAGAAAAAGATTTAATTCACAGAATTCTTATAAAATGAATTCAGCATTCAAAATATTTAAAAACAACCACAATAATGTCACAAAAACTGGATCAAACTTGTTTTACTCTTGCACCAATGGTCAAAGTACAGAGAAGCCACTTTGGAGAAAAATTCAACAAGAGCTGTCCAAAAGTGAAGTAGACTGTCAGAACAATAATTAGTCCTACCAATCTTATGAAATAAGTAGTTACATCTTATTTTTAGTTTACAAATGAATAAACTGAGGCTCAGAGAAGTTGAATCATTTATCTTGGTCACATAGGTAATTAAGTGTCACAGATGGGCCTCAAATCTAGTCTTGTGACTCCATTCTGCTATTTTATCCACTTAATCAGCCTTCTTAATGGCAGTTTTTAAGCAGAGTGTAGACAACCATTTTTTGAGGATGGTAGGACTGCAGAGGAGGTCCATGCTCTAGTTTTGGGTTTGAATATATAAACTCAGACATCCTTTCCAATTCAAAGATTTTGTGAATAACTACAAAATTCTGGAAAATAAGCTCTTAAGCCCTACGTTAGGAGCATATAGTAATAATTTTACTGCTTTCTGGGAAATTTTCAAATAAGAGAGTTAGAAAACATGCCCTGTAGATATACTATGCTCTCAGCTTGCACTTACCATGGCAATAAACCTGCCAATAAAACGGAAATATTTCAGATGATCTGGATTGATGTAAGAAGCTGGGTTTATCTGCAAGCAGTAATTATCCTTCCCTGCATATTCAAACAGGCAATACATTGGGTTCAGCACTTCATGTGATAAAAGAAAGAACCATTCTCTGAAATTAAAAGAAAACTTACGGTAAAAACCTTGAAAATTGCCCATTTACAAATCAAAGTATAGTCCTACGACAAACTGCTTAGTTGTTAGCATTCTCCATCCCATGCCTCCAACACAAGTTGACTTTGTAGGTTTCCAACGAGATTTCAATTATTTATGTGTGCATATATGTGCATATGTATGTAGACACAGCCAAGGTTTTACCACCTTATTACTGCATATATAAACTTAGAAGTTTCAAAAAAATATATTTAAAGCTCTCACATTGTTGAAGTGTGTCCTGTGTCATCTCACCTTATGCCATTCAATATGGCGGAATACAAATTTGCCCTTCTCTTCTACCAACCTACTTTTTCTACCTGTCTTCATCCTCATCCTTAAAGGCTCCACTCAATCAGCACCTCTTCCACGACCTTAACAGTCCTCTCTCTGTGATCACTTCTTCCTCTGTACTTTCACAACATTTTGTTTGTACATTTCTCCTTATGCAATTATTATACTTTACTTTGTATTATTACTCTCTCCTTGTCCATCTTTTCTACCAGATGGCTCCTTGAAGGCAGGGACCTACATTTTATTTATTGCTACATCTCTCTAGCACCCAATAATAATGCTCTATATACAAAAGGCACTTAATAAATGCTCAATGAATAACAAATGACTGTGGACAGGCACATGAGTCTTACTAGCCTTAACTCAGTCATGGTCTCCTGATAAGTTTCTTGGTGATTTCCAAATTCTTATTCCTAGTTTCTCTAAGATAAGTCTGACCTTACTAACTCAGAGAAGTATTGAAATGGTCAATATGGAACCCCAAGTTCAAAGAGCAATAAGAAGGCCAGCTTAGTAAGAAAACAGCATATGTGAAGAGGAGTAGTCTAAGTCTAGAAACACAGTTGAGGGCCAGAATTCACAGGGCTTTCAATGCCATGCTGAGGAGTTTGCATTTATTCAAGAAGCAAGAGGGAGTGACTATAGATTCTTGAGCATATAAGCAAGAGGGTCAAGCCTATAATTCAGGAGACTGGAGGTAAGAATACCATTTACAAAGTAGAACTACATCAGGGTGGCATCCATGAGAAAAGAGAGAAGAGGATGGATGTAAGAGATGATGTAGAGGTAGAATTAACAAAATTTGGCAAATGACTAGATGTGGAAGGGGAAAAAAGTGAAGAATCAAGGATAATATTGAGGCTGAAAATCTGGGTGAATGGGAGAATGCTGGCACCCTTCAGAGAACTAGGAAATTTTATAGAGGTGGGTTTGGGAGTGAAGACAATTAGTAACATATTGGAGTATGACATGCTTAAAAGAGGGTAGTTGCTGCTATTATTCCATTTACAGCTGAAGAAACTGAAGTAGATGGAGGTTAACACAAGGTCACACAGCTAGTAAGTGTCTAAGTGTCTTGAACTCAGTTGTCCCTGACCCCAGGCCTAGTATGCAGTGATGCCACCTAGCTGCCTAGACAGGCAGGGAGTGAACCAGGAAAGAACAATGACACAAAAGCAGTGGAAGAGACTAAGGAGGATGTAGACTTTTTGAGAAAAGGTCACATGATATAACAGTAGAAGAATAGTAACATCAATAAAGCAGTTTTCAGCTGAGTTTAGAAGGAATCAAGTAGTTTTTTTATCTAAAACTTCCTATACACTTTTGATCAGATGCTAATAAAGAGAGCAGGAAATTCAAATTTAGATTTCTTAATTCTTATTTCTCAATTTTCCCATATCAAAGATGAGAGGAATATCTTAACATAAAAAATGTACTAACTCTGTTGCAGAAAAGGAACTAAATTCTAAGTAACCAGATTATCACTACCTTGCCACACCGCCATAATCTAAACCTTCTTCTCCTGGAAAAATCACCCACAAACGTCTTCGAAGATCCTGGGGATTGAAACTCATTATCTAGAGAAAAAAAAGAACAATTTGTTATTAAATCCTCTTAAAGCATTATGTAAATATCATTTATAGGAAGTTTATCTTCCTTTTAAATCCTAATGACTTTAAGGACAGATAAGAGTAGTATATATATGTATGTGTGTGCTCACTCTCTTTCTCTCTCTCTCTCACTCTCTGTGAGTACACAAATTCGCTTTTTTGTGAATCTACTAGAGTTTAATGTGGCTAGCTGGTTTACTTGATCAATACATGATGCCAGTTTAACCAAGATCATGGGCTCAATTCCCTACAAGAAGCAGTGAGAGATAATCAGTTCCATGGCCACAGAGTGTACCCCTGAAAATAGATTATTTTACATGTGTGCTCACAGTCCCAGGATATGGAGACTTACCCTATCAGAATTACAAAATAACCCTGATGATACATATCTTATCTAGGATCAATAATTCTTTGAACAAAAAGTATAACACATCATTATTATGTCACAATGAGCACAGTATCAACCTCCGTGCTGTAGTTTTTCCATCTATAAAAAGTGGGTTACTACTTTCTGCTTCAAATTTGGTTTGTAAAATTCTTAATTCTAAAAATTCTTAAATGTAAATCAAATCTCATTTTTTCTTAGAAAAAGGTATATCAAGAACTGAGATTGTAGGCCAATATGTCTACAGCTTAAGTACTAAAAATATAATTTTAAAAATCAGAGTAGATTTCTAAAAACAAACAAACAAACCTATCTATTTCCAAACTCTGATAGGCCAGATGAAAAAATAATTTTCAAATACAGATCCATATAAAAATCAAATAAGAAAACTATGTGCTAAGAACAATCAGAAAAGCTGAGTTTAAGATAAAATAAGTACTAAACATAGTTTTAGGAAAGGGTCAATGGGAAAAGGCAATAAAAAATATGAAAGACGTGTTGAGTATTAAAAAGAGGGCTAAGTCATAGTATTCCTCACTAACATAGCTAATATCTTTAAGAAATTCACAAATATGCTCTCCTCATAGTTTCTTTCATCAGGTAGATATAATACAGTAATAAAATAAAACTTACTTCATCCAGGCCATCATTTATCCTGCTACCAAAGAGTTTTGATGCTAATTTTCAAGCCAAATTTGTCACCTTTGCATTCTTAATCAATGATAATTTGATAATGATTATTAGTTCCTCCCTAAGATTTTCTTAAAAATATATAGCAATATTTTCTTATTTTCCTTTTGTCCTCTGTTGCTTCTACTGATTTTCAAAGTTTTCAAGAAACATAACTACAAATGAGCTGGTCAACAGAAGCTGATTATCCAGATGACAGGAAGCATAAATTTAAGCAGTTACAGGGAAAAATGAAATATTGCTGGGCCTGACAAGGAGTTCACCGGATTTAAGGAAAATCTCTTGCTCCTTGGAAGGCCCAAGGTTCATCATAAACTTGGGGGATTCGGGATAAGCAGCGGCCTTCACTGAGGTCACTTCAATGACAAGTCCTTAAGTCATAATTCTAACTGCAAAGAAAAAGAGAAGCTGTTCCTAAGCATGAATCTTGTCTCCAGGTGTTTGACGACGCACCGCGATACCTGCTGAAATGAATCTTCAAACAAAGTTTTTCTTGTCACTGTAATCTTGATGTGCTGTGGCATAGATAATTGCTGAAATATAAGTGATTCAAGTAAAACATTAAAGTCAATTATCAAATAATGAAGGTGAAATTTACATTTAACACTATGAATAAAAAAGTGATTACTGTGTGAATCTGAATTTATCTTTTTTACATCTGGCTATGTAAGAGTATCAACAAGCACATGTGCAAGAAACATAAGCAAGTAAAACTCAAAAGTTACAGGTGCTTTTGCAATAATATATTGCCTAATTTTATGTACTAGATGCTATTTCAGATAATTTATATTTCTAGTAGTTAACTTTTTCTTTGACTAATTCTCCTTTAAGTCATAAGAGGCTAAACAATTACTAATCTAAAGTAGTGGTTATCATAGTAAAATGTTGACTACTAAATTTATCTTACTAAAAAAAAGGTAATCAATTGAAATAAACACCAAATTTGATGCAAAAAAACCCACTCAACATTAATTCATTTAAGACAATAATTTTAGTTAAGGAATTTAGTTTAGAAAAAAGGTAACTGATCAATTTAACTACATGTAAAAATGGACCTACAAAAG
Organism: Pseudochirops cupreus; assembly: GCA_028627135.1. NCBI lineage: Eukaryota > Metazoa > Chordata > Mammalia > Diprotodontia > Pseudocheiridae > Pseudochirops > Pseudochirops cupreus. Next base: position 279,309,705 of record CM053581.1, read on the forward strand.
TCATTATAAGTAAGCACATTATCATTCTGATCACTTCTGGAAAACGATTAATAATCGACTATCAGTCAGTTTTGGACCAAAGGCCTGAGAAAATGTACTTGATCATCATTGATAGCTTTAGATTCTTCTGTAAATGTGTAAAGTCATGAAATCTCCCAAACCTAATCAGACCAAATTCTCTACCAATAGATCAGAGAAAGGATCTCTATAATCACATGAGGAAATACTTTGTAGATCTATATAAGGTAGGGAAAAAAAAATCAGTCCACTTCTCCTCTTCAATTAATTTTGCAGTTATCTGTTCTGCATAAGTACATTGTGCAGAATGTGTATCTATCACTATTCTCTAATAAAAATTACTACTCTATATATAACAAATTACTGAAATGTTCTAAGTGAGCACTTACATAATAAAAACATGTTCGCTATTAACACTAGTTATAATATGCTAATTTGTGCAGTACTCAATTTATTATATGAATATTGTTGTTGAACATAACACTGTCTTGTCTGCTATTAACAGCATACTTTGTCTCTCCAGCAAGACTATAAGTTCCGTGGTGGGTGGTAGCTATAGCCAATTTCTTTTGTACCCAATAACATTAAGCACAAACATATTATTAGAACTCCATAAATACCTATTTATTGACAGGCTGATACCGTAGGAAAGTTAACTGTATAATTAGAAGAGAATAGCATGTTCACTTCTGGTACTAGATTTCTTTAGGCTCCTGACAATCACTGACATGTTGATACATCTTGTGCTCTAAACAAATAATGGCAAATATGAAACGAGCTGGTAAAAAAAATACTTTATAGGCCTTAAAATGCTAGTGATGACAATGGTGAATGTTTCTGAAGATTTGGGGGAATGGATTTTCAAAAAGCTGACCTGGTAATATGAAAAAATGCTTATATACCCATTTACTGATATAGTATCTTAGAAACCATTTTGCTTTTTAAAAAAAGGATGAAAAAGGGTATCAAATAAATCAAGAGGAAAGAAAAAGATTCTATTTTCTAAAAAAAAACCCTTATTTTCCCATCTTCTTATGTGATAGCTATTATATAATTGCCTATTTATAAGCAGCTTAAAAACAGCTATAAAGAAACATTTTATGATACTGACCTGACACCAGAAACGGAAATAGTGAACTTTTGCTTTGAAGTCCCTAACGTAGGCTATTTGGGGTCCATTGTCTCTGAGAACAGGAAGAAAAGGAAATGAGAACATATCACTCCTGTTATTGGTATACTTGTTTCTTCTGAAACAAATGAAACAAAACTTATTTAGTAGCTGCAAAAATAACTGAAGTGTACAGCCACATGAGCTAGTGTCCAAATTGGACACGCAAGACTAAGAAAATCACAAATATTATTCCATGTGAAATTTAATTCCATCTCGAACCCATCCTTCTCCATAAGAGCTTTTGTAACAATTCCAAAAGCTTACTTACATCCTAAAACATGAACACTTTTTAGCATGCAACAGGTAAAGAAAGTAATGAATAAACTAAAAATCAAAAGATACTGGAAAAGAATAGAAATCAGAGAATCTGGACTCATCTGTTGAGTAGTAATATGATAGTGATTTCTATAGCTTAACAACATGCAATGCTTTGTCTGGCAGATGGTGGCCAGTAAGTAAAGACTTCAGGATACAGTATCCAGTAAAAGCAGATAAAAATACCAAATACTTAGTAGAAAGAGAAATGCTGGGATGTAGTTTATGTAAGAAAATAAAACTCCCATCCCTGTGCATCAGGGATTGTGAAACAAAAAATAAATGAGCAAAACTTTTTTTATACTGCAACATGCAACTCAAAGAGCTTAATGTTAATTTGCAATTTTTAGAATGCTTACAGGGCAGATTTTCCAGTTCGGGGATCTATATATGTTGTTGTTCTTCTATTATGATCCACAAAATATGGAACCCCATCCACTGTAAATCTCATTTCCCAGCCTTCTGGTAAAGGCTTCTCATTTAACTGACTGAAAAATATGAAAATGCAAAACCAGTTAGACAATATTAACACTGTACGGTTGCCAAGTACAGAAACTAGAAATAAGGACAAATATGAGAAAAAAACCTTCTAGAATGCTGCCTCTAAGTTGTAGCATTTCTATCACTGGCTTCATTTATATTCTATGGAAAACTCCTCTGATAATACCAACAAATTTATCCAATGAATTTAAGCATTTGAACTTTTACAAGCATATTATGTAATAAATATGGAATTATGTAACTCTTTCTAGTAATGTTTATTGTTTTGTCTTTAGGCAAATAGAGCATTTTACTAATGCTCTTACTGTCACAGGAGTGATTTTTCAGGGGCTAATACAGTTTTCTCTGTTGTACTGCACAGATTTTATTCCTAACTAGAATCTTACTATCTCAAAGCTGGAAGAAAACTTAAGATCATCTAATCCAACATTAACAGGAAAATGCTCTCATGTATCACTAATAAAAAGTCATCCAACTTCTCCTTGAAAACTTCCAGTGACAAGGAACTCATGACCCACATATGGCAACATAGTCCTTTTTTTTTTATTTTGGAGGGGGGAGGGCAGGCCAATTGGGGTTAAGTGATTTGCCCAAAGTCACACAGCTAGTAAGTGTTAAGTGTCTGAGGTCACATTTGAACTTGGGTCCTCCTGACTGCAGGGCCGGTGCTCTATTCACTGTGTTACCTAGCCACACCCATAGTCCATTTCTGGACAGCTCTGATCATGACCAAAGTGTTTCCATTTATGGAGCTGAAATATACTTTTCTATAACTTTTTCACAATTTATATCCTCTGGGGTCAAGCAAAATAAAACTATTACAATAATTCCTATTTCACATGACACATTTCCTTCCTCCCTGGCCCTTAAAAATTTCTAGTCAAACATCCTCAATTCCTTTCATATATTGTTCAGCTTTAGACATCTGTTTCATCAAGCCTTCTCTTTGAGTTAGGGCTGGGTTGAAGAGTAAGGATATATATCAATGCAAATTGATTACTCTTATTGGAAACACAACTCCTAATGTCAAATCAATCAACAAGTATTTATTATGCTCTATTATATACAAAGTACTGTGTTAAATACTGGGGATATACAAAGAAAAGTAAAAAACAGTCTGCTCTCAAGGAGCTCATAGCTTAATGGGGAGAATCAACATGAAAACAACTATGTGCAAACAGGATACATACTGGATAAGTTGAAGATAATCAAGAGGGGAAATACACTAGCATTTAAAGGGGGCTGGAAAACATTTACTGTATAAAGTAGGATTTTACTTGGAAAAATTAAAAAGGTTGCACCTTGATCAGGGGTTCTTAAGTGTCTGAAAACGACTTTTCTTAGTTTTATGATAATTGTATCTCAATGCAATTGATTTCTTTTGTAATCTAAAGATTTTATTTAATACATTTAAAAACCATATTCTGGGAAGGGGTGTCCATAGGTTTCACTAGATTGCCAAAGGTTCCATGACACAAGTTAAGAACCCCTGCCCTGGACTACAGAATTCTCTGAGCAAAGGGGATATTCAAAACGTCTCTTTGTATCTCAAGCAGGTTACCTGGTGAGAAGTATCATATACCCTTCTCTTTATTCCACTTTTCTCTGACATCCTCCTCTAGTCTCCTTTACTCCAGTCTCTAATGATGAGGTGAGTTCATCTCCTTGTCAAGGCCAACCCTTCCCTTTCCATGTACCCTTGATCCCATCTCTTTCTATCTTTTCCAACAAACTGCCCCAACTATAATCCCCACTCTCTCTTTAATTTTTAACGTCTATCTACTGAAGTTCCCTACTGCCCACAAATATGTTCAAATCTCTGCTACCTCCCACTAGGTGTCATCCTATATTGCTCCTTCCTTTCTCACCTAAAATCCTTGAAAGAGTCTGATATACTTGGTGCCTCCACATCTTTACACTCTTTGGAGTACTATGAAATCTGACTTTCAACCTCCATTTATCATAGGATTCTTTTTGTTTGACTATGATTATGTGCTTTTTTTACAAGAGGGTTTTTTTAGAGGGAAGAAGAGCTCTTGGTTTTTAATTGGTGGGCAGGTCTGAGGAGGAAGAGAGAGGGAACTATTGATACTTATCCCACTCCCGTACTAAAGAGGCCACTGAACCTTAAAAAAAAAGACTAGATCTCCCTTTTGTGCTGAGTCTGGAAGCACAGGGGCTATATATGCACCTAATCACACTCTGGTTGGCAAAAGAGTTTTGATGTGTCCCATTTTCAACTCTCCTTGGATGACCTTGAGGTACTTAAAAGCAGAACTGTAGACAAGGAAAAAGATGCACAAAAATTCACTGAAAAAAGAACTTAAAAATTGAACTGACCAAATGGACAAAAAAGTACAAAAGCTCACTGAAGAAAATAATTCCTTTAAAAGTTAGAATTGGGAAAGCAGAAGCTAATGACTCCACAAGACATCAAGAAATAATAAAACAAAATCAAAAGAATGAAAAAAAAAGAAAACATGAACAATTCTCATTGGAAAAAAAAACAGCTGACAGGGAAAATGGATCAAGGAGAGATAATGTTAAAATTACTGGACAACCTGAAAGCCATAATCAAGGAGAAAATATTGCCAGCAGTCAGACAGAAACAATTCAAATATCATGGAGTCACAGTCAGGACTAGAAGTTTCTATGTTAAGGGAACAGAAAGTTTGGAATATGTTACTCTGAAGGGCAAAGGAACTAGGATTACAACCAAGAATCACTTACCAACAACACTGAGTATAATCCTTCAAGGGGAAAATGGAAATTTAATGATATAGAGGACTTTTAAGTATTTCTGATGAAAAGACTAGGGCTAAATAGAAGATGCAATTTTCAATTACAAGACTCAAGAGCAGCATAAAAAGGCAAATAGGAAAGGGAAATCATAAAGAATTTAGTAAGGTTAAACTGTTTAAATTCCTACATGGGAATATGATATTTTTAACTCCTAAGAAATTCCTCATTAAGGCAGAGGACATGGATATGATGTACCACCTGTAGCAGCAAGCACCCCAGTATACGCAGGATGGCAGCCAGCATAGGTTCTTTGATATGCTTTTTTACAGGAAAGCAACTCAAAAAGGGTTAACAACCTTATTTTAATCAAACAAACATACATCATTTATCTAGTTCAGGGGGAAAAGCACCCTGAACTTCAGAGAATACAAACAGAAGTTACAAGCAGACAAAAATACAGACAGAGAAAATAACACAATTCAGCAGACAGGGCTTCTAGCTGTCTGACCATTACATCCACACCTAGTCACCATAGAAAGAAGCACCAACATCTGGGTTTCCAAGGTGGGGGGGAGAGAAGAACTCAACAGCTGCCCAGAGTCTCATCTGGTCAAATCACACAACTCTTCCAATAAGTGAGCCCCAAAGCAAAACCTTGCTTCAGAGGTATATATAGCTTCCTCCAGGGTCAGAGAATATCACACAACCCTAACAACCCACTTGACGAACAAAAGTTGTGCCTTTTTGAAAAACAAGCCTCCCTCAAAGCCAGCTTCTTCTGTGGGCTCTGCTCCACCCTTCAGCAAACTCTTCCCATCACAGGTTCCATGTGCCTACATTCAGCCTATTAGGGGCAGAGTTTACTTTCAAAGCAGGGAAGGCCTTCAAATCCCCCCAAAGCCTATTAAGGGGCAGGGAAGATCTTCAATTTTCCATTTCCATTACACCACCCCATACCTATCAGATCGACTAATATGACAGAAAAGGAAAACAACAAATGTTGGAGGGGATGTGGGAAAACTGAGACGCTGATGCTCTTGGTGGAGTTGTGAACTGATTCGACCATTCTGGAAAGCAATTTGGAACTATGCTGAAAAGCCTATAAAACCATGCATTCCCCTTGACCCAGCAATACCATTACTAGGTCTGTATCCCAAAGAGATAAAAAACAAAAAAGGAAAGGACCATATGCACAAAAATATTTATAGTAGCTCTTTTTATGGTGGCAGAGAATTGCAAATTGAAGGGATGCTCATCAATTGGGGAATGGCTAAACAAGTTGTGGTATATGATTGTGATAGAATAACACTGTACTATAAGAAATAACAAGCGGGATGTCCTCAGAAAAATCTAATAAGACCTACATGAACTAACACTAATGCAAAATGAAAGGAACAGAACCAGGAGAACACTGTACTGAGTAATAGCAACATTGTATGATGATCAATTGTGAATGACTTAGCTATTCTCAGCAATACAATGATCCAAGAAGATTCCAAAGGACTTACGGTGAAAAATATCCATTTCCAGAGAAAGAACTGATAAAAGAGTCTGAATGTAGATTAAAGCATACTTTTTTTAAACCTTATTTTTCTTGTGTTTTTCCCCCTTTTTTAGTCTGGTTTTTTTTTTTTTACATGACTAGCATGGAAATCTGTTTTACATGACCTATATAAAACTGCTTCCATTCTCAATTAGAGGGGAAAAAAGGGCGGGAGGAAAAGAATTTGGAACTTAAAATTTTTAAAAGTGAAAAGTCAAAAATTTAAATGTAATTGGGGAAAAAATAAAATATTAAATACATTTTTAAAAAAATTAAGGTTTCTTTCTTCAAGGCTCTTATAAATATTATCTTCAAATTGTTCTGTGTTGGAAGTATGTCAATTTGAACATTTTTCTCTAAAGCAAAACAGCGATTAGATTTAGAATAATGATAAAGTAATAAAAACTATTTCTGGGAGGTTTAAGCCTACAATATAGTATTAACATGCTTTTTCTCCTTTTGACAACATGTTCCCCACTCTACCTTTCCCTTAAAATTCTGTTGAGGATACCCAATTTCCCCAATTACTCATGTTTGAACCTCAGAATTTTTGACTATTTTCTCTCTTAAACTCTATCCCACAACCATATTCTATCAGTTGCCAAATTATGTTGATTCTACTTCCACACCATCTCTCATATCTGTCCCATTCTCAACCCTCAAAACCACCACCCTAAAGATTCAGGGCCTTCATTACCTCTCACTTGTACTATAAAAGCTACTTTACTGCTCTTTCCACCTCCAAATACCCCCTTTTCCATGCTATCATTGACATGGCTTCCAAAATAACCTTCACGAGGCAAAGTTCTGACATGTCATCACTCTCTTCGCTCAAAAAATTTAGAGGTTATCTATTGTATTTAAGATAAAATACAAATTCTGCAGCTTGGCACTCAAGGTTCTCAATAATCTACTTCCCATCTATCTTATTTGCTTTATTTTGTGATTCCCTTTAACACAGCCTATGTTATGGACAAATTAAATGATGTGCTCCTTGAACTTAACATTCTAGCTACCAACTACATATATTCACATAGGCAATCAGTGTCTCCAGACTAAAATATAGTCCTTTCTCCTTTTCCTTCTTTCAAAGCTCAACTCATATTACTTACTCTATGCATCCTTCCCCACTAAATGTTCTGTCTCTCCTCAAATATTGTCAGAGAACTCTGGATCTCTCCTTTGGATACAGCACTACACCCTAACCTATATTATGTTTCTCTGTATACAAGTTGTATTTCCTCTCCCCAGTAGGATTTAAGTTCTAGGAGGGCAGGGACTGTTTTCTTTTTGTCTTTGTATAGTGTCTGCACATAATAGAGACTTAACATCTGTTCAACTGAATTGCATTTTACAATAAAGTTGTAATTTCTCTGTATCTAGGAAACAGAATTCAGATTTGAAGCACACCTCAATAATGAATAATGAAATCTCAATTTAAAACTATGAAATTTAAAAATGTATATTTTAATGTTTTCATTGACTACAGCTTAAGTTTTTTCTTTCTCTCCTACCTGTCCACAGAAAAATGTCCACAACGAAATGTTAGCAGTATATTATTTACATAATATCTCAATCTAAAATGTTTCAGTGAATTTTGTCTGTAAGCCAACACTTCTCAAAATAATTTGGCCACAAAGCATGCTGGGCTTGAAATATTTTGCTGTACTTCATATTGCAGTCTGTTTCTTACAAAGTGTGGGTGCTGGGCCTCCCTACCTTGCCCAGGCCAGAATCTGAGACCAATCTCACTCTGGGTGACCACAGAGCTCTGAACTCCTCCTTTCCCCAATGTGGTTCAATTTATCTCTCCTTAGACAATGAAGTACATGGTCCTGTACCCATCTTCACCTCTACCCCATCCCATCCTCCCCCCATCGCCCTGCCACTACTTGGGGCTCACCATACATAATGGAGGATTGACTGCAGACATAGGTTCTGCTTAGCCCACTGCATCAGTCTTCCTGGCAGTTGAAATACCAGGTATGTGCCATCAGACTTGACCACATATTGTTATGAATTCCAGTTCAAGTTGAACAATTTAGAAAACAACACTCCAAGGCTTAAGGGGACCAGCTAGTTATGATTTATATCTAGACAGATAAGTGATGCCATGGATAGAGAGCCCAAAATCTGTAGTCAAGAAGATCTGAATTAAAATTTGACCACAGACACTATCTGTGTGAATCTGGGCAAATCACTTAACTTGATGGGGATGCTAATAATAGCACCTGCCCCTCTGAACTGTTCTGAGGAGCAAGTACGGTCATTTTTATAAAGCATTTAGCACAGTGCCTAGCAAATAGCAGGCACTTAATGAACGCTTATTTATTCCTCATCCCTTATGGTACATACCTTAGTAGATCTTCAAAATTCTTACAGAGAAAGAATTTAAAACTTTATTCAACTGAGGCACATAAATAAAAATGAAATCAGTAATTGAAAGCTCTTACCCCTGACTTCTGGGATCTTCCCACTGTGTAATACGTGTGTTGTGATTGACAAAATATACTCTGCCATTGTTGTCTGTTCTCTTCTCTAAAATAAAACAAAATAGAAACTATTTTAGAATAGCCATATATTTCCCCCTAAAATAATACACAGAAAAGGCTATAATGATTTATTTAGTCTATTGTATTCACTTCTCAATGTTTTCATCATAGAAGTAAATTTAATATACTTTGTTTCAAATGCTTATAAACACATACTACAGTTAAAACTGGGACTAGGTTAATTAAAATATATTTTTCTGAATGTAAATGTTAGAAGGTAAGATGACTTATCTAGAAATAAGTGTCTTCAGAATCTTATACTACATTGCCATAATGTTAATACAGTATAGATAGACAAATCAAAGAGATCATGCATTTAATTGCTTGGCAGTTGTTATAAACTGATTACACAAGGAAAATCAAGCTACATGTATATGACATCAATATATCTATTTAACTGCACCTATTTAATTTACTATGTTCAAAACAAATTATCAATAGTACTGAAATGTAAACTAGAAAAAGATAAAGCAAAGGAAGAAACTGTGGACCAACATCATTAAAATAGTCTTCAATATCTCTGACTCAAGTAGTGAATATTAAAGGTGGTATTTAAACCCTTATTCTGTGACTCCAGACATGATATTCTTTATACCAGTAATACCACATTGCCTTTCAAGATTAATTCAACATTAAGAAAACTATAAATATTATAAATTATATTACTATTTAGAGTACTAAGTAGCAGAGATGGGATTTGAACCCAGAGCTTCTGATTCCAAATCTATGGCACCATTTATGCACGATGATGCTAACAAACCAAACTTTAACAAAATTAAGCATACTAATCTGTGTTAAAAGGAAAGGAGTAAAAGAAAGAACCTTCCTTACTGAATCAAAGAATCTAGCTAAAACCAAGAGCTGGCTTAATTTGTAAGAGAGAAGCATTAGAAGCCTTTTGCAACAACATAGGAAATGCAGCAAGAACGCCCACTTTAACGTTACAAATACTATTAATTGAATAAAAATGACAACAATGGATATTGATCCTAGGGCCATAGATAAAAAGCTTGCATCATTATCCTAATTAGTGCTAGAAATAGCAGCAACAGCACAAGAAGAAGAAATTAAGGAAGAGGCAAAATTACTTCCCATTTGAAGATAATATAATAATTTAAGGAATTCCAAAGAATTGATGAAAAATTTTAATAAAGAACATTAACAACACCATTAAAACAGTACACAAAAAAATCTATTAAATTAAATTAAATTCATTAGCCTTTCTGCATATTACTAACAAAACACAGGAAGAATAGATTTGAAGAAAAATTCCAACAGAGATAACTTGGAAAGCATTAAATATCAGAGAAAGAACTTAACCAAAACAAAGGGAAAATACATAAAAATACCTGAAAATAATTTAAAAAACACATTAATATAGGAGAGGTGAAGAAATTAAGATTAATAAGGTTTTATTAGTAATTATTACTTGCTAGTGGATAATTTAGAATATACATATATCTTTGTAGGAATAAATACTCACTGCATTAAGCTAAATACTACTATAATGCTTTTTCTAAAGGCTAAGGTTCCCCCCCTTTTTTGAAAGTTTAAGTGGGTAAGTTCTGCTTTTCTTTAGCTCCCTCTTTCCAACAGGTACACAAACTATTAATCCACGTGTGTCATAAAAGCAGCACTCCTAACCACAAATGTCCAGTTACAAAACAAGATTTCTAAAGCAATCTCACTTTGACAGGCAGGATGACAGACTTGGTCCTAATCCAATCCAATACTAAATTTAATAGTTGTCACACCCTAGAAACTCCCCGTTACATTCCTGACATGCCCATACTCCAAATGCTGGCAATACTACCAAAATTACACTCACTTTGTTACAGAAGGTACCTAAGTTATTAACCACAAGTGACCTGTCCTGTCTGATTCAATTATGTTCAGAATAAGTTTCTCAAGATTTCTGTGACTTATAATTCCTCTTTTTCTATTATAAAAATGAGCTCTATAAATCTGTCATTTGTCTCTGACTACTGAGGAGTCAGCAGATCTGCTTTCTTGGCAACTACTAGCCTTGCAAATAAATAATTATATTCAGAAGTTTTTTGACTTGGACTTTTTTTATTTCAGGCAATAAATTAACAGACCACGTCCATAACTATACCCAATCAATGTCATAAAAATGAATTTATCTGAATTGCTCTATAGATTTAGCACTATATTATAAGGGACATTTTATAGACTTAGACAAAACAGTAACTACATGTATTTCAAGGAATAAAAGGCAAAAATATCAAGAGATGATGAAAGATTCTAAGGAATGGGGCTTTGTGTTACTGGATTTCAAACAATTTTAGAAAGCAGTATTTATAAAAGTTATCCAGTACTGGATCAAAATATAGAAAAACACATCAGTAAAACAAACAAGTCCTAGAAACAAATGCATAACAGTATCAGCTCAACTCAAAAACATGAATTACAAAGGAAAGGACTCCTTACTGAGTGACAACTTCTAAAAACACTGGAAAGCAATTGGAGAAAAAAATGTTTAGATCACTGTCTTATACCATATGCCACAATAAATTCCAAACAACTAAATTACCTAAATATAAAATCACACAACAAAAAATTTGTTCACAGGGAAAAATCTAATTACACAAGAAATAGAAGAGATAACAAACGTTGTCCTGTTTTCCTAAATTCCAAATTCCCCCTCCTCCTGTGTGTGTATGTGTGTGTGCGCATGGCGCGTTTTAGATATGAGTGAGGTTCACCTTGTTCCTAGTCTCCCTACTCCAAAAATTTAATAAAAAACTCAGGGGCTTCTCTAGGTAGGAATGGAAAGGATTTATTCAATTCTTCCAAGAAAGGGAGCGTCACCTTCACCAGCACCAACCACTGGAGGGAGGCTGGTTTACAGAAAGCAAAAATGTGGTTATATAGCCTACCACAACCAATCCTAACACAATAACCCTGCCGTCACTGGTTGAGAGCTCAGCCTCACAATCTAGTTTGGGAATCAACCCAGATACAAGGAGCAAGCAAGCAAACAAACTTTAGCCACTGAAAACCAATGAAAGCATTTGATACCTTATTTGGTAGTGGGTGAAAGCGGGGAAGGGGTAAGCTTGCAAAAAACCCAAGGCCTAGCTGCAGCCAAAGCCTAACTTGAGTTTAGAGCACTTTCTTCATTTTTCGGGTAACATCTGATAAGTTTTCATCTCTCTCACACACCTCCATATTTGTATTTTTCTTGTCACTCACACAAATTATGAGAAATAGCAAATTCTATCCCTTTCTATCTTTCTACATTAAGGGTAATTCCTTCAAATATCCCTTTTTTCCCCCTCAATAAAAACTGTCAGAATAGAGCCAATCTACTCCCCATTCTCCCAGGATCTCCGTTTTTCTCATTATTTCTTATAAACTCCTCAATAGCCTTTGAAAACATTAAGATACTAAAGAATTTTGTTTCTCCCTGTTGTAATGTTACACATTTATCACACATTTCCTTCCAATTACTCAAATAAATTTATTCTTTCTTGGTTTTCCATGGCTCTAGCATTTACATTTGAAAGTTCCTGCTCAGCTCTGGTCCTGTGCAGGAATGTTCGAAAGTCCTCTATTTCATTAAAGATCCATTTTCCCTTTGGAGGATTATTGTCAACTTTCAGGATAAGTTATTCATAGTTGTAAGACTTTATCTTTTGCTTTGAGGAATTAAAAGATTGCCTCTTGTTTATCTTAGAAGCTGCTTGTTCCTGTTTAATCCTGACTGTGACTCCTCAGTACTTGAAATGCTTCTTTCTGGACGCTCAAAATCCTTTTTCTTTGATGTGGGAGTTCTGGATTCTGGCTGTGACATTCCTGAAACTTTTCCTTTCTGAAGTTTCTTTCAGGAAATGATTGTTTTTTTGGCACAGTCCTTCATTTTGCCCTCTGGTTCTAATACATCTTGGTAGTTTTCTTCAAATACAGTGTCTCAACTTCGTTGTTTTTTTTAATCAGGGTTTTGAGGATGTCCAATAGTTCTATATATGATAAATTATCTCTCCTTGATATATTCTCTAGGTGAGCTGTTTCTGACAGCAGAGACCTTACATTTTCTTCTAATTTTTCTATTTATTCAAATATTTCTTGCTGTCTCATGGATTCATCAGTTTCTTTGTGGGCTTTTCAAGTTTTCAGCAAGTCTGACTTGGGTAAGGTTTACCACTTTCTCTTCTAAGTTATTTATTCTCCTCTATATTCTTTCCTTCTGAACTTTTATATAAATTTTTTTTCTTTTTAGAGGGGGGAAGGCAGGGTAATTGACGTTAAGTGACTTGCCCAAGGTCACACAGCTAGTAAGTGTTAAGTGTCTGAGGCCAGATTTGAACTCAGGTCCTCCTGACTCCAGGGCTAGTGCTCTATTCACTGTGCCATCCTTTTGTGTGTGTGTTGTTAACTTTTGTTTATTTTTAGTTTACATCATTCATTTCCATGAGATTTTGAGTTACAAATTTTCTCCCTGTCTTTCCCCTACCCACCACCCCAAAACAGCAATCCCACTGTATACCCCCTCCCCCAATATGCTCTGTCCTGTATCCTCCCCATCACCTCTCTGACTTTCCGGTAGGGCAAGATGGATCTCCCTACCCCAGTGCCTGTATATCTTATTTCCCAGTTGCATGTAAATAATAATAATTGTTACACACACACACACACACACGTAAACATTTGATTTTAGAACTTTAGATTCTAGATTCTTTCCCTTCCTCCCTCATCACCCACTCCCACAGGAAAGCCAAACAATTCAATACAGGCCGTACATGTGTAGTTACACAGAACATCTCCACAATGGACATACTGTGAAAGACTGATTATAATGCCCTCTTTCCTATCCCGACTTCCACTGGCTCTATTCTCTACTTTGTCCCTGTCCTTTTACAGAAGTGTGTGCTTCTAACAACCCTCTCCCCCAACCTGCCCTCCCTGCCATCATTCCCCCTCTCATCCCCTTCCCCGCTACTCTCCTGTAGGGCAAGATACCCAATTTAGAGTGTATGTCATTCCTTCCCTAAGCCAAATTCAATGAGTAAGGTTGATCCATCGCCTTTTGCCTTCCTGTTCTTCCCCTCCATTGTAACAGTCATCCCTTGCCTCTTCTATATGAGATGATTTACCCTCATGCTGTCTCTCCCTGTCTCCTCTCATTCTATTCCTCTCCCACCTCTCAATTTCACCTTTTAAAATATCATCCCTTCCTATTCAACTGATCCTGTGCCCTCTGTCTATGTATACTTGGCCACATATATACACACTCACATATGTATTCATATGCACATATACCCTCCTATATAGACATATGTGTATGTATACATATATATACGTTTATATTCCCTTCACCTATCCTCATACTGAGAAAAGTTTCATAAGTTACAATTATCACTTTTCCATGTTGGCATGTAAATAGTTCAACTTTGATAAGTTC
>CM053581.1:279324471-279376783 GCA_028627135.1 Pseudochirops cupreus
TCTTCCTATATACTTCCGGCTGACCGGATAATAAAGACTCCAAGACCGAGGCCCAAGACGGCTATCCGGATCTAAGCCACTCAACGCGAGGGCCCTGGCTAGACCAGTCGCTCAGTCCCCCTGCTGTCTGCAGGCCTTGGCGGGAAGCTGCAGAGCCGAGGTGGTGCAAAACCTCTGCCGCTCTGGAGGCCTTCTGGCCGGACTGCTTATCTCCCCCTTTCACAAATCCCATTCACAGATGCCGCTAATCTGCTCACCTGAAGCTTCTCAGCTCTTCGGGTCCAGCCGCCCCTGGGGCACAGCCGAGGCTTCAGGCCAGGCTGATTTCGGTTCGCAGTGCTGATATGGTTTCTCGTAGCCGAGCTGACTTTAGTGGGAAGTATCTTTGTGTGCGTTTTGGAGTTCCAGGATTGGTTTAGAGTCCTATTTTATGGGTATTTTGGGGTGGCTATGTGAGAGCTGCGATATGTTGCTGCTTCTATGCCGCCATCTTGGCTCCGCCCCGCAAGATGGATTTCTATACCCCTGCGCCCGTATATTTTATTTCCCAGTTGCATGTAAAAAACAAATTAAAAAAAAACTTTTAGTTCCAGATTTTTTCCATTCTTCCTTCCTCAACCGCCCCTACTGGGAAGATAAGCAATTCAATATAGATTGTACATGTGTAGTAACCCAAATCGTTTCCATAGTAGTTATATTGTGAAAGACTAATTATATTTCCCTCCATCCTATCCCACCCCCTACTTATTCTGTTTTCTCATTTGACCCTATCTCTTTTCAAAAATGTTTGCTTCTAATTACCCTCTCCCCCAATCTGCCCTCCCTTCTGTCATCCCCCCTCTTATCCCTTCTCCCACTATTTTCCTATAGGATTAGATACCCAGTTGAGTGTGTCTTTAGTCGTTTCTAATAGTTCCTTCCTTGCTGCCTACAAACACACTCAAGCCTCTTCTATCCTTGAAAATCCCTCAGTAGACTTGATTATCCCCAACAGCTATTGTCTTATATCTCTTTTCCCCTTCTTGGTTAAACTCTGTGGAAAAATCCTGTCTATACCTCTGCTTCCTCTCTTGTCATTCTCTTAGACCTTCTGAAATCTGTCTTCTGACCTTATCACTCACCTGAAATTGTTCTCTGCAGTTACCAGTGATTTCTTGGATGCCAAATTCAGTAGTCTTTTCTTAGTCTTCATTTTTCTTGACCTTTCTGGCATTAAGTACAATTAGCTACTTTCTCTTCATTTCTTCCCTCTGGATTTTTGTGTTATTGTTCTCTCTTAGTTCTACCTGGCTTGTCTTTCTCAGTTTCCTTTGCTAGAACTTCATTAATATCATTTCTAGTCCATGAGTGTATTGCTGAGGCTTTGTCTTATGCCTTTTCTTTTCCCTCTCTATCCTTCACTTGTTAATCTCATCCATTCCTCATGGATTCAGTTATGATCTTTGTGCAGATGGCCCACATCGTTCCCTTACATATCTAGGCCTTGTCTCACTCCTGAGCTCCAGTCCTCCATCAAGACTCTAATTGGACATTTTGAACTCAGTGTCCTTTAGGCATCTCAAAACTCCTTATGTCTTAATACAGAACTAATTACATTTCCTCTTAAATCCTTCCCTCTTCTTAGCTTCCCTATTACTATTTAGAGCACCATCATCTATACAGATTCACAACTTTGGTGTCATTCTGACTCCTCATTCACACTCATTTAACATATCCAGTTAATTGTCAAATCTTGACATCTCTCCACATATGTCATGTATGTTACTCTTCACTCCTTACATGATCATCATAATTCAGGCCCATATTGCCTCTTATCTTCACTATGGCAGTAATCTTCTAAATCAGCGGTTCTCAACCTATGGGTTGCGATGTCTTTGGGGTCTTCCAGTGGTCTTAGGAACTTCCTCTGTCCCTCTCCAGGTGGGTCCACCCACGTGCAGCCACTCCCACATACTACTATTAAAGGGGCGAGACATCAGGAAAGTTGAGAACCACTGTTCTAAATGGTCTCCTTGCTTCAGATTTCTCCTCCCTTCAGTTGATCTTCCATGCAAAAAATACAGATCTGACCACATCACATATTTACCTCCCCCCTGCTCAAGAAACTAGTGGCTCCCTGTTACCTCTGTGATCAAATAGAAAGTCTCCCGTTTGACATTTAAAGCTCTTAAGAACCTGGCCCTTTCCCAACCCTTTCTGTGGAAGAGACTTACTTCCTTTCTGACTCTTCCTTCCTCCTCCCTTCCCTCCTTCTTTCCCTCCCCCAGTTTTCCAGAATGATTAATCCTAGAGTCCCATTCTCCATAGTGATAGGTATGTGATAAATAACTGTCAGACATTATGAAGATATGCTTTACACATTATTCCTATGTACATACGCATTTTGTCTACTGGTCTACTTATTGTTCTTCACACAAGACATCCATCTCTTTTTGCCTTTGCATTGGTTATCCTCCATAACTACCATGTTCTCTCTCTTCATACTTTTCCTCTTAACATCCCTGCTTTCCTTCAGGAGGCTTTGCACAAACAACACTTTTTGTAGGAGGATTTTCCTATTTACCTTAACTTCTAGAGTCTTCGCCTTTATGTTTACTTTATCTGTTTTATGTGTCTTGCATATGTAACTGTATATATACATGTTCTTTTCGCTATTAGAATATAAACTCTTTGTTTTTGTCTCCCCAGTCCTTGGGACTTGATGCTTGTTGATTGATTGATTCATGTTGGTAAAGGAATGCTCTTGACTCCCTAGAAACATAGGCAGAATTCTTTACTTCCTACAACTCTGGGAAATGATGCCCAAAATAATAAATGGAGTGGTAGAGCTCCTTGGTAACCAGCTTTGCTACTATTAAAAAAAAAAGAAATCAAAGTTTTAATGCAAGTGTCAAAACTGGCCACTTGAAAATCTGTAATAGGGAATAGGGAACCCTTTCTGTGGAAGAGACTTACTTCCTTTCTGACTCTTCCTTCCTCCTCCCTTCCCCACTTCCCTCCTTCTTTCCCTCCCCCAGTTTTCCAGAATGATTAATCCTAGAGTCCCATTCTCCATAGTGATAGGTATGTGATAAATAACTGTCAGACATTATGAAGATATGCTTCACCCCAGAATCCCTGGGTGTCATTCTCTATTTGATTTGGGACCATGAATGAATAGCCTATTTGTGGATAATCTCTTCCTTTGGTCAGGTTGGTTGAAATTTGACTGTATTTAGGTTCCATTTCTCTAAACACCATATACTTCAGATCTTTGAGCTCTGTATTTACCTTCTAAGCATGTTGTTTTTCCTCAATCTTTTTGCTATGTTTTGATATTTGACAAGTGGTTTGATAAATAATACATCAAAGCTGAACTTGTCTTTAAAAAACAGCTGACTAAAAGATGTTTATTTTGAAGACTGGAGATGTCATAAGTAGATGTGATTTTCTAAAAATATCTGGTTATATGGGTATGTCATTTCTAAAAATAGCCCAACTGAATTTTGTAATATCACCTTATATCTTTTTAGCTTAATAATAACTTATAACTTATTTGGAAATAGAGATTTCTATTGAAAAGAAATTTTAGGGAAATTGTTTTGTTTTGCTTGGGAAAGATGATTCAACTAAAAAATCTTGAGCATTATCTTCTATTATCATAATTTTTTGCTCTTGTTTCTCATGAAGATGCACTAAAGTTTCTATATAAGATTTCTTATCCCTAGCTATGCATATATATGAAGATCTAATTGCCTATATGTGAAGATCTAATTGCTGCCATTTCCTAGTGTAATGAAAAATATCACTTAAAATAATGGTATAGATTAGAAGGATTTAAGAAAAGCATAGTTCTATGTTAAGTAGATCTCTCTGATATACCTTGATTCCTCTTCTCACTCGCCTCACACATCTAATCAGTTGTCAGCTCTTGAAGTTTCTTTCTCTACATTTCACCTGTGTCCCCTTATCTTCACTCAGACCACCATTATCCTAGTTCAGCACCTTCTCATCTCTTGCTTAGATTGTGGCAATAGTCTTCTAATTGACTTCCCTGCCTCATGTTTCTTCCCACTCCATTCTATCTTCCATTCAGCTGCCAGAATTATTTTCCTAACTCTAGGAACAGGAAAGGTCTCCTAGAGAAAGTGATACTCAAGCAGATTTTTAAAGGAAGCTGAACATTCTAAGAGTCAGAGGTTGGGAAGGAAGATATTCTAGGCATGGCAAACAGTAAGCAAATAGGCATGGAGATGGTAAAGGGAAGGAAGTGTCTAATGCAAGGAGTGGAAAGTATGCCAGTATGCCTAGATTATAGAATATGAAGAGAGTAGAAGATAAGAAGATTGGAAAGGTAGAAATTGGCCAAGTTATGAAGAATTTAAGCATTGATCAGAATTACTTAATCTTTCGTTACTATTTTTTACAATTTGTACAAATTGTTCACTTCACTTTGCCTCATTCCGTACAAGTCTTCCCAGGTTTTTCTGAAATCAGCCCCTTCATCATTTCATACAGCCCAATAGTATTCCATTGCGTTTGTATGCCATAACTTTTTTAACCATTACCCAGGTGAAGGACATCTCCTCAATTTCTAGTTCTTTGCTACACATATTTGGGGCAGCTAGGTGACATAGTGGATAGAGTGCTCGGTCGGGAGTCAGAAAGACTCATCTTCCTGAGTTCAAATTTTACTTCAGACAGGTCCTAGTTATGTGACACTGGGCAAATCACTTAGCCTTGTTTGCCTTAGTTTCTTATTTGTAAAATGAGCTAGAGAAGGAAATGGCAAACCACCCCACTATCTTTGCCAAGAAAACCCTGAATGGAAACACAGAAGGTTGGATGACAACTAAATGACAACAATCATGTTATTATTATTTGCTTTTTTTTTTTTGAGGGGAGAAGGCAGGGCAGTTGGGGTTAAATGACTTGCCCAAGGTCACATGACTAGTAAGTGTTAAGTGTCTGAGGCCGAATTTGAAATCAGGTCCTCTTGACTCCAGGGCTGGTGCTCTATTCACTGTGCTGCCTAGCCACTCCAACAATCATATTATTGTACAAATAGGTCCTTTTCCTTTTTGTGCAATCTCTTTGGAGTATAGACCCAGTAGTGGTATGGCTGGGTCATAGGGAATGTGCAATTTATTTATTTTTTTAATAATTATTTTTTTCCCAATTACATGTAAAAACAGTTTTGTGTTATAATTTTATTATATATTTTAAAGGAATAGCATATTGTATATAATTGATTTACAGTTTCATGTGCAATCATCATTTTAAATTATAAAATGTTAAAGAAATGCTTGTTTTATTCCATAAATTAAAAATAAAAAGATAATACTATCAAAATATACTTATGTTCCTCAGAGCTATGAGTAAGAGATTTCTTCTTAGTCAGACAAGAGATAGAAGCAATTAATAAAAAAGATAAAATAAATAACTCTGATTCCTTGACTCTGAAAAATTGCTATATAGACAACATTAATGCATGTAGGATAAGAAGGAAGTGATCAAACAGGGGGAAAATATTGTATTAAATTTCTCTGACAAGGGTTTGGTATCCAAGATGTATAAACAATTAATATATGAGACTGATAGTCATTCCCTAGTAGATTAATGGTAAAAATATATAAACACACAGTTCTCAAAAGAATTGCAAAGTATTCACAACCCACTTTGAGAAATACACCAAAGCATTAAAAATAAGAGAAATGCAATTCAAAACAACTTTGAGGTTTTAACTTACATCCTGTATATTGGCAAAAAAAAAAGAAGATTTAAAAAAAGGCAGTGTGAAGGGTTTGTGGGAAGATGATCACACTAATACATTGTTGGTGAATTGTAAAGTGGTACAAACGTTTTGGAAAGCAATTTGGAATAAGTCAAATAATGTGACAATAAATGCCCCTACCCTTTGAACTTAAGGCCACATTACTAGGCTTGTTTGTCCTTCATTTTCTTTTTAAAAAATTAATTTTTAGTTTTCAACATCCATTTTTATAAGATTGTGAATTCTTGATTTTTGTGTCACCCTCCCCTTTCTCCTCCCCAAGACATCATGCAATCTGATGTAGGTTATACACATATAATCATATTAAACATATTTCCATATTAGTCAGGTTGTGAAAGAAGAATCAGAACAAAAGAGAAAAAAATAAGAAAGAGAAAACCAAAAGAAAAAGAGAAAATAATATTCTTTGATCTACATTCAGACTCCATAGTTCTTTTTCTGCCTATGGATAGCATTTTCCATCATAAGTCTTTTGGTATTGTCTCAGATCGTTGCAGTGCTCAGAAGAGCTAGGTCTATCAAAGTTGGTTGTTGCACAATGTTGCCGTTACTATATATAGTGTTCTCCTGGTTCTGTTCAGTTCACTTAGCATCAGTTCATGTAAGTCCAGGTTTTTCTGAAATCTGCTTATATTTCATTACATTCATATACCACAACTTCTTCAACTGTTCCAGAGTTGATGGGTACCCCCTCAGTGTCCATTTCTTTGCCACCACAAAAAGTGCTGCTATGAATAATTTTGTAAATGTGGGTTGTTTTCCCATTTGTGTAATCTCTTTGGGATACAGCCCTAGGATTGGTATTGCTGGGTCAAAGGGTATGCACAGTTTTATAGCTCTTTGGGCATAGTTCCAAATTGCTCTCCAGAATGGTTAGATCAGCTCATAGCTCCACCAACAATGAATTAGTGTTCCAACTTTCCCACATCCCCTCTAACATTTGTCATTTTCCTGTTTTGTCATGTTAGCCAATCTGATGGGTGTGATGTGGCATAGTTTCAAATTACTCTCCAGAATGGTTGGATCGGTTCACAACTCCACCAACAATGTAATTTTCCCATTTTCCAAAATTTTTCGGTTTTCTCACATCTCTGCCCTTTATTATAATTTTCTTCTTTGTCATGTTAGCTCATCTTATAAGTGTGATGTTGTACCTGAGAGTTGTTTTAGTTTTCATTTCTCTAATAAATGATGATTTAGAACATTTTTTCGTATGACTAGAGATAGCTTTAATTTCTACTTCTGAAAATTGCCCATTCAAACACTTTGGGGAATGACTTGTATTCTTATAAATTTGACTCAGTTCTCTATATATTTTAAAAATCAGGCCTTTATCAGAGACACTGGCTGTAAAAATTGTTTCCCAGATTTCTGTTTCCTTTCTAATCTTAGCTGCATTGCTTTTATTTGTGCAAAAACTTTTTAATTTAATATAATTAAAATTATCCATTTTGTATTTCATCTCTTGTTTGGTCATACATTCTTCCATTCTCCATAGATCTGACAGGTAAACTATTCCTTGCTCTCCTAATGTGCTTATAGTATCACACTTTATGTCCAAATCATGTACCCATTTTGATCTTATTTTGGTATAGAGTATAAGATGTTGGCCTAAGCCTAGTTTCTGCCATACTGTTTTCCAGTTTTTCCAGCCGTTTCTGTCAGATAATGGGTTCTTATTCCAGAAGCTGGAGTCTTTGGGTTAATGAAACAGTAGATTATCATAGTTGTTGACTTCTGTGTCTTATGTACCTAATCTGTTCCACTGATCCACCACTCTATTTCTTACTCAGTACCAAATAGTTTTGATGATTGCTGCTTTATAATACAATTTTAGATCTGGTACAGCTGGGTCACCTTCCCTTGGATTTCTTTTTGTTAATTCTCTTGATATTCTGGATCTTTTGTTCTTCCAGATGAATTTTGTTATTATTTTTTCTAGCTCTATAAAGTAATTTTTTGGTAGTTTGATTGGTATGGCATTGAATAAGAAGTAGATTAATTTTGGTAAAATTTTTATTATGTTGGCTCAGCCTATTCATCAACAATTAATATTTTTCCAGGTGTTTAGGTCTGACTTTGTATGAAAAGTATTTTGTAGTTGTGTTCATAAAGTTCCTGGGTTTGTCTTGGCAGGTAGACTCCCAAGTATTTTATACTGTCTACAGTTATTTTAAATGTAATTTCTCTTTCTGTCTCTTGCTCCTGGACTTTGTTATATAGAATATATGTATTCTATAATATATATATATATATATATATATAAATGCTGATGATTTGTGTGGGTTTATTTTAAATAAATCCTGTAACTTTGCTAAAGTGGTTAATTATTTCAAGTAGTTTTTTAGTTGATTCTCTAGTATTCTCTAAGTTTACGATCATATCATTTGTAAAGAGTAATATTTTTTTCTCTTGGAGTATAGTATTGAAAATTCGTGGTGATAATGGGAGTTCTTGCTTCACAAGTCCTGCTCTTACTGGGAAGGCTTCTAAGTTATTCCCATTATAGATTATGTTTGCCGATGGTTTTAGGTAGATACTACCTAAAAAAAAAGCTCCATTTATTCCTATGTTCTTTAGGGTTTTCAATAGGAATCGATGTTGTGTTTTATCAAAGACTTTTTGCATCTATTTAGATAATCATATTATTTCTGTTCATTTTGTTATTGATATGGTCTATTATGCTAATAGTTTTCCTAATATTGAAGCAGCCCTGCATTACTGGTATAAATCCTACCTGGTCATAGTATATGATTCTTGTAATATATTGCTGTAATCTCCTTGCTAATATTTAAAATTTTTGCCTCCATATTCATTAGAGAAATTGATCTTTAGTTTTCTTTTTTGCCTGTTTTAGGTATCAGCATAATGTCTGAGTTCACAAAACTATCCCCATTCCAGTACATCTCAGCTGTCAAAGTGGTCATACTGAAGAACAGGTCTGACCATGTCACACTATTTACTCCCTCTACCAACTCAATAAACTCCAGTTTCCCTCTCCTCTCTAGGATCTACGATAAAATCCTCTTGCATTCAAAGCCCTTCGTGCCTCCTCCTAGCCCCCTCATTTCCACTTCCTAGCTTTTTACAAGTCCCAGCTAGAACTTCACTTTCTACTGGAAGTCTTTTCCAGTCCTCCTTACTTTTAGTTTCTTCTGTTGATTATTATATTCTGTTGATTTGTCTTGTCTATAGCTTGTTTGTAAATAGTTATTTGCATGTTGTTTCCCTCTTTAGATTGTGAGCTTCTTGAAGGCAGGGACTGTCTTTTACCTTTTTTTTGTGTCTCCAACTCTTGAAGAGTGCTTGATGCATAGTAAGCATTTTATAAATGCTTATTGACTGATGGGCTGTTTTATCCTAGAAGCCACAGGGAGCCATTGAAAACTGTTAATTTGGTATGGGCATGGTCAGACCTGTGTTTTCTTCAGTGCTTCTTGCATCTGTAATTTAGTCCATATGGGTGCTTCTTTCATTGGTGAAGCTTGTAAACCCTTCCAGAACTTATCTTTGAGAATTCCTGTGGTCTCTCTTTTGATTATACTACTGCTAAGATGCTTATGAATGTCTTTTGAGTTTAGTTGACCTGGTCCTCAGGCAACAGATACATGTAGTCCAGAGAGGCATAGTGAAGAATGAGCTGACTTTTGAACTAGAAAGACCCAAAGCATGTTCTGCTGCTGGTGTGTATGTGAGGTTCTGTGACCCTGGTCCAGTCATTCAGACTTTCAGTGTTCTAGGTGACTTTGTAAAACTCAAGTTGCAGAGAAGGTGCAAATACATTGGTAGAGAGATTTTCCTTGCCAGGGTTTCCTATATAGAAAAATTACAGTGCCAGTCCATATCCTTATATCTTCCATCACCAGGCACATATTTTAAACATCCAGCTTGGTAGGACCTGCCAGAGCTTATACTCCAACAGCATAGCTTTCAAGAACCTAAGGTTACCCCTGTTTCACATTGAGGCACCAGAGTAGGACTTAGTGAAAGGCAGCTGTATCAAAGATAGATTGGAGAGAAGAGAGACTTCTAGTCATGTGACCAAAGGGGCCTGTTATAATAGTCTAGGCTGGAGGTGGGGCATCAGTCCCAGGCCTAGAGCCAAGAAGACTCATCTTCCTGATCTTCAAATCTGGCCTCAGACCCTTACTAGATGTGTGACACTGGGCAAGTCACTTAACCATGTTTGTCTTAGTTTCCTTATCTGTGAAATGAGCTGGAGAAGAAAATGACAAACTACTTTAGTTTGCCAAGAAAACCCCAAATGAGGTCACAAAGAGTTGAACCTGACTGAAAAATGATGTGAGTTCTTGAATGACAGTGGAGAAAAGAGATACTGTGGAGGTAGAATTTAGAAAAAATTGTTTACTGATTTGATGTGAGGGTTAGGGAGAACATAGAATTGAGGATGGCTGTGGGAAGAAGAAAATCTGGATGTCAGAGAAGATGATAGTGATCTTGATAGAAGAAATTAGGAAGTCTGATAGATGACTGGTTTCAGAGTGAAAGATGTTGACTTCTTTTGTGGATGTGTTGAGTTTGAGATGACCAGTAGCATCCAGATGGAGGTGTCTGGCAGGCATTTGGAGGTGTGTGATTAGAATTCAGAAGAGAGATTAGAGCTAGGTCATGTAAATTTGAGAGTCTTCTATATAGAGATGATTGAACCCATGAGATCCTCTTGGGAGATATCCACACTTAAGTGCTGGAGGTAGATCATGACCCCACAAAGGATTGATCAAATAGGTAAGACAACAATCAGGGAAGAGTAGTGCCATGGAACCCTTAAGGGCTGACAGTGTTCAAGAGAAGGAGAGTTTGACAAAATCAACAAAGATTAGGTGGAAGGAAAGACTATTGGATTTTGGACTTGAGATCGTTGATAACCTTGAAGAGAACTGTTTTAGTCAGGTTGTGGGAGTGGAAACATAATTGTAAGGTGATGGATGGTAAGAAATTGGAGGCAGTGAAGTTAGCTTTTTTAGGAGCTTGGTAATGAAAGGGAGAAAGATATAAGATGATAGTTTGAGGGATTGGGTAGGGTTAAGTAAAGGTTTTCATAAGCATTGAGAAGTGGCGTTTTTGTAATAAGCGGTAGGGAATAAGTGAGTAGAATTTTTCTAGTTCTTTATCTTCTGCAACATATTGGCTCATCAACTGTAATTATTTTCTGATTGTTTATGCTGCCAAGAACATTGCAAAATGAGATGACCAAGTATCTCATGGAATGATTCTTTTTGGCAGAATACTACTTCTGCCTACTCTTTTATTTGCCTCTTCAAAGAAGAACCTGTGAGCTATCTTTTAATTTAAATGCAACTTCTTTGTTCTCTGGTTTCATTTATATTGGGTGTATCAATATGGATATTGATCATTTCCATTAATATGTATCAACTTGTAGGCCTTTGGACACTAATCTTCCCAAAAGTTGCTAGGTAGTCTAAGTAGGTAGTTTAAGAACTGTGTGATTCTTAGTACCACATATCTTCTTTTCTGCCACTTTGCTACTACCACCACAGCAGAATGAGTGGAGCAGCACACAGAACTACAGAATTCCTCATCTAGTACAGTGGTTCTCATTTAGTGGTTTTTTTAGTCCAAGGGGTTCTTTAATGATGCCTTAAGCAATTAAATAATTGTTGAATATTATGGGTAGTATATTAAATTACACTGGGAATTCACACATTTTGTTGTTGTATTGAAAGGAATTCAAAGAATTAAAAAATGTTGGGAACCACTGATATAGTATCCAGTGTTCTTTGATAAACCTTCCTATACTTAAGCTAGTCCTCAGGTAGCAATTTATAGTCTGTTGCTGGATCCAGCCTTGGAACATTCTCATTTTGGTAGTTTATCAAAGCTTCATTCCTCTGGACTATAGCCCTCCATACTTGATGACCATCAAAGTATATGTATAAGTATATGTGTTTGTATATGTAAAATGAATTGAAAAACAATTAAAACATTCATTTTCCTGTGCCACAATTCAGTCACCAAATAATTAAATTCCCAGGAGTCCAATCTTTAGAAGACTTAAATGTTTAACTTTAAGGTATGAGTAAAGGGGGAACATTCATTGGCCACATCATATTGACTTTCTCTGGAGATGAAGTGATCAGTATAATTTTAATAATTTTTTTAAAAAGAAAAATGCTTTTTTTCTGATTCAAATTTAGACTAGAACTGCCCTATTGGAAAGAATTTAGATTGACCTGTTAGGTTGAGGCTCTTTAACATCCTGCAAAAACCTTTGTTTCAGAATGTAGTTTTTCCTTATTTTCAATTTAGTTCCTTGGAAGAAAAAACTGATTAGTAGTTTCTCTTCTCTTAAGGAAGTAACTTGCCAAATCTTTGTTTGAAATAAGTGTTTGGTTATAAATTGGTTATTAATTAGAAGAGGATACTTCTTCCATGGAGATATAATAGATTCTTTTAAAAATGTCTTTTTCTAAGTTTAGTAGCTATCCCTAAAGGAAAACTGTCATTATACAAAAGCAAGAATTTAAAAATAATTATGCACCAAACTATTAACTCTGCTTATTATGGTATAAAAATACACATATATTTTTTCTTTTTTTATTAATTTTTTAAAATTTACTTTTAGTTCACAAGATTCAGTTCCACAATCCCTTGAGTTTCAGATTTTCTCCCCTCCCTTCCCTCCCCCCCTGGTGGCATGCAATCATGTATAGGATCTGCAAATACTTTCACATTGTACAATAGTCTGGTTGTATAGAAGGGTTAAAATACACATATATTAACTTTAACAAAATGACAAGAATTCTTTTTGCTTCTATTCTGGAGCAATACTAGTTCAGGTTGGTCTGTTGGGTTAGGTTCAAGATTAGAATGAAGTCAGACATTTGTTAACCATATGTCTTGTAATAAAAAGAAGTTTACTGAGCAATAGCGTATAAAGGATATTCAGTGCAAAATATAGTGTTGGCTTATTTGGTGCAGGTCTGTTAATTTCTTTGCTAGGATAGTGTGCCAACAAGGGTGTGATGACCCACATAGTAGTCAAGCCTGATGGGCACCCACTCATTATTTGTGTATTGAGCTTATATTCTTTAGGCACTCTACCAGGAAACTACAAAAAAAGTTCAAGGCTTACTCACTTTGACCAATTAGTTATTAAGGATGTTTGCTTAAAATTTTTAGGGAAAAACTAACCTAAAAAGACCATCCATCTTTTTGTTAATAGTAGATGTCATTCCTGCCTCATCTCATCCTTTAAAATATCCTAAAGGTCTGAGTTTCTCACATGGCCTTGGAGCCATAAATCACAGGTACTAGAGAGCCCTGGTCTGGAGTTTCTTAAAGTCTTATATAGATAGGTTGGTTGAAAGAGGAGATACCCCCCCCCCCAAAAAAAAACAAGCAAACAAACAAACAAACAAAAAAAACAGTCCCTGAAGGAACTCAGTGAACCAAGATCCAGAATTCCAGATTTTACCTTTCTCCCTTCACAAGCATTCCCAGATCTTAATAATCCATGTTGTAGGCAGAGAGTGGTTCATAGTGGATCTCCCATTGTAAATAGTGACAAAGTACAGGAGCAAGACCAGCAATATCAGGCCCACAACATGATGGTTTTGGCCCAGTTATCAATCCTCATTATGGATCAGAGACCTCCTCCCAGTGCTTAGAAAGCAAGACTTCTTCAAATAATTCTATTATCTAGTCCAAATCTTTCCTTAGAACAGCGGTTCTCAACCTGTGGGCCGCGACCCCTTTGGGGTCAAACGACCCTTTCACAGGGGTCGCCTAAGACCATCAGAAAACATATATTTCTGATGGTCTTAGGAACCAAGACACCACTCCTCTATCTCCAGGCAGGTCTGCCCACATACAGATACACCCACATACAAGAATTAAAGGGTCATGGCATTAAGAAGGTTGAGAACCACTGCCTTAGAAGAATTTGTTTAAACAGTCTTGGAAAGAAGAATTGCCAGTTGAGGTAACCTTGAGTCTTTTCCTGGTTCCTCCCAGTGATCAGAGACCTCCAGTTCACATCAGCTCTACACTGGGAAAATAAAGAATTGAAGATCAACTGGGCGTGTATATAAGCAACCTGTTATCAGCTAAGTCTTCTTAGAGGTTGGATCAAAGAAGCCACTGAACTGGAGAGGCCTTTCTATATTACTAGGGTGGTGGATTTATCACTCACATGGCTACTGGGAAGTAGTATATCCAACTCCAGTAGTTGAGCATGATGACTAAGATGTGTCACGAGTCCATTTCATTATCAGGCCAGAATTCCTCTTCCAACCCCTCACCCTTGGGCAAAGGGCAGTTACGGGATTGACTTTGGGTGCTGTCCTGGAAGCAGTGTGGAAGAGAATTATCAGCAAAGATCTATGATGGGCTTTATTCTACTGCTGCCTATGCTGATACTTGCATTGCTGCTTTGCTGCCCACTCAGTTGGCTTTGGATCAGTATGAAATGAAACATTATATAACTTAACAAAAGGAAGTTTACTCAATAGCATGGGAAGGATATTTAGCAAAGATAGAGTATTATTTCACTTAGGTGGAGTTGCCTTGCCTTGGCATTTAAATGGTCAGATGAGTATTGAAGACTTAGATGGGCGGTGAGGAAACCTGTTAAGCCTGAGCAGTATAGACTGTTTCTGTGTTAGGTGATGAGAAAGCAGTGTCAAGAGTTCAAGTCATAATTAGTAGGAAAAATTAGCCTCGTGACAGGTTGCTATTTGCCCTTCATTCTCAAAAAGGACTATGACATCAGGGAGGTGATGCCATGTCATGAAATTGAATTGGATTTAAGTGGGGGAGGACAGCGCAAAGTCGCCAGCCTCGTTTTCTCCTCTGGAGCCGTCTGGGTCCAGTTGCCAGATACGATTTTAGGACAAATGGAGATGGCCTCGAATGCAGTGGGCAACCTTTTCAAGCTAAGGTCTTTATTAACAGGTCTCAGTTTGACTGAGGCAGTGCCCGTTCAGTGATTAAGTCTTAATAGAAATGAGGCAAAGATGGCCTCTTTAAAAAGACAAATCTGGGAGAGGAAGACCCTCAGGATTTCTGGTGAAAACCAAAACACTTGTTATTTACATTAATGTTGAGCCAATCAGGACCCAGACAGTGACTGAGTAGGGCTGGGACCAGAGTGCTTTGGGGTTAAGGCTGGTTTTTAAGAAAAAGAAATGAATTTTTTAGTTATTATTTTGTTATTATCTGTTATGTTATTATTATTTATTATTTAGTCTTTTTGTGAAGCAACACAGCAGTATCTTGAAAGAGATGTAGAACTGTTGGTGTTGTTAATGGTATTCTCACTGAGCTGGCTCTCATCTGAGAATGACTAAACAGTGGGCTAGAGACAAAGTGCCAGTGATCAGGTAGCCGTTTAATTAGTTTCATTATGATTTGAATTCCACCTTGCTGAAGTGAAGACAGAGATTTTATACTTGCACAAATGTGAAGGGAGGGGGGAAGTTGGATTACAAACATTCATTTTCAGGGCCAGAGTGGTTTCCCATGACCAGCCCATGAATCCCACAATCACTAAGGTATAGGTGTCTGCAAGTTCTGTGGGAACAGCTTTGTTCAAGTCTTTGGAGGTCATTACTTGGTGGATCACAGGACCAGAGTTTGTGATGGGAACAGGTACTACAGCCTTTGATTCACTTCACTTCAGGGACACAGCCACAGGGATTCCAGTGATTGTGAGATTTGTCAAAGTTTGATTGATCATTTTAAGTTGTGTTGTAAGCTAGAAAAGGCAGTTCTGAGCATCAAATCTATTAGTATATTCATTACACATATATCAATTACAATGAAAATCATAATTCCAGTCTTCTTTGATATCTGCTGCTCTCTAATAGAATCCTACCCAAATATTATTTATTCAAAGGAAAAAAGACCTAGCTGTACAAAAATCTTAATAGTAGCATTATTTATTTCAGAAAAAAAAGGAAACAACTACTGTGCCCCAGATATTGGGAAATTGGGTAGACAATTTGGTATGTGATTGTAGTGGAATATTGAAGATTTTATGACTAGGTTTATAGAACTCGTGGGTTCTATATCCACACATTATACTGTTAAAAATACATAGACCAGTATTTTATGATTAAAAATGTTTTACAGTTTTAATAGTTATTCTTTAACAGAGTGGTAACCATATTGTTATTAATGTGATGTGTGGGTGGATTTGTTTTTTGGTGCAAAGTTTCTCAAAACATGATTCCATTCATGGTATTATTACTCATGTTTTTAAACCTCTAATTGAGATCATTGTTATGTCTTAAATTTTTAAATTAATTTTGTTAAATATTTCCCAATGTAAAAAAATTTTAACAGTTTTGAAAATTTTGACCTCTAAATTCTATACTTCCTTCTTGCTCCTCCCTCCTCCTTGAGAAGGCAAGCAATTTGATTTTGATTATACATGTGAGGTCATGCAAAACCTTTCCCTATTAACCATGTTGCAAAAGAAAAGACAAACAAAACAAAAAAAATTCTTCATCCTGTATTCAGAGTTCCATCAGTTCCCTCTCTGGAGGATCTTGGGGCCTTTGGAATTATCTTGGATTATTGTCTTGATTAGAGTAGTTAAGTTTTTTCACAGTTGATCACCCTTACGATATTGCTCTTACTGTGAAAGTTCTCCTAGTTATTTTCACTTTACTTTACTTTTCATGAGTTCATATAAATCTTCCCAGGTTTTTTTAAGTCATCCTGCTTATCTTTCCTAATGGCATGATAGTATTCTATCACAGTCATAACACAACTCATTCAGCTGTTCCCCAGTTGATGGCCATCCCCTCAATGTCCAATTCTTTGCCATTCCATGTTACACAGATATATTATCAATTAAGGCAAAATTTGTGTATCATTTTGACAAACCAGAATTTCATTTTTTACCAGTAGTCAAAACATAAGATTATTAAGTTACAAAGGCTTATTTTAGTGTACATCACAAAATAAGTCTGCCAACTGCACTCATTCAGATGAATTAAGAGTAAATATATCAAATTTGGTCATAGCAAAATGGGTTCCTTATAGTTTCATATTTAGCAATGTCTAGGTCTTTATAAAATGAAATGAGAATTGCTTCTGGTGACCAGTCAACAAAAAAGGAAGCAGAAATTATTTTTTAAAAATTAATTTACTTTTACTTTACAACATTCAGTTTCACAAACTTTCAGGGTTCAAATTTTCTCCCCCCTTCCTCCTCCCCAAGACAGCATGTCATCTGATATAGGCTCTGCATATACATTTATATTAAACATTTTCACATTAGTCATGTTGTAAAGAAGAATTATAACCAATGGAATGAACCATGAGAAAGAAAAAACAAAACAAAAAAGAGAGAGAGCAGATAGACTCCATAATTCTTTCTCTGGATGTGGATAGTATTTTCCATCATGAGCCTTTTGGAGTTGTCTCAGAGCCTTGCTTTGCTGAGAAGACCTGAGTCTATCAATGTTTGTCATCACACCATGTGACTGTAACTGTGTACAATGTTCTTCTGCTAGCACATTATTTTGAAGTCTAGAAAGTCAGGAACAAGACAGGAAAGGGAAGAAAGGAAGGCCAGCCTATACTCCTTCACAAAAATGGAGGTTCCAGGAGGAACTCATCAATGGGAGATCTATCTATCTCACCTTGTTTGCTTGCCTTCTCCTTTTGCCTTCAATATTTCCCAACATCAGGGTCTTTTCCAGTGAGTCCTGTCTTCTCATTATGTGGCCAAAGTGTTTAAGCGTCAGTTTTTGTCCTAGTGAGTAGTCTGAATTAGCATACTTTTTGCTCCAGTTCAGTTGGATTGATTATTCTCTGATCTACAAACTTAATCTACACTTTCTTACATTGATGCTTTTGTTGTTTGCTATGCTTAAAATGCCTTCCTTACCGCTCTTTGTCTATGGAATTGAAACTCATTCTTTAGAATTCCAAGTCAAATGCCACTTTTTTCCTTGAAGCATTCCCTCATCTGTTCTGTAAGAAATAACTTTCCATCTTGGATTTCTCATAAATAACATTTAGTTTTAGAAATCTCTAATGTTCTTATTATGTAACATGCATTATAAAATATCTGTGTGTGTTTCTTCTTTTCCCTCTAAAATGTAACGATGAGGACAAGGGACCATG
Organism: Pseudochirops cupreus; assembly: GCA_028627135.1. Classification (NCBI taxonomy): domain Eukaryota; kingdom Metazoa; phylum Chordata; class Mammalia; order Diprotodontia; family Pseudocheiridae; genus Pseudochirops; species Pseudochirops cupreus. Next base: position 279,342,365 of record CM053581.1, read on the forward strand.
TCTTAAACTGAAACCTAGATTTAGTACCACATGTTGCACAGTGTAGGTGCCTAATGAGTGTTCATTAAATCAATGAAGCTTTCGATTATTTAAGATAACATGGATTATTGGTTGTACAATTAGGATCTCATCTTGACAGACTCAGTGAAATAAAAATTGTTTCATTGTATACACATGTAGTTGAAAATGGAAATGTAATGCTGAAGTATGCAGCCAGGGCTGTTATTTGTTAAGTTCAGCTAACTTGGTTTTCTGTTATTGTTAATGGACTCTAGCTTAATCATCTCCTTCTTCTGTTTTGTTAATCATTTGCTTTCATTCCTACTTCTATCATCTTTATGGTTCTCAGAGAAGATACTCCTTTTTCCATTCAAACTTTTGTAAAACATGTCAGGTTTGAAGAACATTATATTGCATTCAGGTATAGGCATGCCCTATATAATGTTGCCTCAGCCCAATGTTATTTTGCAATAACATTATTAACATGATATAATGAAATCCTTCCGAATATAGTTTGAATGATTATTGAACATGCAAATTGGGTGGTTAACCATGACCCAAGTTAGTATTGGAGCCCTACTTTTCACTAACTCACTTGAATTTACTCTAACATTATTTCACTTAATGTAATTTTTTTTGAAGAACCATTTAAAGAACTTGCCTGGGTGGGCCTGTACAGTTATACCATGCTAAGACATCTTTGATGAAGAGATTGACTACTACATGAATGAGGGCTTGTAAAGGGATCTGTTCTATAGGTTTTTTCATTTAATATAATTAATTATAACTAGATCAGCAAAGAATAATTACTCTGGGTCATCTGTTAGGACATGGAAAATAGCCTTGTTGGTGCTATTATGATGCTGTTTATTAAAATGAAACTGTGTATGATGATGTTTAAAATGTCTCCTTTGCCACATCTAGGTCCATAGCCCAGTTGGTGGCATGTCTGGCAGTAGTTCACGGTCAGGGTCTGTGGGGGGATTGACCATGAAATCACAACTTCAGATCATTGGTAAGTCTTTGAAAAGATAGTCATTTACTTTTAATCTCTAAGTTGAAAAATAACATTGAGAGAAGAATAATTTGCCTCTTCTATTTATTAAATGTTTTCAAGGTATAAATTGTGTTTAAATTATAAAAAGGCTGAAAATCATTTGTGTACGTGTTACAGCTTCCTTGACTAGATTGTAAGCTCCGCCTGGGCAAGGATGACTCATGTGTCTCTGTATTTCTAACAATACCTAACAGAAGGCCTTGTATGTGATAGATATTTGGTAAATATTTGTAGATTGGCCTGTGTCTTGTTGAAGAATTTAATTTTTTGTTTCTTCTACAGTAGTTAGAAATTTAAAATAAGATTTTGTTCTGCCATTAGCATACAACGTGACCTTGTCCAAAATGCTGTCGACTCTTCTGTGTAATGTTTCATTTTTTCCCCCTTTTTTCTACTCCCACTGAACCATCCTAGTTCACATCTTTATCTTCTCCTAGCATTTTGCCTGGACCCTTATTGGGCACTTGCTACACTCTTCTTTATTTCCTGTTTTATTGTAAACTTCTTAAGAATAATTCTTCTAGAGCAGTAATGTCAAATTAATGCTGCATGTTGACCTGGAAAGCCACACATTAACATTATTATCTCTTTTGTATTGTATTTTTATTTATTTTGATAAATACTTCCCAATTACATTTTTTCATAATTTTAAAATTTGTCTTGTTTCTTCAGTCATCATGGTTGTTCCAACTATCCTGCTCCCTACTGAAAAGCCATCCCATATGACATATAGTATTGTTTTAGAGAGGAAAAAAACCCTAGGCCAATTGATTGATACATTGAAAAGGTCTCAAAATATGTTCTGGGTATAACACCTGTGGATCTCCCACCTCCACAAAGGGGTGGGGTTGGGAAATGTCCTGTCATATATCTTCATTTAGTTCTGGTTGTTAGAAATAACCAAGAATTTTGTCTAGCCATGAGTGAATTTAGAAAAAAATATTTTTATTTCACGTCATTTCAGACTGGTGAGTTGGCCTTTTACCCCTTGTGAAAGGAGCAAGCACACATTAAGCCAGTTACAAAGTCCTTTTATAATTCATCCAGATTCGAATTTCACATCTTGAAGCCCATTGGTTAGCATTCCAGGGTTCACTAAACCCCACCCCTTGATTACATCTTCTCATTTCCACATTTCAGTTCCCCCTGTCCCTTCTCATCTTCATTTTTCCTCATAATTAAATAAAAGAACGGCCAAAAATGCTACTAGTCTCCTCCCCTTTTGTCTGCATCAGCATGAGAGGAATTTTCAGTTGCTGAGGGAATTGACAAAAACTGTGAGTTTGAAGATACCCAGGATATCATTGATAAAAGTTGCATTATCTGAGACCATGACTTGGTTTATGGATCTCATTCTCATCCTTTGTGAATGAGACCTGGCCTGGCAGTTCTTTTCATATATAGGAAGAAGCCTTTTCAGAACAAAGAATAGTAGTAGGTATGCTGATTTTTCAGGCACCAGCATCCCTCACTGTCCTCTAAAAGCAGTTCTGTCTCTGATATTAGCCATCAGTATAAATTATAATTTCTGTTTTTATATAATTTCTGTGGAAACAAAATTCAGTCATATCTTACATGTTTGATCTTTATAATTTTGTTAGTTTCATTTTTAATTTTTGGTTTCTAGTTCTTTCCAATTACATTGTTGTAATTATTGTGTATATTATTTTCTTGACTCTGGTTACTTAACTCTGCATCAGTTCATATAGATCTTTATATGCTTCTCTGTATTTGTCATAAACATCATTCTTATAGCATAGTAATAATACTTCATTACATTCATGTGCTACACTTTAAACATTCCGCATGAGCATCTATTTTATTTCTAATTCTTTGCTGTCACAAAAAGTGCTACCATAAATATTTTGGTATATATGGGAATTTTCTTTGTATTGACAGCTTTTTGGAATATGAGCCTAGCAATAGACTCTCTGGGTCAAAGAGTATATAGACATTTCAGACACTTTATTTAAATTCCAAGTTACTTTGCAAAATGGTTGTAGCTCTACCAACAACATATTAGTATATCTCTTATCTTACAACCTTCCAACATTGACTTTTGCCATTTTTTGTCACTTTTGCTAATCTATAGGATGTGAGATGAAACCTCAGGGTTGTTTTGATTTGCTTTTCTCTTATTATTAGTGATTTTAGAACATTCTTTCGTGTAATTGTGAATTCTTTGCAATTGTTCCTTTGAGAATTGTTTCTTCATCACCTTTTACTACTTATCTGTCCCCAGTTACATTTTAATTTGGTTCTGGTGCACTCAGGCTACCCGGGAGTTTGACACCTCTATTCTAGAGAGACAGCTTTATGTGTTTGACTGATAATCTTGGATTCAGGGAAGGTCTGGACTTGAATCTCTCCTCAAGACACTTCTCATGTGATCCTGGGCAAGACACTTAACCATTCTCATTCTCAGTTACCATATCTGTCACATGGGAATATTAATAGTGCCTGTCTCCCAGGGTTGTTCTGAGAATCAGAAGAAAATGTATATAAAGTGCTTTATAAACTTTAAAGTATTATATTGATGTGAGTCTTTTGTGATGATGGTGATGATGAACCACTCCTAGTTCCTAATAGTTTTTTGCATAAAATAGATGTGAAATTGAATAAAATGAATTGAAGAATAGGAAAGATATTTTTTATGGACAAATTGTTGAGATTTTGTGACCTTGGATAGGTGGGTAGGATCTATCTCTGCAGGAAAGAAGGGATGAAAAAGAGTTAAGACTTCTTCACTCCTTCATAATCCTTCAATGTCTATTAAGTAACTTGCTTTCAGTGGATGTGATTCATACTGCAGAAAAGATTAGGACCACTTGATTATCTCTAAGGTCTCTCTTTTTAAAAATTAATTAATTTATTTTTAGTTTTCAACATTCACTTTTATAAGATTTTGAGTTCTAAATTTTCCCCGTTCCTTCTTCTTCCCTCTCCCCAAGACTGCATGCAGTCTGATATAGGTTATATATGTACAATCATATTAAACATATTTCCGCATTAGTCATGTTGTAAAGAAGAATCAAAACCAAAGGAAATAATCACAAGAAAGGAAAAAAAGGGTAATAGTAAGCTTCCATCTGCATTCAGACTTCATAGTTCTTTTTCTGGATGTGCATAACATTTTCCACCTTTAGTCTTTTGGAATTGTCTTAGATCATTGCATTGCTGAGAGGAGCTAAGTCTGTCAAAGTTTGTTATTATACAGAGTTGCTGTTGCTGTGTACAGTGTTCTCTTGATTTTGGTCATTTCATGTTAAGTCTTTCCAGGTTTTTCTTAAATCTCCCTGCTCATCATTTCTTATAGAACAGTAGTATTCCATTACATTCGTAAACCACAACTTATTCAGTCATTCCTCAATTGATGAGCATCCCATCAATTTCCAGTTTTTTTTTTTGCCACCACAAAACGAACTGCTGTAAATATTTTTGTACATGTGGGCCCTTTCCCCTTTTTTATGATCTTTGGGATACAGATCTAAGGTCTCTTCTAGCACCAAGATCCAGTGATTCATTTTCCTGTCGGCTATGATCAAGATACTGCAGAAGAGGGTGAGGTCCAAAAGGACCCTCCTGTGTACCAATGCATTTCTTTGTTGACCTGGTTAAGTTGGCCAGAATAGCTTTAAGCTGGTTACTCAAGTCCTAATCCTAGAGCATGAGTGATTTTTAAGAAATAGAAAGTTTAAACTAATGAATGTTGTGCTGAGGTGACAGTTTAGTAAATGGGACCTTTATCTTTGTATAGGTGTCGGGGAAGATTTTATTTTAGCTTTTTGGCAACTGGAATGTTTATCATTTATAATTTTTATTAGTGCATTTCTCTATAGTTATTTTGTATCAAGCTCAATCAAAAGAACATAGTAATACATATATAATATACTGTTCAATTTTATAAAAACATCAGCAAAGATGCTGCAAAGAAAGTCCTCAAAAATCACTAGTAATGATTCATTAGAAATGCTTAAAAACTTTGTGACTTCTCATTGCCTGTTTAAGTGGTCCCTAACCTGTTGATGTTACTAGCTCGTTTCTAAGCTTTAACCACGCAAATGGTTAAATATGTAGATGAATGGGGAACTATTGTTAGTGCTAGGAGGATAGGGAAGCCAAACCCTCCTCATCTGTAAAGGGAAGAGGGAAGGAAGTAGTTAGCAAAGTCCCACTCTTACTCATTTCCTCCTTTTATCTCAGGCTGCTAAATGAAATCACATTCCTAAAAAAGTCAAATTCCCCCTTCTCCCCTTTGTACATGTTAACCCTGGTCAAAAACTGTTTTGGAGTTTCTTAAGGTTGTTGTTGAAAGAATAAGAATTTTTAAAATTCATTTTCATTTTTGAGTATTTCTGTTGAGGCATCAGAAGGTAATGGAATATAAGGAAATGACTGACTCATTTCCCCCCTCTGACTCTTAAAGTCTACGACTATGGACAGATCATTTTACCTCTCTGAGCTCTCCTTTCCTTAACTGTCAAATAGCAATAATACCTATAGCACCTGCCTCTCCTGGTAGTGTGGGGATCAAATAGATAATGTATGTAAAGTGTTTTGCAAACTTTAAATTATCATATTAATTTTTAGTCACTATTATCCTATAAAATATCATTCAAATAATTAGTTAAATAAAAATGATGGCTAAAATTTTATAAAATAGAACCATATAACCATATAAATAAACCACCTGGTTCTCTGTGCCTTAAAATTTGAGGATTCCTCTATCCTTTTTTTAAAAATCCCTATTAGAAATTTCCTTTTGTCCTTAGATAAAATTGCAGAGATTATTTTAATTAATATTACAATACACATTTCCATAGCTATCATTGATTATACCAACAACATATTGTAATTTTAACATCTCTATCATTGGGAGTGATTGTCTCACTGGCCTTGCCTAGTTAGCTTTCCTTAAAAACTTGCTTTTTTTCCCCTGACTTATCTATTTTCTACTAGGAGAAGTAATGCCATTCTGTCAGTTGTTCTGCTCAAGACTTCAGGCTGTTTTTCATTTTTCTCTCTCTCTCACCTCCTATCTAATTGATTGCCAAGTCTTGTCAGTTCTACCTATGTTATATTTTTTGCATCCATCCCTTCCTATTTCTACTACCACCATCCTAGTCCAGGCCCTTATTACCTTACCTCCCAATGAAGACTACTGAAATAACCATCTAATTAATCTCTCCTTCTGTTTCACATTGCTGACATATTATGTATAGCTCTTGTTCACTCAATTTAAAGCTCTTTAATGGGTTCCTATCACCCACCAAATAAAGTTCCTACTCAGCCTGGCAATTGAGCAATGAATAATCTAGTACTACTGTATCTTTTCAGCTTTATCTTACTGTGCCTCACAATGTACACTAAGTACTAGCTAAATGTGACTACTTTCTTACATATCCTTGTGTTTTCCAGGCTTTGTACCAGTGATCATGACATTTCTTATGCCTACATGTCTTCCTTCCTTATTTCCAACTGTTGAAATCCTGCTCAGCCAACTGACCTAGCTTCTAGTATCACTTCCTTCATAAAATCTTCCCCCTTTTTCCTTTTCTCAAACCTCAAAAATTATTCTTCCTCAAGTAACATTTTGTTTCTACTTCTTTTATAGAGTTATCACATTCTGTTTTGTACTCTAATTACTTGATTAGATATTCATTCCTCTACTGGATTATAAGGTCTAATCCAAGAAGACAGGATAGAGATCTGTCTTTATCATGATATCTTCCTCAGCATATGGCACGGTGAGGTGCACATAGTTCTTAATAAATATTTGCTGAATTAACTCAGAATAGCAGTGAGTATTAGTCAGTAAAAGGTTAGAGACTTGCCCTGTGATGTTAAGAATAATATAGAATCTGTATCAAGATCATGCAATGCAAAGTATCCAAACTCTTTGAAGTTTAGATAGGATGGAGGTAATGTAAACTAGTAAGAATTGCATAGGATATAGTTTGTTGATGCATCTGTTCCACAGAGAAGTCTATGTATATTTTTCCAGTTGAAAAGGCTTAAAATTCATTTGAGGTTAGATATTTTTGTAGTAGATAGAGTGATTAGATAAGAGATTTGAGGAGTATGAGTTCTTAGGAAGAGATTAGATAACAAAGGATCTTTGTACTAAAGAATAAAATTTAAAACTAGAGTTTTAAGAAAAGGAGTAAGAAAAGTCTTTTTTTTGTGTTTTCCTGTAATATGACAGAAACTTCAGTCATTTTTCAGTTGTGTCCAACTCTTTGTGACCCCATATGTGATTTTCTTGGCCAAGATACTGGAGTGGTTTGCCATTTCGTTCCCCAGCTCATTTTAAAGATGAGGAAACTGAGGCAAACAGTTAAGTGACTTGCCCAGGGTCACATAGCTAGTAAGCGTCTGAGACCAGATTTGAACTCAGGAAGAGAAATGTGCCACCTAGATGCCCTGGAAACAGAAAGACCCTTATTTATTTAGGCTATAGTCTATGCATAAATGAACTTATGTAGTATGCCACTTTTACTCAAGAAACATTTCTCAAGTCCCTGCTTTGTGCCAAGTACTGTGCTAAGTACTGGGGATACAAATGCAAATTTCAAAAAAAGGTAGTCCCTCCCCTTAGGGGCTTACAATCAAAGGTGGGGAACTACGCACAAAAAATGCAGAAAAAATGGGTAGGGGGGAAGGGAGGTAGAAGAAGGCATGGTGTAGTAGTGTTCTAGAGAAATACAGAAGCAGGTGAGAAATGTGTAGAAAAACTACTGAGCCTCTTTAAATAGAAGCCCTACCTCATTTCTCAAATATATAGTGAACTGAACCAAATTTATAAAAATAAGAGCTATTCCCCAACTGATAAATGATTATATGATATGGACCCACAGTTTTCATAGGCAGAAATCAGAGCTATCAATAGTCATGAAAAAATGATCCAAATTACCTAATAATTGGAGAAATGCAAATTAAAACTCTAATGTTACCACCTCATATCTATCATATTGACTAAAAGAAAATGACAAATGCTGGAGGGGATGTGGAAAAATAGGTATACTCTTGGAGTTGTGAACTGGTCCAGCCATTTTATAGAACAATTTGGAATTATGCCCGAAAGAATAGAAAACTATCCTCTTTGACCCAGCAATACTCCTGCTAGGTTTGTATCCCAAAGAGAACAAAGAAAAAGTAAAAGGACCTCTATGTATAAAAATATTTAAGGTATAGTTGTCCCTCAGTATTTGTGGAGGTTAACACTAGGCCCTACCCCAAACCTTTATTTTTAATAATTCTGATCATATTTAATATACAAAACAAGCCAACACATTGCATCCATAAAAAAGTTGAAGTTTCTGCAGCTCAGAACTGTGGAGTTCAAGACATCCTCCAACTTCAGCCTCCCTTGTAGAAATTACAGGTGTGCACCACCATTCCCAGTTTAAATTGAATTTATCAAACTTAGTTCGGTATTCTTCTTTGACAAGATCCTTTTGGATCCTGACTTTGTCATTCAGTGTGTTAGCTCTCACTCTCGCATTTATAATCTTCTGAAAATTTGGTGAACTTTTACATCTATGCCTCTCTGCAAGTACTTAAGAGATACGTTAAATGGCACAGGGCCAAGCACAATTTCCTGTGGTGCTACCTTGGAGACTTCCTACCTATTTTTTAAACTTTTTGAAGCATTAAAGAGCTATTCTTTCAGTCTAGCTATCCAGCCAGTTTTGAATCAATCTGACTTAAGCATTGATGTCCAAAAAAAAGGGGGTGGAAGGAATTTAGGTCCATTTGGTATGGTCTGTTCTTTATTTTATTTTTAATTTATGAAATAAAACAAACATTTTCATAGCATAATACAATAAAAAATATGATTGTACACGAAACTGAAAATCTAGTATGTACAACATGCTGTTACTTTCAAATATATAGCAAAATTATAATGTTAAAAAAAAGTTGTAGTTTCTGCATGAGAGAGATAAGAATCTTACAGTCTGATGTAGCTGCAGCAACTGCTTCACAGATTTCCTTCTCCTACAAAAAGCACAAGATTCAAGAATCAGTGTGGGAGATAATCAGCTGACAGAATTTAGATGGTAAAAAGACAAAAGAAGAGGCGTTCCCAAAGAGAATGCTTAGCATGTAGTTTTTTAGTGCACTGGAACTTTAACAAAATTCAGTTGTTTATAATAAATTTGTGTATCTATACTTATGGTAGTGAATGATAAAACAGATTAATAATATACAGTATTTATGTATTTATGATTTGTTAAATTTTTTTTTGTTTTCTTTGCGTATATAGTCTGCAGTTTTTTGCTGTGCATCACAAATCTTCAAAAATTCTCATTTAATTATCGGAATAACCAAAACCAGGAATGTGAATATGAAGTGATAACTATAACTTCTTTTGTGGTGGCAAAGAATTGGAAATTGAGGGGGGATGCCCATTATTTGGATGATAGCTGAACAACTTGTGGTATATAATTGTGATGGAATTCTGTTGTGCCATAAGAAATGATGAGGGATTTCAGAAAAACCTATAAAGACTTGTATAATCTTACATGAAAGTGAAGTGAACAAAACCAGAACACTGTACACAGTAGCAGAAATATTGTAACACTTAATCATGAAAGACTCTGATCAGTACAATGACCATGCCAGTTCTAAGGGACTTAGGATGAAAAGTATCTCCAAAGAGAGAATTGAGAATTCTGAGTGCAAATTGAAGCGTGTATTTTTCACTTTATGTTTATTGCCTTTTTTTGGTAACATAGCTAATATGGAAATGTGTTTTGCATGACTCCACATGTATAAGTGAGTATCATATTGCTTACCTTCTCTGTGGGTTGGAGAGGAACAGGAAGAAAGGAAAGAACTTATAACTCAAAGTTTAACAAATAAATAGAGAATAGTGAGATAGAGGCCCTGGAGCCCATTGTCCTGTCTTCTTGTCAGAGTGAGAGGGGCAGAGGGTACTGTTGGGATGAGTACCAAGCAAATTTGTTTTTGTAGGATAATGAGATTTCCCAGTGATGTGTTTTCTGGGGAGAGAAGCCATAATAGAGAGATCCAGAGAAGTTGAGAAGCAATGTAGGTACAACTACAGTTTATCACTGATACGCACTGTATTTACCTCATTGGATGGGTAGGGGAGGACTGTAATATTAATTTTTAAAACTTTTTACAAAAATGGTGAATTATAAAATTGTTTGCTTTGTTGAGTATCAGTTTTAAAATGCTGCCTATGCAAATGAAGTGAGTAGAGTAAACCTTTTTTATTACTAAAGTTTTATTTTGCAATTATAAAATCCTGCCTTCTATAGTATTTGAAATTAAATAGAATAGACTGGGGAATCACTTGTTTCTAATTATATGTCCATTTAGATTTACACCTCATTGGATTTCAGTTTGAAGGCAGATTAAAAGTAGGCAAGTAGGTTGTCTCTATTGAGATTGAATCCAGTAGGGATGAGTACCACAAAAGAAACCCTATGCAGAATAAGCCTTTATACTTTCTTTTCTTGTCTTCTCCTGGGTCATTATTCTAGGTAAAGAGATAAAAGCAGAATGAAAAGGGGAATCAATCTTGGATCCTGGAAAATCCCCAAGTCTGTTTGGCCTTGAGTGAAAAATGTTGAGTTCACTGGTCATGGCATAATGACTCCTTCTTGGAAAGTAATTTCCTTCTTGGAACGTTAGCAGCATAAAATTTTTAACATACTTTTTGGTGGATTTTCATCATTTTTTAAAATGAAATGTAGTACAGTACTAATTTATTTCTCATCCTGAAGGGAACAAAAACTACACTGAATTACACAGTGGGTTTTGTACCATTCAGAAAACCAGACTTTCACCTTGACATCTACATGTTGACTTCTTTTTCCCTATTACAAAAGTCAAAGAATAGAAATTCTGCTATTATTTACAAAGTAGTGAATATTAAAATAGTAAATTTTAGGCAAAATTCATACTATAGCCATTCCCCAATATTCATGGGTTTCACATTTGCAATTTTGGTTATTTCTGGGTTGGCCACCTATAATTAAATGGAAATTTCTGGAGATTTGTGGCAAACTGTGGAAAATCCTAGATGACACTTGTATGTAAAAAAAAGTAATAAAAAACTACTAAGTTGTAAATGCATAAATACTGCATAGCATTAATATTTTACCATTCACTACCAGAATACATACATTAATTTATTTTAAACAATTAAATTTTGTTAAAAAGTTTCAGTGCGCTAAAGAACTACGGCTAAGCACTCTCTTTGGAAATGCTTCCTCTTTGTCTTTCTACTATCCAGACTCAGTCAGGTGATTGCCCCCTTACAGTGAGTCTTGTATCTGTGTAGCACTTGCTACTGCTACTGTACCACATAGGGTTTGAGATACTAATCTCTCTTGCGCAGAAACTGAAACTTTTTTATAGGTGCCGTGTGTTGTTTTACTTGTTTTGTATATTAAATATAATCAGAATTAAAAATAAAGGTCTGTGGTGCGTCCTAGAGTTATTCATGATTTTTCCACATTTGTGGGGGTCTCCTCTCCCTAGCTCCCATGAATGTTGAGAGACAGTTATAGAAACTACACTGATCTTCATAACCAACCTTCTCTGAGCCAAAAGAATCTTAAATCTATTTGCCATGGCTAATATTAGGAATTAGAGTTGTAATAGAACAATTATGGAGCTTTATTAAATAACTCGATTCTAAATATTTTGAAAACAGTAATGTTTATAATCAGTTTAAAAAATTAATTACATTTCTTTTAATAATGGTTAGTTTTTTAATATCATTAAACTTACCATGCGTGATTATACAGTGAGTGAGAGGTACTGTCACCTTTCTTTTCAACTTGGGACCTCCCCCAAAAGGCTTGTTGCTCATGACTTAAGTTTATTCTTGCACATCTTGGATTTAGTTATAACTCATGTTTATGTCTCAGCAGATGTGTAGAACAGGGTAGAACAACTTTTATACTAGGACTTAAGATAATAAATGCATATCTGTTAGAGTATACATATGCAAAAGATTCAAAGAAATGAAATGAGCCCAAATGCAGAAAAAATATAAATCCCTCACGGTAATCTATAAACAATCTGCACAATTTTCCCACTTCTGTAGTAAATCCCAGTTTTTCCACCAAAGTTCTTTCTGCTTAGTTCCACTTCATGGTTTGCACTTATGAGAAGGGAATTGAATTTGAGGTTACAACACTGACATTGCAGGTGAATACCTCACTCCCGGAGGGAGAGAGGGATTTACCTGGCCTTCTGTCTTTTTAGTCTTTTAAAAGTTTTTCTGTTTGTTTTTGTTCTGAATTTAGCAAGCATCAACATAAACATTTCCATATTTAAAAAAAAAGAATAAGAGGATTTGTATAGGAAACTCCACATCTTTATCACATATAACTTGCATTTCTTTTAAAAATTGTAAAATGATTTCAGTATATTAGTTTCAAAGCTGTTTTGCTTTTCTGTATTTTCTTCTGAAGATTTTTCTGTTCTCTTCTGTTCATTTTTTAAAAATTATACAGTGATTCTTTTTTTTCCTATATAACTATTATCACTACTGTCTCTCTTCTTATGTTCCCTTCGCATTTGAAAAAAACAAAACAAAACAAAACCACAGCTTGTTCTTACAGATAGTCAAGCAAAACAGTTTACATATTGGTCATGTCTAAAAATGTGTCTCTCAATCTGCACCTCAAGTCTCCCACCTTTTTGTCACGCAGGTAGGTATCACTTCATCTTTAGTTTTCTGGATTCATGGTTTATCATTACATTAATAATAGTATTTAAGTCTTCCAAATTTGTCTGTATTGTCTAAATTGTTCTGATTCTGTTCACTCTGCATCAGTTCCTAGATCTTCCTGAATCCATCCATTTCCTCATTTTTAATGCTGTGATAATAACCTGTTATATTAATATACCATAATTTGTTTATCCATTCCCCAAGTTGATGGGCACCCAGTTTGTTTATAGTTCTTTACTGGAACAGAAAGTGGTACTATGAATGTTTTTGTCTACATAGATTTTTTTCCATCTTTCTTTGTTCTCTTTTTTCTATCTTTCTTTGTTCTTTTTGTACTACTATAACGTAGGTCCTGATTAGTGTGAATGTTGAATTCCTTGTGGAGGGGTCACATGTATTTGGATTCATACTATCTGAAGTTATAGATATGTAAAATGTAGTAATTGGTTCCATCTCAATTCAAATACAGAGTTCTGAGAGTGACCTTTGTTATTGAAACCCTAGGAACCACTAAAAGAAGCCTGCAAATCAACTAGTTCATATTTGGGCAGCTCCAGTCACTGATACATAATCAAAAATCTTCTCTTCTTAACAAAATGCCAGTGACCATGTCCATAGCCTTTGGGAGAGGTCTGTAGGATCAGAGGTTGCAAACTGAGGCTGACAACTCACCTCCCACACAACTCATTAAGTACTTCCTTAAAATCTCTAAGTCTCTAGGGAAAACTAAAGAAAAGAAAATATAATACCAGTAATACTAATTATACTTTATTGTCTTTTCTTTTTTAAATGTTTTTGGTGACATATTTTGTTTTTATACAAGCTACAGCCCACTACCATTCATAGAGAGCCAACTCTTGTAATAAAGAATTTTTTTAAAAGGAAGAGAAAAAATTCCACACAACTAAGAACATATAAAATACTAGTTTGATGTTATAATATAGTATTCCATACCCATTGACCGCCCCTCCCACTTCTTTAAGGAGTAGGTTAGGGTTAGTGTCTTGTCTCTTCTTTGGGACAAGGATTGGCCATTACCATTTTGTACCATTCAATTTCTCATTCTTTGCTTTTGTGTTGTACTAGTCATGTATGCTTTCTTCCCAGTTTTATTTTCTTCATTTTGCATTAGTCCATGTTTCTGTGTGCCTTTTTAAGCTCTTAAAGCCTAAAGGTTCATTAAGGTTTTTGGACAACATGTATTCTTCATGTTCATTGTTTCTTATAGTACGGAAATAATACGTATTTAATATAGTGCAGAATATAATTTCATTATATTCACGTACCACAGTTTAGCCATTCCATAGTTGATGAGCATCCACTTTATTTCTGCACTGCTGCAGATATTTTAAGGTCTTTTTCACTAGTTCTCTCTGCCTCTTGGAAGTAGGATCATGGGTAAAAAAAACAACATAAGCTCTAGCCTGCTTAGATTGAATAGAAACAAAGTGATTTCTGACTTCTGTGCAAACTCTTCATATGAAGCAAGGGCAGTCATGAGAGAATCCACAGACACCATTGGAATTTGGATAAGCATTATAATCTACTCTATTTTGTTTTTGGAACAAAGTCAATATTGATCTTAGTGTTTGGTCAACAGTATTTTAATCTTAAGTCATGGAAGGACTAGAAGAAAACCATAGACAGGTAAAATGGTAATTATGGTAACAAAATCATTAAAAGGCATGTAGAAAGTAAAGCCCAGATTCTTTCCCTGAATGATGTTTTCTAGTGAAAAATTAAAACTTCTATAGTTACACCCCTGGGATATTCAGCTAGGTCACATTAGGTTTCTTGATCAAATCTAAACAAATTACTCTAGATCTATGTCTATAGGTTTGATGTATTCCTTTTTCATATTCCCAGTAGGACATCTCTACTTGAATTTTTAAAAAAAATTATAAATTTAATCTTCAACAAAAAAGTCAGTAAAATAAAAAAGTATGTAAACTTCCACTATAAACCTTATCCTTTAACAAGGCAGAGTTGACCATATTTTTAAAATGTTCTAACACAGTGGTATCAAACTGGATATACTGGACACATATTGTCTTAAAAAAAACTTCACAAATTAACCTAGGGAGCTTTATATGAGCTGATGCAAAGTGAAGTAAGCAGAATCAGGAATAAATTGTACAGAGTAACAACAATATTGTATGATGAACGACTGTGGAAGACTTAGCTACTCTAATCAATATAGTGATGCACAGCACTTTCAAAGGACTCATGATGAAAAATGCTCTCTATGGGGCAGCTAGGTGATGCAGTGAATAAAGCACCACCCTGAAGTCAGGAGGACCTGAGTTCAAATTTGGGCCCAGACACTTGACACACTTACTAGCTGTGTGGCCTTGGGCAAGTCACTTACCCCAATTGCCTTGCCTTCCCCACTCCGAAAAAAAAGTTAAGTATGCTCTCCATCTCCAGAGAGTGAACTGATGAAGTCTGAATGCAAATTGAAGCATATTTTTAAAACACTTTCTTTTTTTTTCCTTTCTTTTTTTTGGCAGCATGGGTAATATGGAAAATGTTTTTTGTGACTTTACATGTATAATGGGTATCATATGCTAGCCTTCTCAATGGGTGGGAGAGGGACTGAAGGGGGAGAAAGAATTTAGAACTCGAAATTTAAAAATGAATATTAAAAAAGAAAAAAAGGAAAACCACCCATTAACATGATCTATTTTATTTTTATAAATTTCGTTAAACATTTCTGATATACGTTTTAATCCAGTTCAGGCTCTACTCTAGAGTTTTCTAGCTTGTGGGCCGTGAATTTGCTCTCTGTTCTAAATCACGAATCTCTGCAGAGAAATAAAAATTTTTTTCTACTGAAATCATCTTGCTCATCATTTCTTTTTTTTAATTTATAATTTTAAAAAATTTTATTTATTTATTTACTTTTAGTTTACAGCATTAAGTTCCACAGTCCCTTGAGTTCCAAATTTTCTTTTCCCCTTTCCCCAGCTATGGCGGCATGCAATCAAATACAGGTTCTACAAATACCTTCACATTAAACATTAGTCAAGTTGAAAGGATTATGACCAATGGAGTGAACAATGAGAAAGAAGGAATGGAACAAAACAAAACATGAAAGAGAGCAAGTAATTTGCTTCAATTGGCATTCAGACTCTGTAGTTCTTTCTCTGACTGTGGATATCCCTTTCCATCATGAGTCTTTTGGAGTTGTTTTCTGACTTTGCATTGCTGAAAGGATCCCAGTATATCAAAGTTAGTTGTCATAGATACGATGTGTCTGTAATTGTGTACAAAGTTCTCCTGGTTCTGCTCTCCTCACCCAGCATCAGTTTATATCAGTCTTTCCAGGTTATTATGAAGTCCGTCTGCTCCTCATTTCTTAAAGCACAATAGCATTCCATTACGCTGATATACCACAACTTATTTAGCCATTCCCCAATTGATGGACATCCCCTTGATTTCCAATTTTTTGCCCTTTTTTTTGGAAGGGCAATTGGGGTTAAGTGACTTGCCCAAGGTCACATGGCTTTTGTGCAAATGATTCCTTTTCTTTCTCCCCCTGGTTTTCTGCTTTCATTCTGATCTTGGTTGTTGTGTTGGCTTTGTTTGTGCAAAAACTCTTAAATTTAATATAATCAAAATTATCCATTTTATGTCTTAGAATGCTCTGTATCTCTTATTTGGTCCTAAATTCTTTCCTTCTCCATAGATCTGACAGGTAAACTTTTATTACTTGGTCTCCTAATTTGTTTACATCTCACCCTTTATGTCTGTATCGTACTCATTTTGACCTTATCTTGGTATACTGTATAAGATGTTGGTTATACCTAGTTTCGGCCAAATTGTTTTCTAGTTTTCCCAGCAGTTTTAATCAATAGTGAGTTCTTGTCTCCGAAGCTTAGATCTTTGGGTTTATCAAACACTAGGTTACTGTGGTTGTTTACTACTGTGTATTTTATACCTAATCTGTTCTACTGATCCACCACTCTATTTCTTATCCAGTACCAGACTGTTTTGATGATTTCTACTTTATATTACAGTTTGAGATCTGCTATGGTTTGGCTATCTTCCTTCAAGTTTTTTTTCATCAATTCCCTTGTTATTCTTGTGTTTTTAAATTTTTAAGTTTTGTATGTTATGCTAGGGGTCTAAGTCCAACCTAACGTATTTAATTGCTAATAATTCAGTTAAAGTATGAATGTGTATAAGGAAACACAGTTCACACATTTCCTAATTTATAATTAATTGCTTTTTAAATTCTGTGGCTATTAGAATCCTTAAGTGCATAGTATTTTATTTTTCTTATTGATGTCTTTTGTTTTAATTTTACCTTCATTTCCCAGATAGCCTCTTCTACTAGAAAGCTATCCCTTATAACAAAGAATAATAGCAAAACTAACCAACACATCAACCATATCCAATGTTAAATGCAGAATGCTACAGCCAGTCTCCTGCCTATTCAAAAGGAGGGAGATTCATTCTTACATTTCTTCTTTGGGACTAGACTTGGTTATTATAGTTTAAAGCATTTAGTTAGGATACATTACTTAATCTCATATGCATATACACATGGTTTGGAAGAGGTACATCAGTGTATTGAAGACTAGAACTCTAGGGATAGGAAGCTGGGTTGACAGTCCAAATCTGAGACTTCTTTAATGAATGATAGGTGACTCCAAGCCTGAATATTTCTATGCAGAGTTCTTTGCAGTTGTATTTGGAACTCTCTGTAACCCAGTTTAGAATTTTCAAGTGTCTAATTGTTTCTGTGCTGGTCATATTTGCATAGGAATGAAAAGGCATTCAGAAGGAGGAATGGGATATTAGGTTAAGGTTGGATATAATGCATACAGAATGATGGTTGGGGTAATGTTAAGTAAGATATATCTGTTAACATTGCAGCCTCAAGGCTTCCTATCATACCTCAGAGATTCTGGACTACTGTTATTAACAGTGATTTATTAGAGGGAAATTATATAGAGGGGAAAAGAGCTTCAATTTTTTTCTCAAAATGCGTGCAAAGTCTATGGGATCAAACATCTGTGAGTCAATAGTGAGTCTGTTTGATACTCATAAGTATCCTGTTGGTAAAATGAGTAGTTTTGCCCTTATTCTTTGCAAATTAAATTGATTATTAACTATGTAAGGCTGGGTTGTTTTTTTTTTTGAGCAGCCAGGACAAGTTTTCTTAACATCTTTTGAGGAGAACTTCACAGTAAAAACATTTCTCTTTTCTTTTAAATAGTTATCTCAGCAAAACTTAAAGAAAATAAAAAGAACTGGTTTGGACCAAGTCCTTATGTGGAAGTCTCAGTAGATGGACAGTCAAAGAAGACAGAAAAATGCAGCAATACCAACAGTCCCAAATGGAAGCAGCCTCTTACTGTGTAGGTTTGCAAATATTTTGTTGAGTACAGTTGTTTAGCAGGTAATATAAAGTATAATCCTAAATGCCTGTAAGCATAAATGCAGCCTTTTTTCTTACTTCCTCTTTCTCTTTTCACTTTTCCTCCTCTTCTCTTCCCTTTCTTCCTCTTCTTTTCCTCTTATATTTCTTTATCCCTTTTTTTCACTCTTCTCTCTTGGCTCCTCTTTCGTTTTCCATCTTCAGCCTTTTTTCTCCTTATCTCCCTTCTCATACTCTTCTTTTTCTCTGTTTTCCCACAGGCTTTCACTTTCTTCTCTTTATATGTTTTAGTTGGAAGTAGTGGCAACAACAATTAGCCATTGTCACCATTGGGAATTGGAAGAATGATATTGTAGGACATATTCTCACCCTCCCCTCTTCATCTCCCTTAGAGGAGGGAGATGGCCTGGTAGGAAGCAGGCTTCCTCAATCTTTGTGTTGTTCTTAAGCATGGACACATTGGGGGAGCTTTCATTGAACTTCATTTCTTTTAATTATAAGATATCATATCTTTTAACTAACAGATTATGACTTTTTATAGCTTCAGCCAAAATGTCTAACCTATTATTAATTTCCTTAGAATTTATTAATTTGGGGAAAAAACTTTAATCTTTGGTTATCTTTGCCACAGTCTCTCAACTTACGTGGTACTCTAGAAGTTTAATTGCAAATAGATGAAAACTAATAAATTTCATTTTCTTTGTACATTGACATGTCAGCATAGCACTCCAGAGTCAAATTCCTCATGTAAATAATCTATCTCAGACTCTGGGTGAAAGGGTTTGAATTATTATGCAAAAGCACCAAATTATCATGTATATTGTGAGGAGGTTATACATTAATAAACAGCCCTACCTTGGAGTTTTTCTGGGGTTATAGGACTAGATCAACATTCTACGCAGATTGCACAGACTTAACACAAACGCACATGACTTGGTCGAAGTTGTACTGTAATTGAAAAGCTGAGCCATGACTTGACCCAAATCTTTGGGACTCCAAGTCCATTGTTCTTTCCTTTATGCCATGTTCCTTTTTAAGCACTGAATTGAGACTTATGTGAAATCTTTTACTTTACTGTAGGAACTATACATAACAAGGAAAGAAAGTATAGTCTGCGGTGGCTAGATCTAAATAGTTGCAGGCATGAGGGAGAACTTAATTCATCCTTTTGATGAAGTATAGCTATTCTGCAGTTAACATAAAATATTTCAAGGGCTTAGCTCATAAGTTCTTGTATTTTTTAGGCAAAGCAAAATAAGCATCTGAATTCTTTACATTCTTTACATATTCAGAAATTATACTATATTGTCTCTCCCACCCTCTCCCCGCGTAATTCATTTGGAGTAATTCAGAGATCATCATCTATGGTGAAATATATTTTCTATATGGAGGCGCAGGGTACATTAGATAAGAAAAAGTGTATTTGCTTGATTGTTGTTTTCTTTAGTGTGATGCCCCCAATGATCATGTATACATAAGAAATGCTTGTGGAGACAAGAAAGTGAAGAGAAGCAGGATGGCTCGTAGATAATCGCCTTGTAGTCAGAAAGACATGGGTTTAAATTTCTTCCTCTAGCACCTACTGGCTATGTGACCCTGAGCAAGTCTCCCAGGCCCCTAAACAACCCTAACGACTATACCTTGCTGAGTAATTGTTAATCTGCATATGTGAGAGAGTGGTGTCACCAGGAGTACCCTATAAATGTGAAAACTTAGGGCTAGACAAAAAAAAACTGAGGGACATGAAATAAAAACTCATTTTTTGCATGTGTTTTATCTATTAATTTTAAGAAGCTGCAGTAAGAAAGGTTTCACATAACCTTTGAAGGTTTTGTGAAAAAGAGGTAGGGAGAAAGTACAATGTGAACAAACATTTCAGAGCTTGCTTTTCCCTTTATTCTCTCATACATGATCATGCTCTCCACCAGTGTTTTCAAGAGTTGAATAGTGAACAGTATGAGGGAGGAGAATTGCTGTGCTTTCTTGGTCATTTTCAGTGTCACTTACAGTTCCTGGTACATACTCCACATACAATGAGCATCCTTCACTGATGGCAGCCTTTCAGAATATGGTGCTTTCTTTTTGTTGGTGATTGATCTACAAATGTAATTAGCTATAAAGGCATATAGAGTTTAGATATAGTCTAAATCTTTATAATACAAGCTGTATTTTTAAAGTTGTGTTTTAACATAGATATAAACTATAATTTACTTGTTCCAGGTCACGATGTGGTGTTTAGTGAAGATCGCATTTTTCCTTCAATGTTTTTCTCCTTTTAGAATTGTCACACCTGTCAGCAAATTAAATTTTCGTGTATGGAGTCACCAGACATTAAAATCCGATGTTTTACTGGGAAGTGCTGCTCTAGATATTCATGAAACATTAAAGTCAAATAATATGAAACGTATGTATGTAAATGAAAATTTATTTAACTTCCATGTGCTTTTTCATAGCCTATATGGAATTCTTCCAGACATACAAAACAACTTGTAATTGTAGCAAGCATGTCATTGTTTACTTGAATCTAGTTTTAAAAATAAGAAATATCTTAAGAAATTTAACCCATCTTAAGGAAACTTTAAAGCTCTAGATCTAAAACAGATATGCAAATGATTACTCAAAAGTAATAATAATCATAAGAAGATCTCTTGTATTCCCTGACTGAAAGATTTGTAGAATCTTCCTTCCCTGTTGGATCTGTTAAGATACTGTGAGACAAGTCCTATGTAAATCTATAGTCGTGTTTTGTCTTTTTACTAAATTAATCTGATTTATCTTGGTAAAAGATTGTGAGTTTCATGCTTGCTCACATTATTATGTATCACTGACAAGAATGGAGAAAATTTAAAAGTAGATTAAATGGTGACGTTTAAAATAGGTTATAAAAATGAAAATATTTGAAAACAAATTTTTGTACTTCTGCTATTCCTTCCTGGCCCAAAGAGTTTATAGCTTTTAGTCATTTATGCTTATGTTGCATCCAGTTTTTTAAGGTATAGAAGCCAGTGTAGATGAATGAGTAGTCAGGCTTATTCCATTTTTTTATTCCATATATCGTACATGTTTTGATGTTCACTGAAGACTAGAACCACTTATCTAAGTAAATTAATACAGTTTATATGTTTCCAATTGATGGATGTAATCTTATACTTTTTATGATAGACTTTCAGTAAAATATTTGAAAGATAAAAAAGACTTTTCTCTTTTCTGTAGTTGATGAAGTGGTTGTGACGTTACAACTTGTGGGTGACAAGGAGCCAACAGAAATCATAGGAGACTTGTCGGTTTGTCTTGATGGATTACAAGTAGATCCTGACGTTCTAACGAATGGCTATGCCACATGTTCAGAAGGTAACTAATGTGTACTAATGTAGTCACTATTGGTCACTCTTCTCCCAGCAAAGGGTAATAATAATACCTTTCAACTCCTGTCATTTTGTCACGATAACACAAATATTTAGTTGTTTTTTTTTTAAAACAGGTTGAAATTACTTTTCGTACTTTTTTCTCATGAATAGTTTCTTTGGATTGTGACCTGATTTAGTTTAGGCAATTTGGCTGCCCAACATTGTTGTTTTTGGTTCTAGTTTTGTTTTTAGCTTACTGTCTCTCTTTTATTATCATTATTGCTTTCCCAATCCCTGCATATGTTTATAGTCTAAGGTACTTAGTTTTATAAGTACCATGTAATGGCATTTAAGGTTTTACTTTTTAGCATTATGTATTTTTTTAAAATTGACTCTAAAATTGCCCTTTAAGTAGGGCAATAAGTAGGATTTTTGAATCAATTTCTGTCCAGACCTTATTAATTTATATTTTAGAATATTACTTCTTAAGGGTTCTTTAGGTTAATGCCTAATTAATGAAGAATTTGTTTATTCTTACCACCTTGGATTAGGTAATGAATTCCTTCATCATTGAAGTTGCTCAAATAGAGGTTGTATGATCATTTGTGAAGAATGTTGTAGAAGAACTTCCTATTTCAGATAGCGGTTGGACTAGGACTAGGTGATCTGTAAGGTCCTAATAAGATTCAGTAATCCCCATAAGAATTTACAATTCTCTGATGTTTTCAGTCTTTAATGCACTTTTATGTTTGTCATTTTTGTTACCAGTAATGGAAATATATTTATTAAAAGCCTTCAGTGTGTTATTACTTTCTATAAAATGGTCTGCTTTTAGCTAATACAGATTATAATGATATAAATGTCATGATTCTTTCTAAGTGACTGTTTCAGTGTCATGTTAACTTCTTGCATTAAATGCCTACATAGTAGCTGTCTCAGTAATATATGGTACCTGTGAATTCTCTTAAGGTTTTTCCCTGTACTTCTTTATTATTAAATATTTTCCCTAAAATAGATATTTTAAGGGTCCTAAGCCCTGTATAATGAAACTTATTAATGGTCTCTGTGACCAAAATTACTTTGCTTACCCAGGAGCTACAGTCATTAACAGTATTGTCAATATTATTATGTACTTTATGTCATCCATTTCAACTGCACTGAAGCCTTTTTTGTTTTTGGTTCTCAGCTGTTTTCTAAATAGTTGAATTCAAGCAACCTCCATATATGAGGTATTGCCGTATTCAAAATTCACGAGCAGCTTCTACATGCTCGGACTTTGATATGCCCTATTGGGATATAAAAGGGTAATGGACTAGATTTAAATTAAAACCAGAAGAAGCATGTTTTATAGAAGGTACATAGAAGATTTTAATTCTGTAGCCCACATAAATACAGTGTATCTCTTAAATGCAATAGAAAAACATTTTTGTTACATATAAATTATAGTAAGACTAGTTCTATTCAATGTGATTGATAAATTAAGTAAATTAACCCTCAATTTAAATTATTCAATTTGATTTAACTTTAGAATCTTGATCAAATATTAAAATATGTTTTCTATTGGGAAGATGAAGTGTACATTTAGGTTACACAGTATAAACTATAAAAGTTTTTGAAAGTAAGACTCTAATCTCATTGGTTTTTGTTTGTTTGTTTTTACTGACGATAAAGGTAGTTCACAGAGTGATGATTCCAGAACCAGGAATGATACAAGGTAAGATAATCACATGAGTGGTTACTGTTGGATTGCAGAACTAGATGAAAGAAGGTTAATATTGAAGCAATACAGAAAACAACTCTTAAGTCAGGTCCACACCGAATTATGTGGTAAATGAATTGAGTGGTAAAGATTAAAAAGGAGAGAATTTCATATAAATGTAGATACACTCTGAAAGACTTATGACTTAGCATATTGTGATTGTAAAGTATTAGAGTATGTTCAGATTTCTGTTTAAGTATTAATTAGTTGTTGATACCAAGTGCAGAAGAATAAATAAAGCAATCACTGTGTCCCAAGATTTAGTAAGGGGGCGACTAAATGGTGCAGTGAATAGAGCACCAGCCCTGGAGTCAGGAGGGCCTGAGTTCAAATCCGGCCTCAGACACTTGACACATTTACTAGCTGTGTGACTTTGGGCAAGTCACTTAACCCCAATTGCTCTCCAAAAAGCAAAAAATAAAAAAATTTTAAAAATAAAAAAGATTTAGTAGGAAAGAAAAATGGAAGTATTTTCTATGACACTTGAAAAGTGCCATTTGTGATGAAATAAAACTTAAAACTGAGAATATAAGTACAGCCAAATCAAAGAGTTATCAATTCTTGGTATTGGTTTGTAGAGTTACGTATATTTGTACCAGT
Source organism: Pseudochirops cupreus (assembly GCA_028627135.1). Taxonomy (NCBI): domain Eukaryota; kingdom Metazoa; phylum Chordata; class Mammalia; order Diprotodontia; family Pseudocheiridae; genus Pseudochirops; species Pseudochirops cupreus. Next base: position 279,366,230 of record CM053581.1, read on the forward strand.
TAATTGCTACTTGAAGAGGTATAACTGCATCAAGTCGATCTTATGCCATGAGATTTAGATGCTAAAAGTATCAAAGTTTTTCCATTTAATAAGTTTTCAGTGACTGTGTTCCATGGGGTTAGAAAAATAAGGAAAGGTCATGATTTTTGCATTCAATGTAGGGGAGGTTGTCATCTAGAAGGGGAAGAATAAAATCAGACTGACAAGAAAAAAGTGTTAAAGGTGATTTTTAGATTCCAGTGCTTCTCTTTATTTTTCCACATCTTGGCAAGCTATAAGTTAATGTCTTCTATTTCCTGTGAGTTTTGCAAAGCAAACTGGGATTTGGAGGGTACACGTTTAACAGGTAGAAGCAATTCATTGAGGTCCCCAGCTCTCCTTACCTTGAGGACTTCTTGCAGTAGTTCAATAGTATTGATAATGTATCTAGGGAGCTCCTTCATGTTATTTGAGACATATGTTGACATCTTATTTAGAGATTACACAATACTGTTGCAGTTTCTGAAACACTGCCACATATGGATAACAAGAATGTCACCTTTGGGCAACCTTTAGTGAGGTTGAGATTTTGTGCATGGGTTCCTTAGATATTGTCGGTAACCTTAGATGTGTAGCCCTATCTTGATTCTGATGGCCAAGAGATTTTTAATTTTAATTTTATTTTATTGTAGAATGACAAAGTAACTTCAGGCTATAATCAGTGTGAAAAGGTTAAAAAGGATTAGGTAATATATTTTATGATTTCCTCATGGGAAATACAGAATTTTGTTACTGTTTTATCTTGCTAAATCTGTTGTTGGCTTGTTCTCATACAAAGTTCATTCATTGTTTTATAGTACTGCTGGTCTAGGAGAACATAGCTGGACAATACTGATTTGGAGTAGTCATCAGGAATTCTTGTTTAAATGGATTATGTTTTTGGAGGAGCAGAGAAAAAGTGTCATCAAAAAGAATTAAAATATTTTTTATTCTAAACTTAAGCACCAAAAAAAGGGAACATTTCCATAAATGTAGCAGGATATTAAAAATATTTTATATGAGGCTATAAATTTCCATTTCAGACTGCTTTTTTAAAAAGTATGTAATAAATACTTCATGTTACTTTCAAACTTTCTACCTTTTCTTTGTTTCCTTCTGAACTTCCTTCTGTTTTCTTCTGTGCATTTTAAAATGTTTCATTGGAGTCACTATTGCCAATTCTCCCTTTTTCCTGAGAAGGTACTAAGAGGAAAAAAGGGAGAAAAATCTCTGTAATAAATAAGCAAAATAAAATAATAAATAAGTGAAATGAAATCTACACAGTGACCATGTCAAAAAATATGTTTCTCTTTTTGCATATTGAGCCTCTATCTCTGTCAGGAAGTAGATAACATGCTTCATTATAGGTCCTCTGGAAATAGGGTTGATAATTACATTGATCAGAGTTCTTAAATCTCATTGTTCCCCGCCCCCTTCCTTCCAATCCCCCAGTGTTGTCCTTGTATAAATTGTTCTCCTGGTTCTGCTTACTTCACCCTATATTAGTTCATACTACCAAGTATTATCTGAAGTGGTCTATTTTGTCTTATTTTTTTTTTTGGTTTGTTTTTTTGCTTTTTTGGAAGGGGGAAGGCAGGGCAATTGGGGTTAAGTGACTTGCCCAGGGTCACATGGCTGGCAAAGTGTTATGTGTCTGAGGTCAGATTTGAACTCAGATCCTCCTGACTCCAGAGCTGGTGCTCTATTCACTGTGCCACCTAGTCAGCCTGTTTTGTCATTTCTTATGGTACAATAATATTTGATTATCATGTATCACATTGTTTGTTCAGCTTTCACCCAATTGATGGTTACCTCTTCCTCACTTAGATTCTGGTTCTTTTCTCTTTTAATACTCCTTTCAGGATCTAGATTTTTGTTTTGCTTATACCTTATTTCCTTCCTTCCTCTTAATCCTTGGTTTCTTACTCCTGATTGTCTTCCAGTTAAGTTTGATGTATTTTTACACCAAGTATTATAACTGTGTATGTTTTCAGCCCTTTATGTCTGTTTTAGATAAGAATGAGGTTCGTCTGATGCCTGTTCCCTTCCATGTTTATAAACAGAACTCTTCTACTCATTCCAATTATGAGGAATACCAAGTTCCACCCCTTCCTCCTTTCTACACTATTCTTCCTTTTACCTTCTCTTTTCTTTCCTCTCTTAAAACCCCCAGAGAGGAACCAATGAATCTCTCAAGAGAGCTCAGCTTTTCTCAGTATCCTTTGGAAACATTATGATTCTTAAGGAACATTTGTTTCTTCTCCCTTTATTGTGGTATTAGCACTGCATCATTATACAGCCCCTTCCAGTTACTCAAATACATTTTCTTAGGTTTCTTTTGAATGAAGTACATGAAACTTCTCTATTCCTTTAAATATCTACTTTTTTCCATGTAGGATTATACTGAGATTTTCAGGGTAAGTTATTCTTTGTTGTAAGCTTCTATTTTTTTGTCTTTTGAAATATTGTATGCCAGGGGTGGAACCGAGATGGCAGAGTGAAAGCAGGGACTCACCAGAGCTCTCCCCCAATCCCCCTCCAAATACCTGTAAAAAATGACTCTAAACAAATTCTAGAGCAGCAGAACCCAAAAAATGACAGAGTGAAACAAATTTCCAACCCAAGAAAACCTGGAAGGTTGATAGGAAAGGTTTGCTGTACCAGGCTAAGAAAGGAGCGAAGTCTAGTGCAGACTGGCCTCCAGCAAACCCAGAGCAGCCCTAGCGGGACTGAATCACTGGCAGAAGTTTCCATACTTCTCAACCCACAAATGCCAAAGACAACTTAGAAGGTCAGTAGGAAAGGCCTGTCAGACCTGGGTGATATAGGAATGCAGTCCAGCCCTAGCCCCAGAAAAACAGGAGCAAGCCTTGGGGGTGACTGGATCAGCAGTGGTGGTAGCAGCATCTGCTTCTAGAGCTCTCAATCCAGAGAACAGTAAAGGAATTGAACAGGTGGTCAGAAGGAGATTACAGGGCTCTCTCTTTGCTAGCACTGAGGCAGAACTCTGTTGCTTTGTTCATACTTGAATCTGGGTTGTAGTCCTGGGGTGAAGAGGAGCACTGGCACAGCAGAACTTGTGGCAGCAGTGGAGAGGCAGCCTTTCTCATAGTTTTGGGGTAGAAAAGAGTACTTGTGGTCACTCAAAGACCAGAGCACAGGTCGGGAGAGGAGTAAATGCCTCTCCTTAGATCATATCACCTTGGAAGAACTGAAAACTTGCAGGTCCCTAGAAGAATCTCTGAAAACAGCTGCACAAAATCCCTGAAGCCTGGGATAGTACACCCTCCACACTGGAAGCAGAGCCTTACCTTAGCAAAGAGTTAAAAAGTCAAGTAGTAGACTGGGAAAATGAGAAAATGAGAGAAAAAACCCCACACTATAGAATCTTACTTTGATGATAAGGAAGATCAAAACATGTACTCAGAAGAAGACAACAAAGTCAAAATTTCTAACATCCGAAGCCTCTAAGAAAGATATGAATTGGTCTCAGGCCATGGAAGAGTTCAAAAAGGCTTTTAAAAATTAAATAAAAAAGATAGAGGAAAAATTGGGAAGAGAATGATGAAAAATCATGAAAAACAAGTCAACAGCTTAGTAAAGAAGATGCAAAAAAAGTAGTGAAGAAAATAACACCTAAAAAATAGACTAAACCAAATGGTAAAAGAGGTCCAAAAAGCCAGTGGGAAGAAAAATGCCTTAAAAAGCAGAATTGGCCAAATGGAAAAGGAGGTTCAAAAGCTCACTGAAGAAAATAATTCCTGAAAAATTATAATAGAACAAATGGAAACTAATAACACTGTGAGAAATCAAGAAATTATAAAACAAAAAGTAAAAGAATGAAAAAATAGAGTACAATGTGAACTATCTCATTGGAAAAACAACTGACTTGGAAAATAGATCTAGGAGAGATAATTTTAAAATTATTGGACTATCTGAAGGCCATAATCAGAAAAAGAGCCTAGACATCATCTTTCAAGAAATTATGAAAGAAAACTACCCTGATATCCTAGAACTAGAGGGTAAAAATAGAAATTGAAAGAATCCACTGATCACCTCCTAAAAGAGATTCCCCCAGATGAAAACTGCCAGGAATATTATAGTCAAATTCTGGAGTTCCCAGTTCAAGGAGAAAATAATGCAAGCAGCCAAAAAGGGGCAATTCAAGTATTGTGGAACCACAATCAGGATAACAAAAGATTTTAGCAGCTTCTGTAGTAAGGGATCAGAGGGCCTGGAATATGATATTCTGGAGGTCAAAGGAGCTAGGATTAAAGCCAAAAATCACCTACCCAGCAAAACTGAGTGTAATCTATGAAGGAAAAAAAATTAATATTAAATGACATAAAGGAATTTAATGCATTATTGAAAAAAAGACCAGAACTAAATAGAAAATTTGACTTTCAAACACAAGAGAACCATGAAAAGGTAAACAGGAAAGAGAAATAATAAGGGACTTATTAAAGTTGAGCTGTTTATATTCCTACGTGGAAAGATGATATTTGTAACTAATGAGACCTCTCTCATTATTAGGGTAGTTGGAAGGAATATATCTATATATGTATATATATATATATATATATATATGTATGTATATATGTATATAGACAGAGGGCACAGGTGTTAGTTGAATATGAAAAGATGATACCTAAATATTAAAGGGTGAAAGAGGAAGGTGAAGGAGAAAGGAAAAGATAGAAACTTTTAAATTATCTCACATAAGAAAGGCAAGAAAAAACTTTTTACAGTGGAGGGGAAGAGGAGGGAGGTGAAAGAGAATAAATGAACCTTATTCCCATCAAAATTTGCTTTAAGAGGGAATAACATACACATTCAGTTGGGTATGAAAATCTTTCTCACCCTATAGGAAAGTAGCAGGAAAGGGGATGGGGGGAGAAGGTGAAAGAAAGGAGGACAGATTGGGGTAATCAGAAGCAAAACCTTTTGACAAGAGACAGGGTGAGAGAATAGATGGGGGGGGATAGAATGGAGGGAGATATATTTAGTCTTTCACAATATGATTATTATGGAAGTGTTTTGCATGACTATACATGTGTAACCTATATGGAATTGCTTGCCTTCTCAATGAGGGTAGGTGGGGAAGGAGAAAGGGAGAGACTTGAAACTCAGAGTTTTAAAAACAAATGTTTAAAATTGTTTTTTACATGTAACTGGGGAAAAATTAAATACTAAACTAAAAAATTAATTACTAATTAATTTATATCAGATCTTGTATTATCCTGACTTTGTATTCGTGGTACTTAAGCTGCTTATTTTTGGATGCTTACAACATTTTTTTCTTTGATATGGGAACTCTGGTTATGGGAACTTTCCTTTTGGGAATTCTTTCAAGAAGTGATTAGTGGCTTTTTTTAAAAATTAAAAACATTTTGAGTTATTAATCATTTTTTCTTTCTCCAATATTCCCCTGACCAGTGGAAAAGAAGAGGAAAAAAAAAACCCTTGCAATACATGCATCATATAGTTAAGTAAAACATCTTCCCATATTGGCTATGTCTAAAAATATGTGTCTTAGTTTGTATATTTAATCTATCACCACTCTCTCAGGAGGTGGGTAGTATGCCTTATCACTGATTCTCTGGAATCATGTTAATCATTGAATTTATCAGAATTCTTAAGTCTTTCAAAATTGTTCCTGTTTTGAAATGTTGTTAATATTATAAATTATTTTCCTGGTTCTACTTATTTCACTCTGTGTTTGTTTATATCAGTTTTCCCATGTTTCTCTGAAACAGTCTCTTTTTTCATTACACACAGAATGAGTATTATATTACATTCAGAAACCATAATTTGTTCACTCATTTCCCACTTGATAGGTACTCCCTTAGTTCTTTGCCACTGTACAAAAAAGACGTTATAAATATTTTTGTACATATATGTTCTCTTCTGATTGCTTTGATGTCTTTCAGGTTTGGGCCTACTAGTTGTGTCACTATGTCAGAGGGTATGAATAGTTTAGTAATTTTATGGGCACAGATCCAACTTTCCAGAATGGCAGAATGTATAGCTCTACCAACAGTGCATTATTGTGGCTGTTTTCCTGTAGTCTCTGTAGCATTTATCAATTTTCTGTTTTTGTCTTTTCCAATTTGATGGCTGTGAGATAGAACTTTAACATTGCTTTAATTTGCATTTCTCTATTATTGTTGATTTGAAGAATTTTTTTTCAATATGACTTAGATTTCTTCCCTTGAGAAACCCCCCAGTTTTATCAGTTGGAGTGCTTTGTGGTTCTAATAGTTCTGATCAGTTTCCACTTGTGATTTCTTGAAAATACTTTTCAGGCTTTTTATTTTGAAATCATGTTTTTGAGAGGTTCCAGGGATTCTTTAATTATTTCTTCTTGAACTGATTTCCATGCCAGTTTTTTTTTGAGGGAGAGGGTATTAGATACATCCTGAATGTTCTTTTCTTTTTCAGTCTTTCAGTTTTGTTTTAATATTTCTTGCTTTGTGGTGAAATAATTGATTTCTGTTTTGTGTATCCTAGTGTTCAGGGAATCCATTTCTTGGTTAAGGTTTATCCCTTTCTTTCCTTAGTATTTATTCTCCTTCCAATTCTTACACCAGAGGTTATATTATCTCTTACTTCGTTCCTTTTAGGTTTTGGTGTTTCCCTTATTGCAAATAAGTTTTTTTTTTCCTTTTGGGTCTCTGCTTGCTGTTCTTAGGGAGTTAGTTTCTCCTTTTGTGGATCTCTAGAACTACAGTAACTTTTTGCTCTTTTGATTGGTGTTTTCCTTGACTTGCTCATCTGTCCAGCTTAATTCTTTACCTAGGGGTTTTGGTCAGGGCCAGGTTCTGCCTCCTATTGTACTTTTAAAATACAGTGGTCGGTTGGCCCTCCTTGTTCTCACTGTAGGTTTTTGGTCTGACCTCTATTTCCTGGTGGTAGGCCTCTCTGGATCTTCATGCCCTTGCTAGCATCTCAGACTGAGTATTAAGGATCTCAGAAACTCTGGAGCCAAAGGTGTCATGGCCTGAGTGTTGTGGTACCTTTACTCAGGGCTTCCAAGGTTTCCTCCCTAAGGCTTTCTGATCATCATTTTACTTTCTGAAAAGAGCTCTTTGCTACCTCCAGGCTACCCTGCAAATTAATAGCTTTGCTGGAGACTCTCTTTCCTATTACCCTCAGGCTTCTTTTGTTCAGTTCTGGAATAGGAAAAGTCACTTCCTGTGGTTTCCCATTGGCTTTCTTTATTATTTGGTCTGGTCAGATTTCAGAGTTGTGCTGTAGCAGGCATGTGGGATGGAGTGGTCTACTGCCTGTCCAGGCAGCCATCTTGGCTAGAAATCAGAAAAGACTTTTGTTCATCTTAACTTGGACATCGATGCCCATAAGGACTTGTAAGTTAGGTAAATATTTATTTTTCCCAAGTTGCTGCAACTTAGTTCAACAATAAATATAAAGAAAGTGATGACAGTGAGTTAACTTGGACCAGACAAGTAGGTAAGCAGTCACTATTGGCAACTATAAAACATAATTAAAAGCTCTAGAAGAATTATGCTACTTGGTAATGTCCTGGGATGAATGGTAGAATGATCATCAATCAGTCAGTCAGTCTTATATATATGTTTGTGTGGGTGGGTGTGTGTGTGTGTGGGTGTGGGTGTATGTATACACATACTCACACACACAGTGTTTTATAAATTTGCTTTACCCAGATTCTACTTTGTGGAAAGAATTCTGAAGGAAATCTGTATTCCAAAAATCCACCTATGTTAACTTTACTGTGCGGTATTGTATGTGCTCACTCTCTCTTTCCTCTCCTGCTTGGGACTCTGTGGCCCTACCAAAAAAACAACAACACCACACTAAAAAAACACCCACCCACCCCCACTGAAAGCAGAATGGATGAGACTGTTGTCACCACTGGTATTTGAGGGGCTTGGCTTGAGACCTCAACCACTAAGAGAACAGACCTTTGTCTTGCTCTGCCCACATGCCTGAGTGTTTGGCTCACACACATCTGTCTTCTGAGCTAGGGTACTGTGTGTATATGTCCCCAGCCCCTACGTGTTGCTTATTCTCTTCTGTCAGTGTCCCTATCTGACCTCCATGTTTCTGCTTCCTGTATACTTCTTCTTGATTCTGACCAGACCCCCACATAGCTGGCCCCAGCCCCCATGTGCTTCTCCTCTGTTCCCCCTTTTCTGTCCACAACCCCAGTGTGTCCTTGAACCATATGGTGGTCCTCTCCCTCTATGAGCATTCTGCCTCCTACTGTCCTTCTCTTCCCTCTATCTTGGGTGGGCAAATTCACATTGTATTAAAAACAATTGGGGCAGCTAGGTGGTGCAGTGAATAGAGCACTGGCCCTGGAATCAGGAGGACCAGAGTTCAAATTTGACCTCAGACACTTAACACAAAACTAGCTGTGTGACCTTGGGCAAGTCACTTAACCCCAATTGCCCTACCTTTCCCCTCCAAAAAGCAAAATTTTTAAATTTAAAAAAACCCAAAAACTTACATTCAAAAAAAAAATCACTTTATGTAGAAATTTGCAGAAGGGTCCACTTACATAAAGCAAGGAGTGTGTGTGTGTGTGTGTGTTTGCGTGTTGGGGGGAGATGGTGGGATAATCAGCATTAACGCAGGTAGGAGAGCATCAAGGCTTTTAGGGGAGTCAGAGTTTATAAAGTTCTAGAGCTCTTAAATTGTTCAGCTGGAAAAGAGCAGACCATTGACTGTAAAATGTGACACAAAACCAGAAAAAGATTGATTTGTTTCACCACTGACAAGTTACCATTGTTAAATATCATCATCTTGGTTCACAGAAAATATTTGCTGCTGTTAGTCATAATATAATATGAAACAATACTGGAAACGTAGAAATATATGTCTCTGTAGATAGGCAGGCAACTTAACCATGCATTTTTATACTATTATGTATTCCTCAAGAAGGGAATTCCCTACAAAAAGTTATCCAGTTGCTTTTTTCAGTTTGTTTTGGAGGGTATATTTATTATATCATCCCATATGTCGTGTAAGTGGGATTGTACAGATTTGCACATTCCCATTTACATCTTTTATTATATAACTTGTTGACAGTTTTTAATATCAGGTTTAACAAGACTAAATGATGCTATAGATTTATTCTAGATTCTATAGAATGGTAATGTTAAAGCCCCACTTTAATTAGTTTTCATCTGTTTGTTTTTTCCCAGCACTATACACCCATCCAAGTAAATCATTGTTTCCCATATTGTAAGTGGAAAAAGGCGCTTGAGGTTTAAAGATTTCCAAATATGTGAATATTGGTTTAGTTATAAGGTTTATTTCTAAAAATCACCTCTAATTACAGCCCTGACTCCCTCTTCTGGAGTTTCCCCCTTTCCCCTCAAATGCTGGCAGGCCTCTTAACTGAGCTGACTTTGCTTATTGGGGTCTATTGTCACCCATTGATAGTTCCCATCAAGAAAATTTACAGAGCAACTTTATTCATGTTTTTATTTTTTTAAAAATTGTGCTTTGTCTGTAGCATGAATTTAGCTTTGGTATCCTGATATTTTTCGTAATATACCTGAGTTGCTTGTATATTCCAGTTGTCTTCTGTTTTTAGTCGTTGTTAGATTCTAAGGAAGTTAGTACTCGAACTTCTAAAAGATTTTGTTTTTAGACAAATGCTGTTCTTAGATCCACATAGCATGTAAGTTCCATACTATATTTTTGTTTACTAATAGACCTCTGTTAAGTTTCACAGTCTGATATATGTCTGTTCATGTATGAATTTGTGTAGTACCTAATACATACTAGAACATAATTAGAACGCTTCTCTATGAGATGACTTTAGGAATAACATCATCCAAATTAGTTAAAATTTCAGAAATCAAAAAATTCAGAAATTGACTTCAAACAATGACATCATAGAGCCATACTTGCTCCAAGGGAAGAGTGAGTGAACCAGAATTAATTAGATTAGCTTCAGAGTTCTATTATAGTTTTATGTGATATATATTTTTTACTTATTTCTTCTACAAAGGAATCGAGAGCTACTAGAACGTAAGTATAATACAAAGTAGTCCAGCAACCTCTTTGCATTTAATTTTATAGTTATGTAATTCATAAACGAATAAGTTTGATCAGTGTGAAGTAAAAATTCAGGTATCTAGTTTGAGCTGCTTATTGTTTTTGTTCTGTTGATAGCTCCAACTTTAGATTTTATTTAGATTTTCTTTGATTTTCTAAGTTTTATTTTCATTCTTCTACTCAAAAAGGAAGTTAACATCAGTGAATTTAGCTAAGCCAACAGACATTTATTAAACACTGTTTGCCAGCCACTATAAGAATCTCTGGAAATAGAAAGAAAGGCAAGAGGGGGCGGAGCTAAGATGGCGGAGAGTAAGCAGTGACTTCTCCAAGCTCCCCAAGAATTTCGTCCTTGGGAACTCAAAAGTAAATTTGAGCGGATTTAAGAGTGACAGAACCCATTGGGAGACAGAGAGTGACAGATTCCCAGCCCAGAGAAGTGCCTAATCAGGTCGGGGCAGGGAGAACGGAGCATACAGGAGTGGC
>CM053581.1:279377283-279402051 GCA_028627135.1 Pseudochirops cupreus
TGAAACTCAAGTGATTGTGGAACTGAATCTTGTAAATTAAAAGTAAATGAGTAAATAAAAAAAAATTAAAAAATAAATAAATTAATTTAAAAAAAAAAAAGAAAGAAAGGCAAGAGAAAGTACCTACTCTCAAGGAGCTTATAGTCTAATAGGGCAGATAACATCAAACAACTATGTACAAGTAAGATATATACAAGATATATTGGAAATAATTACCAGAGGGACAGCACTCGTGTTAAGGGGATGGAGAATGGTTTTTTGCAGGCCATTAAGCATTTATTAAGTACCTACTCTGTGCCAGGCACCGTTCTAAGCACTAAGGATACAAAAAGAGATAAAAGACAGTCCCTGCCCTCAAGTATCTCACAGTCTAATGGGAGAGACAATAAGCAAACCAGTATGTATACATATATATAAATGTATAACCTATATATATATAGGTTAAATAGGAAATAACAAAGAGAGGGAAGGCAACTAGAATTAAGAAGGGTTGGGAAAGACTTCTTGTGGAAGGTGGGATTTTAAGGTGATTTAAAGGATGCCAGGAGGCAAGGATGAGGAAGAGAGCATTCCAGGCAGGAAATGCTGGTTTTCACCAGAAAAAAAAATACCCAGAGCCAAGAGATGGAGTATCTTGTTCATGGCACAGCAGGGAGGCCACTGGTTCAAAGCATGTGTGATGGGGACATATATGTATGTGTGTGTGTGTGTGTGTGTGTGTGAGAGAGAGAGAGAGAGAGAGAATACTGGAAGGGTTAGGGATGGAGTGATAGGCTTTGAATGCCAAATTGAAGATTTTGTATTTGATCCTAGAGGTGCTAGAGAGCTATTGAGTTTATTGAATATAAAGGTGGTATAATTGGAACAGTACTTTAGGAAAATAACTGATGATTGAATGAAGGATTGCCTGGAGTGGGGACAGACTTGTGGCAGGTAGAAAAATAAGCACACTGTTGTAATAGTCCAGGCCCGAGAAGATGAGGGGCTTTCACCAGGGTGTGGGGGTGGTGTCAGAGGAGAGAAAGGGGCATATTCAAGAGATGTTGCAAATGTGAAATCACCAGGCCTTTGCAACAGTTCCTATATGGGTGGTGAGAGGGATAGTGAGGAGTTGAGGATAACACTTAGGTTTGGAAACTGGGAGGATTTTTATGCCCTCCATGGTATTAGGGAAGTCTGGAAGAGAGGGGATAGTTTAGGGGGAAAGATAATGAGTTCAGGTTTAAATGTGTTGTGTTTAAGATAGCTAGAAAACATCCAGTTCAAGATGTCTGAAAGGAAGTTAGAGATGTTGTTGTGCAGAGAATAAGAGCGAGCCAAGACCTGGGTTCAAGGTAAATTTAGGTCTGGATTTATTAATCAAGCACATGACTACCTAGAGTGTAAACTCAAATCAGGCAGCCCCGACTGAAGGTACAAGCTGTGTTTAAAAAGGCTAAAACTACAATCAAGGAGGAAAGTTAGCATAAGCAATGACGTACAGAAGCCCAAAACAGCCATTGGTTAGATCTGTAGCTCAGGGCTACTTTGGGAATATGGCGCAAGGGTACCTTGTACCTTCCTGTGACAAGGGGGTCCCTCCTAGAACAGGTGGAGGATATAGGGTGGAGGGTCGTGGTCAGCTTCCCAGAACAGGGTGGAGGGTCATTGGGTAAGGGGGAGTGGGGAATAGCCAATTTCCCAGAACAGGCTGGGATCGTGTTCTGGGTAAAGGGGACCCTGCTTGGTCAGTGGAACAGAACAGGGTGATATTTTCATAAGATAGACTTGCACCGTAACCCTAGGACTGATCCAGGTACAGATTGCTGATTCAGAGAGAATATACAGCATGCTGATTCAGGAAGAAGGGGGTTAGGGAACTTCACCTTGGGCAATACCCAGGACTATGCCTTAAGCTGTTTCAAGCTATTACAGGGTGTAAGATAGAGAAAAAGAAAAAAATATAAAGGGGCTTAATGGTGGGCCACAATTCAGGTGGTGTGTAGTGACCTGTGATTTGGGTTTGGGTACAACAATGTCAGATTCAGGGTCAGCAGAGAGGTAAGGACAGAAAGGTAGATTTAAGAAACATCAGTATAGAAATGATAATTAAATCCATGGGAGCCAATGAGATCCCCAAGTAAAGTATTATAAAGGGAGGAGAGGACCTAGGACAGAACCATGTGGGACACCCACAATGAGCAGCAAGAGAAGAATGAGATGGAGCAGTAAGATAGGTAGCAGGGGAACCAGGGAAGAATAGTAATTCTGAAAACAGAGTGAAAATAGTATTAAGGAGGGGAAGATTAGCATTATCCAAGGCAGCAGAGAGGTCAGGAAGAAAGAGGTTTGAGAAAACTCCATGGACAGCTTTGGAGAGAACAGTTTTGGTTGAATGATGAGATCAGAAGCCAGATTGTAGAGTTAAGAAGAGAATGAGAGGAGAGGAAGTGAAGCTATCTATTGTAGATGGTCTTTTCAAGGAGTTTAACCACAAAAAGTAGAAGAGGTATAGGATGAGAGTGAGTATAGAAGGAATAAGAGAATTTTTTGAGGATGAGGACATGAACATGTTTGTAGGCAATAGAAAAAGAACCAGTAGAAAGGGAGAGATTGAACATAAATAAAGAGAGTAGGGATGACAGAGGGGATACCCCAGTGGAAGAGAGGGAATCCTGGGAATGGGAATCACTTGTGCAGTAGAGGAGTTTACCTTGGCAAGGTGTAGGGTCCTCTCTTCTTGTGAGACAGGTAAAGGAGGAGATAGTAACAGAATACTTCTGGGTGAAATGAGATGAGGGGAGAACTCCTAGTAAATGACCTCAATTAAAAAAAATTTTGTTTTTAGTTAAACATAAGACCAAGGTTCTCTGTTGAGTGGCTGGGAGGAAGGGGAGCCATGGGAAGTTTGAGCACTGATTAGCTGCCCCTGACTGATGAAAAAGTTTGGAAGAGCTGCTGTGGAGAATGGAATAATGAGTTGATAAGAGCTATAGAAGCATTGTTTAATAGCAGTGAGGGCTCTCTTGTGGTTGTTAGATCTGAAGAAAGCCAGGGAAGTTAGTAGGCAAAAATGAAGAGCGAGAGAATTTCGGATGAGGGACAGCAAGTGAAAATGTCTAGTCAGGAGATGGAGTTTCTGGTGTAAGTAACAGAAAGGAGGCCAGTGTCACAGTCACGTAGCATACACTTAATAAATGCTTATTGACTGACTGAATTACCTGATATGGTGGGAAGTTAGGGGTAAGATGTAAGAAGACTAGAAAAGTATATGAAAAGTAGCAAATTGCATATTTGATCTTGGAGGCGATAGGCAGCTAGTGGAGTTGCCTGAATAGAAGGGTGACATGGCTAATAAGCTTGTATTTTAGGAAGCTCAGTTTGACCGCTGGTTATAAGACAGATGGAGGGGGGCACTTGAGCTAGGGGGAGGCAATCAAGTAGTCCAAGCACGAGATGATGAGGGTTTGTATGGACTAGCGTGGTGGCAATATCAGAGGAGAGAAGGGGGCATATAAAGAGATTAATGTAAAGGTAGAAACAGCAGGACTTGACAGTTGATTGGTTATGGGTTCATAAGAGTAATGCATTGAGGGTGGCACCTAGCTTTTGGGACTGGTACTCTTAATAGTAATAGAGAAGTTTGGAAGAAGGGGGAAGGGTTTGGGGTAAAAGATAATGAGTTCAATTTGGGGCATATTGACATCTATTGTCAGACATCTATTTCTAAACGTTCAGTAGGCAGTTGGAGATACAAGTGAAGGTCAGCAAAGGTTATGGCTGCACAAATAAAACCTGAAGATCATCTGCATAGTGATGTTAATTGCATTCTTGGGAGCGGATGAGATCACCAAGTGAATAAGTATAGAGGGAGAAGAGAAGATGGACCAGGACAGAGCCTTGTAGGAAACTCATGGTTAGTGGGTATGACGTGTATGAAAAATCTAGTAAAGGAGCCTGAGAAGGGGCAATCAGATAGAAAGAGAACCAGGAAAGAATAGGGTCACAAAAACCTAGAGATGAAAGTATCAAGGAGAAGAAGGTATGAAAGAGATCTAGCTACAGAGAGATCAAGGAGAATGAGGATTGAGAAAAGGCTGTGTTAGATTTGACAGTTAAGAGATTGTTATTAACTGTGGAGAGAGCAATTTCAGTTGATTTACGATTTTGGAAGTTAGGTGCAGAGTTAAGGAAGGGAATGAACAGAGAAGTGGAAATATTGTTTGTAGATGGCCCTATCAAGAAAGAAGTTTAGTCATAAAATAGAAAAGAGATATTTGATCAGTCACTAGAAGGAATAGATCAAAGAGAGGATTATTTTGAGGATGGGGGAGATGTGGGCAAGTTTATAGGCAGTAGGAGTGCAGCCAGTTTTAGACAGAGATAGATTGAAGACAAGTAAGAGAGTGGATGTGGTAGAAAATACAGTCTGCTGAAGAAGACAGGATAGATTGGGATTATTTGTGCATGCAGAGGGGTTTGTCTTGGCAGGGAGAGAGGACATTCTTCATGTGGATGAGAAAGTGGTCGAAGACACCTTAGTCATGTGAGAAGAGGAAGTTCTCGATGGTCTAAGTTCTTTTTAAAACCCAGTTTCTATTATACTTTTTACTTTTCTATTATATTAGCTATGCAGTATGTTTAATTTTCCCCACATATATTCCTGAAAATCCAGTGTTTTGTCCTTTTCACTGATCAACCATTATTACCCAAGTTTTTTAGAGTGATAGAATTTTAAAATAGTTTTTATTGTTCTCTTCTGTTTCATATCTTTATAGTTATTCCAAGTATTTCTCCATTCCTCCATTTCCTGGAGAGCCAGTTGATATAATAAATAGCATTTTTTTAGAGAGGAGGGGGAAAAATAGTACAACTGATCTATACGTTTTTTAAAAGTCTGAAAACATATGCAGTAGCGATGATAATTATGGACCTTTTATGAACCTCCCACTTCTGCACAGTGGGGGTGGATCAGGCATGTCCTCTCATATCTTTTCATTCAAGTCCTGCTTGGTCTTTATGATTTTGTTATATTTACTTTGATTTTTTTTTTGGTGTATAGTTCTTTCAACCTACATTTGTTATAGTTCTGTGTATATTGTTTTCTTGGCTCTGTGTATTTCACTTTGTATCAGTTTAGGTAAATTTTTTTACACTTCTCTATTCACCACATATATCATTTCTTATAGACACTAGTATTCCGTTACATTCATGTACTACAATTTGTTTAGCCCTTCTACAATAGATGGGCATCTACTTTGTTTCCAGTTCTTGTGTTCAGTTGTTTTTCAGTTATGCCCGACTCTCTGTGACCATATTCGGATTTTTATTTTTTTTTCTTTTTTCTTTCTTTTTGGAGGGAAATTGGGGTTAAGTGACTTGCTCAAGGTCACGCGATTGGTAAGTGTTAAGTGTCTGAGGCCATATTTGAACTCAGGTCTTCCTGACTCCAGGGCTGGTGCTCTATTCACTGTGCCACCTAGCTGCCCCTTGGGTTTTTCTTGACAAAGATACAGGAGTGGTTTGCCATTTCCTTCTCCAGCTCATTTTATAGATGAGGAAACTGAGGCAAACATGGTTAAGTGACTTGTCCAGGGTCACACAGCTAGGAAGTATCTGAAGCCAGATTTGAACTCAGGAAGATGAATCTTCCTGACACCACTGCACCACTTAACTGACATCTTAGCCATCACAAAAAGTGCTGCTCTAAATGTTTTGATGTATATGGAGATTTTCTGATTCAAAGAGGTATGGACATTGTAGTCATTTTATTTGCATATAGAGATAGAATTTTAAGTTTAGATAGAAATTAATCAATCTAGATAGAAATTAATCCAGTCTGTTTTCAAATGGAGAAATTGGGACCCAGGATAATGGTCATATAGCTAGTTAATAAAGCTAAGGCTACCCTCCTGGCTGTGCACTTATCTTTTTTCCATCACTCTGGTTCTTTTCTTATTATGATGTTGGTTCTCCTATATATTCCTTTTTTACTTTTATCTTGTTATTTTAAGGATCAGTGTCCACTAGATCAGGATCTGTAGGTTGATCTCCAAGCTAGTTGTTTTCATCATTACTGTGTAGCTTACCATATTCTACTCTCTAGTTGGAGATTCATTGTAGGTGAGGAAAGTAGGCATGAACTCCAGAAAGGGTTAATTGACAATATATTAATAACAGATAATATTTATAGCATCTCATTTGATCCTCACAGCAACCCTGTGAAGGTAGGTATTATTATTATCCCCATTTTGCAAATGTACAAACCAAGACTGAGTGAGGTCAGCTTACTCATCCAGGATAATACAGTAATCAAATGTCTGAGAGAGGATTTCAACTCATTTTCACTCCAAGTGAAGCTAACTTCATGGCTAGTAGAAGAGCCCCTCTGTTACCAGCATTGTTCCCAAATTTGTGACTTTAATATTAGTTCCTATGCCCCTTATCTGTCTCCAGGTAATACTTTTTACGGCTTGTTGAGGTAATGAAAAATAGTCTATCCTCACAATTAGGTTTAAGGTCTCTTATCTTGTTTGAACACCTTGTATATGACTATGTATAAACTATAGTATGTATATATATACATATATTATGTATATGCATTTAATCAAAATCATTCAGCTTATGACCTGGCTTATATGTTTATAAGAATCCTTGTTTATATAAAAACTGTCCAAATATATATTGATAAAGCTAAATGAGGAGTCTTACCTGTAGAGATATAAGATTTTATTCCTGTCATATTTTGCAAGATTTGGAGGGAATTCCTTATTTTTTCTTTCTGTCCCTTCTCCCACACCTCTCACTTAGATTAAATACAAATGGACCTGAAAATGGTGAGGAACCAGGACCCAGTGAAAGTAGGAAAGTCAGTGGCAATAACTCTCCATCACTTACAAATGGAGGTTTTAAACCTTCTAGGCCTCCAAGACCTTCACGACCACCTCCTCCCACTCCTCGTAGACCAGGTTGGTATTATAAAAAGAGACATGAAGATTAGCGGTTAGTGATAAAACTTGATGATTATGACCTTTAGTTTAATTTTGTTCTACTTTAAGCTGTTCTTCAGGTGAGCATCAATAGAACTATTAATTATTATTTTTAGAGTGTTTTCATGACACTTTGGTTTCTTTGCATTTTTTTGACAAGGATGATCTTTCCATACACAATCATGAGATACTTGACAGCCTTTCCATCACTCTTTCTTGGGCTATTGAAATTTTTACAGCTAGTCATCCATGAAAGATGACAACTGCATTTGCAT
This sequence comes from Pseudochirops cupreus, assembly GCA_028627135.1. Lineage (NCBI taxonomy): Eukaryota > Metazoa > Chordata > Mammalia > Diprotodontia > Pseudocheiridae > Pseudochirops > Pseudochirops cupreus. The sequence goes on from CM053581.1 coordinate 279,384,527, forward strand.
CATGTCTTCATGGTTAAAGTGTAGATGGTCCCGTCTGTTAAGATGTACTCCATGGTTTTGGGTTCAGTAAATTATGTTGTACAGGGTATTATTATTCAGGTTCCATTTAGACTAAAAAAGTTTAAAAGGGGCTAAAAGGACTAAAAGTTCTCTGAGGTCCCTTCTAGCTTTGAGGTTCTGTAATCCATAACTTGGTGCAGTACCACAGAAGGTTAAATAATTGAGTCTGTTGCCTTATTTCTGTTATCTATCTTTAAAGTAGAATGAGTAAATGGCAAGTAACATACATTGGAAAATCCCAAATGATCACATTTTAAAATGAAAAGGGCCAGTAACAGTTTTTCCATTCATATCTTGATTTGAGGCATGTATAAGTTTGTACATCAAATAAACTTTCAGGTTTTTTTGTGTGTAGATTCATATAGTAGGTAGAGCACTGAGTTCAGACGGGCTGGTTTCAAATCCTGTCTCTGTTACCTTGGGAAAACAAATTCCTGGCCTTTGCATTTGTACTGTATGGCCTCTTTATTCCTTTCAAACTCAAGAATTATAATCCTACGATTCATTTTGTGAAGCTTTAGTCACATGCTTTTAAGTGAGTTTGCTTGTGTTTGGGCTTCTCCATCTTTTAAAAAATCAAAATTGCAGTCACAATTTAGAAAAAAAATTAAATAACACCTTTTAAAGTGACACCTTTTTAAATTTTCTCACCTAACCCATTTATAGCGTCTATCAATGGTTCTCCATCTGCACCTTCTGAAACTCCTGTGTCTAGTACAGAGTCATCACCTTCAGCAAATATGAGTGTAATTCCTGAAGGAGCAACAGCTGGAGCAGGAGTTCCTACCACCGTGGCTTTAACAACACCTCCAACTTCCAGACAAGTGCAGCCAGTAAATTCTGCTTCTCAGCAACTCAATACAGTTAATCAAGGTCCCCTTCCGCCTGGGTGAGTATCTTAACATTTTTAATTTATATTTTGCTTATATTTCTTCTAAAAGTACTATATAGAAAAGGAAATTCTGTTTTAAATAACATTATTGTTTAGTCTGCCTTTGAGTAGTGTCATCTACACCTTTGGGTTTGTGTTGAAACTGACCTCTGGCCACCCTAAATCATGAGGTCTCAAAGGGACACCAGGTCAAATGTGAAATTTCTAGGTGGGAATTTTTTTTTCTGTTGTGAGACATGATCCAAGGAGGGCTTCCATAGCCCATTCGGTGGACTGCTTTGAGCCTGAGCATCAAATAAATGATCCCTTTAACAATCTGAGTTATAAGTAAGTGAACTATTGATTCCCAGATAAGAGCAGTCCTCAAGGAATTTTTGTGGGGTCTCAGAGAATTCCAGGCCAATTTATATTTATATTATGTTTATTTTATTATATTTATTGCTCCAAGGGCAATCTGAGTTTCAAATTAATCCACCTGGGGGTAGAGTTAACTCACACTGCCCTGAATTTGTATCATATCTTCCTGGCTTACTGCAACCCTGGGAGGTGGGAGGATGAAGTGTTAACTCAAGTTGTCCCCAGTCTGCCTCCTAGAATCTTGGCCTACAACCCCTGGCCCCTCTGGATCACCAGCGTCAGCTTCAAAGAAAAATTACCACCCCTTCATCCTTATAGCCAAGTGGAGAGGACCTCAATACAGCAGAAACATCAAAGAAAGTACTACCCTGAGGATTCCTTTTCTGCTACTCATCATCCTTGCTTCTTTGCTGCCTGACATTTTTCCTCCTCTATTGCTTATCGTTCTTGTTCCTCTCCTGCTTATCATTCTTCCTCTTCTGCTGCCCATCATCTTTCTTCTCTGCTGCCAATCATCATTCCACTGTTGTTTCTTGCTCCTGTACTCCATGTTGCTGCCTGATGTACAAGCTACCCTATCTGCAGATACCTACATCACTACTGCTCACCCCACTGCTATTTGCCTCTAGGGAAACATTGTCCTCCTCTCTCTCTTAGTGCTGCTGGTGGCTTTCCAAGCTGCTGTCTGCAGGCCAAAGCGCCATCTTTATAATCCTGCTTTTGCCAGTACTATCTGAACTGTTGCTTGAAGGCCAAGGTACCCTGCCTGTGATCTTTCTGTTGTCAGTGTTATCTGAATTGCTGCTTGCCGGCCAAGGTGCCCTCCTTGCAATCCTGCTGTTGCCAGTGATGTCTGGACTACTGCCTGGAAGCCAAGGTGCCATCCTCACTATCCTACCATTGCCAGTGTTACCCACATTGTTTCAGTATTATCTGAACTGTTTCCTGTAGGCCAGGGTGCCCTCCTTGTGATCCTGCTATTGACAAGTTACCCAGACTGCTGCCTACAGACCTGGACACTACTGAACTCCCCCCTGTCCCGATGCTGTAGGTGCTGCCTGGGCTATCGCCAACAAGCCAGGTGTCACTGTCCCTTTTAGTGCCTGGACTGCTTATTGAGGTCCAGGAAATTAATGTTCTTTCAACTTCGTCATTTTTTCTGAACTGAGATCATTGCAGCAGATCTCACTTACCACTCTAATTGTCTCGGAAAGGAGGTCCAACATCTGATGCATCTTGGAGTCAAAGATTTTAAATAAACATTCAGTTTACTAAACAGATGTACAAGTGAACATAATTTTTCTCCATCCTTCACAGAAACATGTTCAGTGACCCTTGGTAAAAGTAGCCTGCCAGGAAGTTCTGTGAAGTCTCACAAGTTGCCTGCTCAGTAGATAGAGTGATTCATATATATGCATTTCCCACAACTGGATCCGCCTAGGTGAACTTAACTCACATTGCTCCAGATCTGAATCATAGCATCTTGACTTATAACAACGTCTGGAGTGGGGACAGGTAGGGGTTAGCTGCCTTAGGTCTTTTGGGGGAGGGGTGTGTGTGTGTGGAGAGAAATAAAGTTGGTTTCACTCATCTTTTTTTTTTAATTTTTTTTTAAAATCATTGACTTGTTTATTTACTTTTAGTTTATAAGATTCAGTTCCACAATCCCTTGAGTTCACTTATCACTCTCTTAAAGTAATCAGGGACATAAAATGTTACTCAGTAAACACAACAAAAATAATAACCTGCCCCATATTAGACCACAGACTTGTTAAAGGAAAGATCAGAGGTAAAAGGCTAGGTGAAATATTATTAATGGAAAAAAGATATGCTTATGTTTGAGACAACTAAGTCTTGAGCTATTTCAATAAAAAACTGATGATGAAGACTGGGTAATGAACAACAGACGTGATATAGACATCAGTTATAATTTCATACCAAAGTTAATCTGTGTAAATCAATTGCCATAGCAAGAAGACCAAAAGAATCCATAAAGCAGCCAAATGTTTTGACTTATTTGCAGCAAGGAGAGAGATGGAAGCCAAGGGCAATGCTGTATTAGAATATAAATTCAGATGTAAAATTTTATGAAGATGGATGATGAATGATTATGAGCATTATTGCTTCATTGAAACAGAGAGAAGCATTCGAAGGTAAAACCACTTTAAAGAAGGCTTGGCAAGGATACCAACTAACTGAAGTCACCCTGAGGATATGTAAGGACAGAAATGGAAGGAGGACAGCAAGTAGAAGATAAATGGAAAAGATCAGCAAAGATTTACAAAACAGACTATTCACCTTTAAGGACAGTAGAGCTACTACACTTGGATTTTAACATCACAGTGCCAGATTTACTTATAAGGGAGGTAAGATTGGCATTGAAGAGAACAAAGTCAAGAAAAGCAGCTAGATTGAACCATGAGTAGAGGAGACCTATGCTAGAAGTAACACACCAAGCTGTCCAGAGGGAAGATACCAAAGAGTTGGAAAAAAATCTCAGCCTTTTATTATAGTCCTGAAAAACAGTGAAGGAGAAGAACATCAGCAGTTACTGACCTTTTATACTTTGTCTTCTATACAAAATGTTTGAGACTCACTTATACATGAATTGAAGGTGTTTTTGGTGAGGGTATAACTGGGAAAGAAGCAGGCTTTTGCAAGTGATAATTCAACAATGAGCCACATATTTACCATTTCTCAATTTACTGAAAGATTTAGTGATATGAAGATACCACTTATTTTTTGTGGGTTATGAAAAACCCCATGTTGAAATTCACCAAATTTAATTCAGCTTATCAAAAAACTCTTCCGACAAAATGCCTCTCGTTCCATAAAAAATCATTCAAGATTCTCTGAAAAATATAAAAACAGAAATTACTCTGTTCTGTTACCCTCTGATCATAAACATCAGGTGATGCATAGAAAAGGAGACATATACTCTTCAAAGGTATTCACTACTGTGATTGAAGAGATCCAATAAAAAGTCCAAGTTGAAGAGAGATTCTCTGTAAATGTTGAAGTCCTCCAAATACTCCTGTTTGTGAGTAATAACATTCAGATAGCAACATGCCCTGGAACTTTGCAAAAACTACTGGAAGAGATCCATAACAATTCAAAAGCACTTGACCTATTCCATTTTTGTATTTTCCTCTTCTAGCAGCTAGGTTGGTGCTTTGCACAAGGTTGATAATAAAATGTGTTGATAAGTTGACATGACCATCCTCACAGGAAAGATATTATTCAGATTATAATATATGGATAGATGACCTAGAGAATCTATCATGGTGACTCTCTGGGCCAGGAACAAATATATATTGAGCTCCTGTTATTTGCCAAATATTGTGCTAAGCACTTTATAAATATCTCATTTGATCCTTAGAACAGTCCTGTGAGGTAAATGCTGTTATTATCCCCTTTTTATAGTTTAAGAACCTTAGGCAAACAGGTTAAGTGACTTGCCCAGGGTCACACATCCTAATAAGTATCTGAGGCTGGATTTGAACTCAATTCTTCCTAATTCCAGCCCCGGCATTCTATCCACTGGGACAGACAATTTAAATGGACAGTGGATTGGACCCAGAATTAAATAGGAAGAAGAGAGAAAGCCAGATATCTTCTGGAAATTGCAAAACCCCTATATTAATCAAAAGATTTTCCCAGAAACAAAAGGCCCATCTGTTTAATACTGATTCTACTAGTGTAGTATAACTGTGTGACATGGAACACAATAATCTTAAAATAAATGAAGGTGAATATCATATAGAGAGCAATGGAGAGAAAGCTTCAAGGTGGGTATGAGCAAGCTATGAATGTGAAACTTTGATGAATAGGCAGAAAAGATGATAAAAAAAAATAAAGAACTAGAATAGAGGTGGGGAACTTGTGGCCTTCAGGCTACATGTAGCCTTCTAGATCCTTAGGGGTGGCCTTTTCACTGAGTCTAAGTTTTATGGAACAAATCCTATTATTAAGAGGATTTGTTCTGTGAAGTTTGCATTCAGTCGAAGGGCTGCACTTGAGGATCTAGAGGGCCACCCAGGTTCCCTACCCCTGAGCTAGAATTTTTATAGCGCTTTAAGATTTTAAAAGTTCTTTACAAATATTACCTTATTTTATCCTCATAAAATCCTAGGAAGTAAGTGGTATTATTATGCTTATTTTTAGATAAGGAAATTGAGGTAAATAAAATTTATAACTTGTTAGTCTAATGTCCCAGCTAAGATCCCACCTGGGATCAGATTTGAACTCAAGTCTTTCTGTTTCTAGGTCTAGAGCTCTATTCACTCTGTTACCTTGATGTCATTAAAATTATGTACTATAGGAAGAAAAGACAGTCTAATTATATGGAAAGTGTGAGGAATAATAGATGAACCGCCAAAGTGCTCACCTACTATCCTTATGATGTCAGGAAAAAGCATGGCAGACCTTTAGTGTGTTGGATGAACTCCTTTGTGGTGACCTTAAGGGAGGACTTGGAATATAGAATGGATAGGCATGATTGGGTTGCAGTATTCATTGTTAGGAGGAGCATTAAAATCAATGACATCACATCCATTTGAGTATTGAATTTTGGAGTTTATCATATTAAAGATTGTTTCTCTCTGCCTCAGTTTTAAGTTACAACAATTGAATGGAGAGGGGGATAGAATGGAGATTACCAGGACAGGGTTTTGTGGAAGTAACATCGTGTGACCTTTTAGGACATTTGCCCTAAAGACTTTTATAGCTATGGTGTTTTTTGAGACTATAAGCATAGATAGTGTATCACTTTTAACATGTGCCCTTAGGCATAGTGAAATTGATGTGAAAGTCAAAATTATTCTATATCCTGCCAGATTGATGATTGGACTCAAGATACAGAAAAAGAAATATGTTTTCAGATGTAGTCAGTAGTAGATTTTGGTATATTTATTCAAATTTGTTTCAAGGAATATTTTTAATTTTTTGTTTCTAATTTATAGACTGAGTTAACAGGAAAAGGAGACTGGGTCAGGATTTCTACCCTGCATGGTCTCCCCGCCCCCTCCCCCCAACAACAGAGTGTCTTTGAAGTCCTTCCTCCCCCAAAAGAACAGAAGTAAAGCTGAAAAGAATCACATACAAGCAGAACAGTTTTGAAAATTGCGTGTTGAATTTATTATATTCTTTTAAAGAACTGTTCATACTAGAAATTTGCCATTTTGTGTATAATCCTTTTTCTCTTTGAAAATGTTTATTTGATATTAAGTTCAGGATTAAAGAAAAGTAAATTCCGTAAGATAAAAAACAAGCCTAAATTAGTTCATAATAATGAAAATAGCTCAGATTTATGACTCCTTAAGGGCTTGAAAAGTGCTTTCCTCACAATTCTTCAATGTAGGTAGTGGAAATATCACGTGGTTTTTGTTGGTTTTTCTTTTAAATAGTATTTCATTTTTTCCAATTACATGTAAGGATAATTTTAAACATTCTTTTTTTAAATAAAATTTTCAGTTCCAAATTTTCTCCCTCCTCTCTAAAATGGTAAGCAATTTGATATAGGTTATATATGTGCAGTGATGGAAAACATTTTCATGTTAGTCGTATCATATTCTTTTTAAATAAAGGGAGACTCAAGTCCTGAGGAGTTAAGTGACTTGCCTCTATTCTCGTTATTTTGGAAACCTTCAAACCCACATCTTTTGATTCTAATTATAACATTTTCTTTCCATATGTTATATTCCACCTTTTAAACTAGAGATTTAAAATATTTTTTAAAAATTGTTTTTGTTGAATTTCCTCTATTATGTCAAAAGTACTCCTGTTCCAAGAATCAGAGAATGTGGACTTGAAGTGATCCCAGGAGGACCAATTCTGTCTTAAGTAGACCTCTTGACCTGCATATATTTAGGATTGGGGGCAGGGTGAAGAGACAGAAAAAAAAATAACTCGAACTCACCTTTTCTTTGTGCGTAGTACATGTTGGATGTTGTGCTGGTGACCAGATATGGCTTACTGAAATCTCAGCTGAATTGAACTGATTACCCAGTGCTTGTACAGTAATGTGGAAGATAGAGAATGAAAAGCCAAGGTTCTTAATCTCAAGAATGGATAATTCTTTTTTATTTGTTTGGGTTTTTTGGTTTTTTTTTGGTTTTTGGAGGGGGGAAGGCAGGGCGCAATTGAGGTTAAGTCACTTGCCCAAGGTCACACAACTAGTAAGTGTTAGGTGTCTGAGGCTGGATTTGAACTCAGGTCCTCCTGACTCCAGGGCCAGTGCTCTATTCACTGTGCCACCTAGCCACCCCTGGACTATTCTTCAAGGAAAATGAGACCAAAAAAACCCAAAATAATGCTATGATGGTGCATAATAAGTACTAAAATTATGTAAAATACTCTAGCTATGTAGTATAGATTTAGAGTCTTGTGTACTTCTCTCGTGTACTTCTCTTCTGCTCTGTGTATGGAAATGCCCATTTTATTTGATGTTAAGTTTAGAATGTATAAATTAAAAAACAAAGTGCCATAGAAATTTTCGGGAGGCAGAGAACTTTTTTGATTGGAGTGATTATGGAGAAAATGACATTTGAACTAGACATCAGCTGATGGTTGTCAAAATGATTTATGTGCACTCTATGTTCATTTCTCATTTGGTCTTCTCATGAATTACCATGTGACAGAGAAATAGACCTGTTGAAATGTTCTTCCTGACAGCACCAGGACTAGGCAAACCATGGTCATTGTAGATAAAAATAGATGGAGAAGCAAAAAATTATGTGGTATTCATGGCTAATGCCACTTGAATTTTATATCAGGCTTCAGGAAATCTATCAATGGGTTTTCTGTACAGTGATAACAAATTTTACCCTATTCATGCCTACCTATCCTGTCCAATTTGTTTTCATTTTCCCAAATATGAGTGTGAGTACTTGGCGTCTTTACATTCTCTTTACATTGGTGGATACCAGTGAAGCACACAGGCTGTCCATAACTTTATCCCTCACTCTTGCTATAAGACAAGCCTGTCAGTTTTTTTCTTCATGTCTTTCTCTGATGTTACTTTATACTTTTATACCACTTGTGCATAATTATGTGTTTGTAATGTATTACCTGCTGACATGCATACCACATACACTTTCCATTTCTTTGTGTGATCTTCATTTTTAGTTCTTCAGAGATTTTAGTGTACCATGATTCTAAACCATATAACATAAGCAGAAGATATTGCTGTTAAAAAAGATGGACTTCTATTTCAGGGGAAAGCTTGAATTAATCAAAAGAACTATACAGTTTCCTGAAAGTAATCCAGCCCATTCTCTTCTTCCTCAATTCTGGACTCAGCTGAATAGCCATTTGTCGTTTATGGACAATAATGGACCAATTCTAATGTATATTCCATACAACTAACCGTCTAGTCTGAACCGTAAACATTCTTCATCTACTTGGTTTAAAACCTGTCTGTATAATTAGCCTTGAGTTTTTGGAGGATTATGGGTCTCCTGTAGGAAGCTCTGCACATCATAACTTGATATGATCAGCAAAATGTTAAACAGAAACAGGAGCAGCTGGAAGACCTCACTATTTGTAGCAAGAATTCTTAATTTTTTAATCTCGTTAATTCCTTTGGTAGTCTAGTGAAGCTTATGTATGGATCCCTTGGAATTTTTCTTCAAAATTCATAGCAGAAGGAAATGCTAAATTTTGGTAAGAGATTTTGAAAATAACACATATTTTTAAAATGTTATTGCATCTTTAGAGTTCTACTGTTTTGACAAATATAGGAGTTATTACCTGTTGGAATTATCATTTTGTTTTATCAATAAAAATTCTTTTTTAATAATCAAACAGCACAGGGAATCTTGTATTCTGCACACCTTTTAATTGGGTGTGGGTTGTAAACATAATCTACTGTTACATGTCATCTGTGGAAGTTCCCATTTCCTTTTTATACCTTCATCAAGTATGTTGTCCATATCTGTGAACATTATTTTTGTAAACATTTTTAGAGATTAGAGAGACATTGATTGAATAGTTCCTGGCATTCTCTAGATTGCCTTTTCCTTTTTTCTTTCTTTTTTCTTGTTTTCCTCTGTCTTTCCCTCCTTCATTTCCTTCTACCTTCCTTCTATATTTCCTTCCTTCCTACCTCTCTTCCTCCTACCTCCCTCCCTTCCTTTCTTCCTTCTTTCCTCCTTTCCTCCTTTCTCCAATCCTTCTTCCTCTCCTTTTTTATGTGGTAATAAAGATGTCTCATCATAGGCTTTTTCTGTCTATAATTAATCTATTCCAGTTGCTTTACTTATCTTTGTTTTCTTTCTTTTCTTTTCTTTCCTTTCTTTTTTTTTTTTGGCTCTTTTCTTTTGGAGGGGAGAAAGCAGGGCAATTAGGGTTAAGTGACTTGCCCATGGTCACATGGCTAATAAGTATTAAGTGTCTGAGGTCAAATTTGAACTCAGGTCCTCCTGACTTCAGGGCTGGTACTCTATTCACTGCGCCACCTAGCCACCCCATCTTTGTTTTCTTTAGTGCCGTTTTCACTTCTTGTGATACATCCAGGACTGTGATATTAGGCCAGGTGTAGTGGCTTCAGTCTTCTGAACGATGAAAAGATTTTGTTATATTAACATTTATAAATGTTTTCCATTTTCCATCTGCTTGTTGTCTTTTAAGTGTATCTTTGAATGCCCTTAGATTGACTTACTTAGTTAGATCACTCACCAAACTTTCTTCAAATTTGTTTTTCTCCCCATTGTTTCTCACTAGTTTATCAAATGATGTTGCTCATAATTTTCTACTATCCTTGTGAGGTTTTTTTTTGGTAAGTTTGTTTTTTAAACTAATGTTGCTCTTGGTTATATTATTTTTTTATTTGGCAAGAAGGTCTGGTGGCCTAGACCATTTCTAGAATCTTTTTTTTCTCGTTATGGCAGATGACATGTATCAGCTAGGCTTCTTTAGTAAATGGTCATAAATTGTGATGGTGTCTGTTCACCTATTTCCCTTATTTTGGTATCAGCAAATTGTTTGAATACATCAGGTTAGAATTTCTTAAACATGCCTAATGTTTTTCCCCATTTTCATTCAATTTTTGTGTTAACTTTGATCTTTGCTTTAGCAAGTTGGTATGAACAGAAAGGTAATTAGACAATGACTCTCACACTAGTAATGAATCATTTCCTGTCTACTAAAATAAAGTTGCTTTCATTTTTGTAATGTTATTTTGGGTTCCCACTATTCATTGCCCTTCTCTTCTTTTTAATCTTGGGGGCAGCTAGGTGGCGCAGTGAATAGAGAGCACTCACCCTTGAGTCAGGAGTACCTGAGTTCAAATGCGGCCTCAGACACTCAACCCACAAAAACTAGCCATGTGACCTTGGGCAAGTCACTTAACCCCAATTGCCCTGTCTTCCCCCCCTCCAAAAAGTTTAAAAAAAAAAGAAATTTATCTTAAATTTTTTTCAAGAAAATACTAATTCCTTATTATCAGTATAATGCTTCTGTATAGTCCACAAGTCTTTGGGCTTTCTCATTTCTTGTTACAGAATTATATTTTCTCACATTTTTTACCATCTTTCCATATGTCTACCTTTACATTATAGTTGCTGAATATCAAAGTACATGTTACTTGAACTTGGACTGATCTTATCTAGTTCTCCATAGAAATTCTCTTACTTCTTCGTTCTCTAGAGCAGATATGGGTGAATAAGCTAATTATTTTCATGATGGTCTTTTTTCAAATACTTACCATGAGTACTACAATATGAGATGGCCAAACAGCTCTTGAAATGATCTTTCTTGTTATCTTTCAGCACATTTAATAAAGCTGATTTCTCAGATCTCTTTTTTCCCTCTCCAAGAATAATCTGTATACCCTCATCCCATTTAGCTGCAGTTTCTTCCTGATTTCATTTGTAGAAAGAAAATCAGGATTTATAAGATTTTATTTCTCTAGTTATATGCTCACTGGTTGGTTACTGAGCAAGAATGTCATATTTCAGCTAAGTTAATATTTAAAGATGCACTAGGAATGATATGATGCTTTGCATTGTTTGCTCCCTTTTTTGACACTGTGCCACAGTCACTGCAGGAACAGAAAGGGACTGCACAAGATTGAGGATTATTTTGTATTTTTCTTTATTTCATGCGTTGTCATGATTAAAGTTATTCATCACCAAGTGGACAGGATAGTTAGTGGTCATGAGCCTTTCTATGCTAAGATGTGTCCTCCCAAAGCCGATGAGACTGAACTAGACTTGGCAGTTCACGTTCTAATGGTTAGTTGAGAAAGTGAAACATTTAATAGCTTTTGTGAAAAGAGGATTGCTTAGGATAACTCTAATTGTTAAAGTATATTTTTGTTAGAAATGCATATTGTTTTTATTTTAATTTTTGTATTCATTATCCAGAATTTCCAAAGTTTAAAAATGTGCTACTTTTTAATGAAGTACTTTGAGCAGTCTAGTATTTGGAATGTTTTTCTAGTATGAAACCACACTAGCCCTTTTATTTATGTGTGTTTAAGTTGGGAACAGAGAGTGGACCAGCATGGACGAGTCTACTATGTAGATCATATTGAAAAAAGAACATCGTGGGATAGACCAGAACCTCTTCCTCCTGGGTGAGTCTAAATAATGAAAAACTTTACATAATTTTTCAGAGACAGGAATTTAAATCTTTTGAAGTCTAACTACATTCCTATTAGTATTCATTTCTGGTCATCTCTTTCTGTCTCCACAAAGTTTGGAACATTACAAGAGGGAGGCAGGAATTTGATGAATGATTTTTATTTGTGTAATCTGTGACTAAGAGATTGCTTAGATCCTGGGCTTCTGTAATGACATATTTAATTTGTATCATCTATTTACTGAACTTGAAACCTTCCTTTGCTCTCTCAGTTTTATAATTAATGATCACATAAGGTCATAAAGGTCTTTACATAAAAAAACAATATTTTCCTGACTGAACCAAATATAAATGTGTTAGTAAACATGTTTAAGAGCGGGTCTCTGTGGACTCTTAAGTAGTAAGGCTTGCATAGCAAATGTTTTAAGTTTCACAGAACCAACATTTTCAGTGGTAGTGGTTCTGTATACATCACAATTAGCACTTCCTCAAGAAAAGATTTAGGGATTCCTGTTCTGTGGCCCAAGTGATATTCAGGTACATGTTTATTCTAGCTGCTTCACAATGCTGGTATTAATTTTGAGAGTTTTTCTCATTAGCTGGGAACGTCGAGTTGACAACATGGGACGTGTTTATTATGTTGACCACTTCACAAGAACTACCACCTGGCAGCGGCCAACGTTGGAGTCAGTTAGAAACTATGAGCAGTGGCAACTACAACGAAGTCAACTCCAGGGAGCAATGCAGCAGTTTAACCAGAGATTTATTTATGGGGTGAGCAGTAGTCTTTGTGCTGCAGGCTAATAAAATATCTCTCATGATCCCTTTCCCTGCATGTGTCAGAGTGATTGTAGAAAGTGCTAAGAGAAAAGCACATAAAAATAGTAACAAACTAAGTTCACAGGCAAGATCGTAAGTCAACATTTTTGTTGGTGTATATATATTTTAGACTTTTGTTGTTTATATAGATACAAACATAAGTAATAGGTTGTTTTTACTCTTTGTCACGTCCTGTATCTGGTCTTTTCTTCATTGGTTATATAGAAAATAGACTATTGGATTTGGAACAGTAGTAGACTACCAGGTGCTATTACTGAGTCATTTTGCTAATTTACTTCCCTTCCATCCTCCCTCTAATTTTTTAGTCTTTGTTATAAGGCATGGCTCTCTGGGTAGGAGAAAGAGGAGCAATGTTTTTGGAAGTGAAGTTAATATAAAAACAAAAGAATGTAAAAAAAATTTTTTAAATTAAAAAGATATTATCCAAAAAGGTTAGGACAAATTTGTTTCTTATTTTTATTTTCTTTTATTTTTTGCCTTTTGGAGGGTGAAGGGTAGGGCAGTTTGGGTTAAGTGACTTGCCCAAGGTCATATGGCTAGTAAGTGTTAAGTGTCTGAGGCTAGATTTGAACTCAAGTCCTCCTGACTCCAGGGCTGGTGCTCTATTCACTGTGCCGCCTAGCTGCCCCTATTTCTTATTTTTAAAAAAACAGAATGAAAACAACCAAACTAGGGGAAAATAATTAATTCTTAATCTAGAACAACCTTGTCTTAATTTGAGTAAGGGAAAACATTAGCCCAAAATATCTAACACTAAGTTACTAGATGAAATTTTTAATTATTTTTTTGCAAAGGGTAAACTATTTGGAGCTCTACTTTGTTGAAGGAATCTGGGAAGCTGTCTAGGAATGATGTTAAAGAATGGTACCCTGAGAACTAAGATGGTACAATAGAGAGGAGTCAACCTTACAGTCATGGAGACCTAGGTTGCAAGTCTTATCTCTAGTATATTCTGGCAGTGTCACCCGGGTCATTTATCATCTTAGTACCCCAAGACAACTTTCTAAGGCCATGAGGTAGAGAATAGTTGCTGATGGCCATTGGGATGATTTTCTCACAGGGATTCCCTTATACTGATAAAACCACAAATGTGGACCAAAAAAAATTAAATCTCAGTTTCAGAAATATATTTCCCTTCTTTGGTAAAGAATCTTTCCTTTCTGAAAACAAAGGGCTTATATTTAATTTTAGTCCTGTGGCATGTGCCAAAATATGTAAGTTATTTACCGTGTCATCTTTAGAGACTAAACCAAGAGATTAAAAACTTAGCAAAACATAAGTTCCAACAGATCACAGATCTTTTTTTAAAATTAACTTTTATGTTTATTTTTAGTTTACATCATTCATTTCCACAAGATTTTGAGTTATAAATTTTCTCCCCGTCTTTTCCCTATCTACCACCCCAAAACAGCGATCCCACTGTATATCCCTTCCCCAAATCTACTGTCTCTTATATCTTCCCCATTGTCCCTCTGACTTTCTGGTAGGTAAAGATGGATTTCCGTACCCCAGTGCCTATATATCTTATTTCCCAGTTGCATGTAAATAATAATAATAATACTAATAATAATTTTTAAAATAACATTTGATTTTTAAACTTTGAATTCCAGATTCATTCCCTTCCTCCTTTGTCACCCACCCTTACTGGGAAGATAAGCAATTCAATATAGGTTATACATGTGTAGGTATGCAAAACATTTCCATAATGGATATATTGTGAAAGACTTGACTATATTTCCCTCTATCCTATCCCGTCCCACATTTGTTCTATTCTCTACTTTGTCTCTGTCCCTTTACAAAAGTGTGTGCTTCTCACTACTCTCCCCCCCCAACCTGCCTTCCCCTCCATGATCCTCCCTCTCATCCCCTTACCTCCTACTCTCCTGTAGGGCAAGACACCCCAATTTTTTTTTTGCTTTTTGGAGGGGGGAAGGTAGGGCATTTGGGGTTGAGTGACTTGCCCAAGGTCACACAGCTAGTTTTGTGTTAAGTGTCTGAGGCTGGATTTGAACTCAGGTCCTCCTGACTCCAGGGCCAGTGCTCTATTCACTGTGCCACCTAGCCACCCCAAAAAGACCTTTTTTTTTTTTGCATTTTGGAGGGGGAAGGCAAGGCAACTGGGGTTAAGTGGCTTCAAGATACCCAATCTAGAGTGTATGTCATTCCCTCCCAAAGCCAAATTTCATAAGAGTAAAGTTGACCCGTTCTCTTTTGCCTTCTTGTTCTTCCCCGCCATTGTAACAGTTATTCCTTGCCTCTTCTATATTTCCTTCAACTATCCTCATACTAAGAAAAGTTTCATAAGTTACATTTATCATTTTTCCACGTAGGCATGTAAGTTCAACTTTGATAAGTTGCTTATGATTTCTTTTCCCTGTTTACCTTCTTATGCTTCTCTTGCTTCTTGTATTTGAATGTCAGATTTTCTATTCAGCTCTGGTTTTTTCATCAAGAATGCTTGAAAGTCCTCAATTTCATTGAATGACCATATTTTCCCCTGAAACATCATACTGAGTTTTGCTGGGTAGGTGATTCTTGGTTTTAGTCCTAGCTCCTTTGACCTCCAGAATATCATATTGCAAGCCCTTTGATCTCTTAATGTAGAAGCTGCTAGGTCTTGTGTTATCCTGATTGTGTTTCTACAATATTCAAATTGTATATTGGCTGCTTATAATATTTTCTCCTTGATCTGGGAACTCTGGAACCTGGCTATTATATTGCTAGGAGTTTTCTTTTGGGGATCTTTTTCAAGAGGTGAGCAGTGAATTCTTTCAATTTCCATTTTGCCCTCTGGTTCTAGAATATCAGGACAATTTTCCTTGAGAATTTCTTGAATGATGATTTCTAGGTTCTTTTTTGATCATGGCTTTCAGGTAGTCCAATAATTTTTAAATTGTCCCTCCTGAATCTATTTTCCAGATCAGTGGTTTTTCCAGTGAGATATTTCACATTGCCTTCAATTTTTTTTTTCATTTGTTTGGATCTGTTTAATAGTATCTTGATTTCTCATAAAGTTACTAGCTTTTGCTTCAGTCTAATTGTGAAGGAATTATTCCCTTCAGTGAGCTTTTGAAATTCTTTTTCCATCTGGCAAAATCTGCCTTTTAAGGCATTCTTCTCCTCATTGGCTTTTTGGACCTCTTTTGCCATTTGAGTTAGTCTATTTTTTAAGGTGTTGTTTTCTTCAATCAGGTTGTTGACTCTCTTTTCATGATTTTCTCGCATCATTCTCATTTCCCATTTATTCTTCCACTTCTCTTACTTGGTTTTCAAAATCCTTCTTAAGCTCCGCCTGTAATCAGTTTATATTTTTCATGGAAGCTTTTGATGCAGGAGTTCTGTGTTCCATGTTTTGATCCTTTTTGTCCCCAAAAAAGGAATCTAAAGTTGGATGGCTGTGCTTGCTTTGCTTCCTTTGCTTGCTCATGTTGCCAGTCAATTACTTGACTTTTGTCCTCTTTGCCACAATAGAGCTCTGCTTCCAGAGAGGAGAACTTTATCCCAAATAGCTGGGGTTTTTGCAGCTGCCAGAGTTATTAGGAGGCCACCATCAGCTTTGGCTCACTGGTCACACACCTCAGGACCACCACTCAAGACCTTCATCCAGATCCAGGCAGGTTAAGGCAAGAGCCATTAGCCTCTGGATGATCACTTGGCTCCCCTACAATCTTCAGGCCAGGAGCTCTGAAGCAGCCACATAGAGGTGGCTGCAGGACTGCTGCTTCTGCTGCTTCTCGCTCTGGGGGCAGAGGCCGGACCACACTCCATCCCCCCCAGATCCAGCAAAGTTCCACTGACCTTTCACTCTGTCTTTGGCATTTATGAGTTGATAATTCTGGAAAGGGCCACAGCTGCTGGTGATCCACTCTCCCGAAGTCCCTCCAGCTGCTGCTGATCGGGGCCTCCCTGGGGCTAAAACCATGGGCTCACGCATGGCTGGGCTCTGCTTTCAGCATACTGTGATGGACTGTTCCTTCTGGCTTGCCGGGCTGTCTTCAGCGGGAGATTTGTTTCTCTCTGTCACTTTGTGGGTTCTGTAGCTCTAAAATTTGTTTATTATAGGTATTTGAGGTGGTTATAGGGGAAGCACATGGAGTTTTCCTTCTTCTATGCCGCCATCTTGATTCTGCCCCCCAGATCACAGATCTTTAAACCCTTATATCTAAGCCAGAAGGAAACAATCCATAAAAATTTGAGAGAGCTTTTCTTACCATTTCACGGTACCTGCTCAGTAAGGGCATATAGTGTACTCTCTATGTGCCAGGCACAATGCCAGACTCTTAAGATGAAAGTTTCCCTGCTTATAAGATATTGACATGGTATTAGAAGAAATACACATATATATGGAATTATATGTAGGAAAATACAAAGTAATCAGGGACAGAGCTGTTGGGTGGGGATCAAGAAAGACTTCATATAGATAAGAGTGCTTGAGCTGAGAGTCTTGAAGGAAATAAGGGATTCTAAGAGAAGTTGAGGAATTCTAGTTCCTTCTGTGCCTCTGTTCTCATCTCATATTAGCGTCTTCACTTTTCAGTGATCATTCTTTTGAACACTGTAGTGTCATTATATTTACCACTTGCCTATCTTCCTATGATGGGCAAACAGCCCATGATAAAAGCCTCTTTGTATCTCTTTTCTTTCTTTTTTTTTTAAATTTGATTTATTAAATTTTTTTTGAGTTACATATTTTCTCCCTGTCTTTCCCCCGCCCACCACCCCAAAACAGCCATCCCAGTGTTTCCCCCCTCCCCCAGTCTATTCTCTCCTATGTCACTTTTTGGTAGGGCAGAAT
>CM053581.1:279402551-279460012 GCA_028627135.1 Pseudochirops cupreus
TCAATTGAATAGGAAGGGATGATATTTAAAAGGTGAAATTGAGAGGTGGGAAAGGAATATAATGAGAGGAGACAGGGAAAGACAGAATGGGGTTAATTATCTCATATAGAAGAGGCAAGGGATAACTGTTACAATGGAGAGGAAGAAGGGAATGAATGGGTCAACCTTACTCTCACTGAATTTGGCTTAGGGAGGGAATGACATACACTCTAAATTGGGTATCTTGCCCTACAGGAGAGTAGGGGGGAAGGAGATGAGAGGGGAGATGATGGAGGAGAGGGCAGGATGAGGGGGAGGGTTGTTAGAAGCCCACACTTCTGTAAAGGGACAGGAACAAAGTAGAGAATGGAATAAGTGGAGGGTGGGACAGGAGGGAGAGAAATATGGTCAGTCTTTCACAATGTGTCCATTGTGGAAATGTTCTGCATAACTACACATGTGTAGCCTGTACTGAACTGCTTGTCTTTCCAGTGGGGGTGGGTGACAAGGGAGGAAGGGACAGAATCTAGAGTTTAAAGTTCTCAAATCAAATGTTAAAGTACACACACACACATACACACACACACACATATAATAATAATAATTATTATTATTTACATGCAACTGGGAAATGGGATATGAAGGCACTGGGGTAGGGAGATCCATCTTGCCCTACCAGAAAGTCAGAGGGGTGATGGGGGAGGATATACGAGAGAGCAAATTGGGGGAGGGGGTATACAGTGGGATCGCTGTTTTGGGGTGGTGGGTAGGGAAAGGATGGGGAGAAAATTTGTAACTCAAAATCTCATGGAAATGAATGATGTAAACTAAAAATAAACAAAAGTTAATTACCAGGAAAAATTTGTACACAATCACAGACACATTGTATGTGTGACAACCAACCTTGATAAATTGGACTCTTCTCAGCAACGAACAGCTGTAAGACAACTCTACAAGCCTCAGGATGGAAGGAGAGATCTACATTCAGAGAAAGATCTAGAAAGACCAGAGTTTAAATAGAGACTGAAGCAATACATGCTAACCTTCTTTTTCATGTTTGGTTCTCTTTCTTTTTTCCCACTGTTCACTCCGTTGGTTACAACCCTTCTATACAACCAGACTATTGTACAATGTAAAAGTATTTGCAGATCCTATACTTGATTGCATACCACCATGGTGGCGGGGGAAGGGAAGAGAGAAAATTTGAAACTCAAGGGATTGTGGAACTGAATCTTGTAAACTAAAAGTAAATAAACATGTCAATGGAAAAAAAAGAAAAAAGTTAATTAAAAAGAAAAAAGAAAGTATTCCCCTATTTCTCAATTTTGTTGGCATATAACTGTGCATAACAGGTTCTGATTATTCTTTTTCTTTCTTCTAGTTTTGTGATTTCACCTTACTCATTTGCTACTTTACTCTTTTGATTTTCTGCTCTCTTTTTTTTAATCATATTAGCTCAAAGTTTATCAACTTTATTAGTATTTTCAAAGAATCAACACTTAAGTCTTTTCATTTCTATGAAGATTTTTTTTTTTAGTTTATCTATTTCTCCATCTAATTCATTTCCCACTAGCATGTTCTCCTGAAATTTCCTCAAGGTTTCCAGAAATCCATTTTCCTGAGAGATCACATCAACTTTGAAATTCACACCTTCTCAATAGCCCCTGCAGCTGGGGCCCCTCTCTCCCTCTGATTGGAAAGAGTAGTTGGATGAACACTGAAGAGCTCTTCCCAGATCCTCTATTTTTAAGAAGGTGCCCAGGGCAGTCATCTCATCACTTCTCACTTTGCTGAAGGACTTGATCATACCTCCTTCACTAGGAATCCACCTCTTTTCAGATTTTTTAAATGTGATGCCCTCCCCCATTAGGTTGTAAGCTCCCTGGGCTGACTTTGTATCCTCCCCACCGGGACTTAGCAAGGGTCCTGCAGTTAAATGATTAGAGTCTTATTTTTAATAGCTATTTTTAGGTGCATATTTTAGGTTCCTTGTTGGCTATTTTTTAAAATGCATATTCAGTTTCTTAATCTACTTTTTTTCTATTTTCTTAATGTATGTTTGCAGGGGCATGACTTTTCCTGTTGTTTTGGCTGCATCCCAGAAATTTTGACATGTTGTTTCATTATCATTTTCTTTTCACATAATTATCGATTCTTTCTATGATCCGTTCTTTGACCCACTCATTATTTACAATGTTAAGTGGCCATTTGGGTCCATGTCCTTTGCTTGTGGTCTCTGAAGCAATGACTTTTACTGTACTGTGCTCTACAGAGGATGTATTTACCATTTCTGCCTTTTTATATTTGTTTGCAGTATCTCTGTGCATACATGTCCATACATGGTCAGCTTTTGTATAAGTTCCATATAGCAGCTGAGGAATATATGTATATATGTATGTGTGTGTATACATACACACATACATATATATAATATACATATATTCTTTTGCAGTCCCATTTAGGAGATGTCATAGGTCTTTTAGTTCTAGTTTCTCCAACAATTTGTTCAGTTCTATATATTCCCTTTTGTTCATCTTTTAAAAATCTTTTTTATCAAAAAGTGAGGGACACTGAAATCTCCTTTTAGTAGTATGCAATTGTCTTTGTCTTCTTTGTAGCTGTTAATATTTCCAAAATGAATTTAAATGTTAAGGCATTTGGAACATAAAAGTTTAATAATGATATTGGGCTTTTGTCTATGTCCTTTTCAACATAACGTAGCTTCCTTATTTATTCTTTTTTGAATGTTTTTACTTTGTCAAATAGCATGACTGCAATATCTATGAACCTGAAGCATAGTATATCTTTTCCCAGGCCTTCAGTTTTATTTTGTGTATATCTGTTTTTAAAATGTGTTTCTTTTAAGCAACAGAGTATAAGGTTTTATTTTCTTATTAAACCTTTCATTCTTTAGCTTTATTGGGATGTTTAATCCACTCACATTTAAAAAGATGAGAAATGGGTTTATATTTTCCTTCATTTGTCTCTAATACTGAGGGATTTTCCAAGTTGGGATTTTTTTCCCCCTCTTCCTCTGTAAATATAGTAATGTGTCTCTTCAGTTACTTTAGCTTAATTTTTTCTTTATGGTAGCCCTATTTCCACTCATTCTCTTCCATGAGCCCATAACCCGTCCCCTTCCACTTGTTACTCCCTTTCTCCGCTGGATTTTGATGATTAACTCCTATTTCTTTCCTGTTTTTATCTGATTTAATTCTTCTCTTTTCTCCCCTCTCACTTAGTCAAGCAGAAATAATCTTCCTGTCTTCTCCTTCAACTTCTATTCATTAGTTTTTTAAATTGCATTTTCT
This sequence comes from Pseudochirops cupreus, assembly GCA_028627135.1. Classification (NCBI taxonomy): domain Eukaryota; kingdom Metazoa; phylum Chordata; class Mammalia; order Diprotodontia; family Pseudocheiridae; genus Pseudochirops; species Pseudochirops cupreus. The sequence goes on from CM053581.1 coordinate 279,405,842, forward strand.
ATGTCCTTTTCCAGAGAGGATTTCTCTCCCTCACTCTCTTCACTATCATTTTCTCTTTATGCCTACTCTATACTCTAATTCTCTGGGTCATGGCTCCTATACTTATTTAGTCCCTATCTTCTGTATTCCTCATGGAATTAAAATTTTGGGGTACTCATCCTGGGGTCTCTCCCCTCTATATAGTTTCTGCCACTGCCTACAGAATTTTCCCCAAGTCTCCCTACTCTATCTATTGTGCATCACTCCAAGAATTCCTGGGTACTTCTAACCCACAACGGAATTCCCCTTGAGATCCCCAATTATGTAACCCACCGGTGACCTTGGCCCTCTCCCTAGGTCAATCTCTTCCCCCATTTACCTCAAAAATCTCTTCCCTGTGTCCATGCCCTCCCACTCCTACCAGCTGCCTCTAAAGATTCTGACTTTTTCCCTGCTGAGGTAGGATGAGTTGTGTCTCCAACCATCAAATCCCTGCAAACAACATCCAGCACAAGTAATCCATCTCCTTTCAGAGAATATTTCTCCTCATCAGAGGACAGCATTTATCGGAAGGAGCATTTATCAGTGACACCCCTCCCACCACCAAAATAAGGCATCACTTTACAGCCCCATTCTATCCTTTTCCCTCCTCTCCTCTTCACTGACTTCCTGAAGGCTCTCTTCTTCCTGAGAGACCATAGTTGTTACCTTCTCCTTACTGCTAGCCCTGGACTTAAATTAAGCAAGGTACATACATCATATACTCCCTTTCATCCTTCTCCTCCCCTCCTCCCTTCCATGCACCCTCCCATTTTGTAATTCAGTCCCATCAAAAACACTGATTCACACGTAGGTGGTACCTAAGATTCTATCTATAATGCCCCAAACTCACCTCTCCACCATCCTCGCTACCTGTCTTCCACCTTCACTTCTGTCTCCTTGTATATATTTAGAAAGTTTCTTAATAATAGTCTCACTGTTATCACTGTAGCAGCTGCTGTCCTTGGTTGCTGCATTCGTTCATACCTTCTGCATTTCTGCTCTCTGAGGTGCAAAAACAAAAACAAAAAAACAACCTCTTCAAGTCTGGTTTTCTGAGAATATTTTGAACTCCTCTGTTACTGATCTTTTTTCATTCATGTTCTAGCTTAGCTTGCAAGGTAAGTCACCTTGGGCTGTATCTTGAGCTCCACTGTTCTTTAGAATGTATCACTCCATTCTGTCCTATGTTTTCTGGTGGAGCAATCTTGTATTACTGAAATTTCCATTCCTTTGTAATTGAAGGTCTTCCTCCTCGTGAGTAGCAGAATTTGGTGTTTCTCAGTACAATTGTTGATTTTAACTAATATGTGTCTTGAAATTTGAAACCTTGGTTTTGTGGTGTTTTGCTGTTGTTGCTGTTGTTTTTCTGGAGACAATCTATAGTCTTTCCGTTGGCATTTTATTTTGTTTTCTTTGTTTAAAAGTTCTAAGCAGGTTTTTTTTTCTATTCTTATATCATAGTGTTCACTTTTGATTTGTGGTTTTCTTTAGCAGACCTGTATTTCCTAAATTGTATCCACACATCCTGTCTTTAAGATTAAAATATTTGCTTGTATGGAAAACATGTTTTCTTTCAATGTTATCACTATTCTTCTCTTCTGCGAGAATGTCCTTCACTTCTTTGTATTTGCATTCCTAATCAGCTGTTCTTTCTTTTGAGTCTTTAGTGAGACTTGCCACCACAGATTCAAATTTTTCTATTCTGCCAAATTATTTCTGCTGCAGAGGCCATAAATTTTACTCTCAGAATTCACATTTCTCTTTTAAAACATTCAGGAACAGAATTTTGTAGGTTCCACACTCTCCTCGAAATCCACAGGGTCCTCTGCCTCCTCAGGTGTTTAATAATTTCCTTTGTTTTGCAGTTTGTATTCACAGATAACTGAACTCATGGTCTCTAGTAGACAACAGTTTCCTTCTACTGTCAATATCTTCCCTGTTGATTTGTCTGCTTATGCTCAATTGCAGGGAGCCAAAACATCTGATCCAGGATCCAGGCCATTCCCTGGGGCCAGCTCCGGGTTTTCCTAGTGATGCAGCTGCATGATAGAACATGCCTGATATCCTGAGATCCAGGGCTCTGCCCTGTTCTAGAATATTAGCCAGAGGATGTTAGCTCACTACAATATTACTGATACAGTTAGATAACTGACACATCCTGTATGGAAATAGATAAAGGAAGGACATGATAGCCTTCAAGGTCTGCCTGACATCACGGAACTAAACAGAAACATTTTCTGATATTCTAGTGATCGATAGCCACCTTCTTTCTTTGTCTTCTTGCTCTATAAAAACCTTGCTCATTGTCTCAATAAACGGACTGCTCTGACAGCTCCCACCCGGCTCATGTCTCATCATTCCATGCTCTCTCACATCTCTCCAGATGCAGGCATCACTTAATGTCTTTTGAGTTTTCTTCTTCCTGAGATCTTTGGTAACCTCAGCCTTTTCCCCCTTATTTTCTCCCTCCTCCTCACTTTCTGACTCCCTCCCTTCTGATGGTGGTTTCCCCGAGAGCTGGATCTCAAAACATCTCAGTCCCCTCCCACAGCAGACAGTTCATAAATGAAAATCAGGTCTCTGCTCCAAGTGGCTTTTGAGGTGACAAAATTGGATCCAATTGAATGCTAGACTCTCTCCCTCAGCCCCCATACACGGTATATAGTCCTATTCCCTCTGTTCCTCAGTTTGCTTTCCCAGCAATATAGAACACTGAAATGCTTCTTTCTACCTGGGAAAACTGCTGTTTACATTTTGGATCTTCATGGCACTGGGATGAAGAAAGGATCAAAGTAGAGAGCTAAACTCTATTACAAACCCAAATATATGACCTGCCTCATTCCCTCTGTTCTTCTCCTCTCCTCAATAGCTCTTCTGCAGCACAGAATGTTACCACAATGTTAGCTATACCAGCCCTAGCTAATTTCTACAGTATGGAGTTTGGATCTCTACACACTAAAAAGAGGGAGAGGTGGAGTCAGGATATGGGGTTGCATTCCATTGCATGCCTAAGGGTTAAGTCAGCTTTTGCAGTCTTGAAGCCAGAAGTGTATTGGGGGGTGAGGGTAGAAGGGGGAGGTAGGATGCAGAGTGAGCTCAAGTTCAGCACTGGTTCATGGAGAGTTTTTCATCTGTTTTGTTTGTTTTAGCATCACTGGGTCCTTGGTGGCCTAGATCAAGGAGGCAGTTAGAACTACTTTATTTCTGATGTGTAATTTCTATTTTGGAAAGGTCAGAGAGGTTGTGAAGATCAGAGAAAATATCTAGTTCTCCCAACTTGTTGGTCATATGCTATCTCACAACAACCTTTTAATTAGTCTCCCTGCTCAATTTTTTCACTATTCCAGTCCATCTTCTACTACTGCTACCAAAGTGATCTTTTTCTAAGGTAAAAAATCATTTTCTTCTACTACTCAAATTCCAATAACTATTACTTATAGGATCAAATGTAAATTCTTTTGTTTTCACATTTAAAGTTTTCCACAACCCAACACCAACCTTTGTCAGTTTAACTAAATTAGTCTTACTGTTCCTCATACATGACAGTCTATCTCCAAATTCCACATTTTTGAACTATCTCTTAACTTGGAATGCACTCACACTCTTCACCACTGCCTCTTAGAATTTCTAGTTCCTTCAAGGATTGACTCATTTTTAATTCCTCCCAAATTGTAAGCACCTTCTCTCTCAAAATTATTTTGTATTTGTTTTGCACATAATTTGGATATACATAAGTACTCCTCCTGAGAGTAAATAAGCTCTTAGAGGGTAAGAATTGTTCACATTTGTCTTTGTAACCACAGTGCCTGGCATACAGAAGGTACTTAATAAATGCTAGATAAATTATTATATATATTACAGTAGTACTTATATGTAGTATTATAGTAGTACATATTTTATGTAACAATATATATCACATAATGTATAATGATTATAATAATATTTATATAGCACTTTTAAGATTTTTTTTTTCTTTTTGGAGGGGAGAAGGCAGGGCAGTTGGGGTTAAGTGACTTGCCCAAGGTCACACAGCTAGTAAGTGTTAAGTGTCTGGGGTCGGATTTGAACTCAGGTCCTCCTGACTCCAGGGCTACCGCCCCTACAGCTTTAAGATTTGCCAACACCTCCACAGAATTCAATACTTTCTGAAGGATCTTAGGCCTTTATAAATATTATCTCATTTGATCCTCATAACAGTAGGAGGTAAATTATCCCCATTTCCCAGATAAGGAAATTGGAGCAGAAAGTAGTTTAATGACTTGCTTAAAGTCACACAGATACTGAGTGTTTGAGGCCTCCAGGTCTATCCACTGTATTCCTTAGCTGCTTTGATAAACAAAGTCATACTTGTCTAAAATGAAGCCTGTGAAAAATAAGCATTAAGATTTTTGTAAACCTCCCCCTCCAAAAAAATTAGAAAACTGGGAGAAGAACTAATCACATCAATTAGTGCCCTCAATTCCAAAAGGGGAGGAAGCACCACTCATTAATAGCAAATTCAACTAATTTAGTCTGCAACTCTTCACTAAAGACCTAGCTCAGGATGACCTTTCCCTGATATAACTGAATCCAGTGAATAATCATAATATAATCACATTATTACCCTAAGCCTCTCAAAATATATCATATGTTTAATTTATTCTTACATAAAAACAAATGAAAAGTCCAAAATCTGAGAACTAGAAGGGAATTCTGAGGTTATCTTGTCCAACCCACCCCCTTCAGAGATACATAATTCTGTATTTCCTGAAGGACCCTATTTCACTTAGATAGCTCTGTTAGGAAGTTTTGCTCCAGGTTAAGTTGAAGTTAGAGTCTAACTTCTACCCATTGGTCCTAGTTGGACCCTGGGCATTTAGGGATGGGGTAATCAGCCCTGCTTTATCTGGGCTTAAAACCTCTGGGATTTTTGTGCTGACATCTATCTCCAGGGTTAGCTAGATCTTTGTGGTTGACAGTGCTGAATTTTCAGGGTCACTTCTGGCTTCTCAGGATACAGTATTAAGTACCACAGAGTCCTAGACTGAGAGCTATAGTCAGCACACAGCAGTATCAGCTGGTACTCATAAGGTCCCTACCCTTGGGGCTTTCTCAAGAAAGTCCTTTGCTCTTTCTGTCTCTGGAAAGATCCTTGCAGGCTACATGTGTTCCATACCTAATTTTACTGCTATAATCTTTGAGGGGCTCGCTTTTGTATTGCCTATAGGCTTCTGGCTGACCATTTCGCACAGTTCTGGGGTAGAAGAAATCACTTAAGTTTCTAATTGGATTTCATGATTATTACGAAAACTGGAACAAAATTCAGGGTTTTGGTGGAGTAGATATCAAGGACACCTCCCATTCAGGCAGTCATCCTCACAGGAAGTCCAATAAGAACTCTAAACTGGTGTTTTAGTAGAACTAAAATCTCTTTAAATCCCTATTTGCCATTGAAAATTGCACATAATCTATACTGCAGTATATTACTGACCCTGAAAAAATCTGGATATTAATTTTCTTCTTAAACATTATCCCATTTGGCAAATGCTTAAGAAGGGTAAATTGAAGAAACAAGGAAGAAACACACAAACATTCCTTGCGAGTCTGGAATACAAATTTAAAAAGTTCTAATAGTTCAGAGGCAAAGTTGGAGGCCACTTACTTTCTACTTATGCTTTCAACCAAGAATTTGCTTAATTCCTCTACCATCAAATATTTGCTGAGAACAGAGTAACTACTATTATACTAGATGCTTTTACTTATTAATAGCAACACAGACAGAGTAATAGCAGCAGAACCAAAAACTGAGGATATTAAGTCTCTCTACATACTTCAACAATTACTTTTGGAAGCTTAAATGTTTATTAGTATAAACAATCATAAAGCTTAAATGTTTATTAGTATGAACAATCATAAACATATCAATTTCAATTAAATCACTGCAAACTTCTAGAATTTAACACTTAAAAAGTCCAAAGATTTAAAATTCTCTAAAAAGTTGAATATTTGTTGTAGTATAAACTTCTCATAAGTACAGCACCATTAAGCTAACTTGTAAATATAAAGTAAATGTTTCTGCTCATCAGCTAAAGGTTTAAAAAATTCTCAGAAATTCCCTTATCCATAAATGGGAAAAATGCCAATGTCTGCATTATAATGCTGCATTATAGTGATATGTGGAAAATGAATGTCATAAAACACCCTCCAACTTACAAGAAAAAAGAGGTATTAAAACGCTAGTTCTAATTTATTTATTACTTTTTTACGGAAAGTAAATGCCTTCTTTGAGTAAATTTTAGTTAATTTACTTTGTAAATTTAGTTAATTTACTTTGAGTAAATTTCAATTAAGAAAGATTTTTAAAACAAAACAAAAATATTAAAACAAAAGGAAAAAAAAATTGGTTCAAAATCCCAAGTATCACTCTCTCAGAATAGACAGAATAAAGACATTGCACTTTTTTACAATACTATTTCTCCTCCATTTCTTTAAACATTCTGACACATACACAAAATAATTATGACATGTTTCCACAAAAAAATTACATATCTTTTCAATACTTAATCTTAATATACTTAAACCTCAGAAATTAAATAATCTAGATAACAAAACTTGTAAAATTACCAATCTCTATTATCTAAAATGCTATAAGCACCTAAATTTGATAGGTTTCCAACTGCTTTCTATTTTGTTCATGTAATCTAGTAAACCACAGTATAATGTGTATATGTGTGTATACTCACACACATATATCATCCAGAGGGTGCTGAGATTGGGACCGTGGTCAAGTAAAATTTGTATGTGATGAAAAAATTGTGACTGCTTGGACTGGGCCATCCTCAATCAGTCAGCCGTTGTTATGCAAACAAGTAAAAGGGAAAAGCCTCCCTAGTAATGTGGTCCATTCAATTCCTGCTATAAGCTGGATGTCTTAAAATAAAAATTCCTCTAGACATTAATGCAAGACTTTCCTTTTTCAGTATTATCAACACCCTAATGGAAACTCTCCTTTCATACCTGGATTATTACACTAGTATCCCAAATCTGCCTGTCTTCAATTATAAAACTCCTTGAGGACAAGAACTGTTACCTTTCATCTTCGTATCCTCAACACCCAAAACAGTGCCTTGCACATACTAGACATTAATGTTTATTTAGTTCTTCTATTAGTTGAATCCATCCTGTGCTCTCCCTCTCAAAATTTTTCAAGAGACCTCCTCGCTATCCCCCTAAAATAAAATTCAAATTCCTCTACACTCTAATCCCTATGTTTCCAATCTTCCCATTCTTCTTTTATAAATCCTAGACAGACTAGTTTACTGGATGTGCAACAACTCTATTAAGCACATTATATTCCCATCTTTGCACATGCCTGGCCCCACCCTTAAATGCCCTCCCTTTCTTTTCTACATCTATCAAACTTTTACCTGGTTCTTTAAGATCCAGATCAGTATCTACTTTTTAACTCAAGATGCCTTACTGGACAATTCCAACCCATTGATTCCTCCCTTCCAGAATTCAAAGAACTTATCTGTGCCACTTATTTGTCATTTAATTGTATGTTGCCTTAAAACATCTCATGTATTATTGTACTGTTATTTGACTTTTCATGTGTAATTCTGTTTCTTATTAGACAGCAAGTTCCTTGTCAAGAACAGTAAAACCTATGAGTTTTTCTATTTCCCTAAGACCTAGCACAATGAATGGTGTAATAAGCACTTACTAAAAAGAATGTTATTTCCCACACGGCTCTATGTCTTAAGTAAAGGCTTCATTGAAGTTCCCAAGACTAAAGGCCTATAAGATCTGTCACCTGGGAGCAGAGGATTCCAGCAGAGAGAAGAGTCAAAAATCCTAGAAGCAAGGGGATGGGGAAAAAAAAAAGACTAATGTAAGGAAGACAATGCTGAGAAGCAACTGGGCACGGCATTCAGGGAGATGTGGAGTATCCCTGAGCTGCCAAAGTGTTTGACTGAAATTAAGGTAAACTGAGGCAAAAGCTCTGAGCATGATCAATTTATTAGCAAAGCACAATTTTGCCAATAAACAGGATCTCAGCCTCCTCAGCAAACTGACTCCAAATAAGAACTGACATAATTTTTATAGACAAATGAAGGAGAATACAAAAAAGAGAGCTAGAAGACAATGCAATTGGCTACGAAGTCAGAAACATAGTAACAATAAAATTAATTGATTTAGCCCACTTGCAAAAATAACTGATGGTTTATAGGTAACAGATTTCTTCTAATTGTACAAGGAAAGCTAGTGCTATTGTGTTTAATAGGTTTCTTTTAATTAAAGTGATTTATAGGGAAATAACTTTTAAACTTAACTAGGAAAAGAAAGCTGAACTTCCGAACCTATGAACTTCTTAACTTAATTCAAAGATACGACTTCAGTAGTTATACAAAATGTCAGCAGTGATACAGAAAAGATAGCTTCATGCTATTGGGGTAGTCTGGAGTAGTAAATCACACTCACACCATTCTGGTCCACATGGAAGGAGAGCCAGAGCTAAGGCTACTCAAAGCTGCTCTGACTAACCTACTGCATCCAAGCTAAGAAACTAGAGAGAATGTATTTTCTGCTGTGACAAGGGTGATTGAAAAGAGCAGGCAGTACATTTCCCCAACTGAGCATGTAAAGATTTTTCGGTATTCTTCCCAATCTCAAAGCATGAGTTTTCCAGGGATTTGTTTACTTCCCACCATTCACTTAAGGATAAAACTCTAATCCCTAGAGTGGGAAAGCCGATTCTTTCTCTATTCCTTTACTAATCATTTAATCCTAACTAAAGGTTTTATTTTTTAAAATGCATGTTTCTTGTACTGATTTTCTCATAAGGAGTTGTGACTGAATTTAGGTGATCACTAGGATGACAGTTGGAATAGAATGAAATACAATTACCATCCAAACTACTCCCACACTGAATACAATAATCTACGGCAATTTCAGAACGAATAGAAAATAAGTTATACATGCAAAGTTCCTAGCACACTGTACAAATACGCAATAAATACCTATTCAATGAATTAACCTATCAAAGTCAGATGACTCAGGATGAAAAGATCCAATCAAAGAACAGCATGGTTTAGCTGCATTTCCTTTATGAAAGAGGATGACCAACTGTCTGGAAGAAATAAAAGAATATATTTTATCCAGACTTTGTCAGCTGCCTGAATGATTAGCTGAGATACCTGAGTTAAAAAAAAAGTTATAGGTAGCATTTTGGGAGTTTATTTTTGTTGTTAAAAACAAATAATCTAGCATCCATATTGTCCCTTCTCCAAAGCAAAGAACAAAAAGTTGATGAAACATTAAACATCCTTTTCCCTTGAAAAGCAAATGTTATAACGGACACAATGTTTCCACAATGAGGTACCATTCATTTGTTATCAGCACTAAACACACTTAGAACCACACATTTACAAGGTACTAAATGCTTCTCCTTTAGGAGGAAAGAGAACATAACAGTAAAGTAAAAAGCAAATGAGGGAACTGATTTGAGTTGTAGTCAAGATATTCCAACTACTATAAGCTTCCTGAGGGCCAAAGATGGTTCTTTATACTTCTGTGTAAGGTAAACCAGCCTAGCTAGAGTAGCATAGCACCCTGAGGGAAAGACAAAAGAAACCACTTGCCAGATAAAAGCAAAACCACCACCTTGATTACCACTTTCTTTCAGACCAATATGGTGACAGTTCAGGACCCTGAACCCAAGAGCTCTGGGAATAGTAGTCTTCAGAATATCAACCCAAAAACCCCTGCCAGAAATTAGGGATGCAGTTATTCCAGTGAAAGGACAAGTCATCTCCACCAACTACTGACCAATTACTACCTGCAGAGCAAAGGCAAGCCAGTCTAGCCAAAGCATCGTGGTAGCCTGAAGCCAACAGCAGGCAGCATGGGCCAGGAGAATCAAACTACTAACCACCAACATCACCTCCCCTTAGATCCCAACAGGCCAGGTCCCTGAACTCAAAAGACTTGGTAGCACTTGCATCCCAACCAGGTCCCTCAACCATTGTCCTAGGGAAACAAGTCCTATGGAGATTCAACCTAGTTAACTGCTTCTGTCAAGTGTTGCAGTGCCCACCTCCTCAGCAAACACAGCTACTTAAGACCCAGAAAAGTTCCCAAAAATCCTTCACACTGTCAAATGATTTAAAATAAAAAACAGGATGTTATCAGTAGAAATGACAGTAAATAAAATGTATTACCATTTGCTCTGCTACTGCACCCTAAAAATTATGAGGCCTTTTTCAAAAATCTGACTTGCAGCTGAAAAGTTCTACATGTGTTTTCTCCTCCATTAGGTTGTGAGTTTGTTAAGAAAACTAGACTTTTTTTTTAGGAGTGTTTTACACATAGTAAGGGCTTATAAATGCTTTTTCATTAATTTCATTCATTCAGTCCAGACATGTGTCTAGAATAGTGTCTTGTACACAAACAGCACCAAATTAATACTTATTAATTTAATACCAAGTAAAGAAATAAGTTTATATTTGGAAACATAATGCCAAATCACTTGTTAACCTTTAATAGTGAACCCCTTCAATTGTGTCTCTTTCTGCTATGTTTAGAACCAGATTTAACATTGCACCTTGCCCTTAGGAAGTATGATGTAATAAAAATCCTATCATAAGGCAACTTTGTGTACAAGATGGTAACTGTATTCTTGAGTATCTACACAAATGGATACTATGGTGGGTATTTTAAGTTCTTCTAAAACTTTTTAGAAACTATTTCATCATAATAGCTACCTTGGGGGAAAATTTTATCTTGTCCCTTGTTTCCTACATTATCATATGGTCACTTTTCCCCATTTTCTCTTATCTTTTTGCTTTACCTACTTTCTGTCTTACCTCCTTCCCTCTTTATTCTCTTAGCAATTTATTGCTTCTTATTCTATCATTGTGGTGATAGAAATTAATAGACTAAGGTTCAAAATTTTTAGCTTTATCAGTTTATTATATTATATATTAAACAATACATATTATGGTATCATATGTCAGCTTATTATATTATTAGAGCATGGGTCAAAATGGCTGCTGTCCTTCTGATTGGCTTGAAGACAATGCTTCTTAGCAGATGTTTTAATGAGTGAGGGGAATGAGAATCACCTCAGTTCCTCCCCCTTCAGAAAATGGGATTAGTCTGCAAACAGAGAGCTGTGCAGAGCAGCTTTGGTTGAACCACTAGAATTTGGGTTGGGTGGGGTAATGGCTTGGGGGTAATGTTAATATAAAGGAAACTGTATTTGAGTTAAATGAGGAGTGGGTAAAGTCACAAAAGTGGACAACACCAGAGTAGAGATGCAAATTACAAAAACAAAGTCAAGAATTAAATGTCAAGAAGCTACCTAAAATAAAGGATGAGGATAATTACAAGACAAAAGCTTGGTATTCTTTTTTTTTTTTAGGGTCTTAACTCCAAGGAATTTGGCCTACCCACACACACACACACACACACACACACACACACAGGAAAGACCATGTGGATGAAAATGTCTATTGCTCCAATTTCAACATGCATTTGGATGGACTCCTATAGAACTTGTCCAACAAAATGTGTATCTAGGACAGACAATACATATGAATGAACATGACCAGAAATGAACAGGATGCTTTCAGAAAGCTGCAAAGGTCTTTTACTGACCCCAAGTTTCCCATGAAAGCAAAGCCACATTTTTTCAATACTATCATTCTGCCAGTGTTCTACATTAGCAGCAAGACATGGACTATCATCACTGCCTCTAAGGAACTAAGAATGAGTACCCTTAGGTAACGGAAAAGTGCATAGTCTATATGAACACACATAACCAACAAAGAACTCAAAGAAGAACAGGAGTAAAGAATATTACCAAAAAAAAAAAGAAAGAAAGGAAAAGAAGATGATTTGTCACCTGGTAAGAGAAGGGATTACAGTGAACAACCACAGTGCTCCACTGGTACCCTGCTGATAACAAGGCAAAGATAGAAAAGTCTCCAGCCCACCGGTTAGCCCCTCTGTGAAGAACTTTTAGGAGAACATGAACAAGTCACAAAAAAATGAGTAGGTATAAATAGGTTGCAATCTGCATCTTTGGAAAGAATGCCCAAAACTTTGACACCAAAGATTCATTTGAAGATTTTCTGGTACATATCTATATATGTACATGTCTCCCCTGACAGACTGTAAACTCCTTGAGGGCAAGGACTGTTTCATTTTTGTCTTTATTTCTTCAGTAGACAGAGGCTAGCATGTAGCAGAAGCTTAATAAATTCTTGCTAATCACTTGATTGGAGGAAAGTTAAAATAGATACTTTTCAGTTCCTGGAATGGGGTTCATACCCTTCAATCTAAATTCCTCCTTCTCCTCAAAACCCAATTAACCTTGAACTAATTGGTGGTGTTTCACACAAATATTAAGGAATGGCTCCCTAAGAACTGAACTGAAATATAAACACTGTGTTATTCAGTCTTCTTAATGAGCCCCTTTGACCAATGTGACAGGGCAATCACTTGGTAATAGTAAACTTTTTTCTACATAGTTGAAAATATATATAAGTAATCATTTGGGCTCACATCCAAATACTTTATACAGTCACTGTCTCTGAAGTCACTGTATTTGCCACTGAGTCCCACATGTTCAGAAATAAAGTACCTTTACATCAGCTAAAACTCAGAAAACAGGACAGGATTTCACCAGATCTCAAATTTGTTCTTTTCAAAGTCTGTGAAAAGATGCTTAGAAAATAATTCCCTAAATCCCCATAGCTGGTTTAGGAAGTAAAAGAAAATAATGGAAATGTACTACTTTATTCACTGCCTTGTGAATATAGCCTTTCTTGATAGTTTAAAAGCAAGAAGGCAGTTGTAGTTGGCTATTCTACATCATTAGAGGGAAAAAAATCCTACAACAAAAATCCTACAACATACACATAAAACCTAAAACAGAACTCTATCCTATGAGAAGGCAAGAAATATGGGACAAAATTAACAGGTATACTAAAACAAGACTGTCTTTGTTCTGAATAAATTTTAACTCTCCTTGAAGAAATGTGCCTTTTTGAGAGCTTAAGTTCACCTTGCTTACACACACAAGATGACTAATTTTAGAACCAACCTCTATCACCACCCTACAGAGCTGTGTTTTTATCTACTCTTAAGTACTTATGTCAAAATACGTCTTAAAAACAAGTTACACCTCCTTCCACACACACCACAACCATCATCATCATCATTATTATTATCATCATCATCCTGTTAGGCTTTCATTTCCACTTGTGTTGGTCTGCTGGTTTTTTTTAAAAGTCATCTCAGCTTCAATGACCCAAGAAGATAAACAGTGCAGAGAGGGCAAGGAGGAGGGCGAAGACAGAAGGCATAAGACTCCCCGGGGGTGAAAGGCAAGGGAACTGAACACCTCCTTCGAGGACAATGGAAATGAGGAGGGTTTTTCACTCGCTCCCTCCCTTTCTGGCGGGTGCGATTTGAAAGAACCCGGTGAAAGCTTTGCAGTCGGGAAAGCCTGATCAGCGCTAGAGTGAGACGTCCTGGAAATGAAGCCGCAGGAAGGGGGCGGGGACAGCAAGTGGGCAATATTCGCCCGCTCGCCCTCACTCGGGACGCCATCGGCCCCAGGGGGCTCCAGCCGCCCCCCACCCTGGCACGGCCTGGTCCAGGTGCCAGCGGGGGGCGGGGAAGCCGCTGCCTCCTCGCTCCCCCTCCCCCCGCGGCACACCGGCAGCAGGGTGCCCGGGGCTCGCGCCCAGGCACTAGCCAGCCGGGGCCGGAACGGAGCAGAGCCGAGCGGGGCGGAGCAGGACTGGACTCCGCTGGGCGGGGGGTAAAAGCGCCCCGCCACCTTCATTCTCCCCCTCTCCACCTCCTCCTCACACAACTTCCCAGCCCGGGGGGCGGGGGACTCGCAAGCTCCTCCGCCTCGCCCGTCCCACCGGCACCGGCGCGTGCCGCCGCCGCTCTGCTCTCTTGCCGGCCCCCGCGCCCGCCGGCCCCACTTGTCCCTTTCCCCTCCAGCGGACCGGGCCCGGCGGTGAGGGGGCTCACAGAACCGAGGGTACCACCCCTTCCTCCCCTCCCTCCGGGGCACGGCTTCGTCCCTGCTCCCCGAGATCTCCCCCTAGTCTGCCCCACTCCTATCCCAATCACCCTCCCGCAGGTGTTTACCGGTCTGGGGGGAAAGGGGGAGGCGGCGACGGCGGAAGCAGCTCCTCAGTCCCGCGGCTAAGATGGCAGCCACTCCCGAGCTCAGACCACTGCGAGCAGCCAAAGTCGGCACTCAACGCGCAGGCGCGGCCGCTCGGGAGTGGCGGAGCCAGGGAGCGGCCAGGACTACAAATCCCAGCAGACATCACGAGCCCCTCCCATTTCCCTGCGCGAGGTGCCAGGTTTGGGGGTGGGGCAAAGAGGAGTGGGGAGATCTGAAGCTGCTGAGTTCCTCTAGGTACCTCAAGGACAAGTGGTTCAGGTCCCAGTGATTTTTCCCTGGAAGCTCTAAGTGTGAGGTGGGCGCAGGTTACTTTATTTTTCTTAAGAGTCGCAAGTCCAGGCTTTGAGTTGTGACGCCGGCAAGTATTACAGTGCGACCCTGGGCAAGTCATGGTATTTGCCAGAACAGGTGATGTACTCATCTGTAAAATGGGTATGGTAACTCCTGTCCTTCCTATCTCACAGCAGTTCTGGGTAACAAGACCAGTCCTGGTAACAGCCCCAGCCCCTATACCCTGTCTGTGTCACATCAGTCTGGATAATAACGCTAGCCCTGCCATTTGGCAAATAAAGGAAAGAAGCATGTACGTTTTTTTTTCCGATGCTACCTTTCAAAATAAGAGTGGAGATCCATTGACTATCTAACTACTTAAAAATAATTACTTTTGTTAGAATGAATTAATCAGAACCTAGTACAGTTATTTACACCTTCTTGAATCAATCCAAGCCATTGCTTGCGACTTGGTCATGTCCTAAAGAAATTGTATAAAAAGAGCTGTCTCAAAATAAAAATTCTAAGAGTTTTTTAAGAAAAGAGAAAGAAAGAGTCAGAGGTAGGCATGAAAGAACTGATATTGTAGGAAGCAACCAACCAACCAACAGAAGGACAGAGAAGATATCCAAGAGGGCCATTAGTTCTACGAGCTGATTCTATTAGTGTACCTACCCCACCTACTCCGGGATCGAGGGAAGTACGTAAGGAAAAAAAAGTCTGCTCTCCCCAAATTCCTCTCCTGGTGCCTCTCTATGCACAGACACTATAATACACTCTATTTTTGTTGCCCAAACCTTTCCAGTAACGTGAAATTTGCCCCAACTGCCAAAGAGGCCAAGGGTTAACTTGGAGATAGATATAAATGTAAATTGAAGCAGAGCTCACTCTCTGCCTAAGAGTTGAGAATTTTCCTAACTGGGAGTGCTCTGAGAGATTGTCATCGAAACTTGTAATTTTTCATTTAAAATAAAGTCCCTTAAGTCTCAGAGAAGATAACTTTGTGGTCATCTTTAGTTTTAAAACAAGGTAATTATTTTAACAGTGTTAACAAGTAGTACAAGAGATGTTATATAGCAGAGTTTAGAATTTTTCTGTTTAGACCCAGAGAGCTGAAACAGTAGCAACAGATGGAAGTTGGGGAAAGGCAGATTAAGATCTAATATAAGAAAAGACTCTAACAATCAGTGATATTCAAAAATCTAATGGTCTGTCTTGGGAAATAACGATTTCCTCATTATCAGAGGTATTCAAGAAGGGACTAGATAATCACTTTTAATGAACGTAGAGGGGATACATGTGTAGGTTGAACTAGATGATGTCTGAGGTTCTTTCCATCTCTGAGTTTTAATGGATCTTCTCTTGATTTCACAAAGCAGCCACTTAAGGTCACTAGCACTCTGACATAAAGGAAAATGAAAAAGAAAATATTTTTATCCGTACTTTGTATCTACCTCTACCCCAGTGCCAGGAAGAGGTATACAGTGAATATTTAATAAATGTCAAATATATGGGTGAATGGGTAGTATTACTGAGGCACCCTGGCCCTTATAGCAGTCCTGTGAAGACCAGCAAATCTTTGCCCCAGATATAGGCAGGAACAGGTCCAAGAGTAAATCTGGCTGTATTTATAATAATAATGTCATTATTATTATAATAAGTATTTATAATATATAATTATAATAATATAATAATGTCAAATAGTTGACATTTATACAGTACTATACTGTACGTACCTTATCTCAGTTCATTAGATCCTCACAATGACCCTTGTAAAGTTGTCCAAATATTATTAACTCCGTTTAACAAAAGAGGACATTGAGAGACAGAGAAAGGAAATTATTTAGCTTACCAGAACTGGGAAAGAAACCAGATCTCTTGGCTTTTCCTTGCTTTTCTACTGTATAATGCTGACGCTTATAACACGAACCCAGGCTTCTGCCCAATTCATCCTCACTCCTCTTCTAGGTTAGGTTCTTTGTACCCAGAAATCACTTCTATCAACAGGCATGCACAGCATGCAACACATAATTACTTAATGCTACTTTCCCATCACAGTAGCCAAGGAGGTAAAAATGGGCTGGGGGGGTCAGCAAGAGACAGAGCAGGGTCAAATTGGCATCAGAAATGCCAAAGTACTTCTCTGGCCATCTAACCTAGAGGAGAGCTTTGGTGAAGAGTTAGGAATAGCTAAAGAAGGGAGGAAAAAAGGGAAGAGAAGGAGATGGTAAAGGAGATTGAGCATTTCATGGACAGGGGCAGCTAAGGAAACGAGAAAAAAGCAGAAAAAAGAAGACAAAGAGCATACACGGAAGCAAATGATTGAAAAAGAGCCAGATGCTTTCCTTGCAAAGTCCTGAGTCACACTTCCATTTCAAAACTCACCAGGAGATCTACCCTTTCAGCTTCCTACTCTGAGAGGCCCTTATAAAAGTCAGAAGGATCAAAGTGGGTGTGTGTTGGCTCTGGGGTCAGAAAGATCGTTCAAATTCCAGTTCTGCCTCTTACTACCTGTGTGATATAGGGCAAGTCATTTCTCCCCTCCCCATACTACCCACCCCCTTTCTGGGTCTAAGTTTATTATTATTGTTGTTGTTGTTAAATGAGGGGGCAGGGGAGGAAGTGATTACAGAAAAAGAAAATTCTCCTTCAGACTCTTGAGAGGCTCTAAATAAACCCAGGGTGTCTGTTGAAAGTGACATAAGGAGCTTAGCAAAGGACCAAGGAAGGGGTTATTATTTTAAGAGGCCCTGGAATGAAGAAACTGGAGAGAGACAAGATAGTTATCATGGTGACATCTTGTGGGGATTTCACAGAGATCCATGGGCCACAACAGTCATGCAGTACCAATATTCCAGCTCTCCCACAGACACCTAACACCCAGCATTTGACCTTTCCCTCAGTAGTCCTAGTTCTCAGTGCTATTTGGAATCATAGAATGCCAGTGTAGCAGTTTTCCTAAGGCCGTAGGGCACTTGTTAACAGCAAGGACTGTCATTTGTAAGCTTCAGATCCAGCATAGGGAAGACCTGCACATAGTAGGTGTTTAAGGAAGTGTTTGTTGAATTAAGGCTGAGGAAAGAAACTTGACTTCAAATATCTTTGGGGCTGTCATGTGGAAAAAGCATCGGACTTGTTCTACTTCTCCCCGTAGGGTGGAACTAGGAACAGTGAATACGAATTAAAGAGAGAGAAATTTCAGCAAGTCAAGGAAAAAAAAGTTCCTGTCTATCCGAACTGGAATGGGCTGACTCATTCCATTACTGAGGTATTCAGACAGGAGCTAAATGGCCTTTTGACAGGATAGTCTCCCTGCCTTTAGTCTTTCCTCTTGCAAATCTATTCTCCTCACAGCTGATATTTCCAAAGTACAGGTGTGATGCTGTTATACCTACTGCTCAAGAAATTTCAGTGGCTCCTTATTGTCACTAGGATAAACTGTAAACTCTTTTGATCAACGTTAAAGTACTTCACAATCTGACTCCAACATGGCTGGATTTCACCTAACTCCCCCTTGCCCCTGCTATATTCTAGTTAAAGGGAGGGAGGAAGAGAATAAGCATTTATTAAATATCTACTATGTGCCAGGCACCGTGCTCAATGCTTTACACATATTGTCTCTTCTTACTGATCCCCATACACAAAATTCTATCTTCTGATCTTTCCTCCTTGCTGAAAATGCTCTGGATCTTCTCTGCCTCTTGGAAAAGTGTCAAGGCTCAAGCCAAATGTCACTTCTTCCCCAAGGCCTTTTCTGATCACCTGAGGTTGTTGACACCTTCTGCCCAATAGACAACCCGCCCCCCCCCCACCAAATTCTCCCCAAATTTCTTTGAATTTGCTCCACATATACTTTGTATTTATTTATTGGAGTACAAGTCGGGATTCCCTCCTCCAGCCCTCTCCTAAGTAGAATATAAGCTCCTAGAGAACAAAGATTGTTTCGTTTGTGCCTTTTTCTCCCCAGCCTGTAACCCTAGTAGCTACTTAGTAAATGCTTGCTAAATTGAATTGATGCTGTGGAGAGGGTTCTTGCTCGGGCATAGTTTGGAATTCAGCTATAAGGTTGTGTCATGTTCAATCATTTCAGTTGTATCTGATTCTCTGTGACCCCCATTTGGGGTTTTCCTGGCAGAGATGCTAGAGTGATTTGCCATTTCCTTCTCTAGTTCATTTTACAGATGAGGAAACTGAGGCAAACAGGGGTAAGTGACTTGCCCAGGGTCACACAGCTAGTAAATATTTGAGGCCGGATTTGAACTCATGAATATTAGTCTTCCTGACTCCAAACCTAGCCCTCTGACCTCTGCATCACCCAGCTGTCCCCAGATTGTGTCATGCAGTGTTACCTAGTCCAATATCTTCCTTGAATACATGAGGAAATTGAAGAGGAGAAGGAAATCACTTGCCCAAAGTCACAAAGTAAATGTGTATGACAGGCCTGGGCCCCAGGTTTCCTACCTTTCAGTCCAAGGCTCCTTCTCTGCATTGTTGTTCAGTCATTTCAGTCATGTCCGATTCTTCATGACCCCTCTACTACAGCCCACAAGTTTCCAAGAGAAAGAATGCTAGATTTAGAGTCAGGATTTGGTTTTAAATCTTATCTCTGCCATTTCCTAGCTGTGTAACCTTGAGTACTGTTCACACCATCTCTCTGGGCCTCAATTTCCTATGAAATGGGTGTTGGACTACATCAACATTCTTAGTATTTGCTTTTTTAGTATTTTGATAACTATTTCAATATATAGGTTTCCTTGGTAATGCCAAGTATTTTATTCTAGACATTTAAAAATATTATTCAGAGAAGGGGTCCATAGCCTTCACCAATCTGCCTAATGGGGTCTATAACATACAAAAAATCCTGGACTAGATGCTTTCTAAGCTGTATGGTCTGTAAGCCTATGTTTCTAAGTGATTCATGAGGGAAAAAGATGGAAAAAACTGCTTTAGGTGTTTTAAAGTCTATTAGGCAGAGTGATGTTTAGGAAAAGATTTTAAAAGAAATTGCCCCTGACAGGATATCCTTTGGGTTTGAAAAAGGTATTTCTACACAAGACCTTTCTTCAAATTCAAAGTCAACCAGACTCATAAAGGTTCTACTGTGTATAGCACGGTGCAGGGAGCAATACAAAGTTTGGCTAGGATAGGATTCCCTTTAGCCTCTGAAGCTTATAATCTCGTAGGGAGAAAACAGAAACATAAAATGACAAATCTCTAAACACAACAGCATATGTAAGTGCATGAGAGAGAGACAAGCAGGGGCGGGGAGTCAGGAGAGAGAGAAAAGAGAGTATGTATTTATTAAGAACTTAGTATGGGCAGCGAGGTGGGGCATCGGATAGTGTCAGGCCCTGAGTTAGAAGACTCATCATCTTTGTGAGTTCAAATATGGCCTCGGATACTTGCTGGCTGTGTGATCCTGGGCAAGTCACTTAACCCTCTTTGCCTCAGTTCCTCTTCTATAAAATGAGCTGGAGAAGAAAATGGCAAACCCTTCTAGTATCTTCACCCAGAAAGAGTCAGACACAATTGAAAAATGACTAACACATGCTAGGTGTTGTGTTAAGCACTAGAGATACAAATACGAGGAAAAAAGAGAAAGAAAGAAAAGGAAAAGAAAAAAAAGAAAAAGAGAGTCCTTGCCCTGAGGGAGAGGTACAGACTGTACTGTGAGTTCATCCTTATTCCCGCCATGATGCTGACAGTACCTAATACCTTATATCCTCCCTCTGTCTAACCTCTAGCCAAGTGAGTTCCTTGAGATGGCTCACTCTGTCTGATCCATAATTGCAAACCTAAATACTTCAATGGATTTGTGATCTCACGGATACTGCTAGTCCCTCCGGCCATACAGCAACTTCTCACGACTACCCATCATCCCACAATGTGACTCTTGTCTGTGTCCTCCCTTGAATGTACTACAAAGACTCCACCCAACATTCTGGGAGCCTTCTTGGAACTCTCTCGACATTGAGAGGATATCAGTGGAATATGTGGATTGTCCATAAGTTATTTTTAGCTTTTGATACAAGACTTTTTATGATACATTTCTTGGATACATAATTAATAATGAACATTTCCATAGCACTTTAAGATGTTCAGAGATTATGTATGTTGTCTCATCTGATTCATTCAACAATTGTGAGATAGGAGCTATTATTTTCCCCATTTCATGGAAGAAGAAACTGAGGTTCATAGAGGTTGTGACTTACCCAAGGTCACATAGCTAGTGAGTGTCTGAGAGTCCATCAAACCCAGATCTTTTTTTTTTTTAAATCCAAGTCTTCTTGCCTGTAAGTTAGTGCTCAATCCATTAGCCCAGTATTACATCCCCCAGAGTGTCTGGCATAAGATCTAGTTAGACACCAATAAATGTTTGTTGAATGAACAAATGTTGAATAATCCATAAAGCATCTTTGACAACCTTCCTTCCTACTCTCCCTGATTTTCCCTGCTTTGATCACAGAATTTGGGTTAAGAAGCAAGATAGCAGAGTAGTATTAACTTTGTCTCTGTCACTGAGGTACTGTGGGATTTGGGACAAGTCACTTCATTTTTCTGGGCCTCAATTTTCCCATACATAAAATGGGAGAAGAGAAGGAGTTGCTAATGATCTTTAAGTTCACATTGATTCTTAGAAGTTACCTAGTGCATCCATAGATGAGGAAACCCATTAAAAGAGGCTAATTTATTGCCTGTCTTTAGGTTCCTTTTCTTCCCTGTCCATGTAGTCTCACCTTCCTAACAATCCTGTTTCACTTTCCCAACACTTATCCTTAGGACCTCCCTACCTGCTTGTTTCTATAACTGCTAACTTTTACAAGTTCCTTAGACAGCAAGGAGATCAAATCAATCAATACTTAAAGAAATTAATTCAGGCCATTATTCACTGGAAGGTCCAATACTGAAAGCTGAAGCTTAAATACTTTGGCCACATAGTGGGAAGTTGGGATACAATGGAAAAGGCTCTGATGTTGAGATAGATTGAAAGCAAAAGGAAAAGGGAACAGCAGAAGATGAGATGGATAGATAGTGTCATGGAAACAACAAACATGGCCTTGGACAGACCTCAAGAGAGAATGGAATAGAAGGGCCTGGTGTGCTATGGTCCACTGGATCACAAAAAGCTGGACACAACAGAAGACTAACCAACAGCAAATGTAACCTTTTCCTTATGTGGGGAGGCAAGGTATGCCCTCTTGGTCCCAAGGCCCTTTTTTTTTTTTTTACCTTACAGAAACTCTCAAGCAGGAGGAACAGGTAGAGATGTATGGTGTACCCAGAGTAAGCAGACAAGTCTCCTCTCTGACACTTTATGCACAATGCAGAATGGAGGGATGTCACAAGGGAGGGCCTACCAGTCAGCCCTGATGCATCACAATTACAGAGGAGTGCCCCCAAGGGCTGAGCACAGGGCAGACCCTACTGCAGGGATCCCCAGAAAGGGGTCTCACCTCCCCACGACCCCCACAAAAAGTTTGTATCCAGATTAAATCAAGAGCCATAGAACAGGATATGTGGAATGGGGTTCCGGGAATATGGTTTGGGTTCGTTCGGGTTTTTTTGGTGACCAGGAGAGATCCTAAGTGTTCATGAAATGCAGGTCAGTCATAGGTCTTTTTTTTTGCCTTTTTTTCTTTTTCTTTTTTCTTCAGCAACATAGAAGAGCCCACCCTTCCTTCCCCACTTCTGTCCTCTTTTTACAAAATGACCAAATTCTGAATGTCCAGGTTCAAAATAATTGTCTTGTTTCATCCTAAACCTAAACCTAGGTTTTCTTCCTCTTTTTCTGAGTCACTGTGTGACCTTGGGTAAATCATTTCCCCTTCACTGGACCTCACTTTCCACCTCTTTCAAATGAAAGTGAAGAGAAAAAGGGATGGACTATAGATGGCCTCTAAGGTTCTTTTCAGCTCTCACAGCCTTAAATTAATCCTTGTTTCATGGTTAATATGCAATAGTATCCTATCATTCTGAACATCAAGTCTTATTGTATAGGACCTTGAGAAGTAAAATATTGGACTGAATGTATACTGAGTATCTTGGGAAAGTTTCCTCTATGGATCTCTGCATAATTGGCAGGTCTGCCACTAAGGTTTTCCCCAGTGGAATGTGCTTCATAAAGTTTCAAAAGAACTATTTTCATGCTTCATTGAAAAAAATAGCTTCCCTCCCCCCCCCCATTTTTATTTTCTCTGCCAAATAGTTATCGGACTCTTGGGGCCATTTGAGTCCCCCACCACCATGACCAGAATGTCTGCAGCCAATGTCTGCAGAATAGAAATGTCTAGCAGTATAGAAATAATAAAGGAGGGAGATGAAGAGATAGTCCCTCCTCCCTTCCCTACCTTATGCTTCCTAACTTTTTGCAGGAAACTGAGGATGGCCCTTAACCAGTGTTATAGAAGCTGCAGCTGAGGCCCAGATCAACCCAATGGTGTCCTGGTTGTACAACCCCCAAAGAATGGAGTCTTTGCTCTTCCTCCACTTTTTTTTCCCCTCACAGTCATTGCTTCCTCCTTAGCTGTCACCAGTACCATGGAAGGGTAATGAGGACAGAAAATTTCTTCAACCCAACTGAAAAAAAAAATCTCTTGTGGAAGAATACCTACTGTATGCAGGGGTCAGTATAGGACAAAGAAGAAGGCATGATCTAGTCATTGTCCTCAGAGGCAGTTGAGTGGGGAACCTGCAGCTTCCAGCCCACAAGTGGCCCTCTTGGTCCTTAAGTATGGCCCTTTGACTGAACAGGTTTCCCTAGTCTAGTACAAAAGAAAAGCCACCCAAATCTGCAGAGGGCAGAATTGTGGGAGAGGGATAGAGATGGGACAGATCACAAGAGAGAAGGGAGCAATTCTGGCTAAATCATCAGGGTAGGGCCCCTGGGAAACCATACCAGCTCTATTAAAAGGGGTCTTGTTCCCCTCAGTAATGAGCATAGAATTCCTGATCTTAGCATTCAAGGAGCAAATTCCCTACTCAATAAACTCTAGCTGCTTCCTATTACATCTAAGATCAAAACCAAATTCTTCTATATTTAAAGCTCTTCACAGATACCTTTACAGCTTTATTACACATTATTTCCCTTTACATATATGATGATTCAGCCACAATGGCTAATGGAAACTCCATCTCTCATTTCCATGCCTTTGCATTGACTGTCCCCTTAACTGGATTGAGCTACACACCAATCTTTAAGAATCTTTAAATTCTTTCAAAGCTCAACTCAATGACCACCTCCTACACGAAGCCTTGTCTGATCTCTGATGCCCTTTCTGGTGCTAGTACCTTTCCTTACAAATTACCTTGTATCTATGTCATTTCTATTGTGTATATGGCTATATATGGATCAGAGGTAAACTGCCATAATGGAGAGTGATCTATTCTTGGCATCAGGGAAACCTTCCAGTGGATAGTGAGGTCCTTCCTGCTTTAGCACATCCTGGCTAGCTATGTGACCCTGGGCAAGTCACTTAACCTCTTGGTATCCCCAGGCAACAGTCTTAAATTTATTATTTGCAGAGCAGGTCAAAGATCTACATTGATAAGAGTATGGGAATTCCCCATGTTCCACGTGTACTCGTTTAAGGGTGTTCATCTTCTTCTTTGAATACCCAGCATTTAATACAGAGTCTGACCACATATGAAGTTCTTAATAAATATATGCTTGCTGTATACCCTTTGACCCAGCAATACCACTTCTAGGGCTATATCCCAAAAAGATCATACATGTGGGAGGTGGACCCATATGTACAAAAATATTTATAGCAGCTCTTTTTAAAAAATTTATTTTTAGCTTTCAACATTCATTTCCCAAGGATTTTGAGTTACAGATTTTCTTCCCATCTCTTCTCTACCTCTCACCCCAAGATGACAAGCATACTGAATACCCCTTCCCCCAATCTGCCCTCTCTTATATCCCCCACTAATGCTCCCCCCCTTTCTTTCTTGTAGGGCAAGATGTATTTCTATACTCTATTGCCTGTATATCTTATTTCATGGTTGCTTGTAAAAAAACAATTTTTTAAAAACATTTGTTTTTTAAGACTTTTAATTCCAGATTCTCTCCCTTCACCCTTCCTTACACATCCCCGCTGAGAAGATAAGCAATTCAATATAGGTTATACATGTGTAGTAATGCAAAACATTTCAATAGTAGTCATATTTTGAAGGACTAACTATATTTCTCTCCATCTATAGCAGCTCTTTTTGTGGTGACAAAGAATTAGAAATCAAAGGGATGCCCATCAATTAGGGATTGGCTAAACACATTGTGGTACATGAATATAATGGAATGCTATTGTGCTATAAGAAATGAGGAGCAGATGACTTAATAATAACCTGGAAAGACTTATATAATAAACTGATACTTAGTGAGGAGAGCAGAACTAGGAGAACATTGTACACAATTACAGACACATCATATCTGTGACAACTAACTTTGATGGACTGGGCTCCTCTCAGCAATGCAAGGTTAGAAGACAACTCCAAAGGACTCATGATGGAAAGGAATATCCACATCCAGAGAAAGAACTACAGAGTCTGAATGCAGATTGAAGCAAACTACTTGCTCTCTCTCTCTCTCTCTCTCTCTCTCTCTCTCTCTCTCTCTTTTGTTTTGTTTTGTTCCTTCTTTCTCATTCATTCCATTGGTTATAATTCTTCTTTACAACTTGACTAATGTTTAATGTTATGGTACGTGTAGAACCTATTTCAGATTGCATGCCGCCATGTAGGGAATTGAGGGGGAGAAAATTTGGAACTCAAGGGATTGTGGAACTGAATGTTATAAACTAAAACTAAATAAATAAATTTAATAATAAATAAATTCTTGATTAATTAGTTGAAGTGTGCAGAAGAGACTAGAAAGAACACTGAGCTTGAATTCAGAAAAGCAGGATTTGAATTCTGCTTTTGTCACTGACTGGCAGTATACACTGGCCAATTAGTTCACTTTGCCTTTTTGGGCCTTGGTTTAGGGCCTAGGCTAGATAACCATTGAGGTCCTCTGCAGCCCGGGCATTCTGTGACCTCATAGGGGTAGCATGTTTTGAGGGTTGGATTGTATGTTATAGAAACAACAAGGACCACATGAGGTCATATTTGTAAAGCCCTTAGCATGGTGCCCTGGCACATAGTAGGCACTTAATAAATGCTTGTTCCATTCCTCCTATTGATGATGCGGTTTTTAAAGAAATGTTTGCTTGTTCTAAGAAAAACATCAAACACTTTCTCCTACAACAAGATAGATGATGCAAGTATCACAATTCCCATTTTACACATGAGAGGAATCTGAGGCTCAGAGAGATCAAGTGAATCTTTCAAGGTTGTAAAGGTCAAAACCAGGAGTCAAATCCACATTTCCTGATTCTTACTTAGTCCAGAACTGTTTCCATTATACCACATTCCAACTCAGCCTACATTTCTAGTCTTATCTCATCCAATACCCACTCACATGACTGATGTTCCAGTAAAACAGGACTTACTTTCCATTCCTGAAGGTAGTGGAGTAAAGGCAGGGATGTAAGGCAGGTAAATGTTTAACAACCAGATCTGGGGGGAAGGGGGTATATACATGACATACTTTTAAGTTTAATCTACATCATTAACACATAAGTCTAGACAATTAACAAGACAATAAATCAAGCCTCATTTATAGTTTGCCAAGTTGTACATGCTCACATTGAAAATTTAACCATCAGAGTGGCTAGGTGGCACAGTGAATAGAGCACTGGTCCCGGAGTCAGGAGGACCTTAGTTCAAATCCAGCCTCAGACACCTAACGCTTACTAACCGTGTGACCTTGGGCAAGTCACTTAACTCCAATTGCCCCTCCAAAAAAAGGCAAAAAAAAAAATTTAACCATCAACTCTAGATATCAGTTAGATTCAACACTCTTGGGTACAATGGGAAAAAGAACTGACTTTCCAGATTCAAAAGACTCATTCAAATCTTACCTCTGATGTTACATATGTGACATATGCTACATATGTGACTTTGGACAAATTATGTCACTTTCCTGAGCCTCAGTTTCTTCACCTGTAAAATGAAGCGATGAGACCAGATGACCTCTGAGAGGCTTTCAGCTTTAGATCTATGGTTGATATGTTTTTGTTTTCATAAGATTATCTATTTAGCTATGAAAGGAATCTTGGAGGTTATCTGATCCAACCCTGGCATTTTATGGTTGAGGATAATGAGGTCTGGAGAGGTCAATTCACTTGAATCCCAGCTCTCTGACTCCCAATCAAACACACTCTACTTCACCAGGCTTCATTTGCCGGTGGCTGGAATGAACATCCCCCTCCTCTCTCACCCCATTGTATCTTTCCAGCCATCTCCCTCAATTGAAATTCCTTGGAGCCTTTATTTAAGGTCCAACTCAGGTGCTACCTCCTCCATGAAACTCACCCTGACGTTGTCCTTTTCCCACCCCCCACAAACACAAGATGAAAGCAATCCTTTAACATCCTCAGATTTCTTAGAACACTTTGCCTAAACCTCTACATTTCTATGATCTTACTCTTCCTTGTCTCAGAGAAGCCCAGATAGAGCCAGATGGGACTTCAAATGCCATCTAGTCCAATCCCCTCATTTAATGAGATGGAACCTGAGACCCAGGGAAGTTAAATTCCAATTCATTTCCCCCATTAGACTGTCTGTACATTGAGGCAGAACCTGTACTAGATTTTTTTTCTATCTCCAGCACTGAGCACAGTGCTTTGCCCAGAGTTTATAATAATAAGGATGATGTTTATTATTTTAATAAGTTTCCTTAAGTTTCTTAAGGAACATTTGAGAGGCAATATGGAGTAGTGGATAGGGATCTATCCCTGAAACCAGGAAGAGTCTTGGGTTCAAGTCCTACATCTAATACATACTTGCCTATGCAACCTTGGATCTCACGTGGCTCGTGACACTCAACACTCAAAAAAGCAACCCAAACCAGATTAAAACGTAATTGAGAAATATTTAACAAAATAAATAAAAATACAATAAAATATAGGTAATAGTAATATATGGTTTTCTAAGTCAACATATGGCCACAGGGATCCTTTGGTGGCCCCTTAACACTATTGTCCTGGGCAGTTCACTCTCCAAGTCTAATATGTTGCTGTTCAGCCATTCAGTCATGTCAGACTCCTTACGACTCCATAAACCATTCTGTCTGTGGGGTTTTCTTGACAGATACTGGAGTAGTTAGCCATTTCTATCTCCTTTGGATTAAGGTAAACAGAGGTTAAGTGACTCACCCAGGGTCACACAACTTGTAAGTGTCTGAGGCCAGATTTGAAATTCAGCAAGATGAGTCCTCCTGACTCCAGGCCCAGCGCTCTATCCACTGAGCCATCTAGCTGCAAAGTCTAACATAGTCAACTAATACAGTAAAAATCAACATAAATAAGTTATAGTTGTAGGGAGGCTACTGATCTGCATTGGTAGAGACAGTTTCTTAATGAAATCACAGTATCAATAGCTGTCTTTATTAAGTGAACCGAATGAAATTGTCTCTCTCTAGCAGTTAGGTCATAGTCTTGATGATCATGATGATCTAGTCTTCCTAAACTACCAGATAACATATCCCCATACAACAAATATAAGTCTCAAAAATATCCTAGTGAATTCGACAACTGAGCTATACTAGAGCCAGACCATCATCATAGACAGCTATTGTCCGTGATTGCCTAGACACAACACTGACCCACAAAAATTTGAGAACAATTTTAAAAATAAATATTGTTGCACTGAGTACTCACAGCCTCCAAACAACATGTAATAAAAGCTTTCAAAATACGAAGACCTAGCAAGAGAAATCAGAACTACACAGGAACAAGAGGAAGCTCCTAAATAATCATCCCTGTCACCCTTCACGCTCCTAGAACTGTACCAAAGATGCTTTCAGCAAGGTGACAAGGCTGCACCCCAATACTTTTATGCAATTACAAAAGCCATCCACCTACAAAGAAGCCTGCTGAACCCTATGATCCTAGACACAGAGGCTGGCAGTGACCTCAGAAGATATGTAGCCCCACCTCCCTCCTCTTACAGAGGAGGGGGTTCAATGTCCAAGGTTCCCCAGGCAGTAACACTACAAGTGGCATGTATCCCCACAACCTCTGACTTCAGGGCCAATGCTATTTTCATTCTACTGCACTGCCTCTTGACATAAAAGAATATGAGAACAGGACAGCAGTGTATTTAAGAGTCATTTGAATCTGGGCTTCTTTGAATATAAACATGAGAATGAGATAGAAAGAATATTAATAACTGAAATTTATGTAGCATAGTTAAGGTTTACAAAATACTTCCCCCACAAAAAAGTAGGTAGTACAAGCACTATTATCCTCATTTTAAAGGTGAGGAAGCTAAGGCAAAATTGTTCCTAGCCTGTAAACATAAGAGCCAACAGTAACTTCAATTAGGCCACAATCTCCCCCTTCCACCCTGCTCTGGCTTCTTCCTACCTTCTTTAGAGCCTCAGAAGGTCTACTGAACAGGGACCACCAAAGATTAAACAGACAGGTGCCCTGTTCCTTTTCCTGTGGCACCACCAAGCTGCTCTGTTCTGTCTCTCATGCAGCTGGCTGGTACCATTGAAAATGTCCTTATTGTTCCCCCAGGAGCCCCACTGGCTTGCCTTCCAGCTGCTAGGACTTCATGGGTAAAAAATTCAATGGGTCTGGTTGTCCAGCCTTTCCCTCCCATCCAGGGCCATCCAGCCTCCTGCTTTGTTTCACAGCAAGACAAAGACGCTTGTCCCACTGGGAGAGTATTTGTGTGACATAGCTCCCTGGTCTGTCTCCCTTCTACAACCAGCACTCCTCTGGATGCAGGGAGAGAATCATAGATCACAGAAGCCAGGACTGGAAAGGACCGAAGGTAATGTGTTGTAATTAAAAGAGCAATTGATTTGGAGTAAGGGACTTGGGTTCAAATCCCAACTCTGCCACTTGTGTATCTGTGACTTTAGGCAAGTCATTCTTAAATCCAAGTTTCAGTTTTCCTCTTTTGCAAAATGAAGAGGTTGGGCTGTGTAAGGCCTATGGACTCTTCCAGCTCTAAATCTTATGACCTCAGAGAGCATCTATTCCAATCACTCACCTAAGGCATAAATCCTTTCTATAATATCCCCAAGAAATGGTAGGAGGGAGCTCACCATCCAAACCTAATAGGGCATCCTGTTCCATTCTCCAGTTATTTGAAAGCTTTCTTATATTGAGCTGAAATCTGCCTCCTTGTAATTTTCCTACAATGGCTCTAGCTCCTCCCTCAGAAGATAAACAGAATAAATCTAATCTCTCTGCCACATGACAACTCTCCAAATACTGAAAGACAACAATCATATCCATTGCCCTCAAGTCTTTTCTATAGACTAAAATATCCTGAATTTCTTCATGAACGAATTCGTATGATAAGAATGAGGTGGCACTTCAAAGTTTGGATTCGGTTAAAAGGTCATACTTGAGGACCTAGAGGGCCACATGTGACCTTGAAGCCACAGACTCAACCACAATAGAAAGAACACTGGATTTGGAGTCACAGGACCTGTATGCATATCTCAGCTCTGCTATTTATTACCTGTGTGATCAATGTTGAGCAAGTCACTTCATATGACTGAGGCCTCAATTTTGTCATCTATAAATAGTGAAGGAATTAGACCCCCAAGGTCTTTTCTAGCTTCAAATCTATGATCCGTGACCTCTGAGGTCCGTTATATTTCTTTTTTCTTCCTTTTTTGTTTTTACAAATTAATTTATTTTTAATTTTCAACATTCACTTCCATAGGTTTTAAATTTTCTCCACCTCCTTCCCCTCCCCCTTCTCCAAGACAGCATGCAATCTGATATAGGTTCTACATATACATTCTTAGTAAACATATTTTCACATTAGTCATGTTTTATAGAGGAATTAGAACAAATGGGAGGAACCATGAGAAAGAAAAAACAAAACAAAACAAAAAAAGAGAGCAAATAGTCTGCTTCTATCTGCATTCAGACTCCATAGTTCTTTCTCAGGATGGGAATGGCATTTTCCATCATGAGTCCTTTGGAATTGTTTTAGGTCCTTGCATTGCTAAGAAGAGCAAAGTCTATCAAAGTCATTGTACAATGTGGCTGTTAACTGTATACAATGTTCTGCTGATTCTGCTCACTTCTTTCAGCATCAGTCCATATAAATTTTTCGAGGTTTTTCTGAAGTCTTCCTGCTCGTCATTTCTTTTTTTTTTTTCCTTCTGGGTTTAGAGCTTCATTTTATTATTACCAATGTGGTCTTTTTTAAAAAAAATTATTAATTTATTTTTAGTTTGCAACATTTACTTCCATAAGTTTTAAATTTTCTCTCCCTCCTTCCCCAAGATGGCATGCAATGTGATATGGCTCTACATATACATTCCTGTTAAACACATTTTCATATTAGTCATGTTGTATAGAAGAATTATAATGAATGGGAGAGAGCATGAGAAAGAACAACAAAACAAAACAAAACAAAAAAGAAAACAGTGTGCTTCGCTCTGCATTCTGATACCATAGTTTTTTCTTAGCTTGTGGATGGCATTTACCATCATGAGGCCTTTGGAATTGTTTTAGGTTCTTGCATTGCTGAGAAGGGCCAAGTCCATCAAAATCAGTCCTCTCACACTGTGGCTGCTTCTGTGAACAATCTTCTCCTGGTTCTTCCCACTTCACTCAGCGTCAGTTCGTATAAGCGTTTTCAGGATTTTCTGAAGTCTGCTTGCTCATCATTTCTTATAGCACAATAGTATTTCATTACATTTATATATCCTAACTTGTTCATCCATTCCCCGATTGATGGGCATCCCCTCAATTTCCAGTTCTTGGTCACCAGAAAAAGAGCTGCTATAAATATTTTTGTATATATGGGTCCTTTTCCCATTTTTATAATCTCTTTGGGATATAGCCCTAGAAGCTGGATCAAAGGATCTGCACTTTTTTAATAGCCTTTTGGGCATAGTTCCAAATTGCTGTCCAGAGTGGTTGGATCAATTCACCAGCTCCACCAACAATGAATTAGAGTTCCAATTTTCCTACATCTTCTCCAGTATTTATAATTTTCCTGTTTTGTCATGTTAGCCAATCTGATAGGTGTGATGTGGTAGCATGGAGATGTTTTGATTTGCATTTCTCTAATCAATAATGATTTAGAGAATTTTTTCATATGACTATAGATAGTTTAAACTTCTACCTCTGAAAACTGCCTGTTCATATCCTTTGACCATTTATCAATTGGGGAATGACTTATATTCTTATAAATTTGACTCAGTTCTCTCTATATATTTTAGAAATAAGGCCTCCTTATAGCTTTAAATCTATGATCCCATAAGCCTATACACCTACGAGTTCATGTCCTGGCACTAACATCTACTATCCAAGAGACTTTGGGACAGTCACTTGCTCTCTTAATCTCAGTTTCCTGATTTGTAAATTGCAGATAATAATGTATGTATTATTGACTTCATGGGATTGTTATGAAGAAAGAGTTTTGTAAACCTGAAAGCATCATAGATATGGGAGTTACGATATTTATGATGATGGTGCAATATACTCATGTACTCATGCAATATGCAAACTGATGTGCATACATACATATAATTTTTTTAAAGCAAAAGGAGGTTAAAGTGATCCATCCAGTGTCACATAGCCAGTAAGTGTCTGAGACTGGATTTGAACTTGGGTCCTCCTGAGTCCAGGGCCAATGCTTTATACACCATGTCACATAGCCGCCCATGTACATATTTCCTAATTTTGGGAAATTACTAAGCAGCTGATGATGGCAATGACAATGATGATGCAGTTCTCTGCAGTGCCAAGGAATCTGGTTGATCTTTATGTTTTGGAATACTGCTCAATATGCCTTAGACCAGGGAATATTCAGCAATACCAGTGCTTAGACTTTGCAGAAGTTAAAGTGTATTAAAATACCTGAAAAGGGAAAGATTTGACTTCACTTCCTTATTTCCCCCTTTCTTCTCATTTTTCCCTCTTTTCAATGAACTCTTCTCCATTGAGCACCCAGAGCTTTCCTATTACCCTACGATGGTACTCTGGGGCTAGAAAGTGATTTGAGAATTAACAGAATGCAACAGAAAGACAGAAAGTCTGGTTCACCATCTCGGATCTCCTGCTAACTCAGTGCTGACTTTGAGCTAATTTCTCTTCCACTATGATCTCAGTCTCCTCCTCTGTAAGATGGAGATAATAGTATTAATACTATTATTGGGAGCCCAGAGGCTCCCAATTGCCTCTTGAATAAAATATAAACCTTATTTTTTAGATTTTAGTGCCTTTCACAGCCTGACTCCAACCTATTTTTCTAGTCTCATTATATATTACTCTGCTTCTCAAACTCTTCAACCAGGTCCAAATGGACAGTTCCCTGTATCTTACACCTAAACTCCATCTTACAGAGTCTCTGTGCCTTGGTAGTGGTTGTCCCTGGGTGTTTGGAGTGTGATTTTCCTCATCATCTCCTTTCAAGAGGCAGATCAAGTCCCAACTTCTACCTGAGGCTCTTCATGATCCCCCTCAAATCGCTAGTGTCCTCAGTCCCCAACTGTTTTGTATTTATGTTGATCCTTTTTAAATATCATATTTTGGCCAAAATCCGAAATAATCCAACTGGCTATTTTGTCTCATTTTTAAAAGGCTCCTTTTTGTTATATCAGCCATTCCAGAGACCAGATAAGGCTGGGGGTAGGATCATTAATTCCAAACAGAACCAGCTTTGTCTTGCTTCTCTGAGTAAGCTCGGAGAATACTTCTTCTTATGTCAACAAACAGAAGAGGCCTGCTTTACGGCCCTTCAGGACGAGACCCTCAACTCAAGGCATTAACTTGAGTAACGGGACTTTTTCTTATCTTAAGGTTTTCTGAACATATACCTTATTATGAAATGTTAATAGTAAAGGAAACACAGACGTTCTGAATCGTAATTTCAATTGACTTTGTCAGTTCTCTTGTTTTTCTGTATTTATCTTTTATCCAATTAAGAAATTCCTTTTCTCATACAATGATTGAACCATTATGGGGACCACGAATTTGTGTCTCAACCACCCCTAATTGGGATGGTCCTAAAACGTACTTAAGCTCTCTCATCCTTTTGTTCTGGAGTCAGGACTTAGCTCCTGCCTCCTTTGGCAAGTACTGCTAGCTTAAGGGAATAAGGAATAAACTCTGTAACTGTGTATCACTATTGCCTTGTCTCTTTAAAGTAACTTTTTAAAGTGTTAACAATATTTAGTGTGTTTGTATATATTTATTGTATTTTCTTTGTATGTATTCTATATATACCTATGCTTGTACTAGTTATCTTCCTCATTAGAATGTAAGTTCCTTAAGAATAAGGATTGTTATTTTTGCTGTTGTTGTAAAATCTGTATCCTTAGCACCTAGCAAAGTACATGGCTTAGTACATAGTGGGCACTTAATAAATGCTTGTTGATTGATTGATGAGTCAGTGGTTCAGATATTCCTAAGCTCCTGTCCAATTCTAAATTCCTGTGATGACAAGACCTCTTTTTCTGTATGCCTTCTTCACTATATTGCTCCCTTGTCAATGAGATGACGAAGCTAGGAGTGGCCAGAACCTCAGTTGTTTACTTGCGTAACAGTTAGTCACCTAATGAATCACTCAATCAGTCTTAGGCTAGGTGGGTTTAGAAGACAATCTGTCAGCTGGTTGCTGCCTTAACAGACAAGAAAACTCCATGGGATAGATTTGATCTTAGTATAACTTGCAGAGTTTAAAAACTTTTTTAAAATTTAGATTTTATTAAGTTTGATAAAGTCTTCTCTTTGCTCCTCTCCCTGACTTTCTCCCCAACCCCACCCCAGACAGTATGACACCAGTTTGACAGAAAATCATCCATCTCTTTTTTCCCCTCTGTCTTGGGACATTCAATCTCATGTATGTTCTATAGGCCCATCCACAACCTTGAACAATGAGAGTTCACATACAGAATAGTCCCCAAGTCTTAGCAAGATTCTTGGTTATCTCTGAATAACATGTATTATACAATGTTCCAAGGAAGTGTCCTGGTGCTATTTGATGGAAACAGATCAGGCCTGGGAGGCAGGAGAGGTTCTAATTCCAGATCTGCCATCAATATGCTTGTAACCTAGGAGGCAAGTCCCTTCCCTTCATTGGGTCTTAGCCTTCCCATCTATAAAATGAAGAGGCTGGCATTCTGAAAAACAATTTGGAATCATTTAAAGAGAATGATTCAAATGTCTATATCTTTTGACCCAAGGATTCTATTACTAGGTGAATAAATACCCCCAAGTAAGTCAACGTTAAAAAGGCCCCACATCCAACAAAACATTTATAACAACACTTTTTGTGGTAGCAAAGAATTGATTCGTTGGGGGAATATTTACACGCACACACACACACATACACACACACACATCCTAAGAAATGACCCATATGATGAATACAAAGAAGCACAGGAGACTTATTTGAATGGATGAAAAATTAAGTCTGCAGGACAAGGAAAACAATATATACAATGACTACAACAATGTAAAAAGAACAATGACAAAATATTCCAAACTGAACACTGTGAATTTGAAATGACCAATTTTGGTTTCAAAGGAAAGATAATATGAAGATACTGAAGATACCTCCTGGTTTTTTTTAGAAGTAGGAAATCATGGGTGTGGAACGCTGCATATAATTTTGATCTGATGATTAGTTTTGTTCTTTCCTCTTTTAAAAAAAGAATTATTATAAGGGATGGCTTCCTGGGAGAGAGCTGCGTAAGAGATGTAGTGAGAAATGTAGATGATATAAACATGAAAGATCATCAATAGAAGTATTTTTTAATGAAATGGCTGTACAAAATAGGCTCTGAGTTTCCTTACAGCTTATTACTTATTATTATTCTATGGTCTCAGAATGCTGAACTATAAATCTTTGGAGATATTGGGATGGGCAGGGGAATCATCCTAGCCCACAGAGTTCCTCTGCCTTGTCACTGGACAGTTTTTCAGGGAGAGGATTATGTTCCTTACATATCTTCTTCCTGTGAGACAGTCTGTTTCACAAGTGACTGCAGAGGTGTACTGGAGCCAGCTAAACCAGTCGGAGGGAGAACTGAGTGTTAAATTTTTAGTATGAACATTTACGTCATCAGATATCATCCAATGCTATAAATCAAGACTTAATTTATCATTTTGTTGGTTGTCTAGACTTAAGACAGTAGGAGAAAATGTTGATTAAATTTGAATGTTCTGCATACCCCTCCCCACACACACATACACACCTCAACTGACAGTTGTTAAACAATTTACCACAATATTCCTGCCTGTGGGAAAACCAAGGCATTTATCAGGAGTGTTTCTAGGGATTTTAGTAGTTGGCAACCTTTTTTGCCTTTATTCCCATCTGCTGGAGACCAAGCTAAAGTGGTGTGAACACTGCTCAAAATTGACTCTAGCCTAGACTCAAGCCCAGCTCTACCCAAGAGCATTCAACTTGATTTTTAGGAAGAGAACTCATAGTGTTGCCAGTTTAATGATGGAGAAACATCACCTTAAGCGTAGTTCAATCGATCATTACAGACCCAACGCTGATATAATTACTGCCAAATAAAATTCATTTCATCTCAATTCAATTCAATTCACCAAATATTTTCTGAGTACTGTGCTTAGTGTTGGGTCTCTCTGGGATTAGGGAAGGCTGGGCAGAAATAAATAATACACAATCCCTGTCCTCTCTGAGCTCCAAATCTAGTTAAGTAGAATAGCATAATAGGTAAAATGTATGGATTTTTAGATCAGAAAGACCCGCCTCTGACAACAATTAACTGATACCTCAGACAAAGCACTTAATTGCTCTGAGTCTTTTGTCTTTCCTCCTCAGTAAAACAAAGAAAAGAACACCTCTAGATTAATTTTCCCTAGTGTTATGGTGGAGTTCAAATGAGATAGTGTATATAAAGCATTTTGTAAGCTTTTAAATACCATGAAAATATCAGTTTTTTTTAAAAGGGCTAAAATAGAGGTAGGGAAAACTAGAATACACAGTAAAATCTGAATTTTTACAAAATGTGATGAGGGGATTGAAGGAGGAAGAAATGATACCTAGCTAGGGTGACCAAGGAAGGCTTTATGAAAGATCTGGCACCAAGCTGGGACAGATGAAGAGAATTGCTGCAGGTGTAGATGAAGTGGTGATTGAGGCATTCAGTTTGAGAAACCAGTTTAAAATCCTCTAAGCATTCCTCCCATGGTGAGGGTGGTGGGGTGCTGGTAAGAGTGAGAGTTATGAAACAAGGGTTCTTTCCTCTTGCACAGGCCTCATCCCTGAAAATAGAACCCATTTTGTAGCCTGTTCTGCTTCCAGGGGCTGTTCTCTTCTTAGCTGACATCCTAGAGCGGGGTAGTGGTGTCAAATTCAAAAAGAAACTGACCCTTGCAGGCTCCATATTGACCTTAGAAAACCACAAATTCACAATATTTATGTCATATTGTATTTTTATTTATTCTCTTAAACATTTCCCAATTACATTTTAATTTGGTTAAGTCAGAAGTTTTGTAGGCCACGTGAAAGAACAACAAGTTTGGCACTTTTGCCCTAGAGTACAGAAGGGATTCACTTCCCATTCATATCTGAGTTCAGGCATTTTTTACAATGTGAACCTATTTTACAGATGAAAAAAATGAATTCCAGAGCAGTGATAACTCATAAAAGGTCAGGGACAGAGGCTCGATGAAACAGCTTTAGAGGAGTTTGTTAGGGTTTATTTCAGCCCCAGGCAATTGTCTGCTGACTCATCAAATAGATATAAAACTCCAATATATGAAGTATTGAATGAAAGGCCTTGGGTGAATATTAATCTGTTCACTGTCCCTACAGTATAATTGAGAGGCTACTCGGGTGAGTTAAAATTAGATCAGAAATTTAGGCCATGAACAAATTTTGGCTCCTTTGTTCTTTGCATGATCTCAGGTGGTCATGAGCTCAACTTGGGCTCAATTCAAGGCCATCTTCTTGGTACCAACAGGCAGCTTAGAGACAGGACTCCTTGGGAATACCAACGCCTAGATCAGGAGTGGGGAACCTGCAGCCTTGAGGTTATAGGCTCCCCACCTCTGACCTAGATGAATAGGTCACTAGTTTGTATATTTACATAGTTCCAATTGCTTCTTACTCTCTTTTGCTTTCTCTTCTAAAACTTCCAGTAGATTGGGGGGTTGGGGTGGTGGTGAAGTACATTACAATCCTATGTCTCTTCCACTTCTTAACAAAATACAAAATTTACGAAGTCCCAAAGCCTCGCCCCCTAAAAGTGGAGAAGACAGGTAACACCTAGCTTCCACAGTGATCATCACCCTGGAACCTCCTAAAAGGGAAGGAGCGTCTCTAACACACATCAGAGACGGAACTTTTCCTGTAGAAAAGCTGGTGTTGACACTTTAAAAAGTTACCTTCAAGAGACAAGCCAATAGTGA
Source organism: Pseudochirops cupreus (assembly GCA_028627135.1). Lineage (NCBI taxonomy): Eukaryota > Metazoa > Chordata > Mammalia > Diprotodontia > Pseudocheiridae > Pseudochirops > Pseudochirops cupreus. The sequence goes on from CM053581.1 coordinate 279,443,801, forward strand.
TACACAATTGCTGAGTTTATTCCCCAAAGCTAACAGAACTTGCGCAAGGAGTCGAGTTAATTCCTGACTGACGAACAAAGAAATCACAAGACCATTTATACGTTTCAGAATCATGACCATGCCATCCTTTATGACTTCCATTTGTTACCACCTATATGTGAAAACAGAGTTCCTTGATTGTAAATGCTAATTGAGCAGGGTCTATTTACATCTTATGGTCTCGGGATGTCTGTTTTGTTCCCATGTGAAGTAAATCCCAAGGTAAGGGGAATCTCACCTCCGGTCTTTGAAGTTGCAGACACAGGGAAAGGCATTTTTAACCAGAGCAGTTTGTTTGCGTAACCAAAACTTAGATTAAATGATTGTCACTGGATATCACATCTGGAACAGCTTCACAAACCACCCCCATAGATGTGCAGACCCGAGGGACTATAGAACTCAGGCCATCTCCAGTCCCTTGCAGTCTCAGCCCCCTGTAATCCCAGATAATACACTCAGCCACCCCCATGACCTGGAACTCTGAACAACGATTGTAAGAGAGGGGAGAGTTAGCATTGACCTGCTCAGGGTCCATAAACATCCTCTCCCACCTCTTCAGAACAGATTCTTAGGCTGAGGCTGTCTACATTTTCTCAGCTCTGTCCTGAGCATGGTGTCCCTGAAGCCTGAGGATTTAATTGTTATTAGTAAACATAAGGATAATAACCTATACAGTTACACTGAAGCCAGAACCCAGCCCAGCCCACAACTTCTTACTCAGGGAGAGAAGCAGCTTCACAGGAGCGCCCCCATGTGTGCATCTGTGATGATTGCAGAGAACACGTCTGGCACTGTCTGCGTGTCCTGGAAAGAGAGTATTGGACTGGGTGGGTAAGAGACTTCCCAGATCTGATATAGTGAAATTCTAAGAACTCTCTTAGTCTTGGATTTTACCACATATAGGAATATGTGACTTTGGACAAATTCCTTCCCCTGTCTGAACCTCATTGTCCCTATCTGTTGAGAAAATCAAATATTGATTTAGCATTTTATCTTTGATTCCATTCTGTAATTGATTCTATTCGGAAACTGCCTGAACCATGTTTCTTTGTCTCTGATTTAAGTTCAGAAGTTCATGAGTCTAGAGCAGGTGTTGGGAACCTGCGGCCTCCAGGCCACATGTGGCCCTCTAGGTCCTCAACTGTGATCCTTTGACTGAATCCAATCTTCACAGAACAAATCCCCTTCATAAAAGGATTTGCTCTGTAAAACTTGGTCTCAAAGGCCACATTTGAGGACCTAGAAGTCCACATGCGGCCTTGAGGCTGATCTAGAAGTTCAATTTTCCTCAGACTTAATTTTTTTTATTATCTTTTTAAAAAATTATTTACTTTTAGTTTACAACATTCAGTTCCACAGTCCCTTGAGTTTCAGATTTTCTCCCTCTCTATCTCCCCCCCCATCATGGCAGCATGCACTCCCATACAGGAGTATATCTTTTCATTGATCTTTAGTCATGTTGTAAAGAAGGATTGTAACTGATGGAATAATCAATGGGAAAGAGGAAATGAAACAAAACAAGAAAAAGAAACAGAGGAAGTAGTTTGCTTCAATCTGCACTCAGACTCCACATCTCCTTCTCTGGATGTGGATGTCTCCTTCAATCATGAGTCTTTTGGAGTTGTTCTATAACCTTATATCGCTGAGAAGAGCCCAGTCTATTGAAGTTAGTCCTCTGACTTAACTTTAAAAGCTGCTTCCCTATACATCACTTCAATCAAAAGAAAACTGTTGTTTCTGTGCCACTAGCTGCCCTTGTACAGTTAGAAGAAATCTGTTCTCCTGGAAGGATGCAGGTGGATGCACCTGGTATGTTATCTCTGAAACACTGGATATCCTTCAAGAAAGTCTGGTGTTGTATCACTGTGACACTAACTGCCTGTGCAGGTGAACGCCACCAATGAGCTTCCCATAGGAACAGGATGGAAGGAGGGGTTATAGGCAGTCCTATATTCCAGGCTTCCATCTGATTCTATTGTTTTCCATCATCTATGACACTTGAAACTTTATAACCAACAGTATTGTCTTCTATCTTTAAGGCTTCTGGTTCTTTGTTCTCTTGTACTTCTCAAAACTATATGAAAGCTAGTAAGCCTCACCTTGTGGTCTTTTGGCTTATTGAGGGACCTGAGAGACCCCCTTTATTGGTAATCACCAGCCTCACCAACAAATTGATCATGCTCAGAACTATGTGCCTCAGTTTACCCTAATTTCAATTGGGACACTGTAAAATGACAGAGGTGGACTAGAGGAGCTTAAAGGCCTGCTAACAGGTACCTGTATGACTTTGAACATGTCACTTCATTGTTCTGGGCCTTAATTTCCACATCTATGTGCAAAGAGGAAAGATTGATTCTTCCTCTTCAGCCCCTAAAGTTAATGTCATAGAAAACAAAGAGCAGATAAGAGAGTTACTAAGATGTCACAGTACTAACATGTTAACACCCAACGATCCTTTAGTAAGAAGTTGTTGGCTGAGATGAGGAGTCTAGTTTCAATTTAACTTTATAAAACCGTGGGTTATGAAATGTGAACACCTCAGAGAATTGAAAGGAACAATGTGATTTTCTAGGCTGAAAAATGGGCCATGCCTCTAGGATTTTAAAAAACTAAACCCTGGAGTAAGTTCCCGAGGGCACCCCAGAAGGGGGAAAGGGAAGAGACTGCTCTTTCTTGCCCACCATTTTTCCTTGGTGTTTTAGCATCAGACCTGCTTAGCCAAAAGAAGACACCCCATCCAGAAGCTGGAGAATCAGCTATAGAAGCATAATTGAGGGATCAGAGACACACTCCAAACAGATATGAATAAAGAGAGGCAGCAATTCAAGGGAAGAAGCAGCTTCAAGGATCTGGGACATGTAGTAGCAGAAAAGAGAGCTGGCCACGTACTCAATAGAGCCAGCCCTGGCAATTGAGAGTTGAGCTGTAGAGGAGCCGGGTTGAGTAAACTGACCAGCAGAAACTCTGTACCCACGAAGGCCTTTGTAAGGACTCAGGGAGGAAAGAAGGTCTTCCAGGCCCTGCATTATCACAGTAGTGAGCAGCCTTAACCACTTGTGTTTCCTATAAGTGTGCCTTACTACCACTGTATTCTGTTTTTGCCCACTATTTCCATAGATGCTATGTGTGTATTAGTGGGAGAGTGAACTCAAGGTTTATCAGAGAGAATATTTTATGTTGCTATTGTAACTACTGTATTTCAGTAAATGCCTTTGCTAAAACCTAGATGGATCCATTTTTAATGGGAAACACACTGAGGTACATTATTAGGAGTGTAGACCTATAGCATTAGCCCTAGAATACAGGATAGATGCTGAGGTCCGCATCTCCTTTTGTACTCTGAATACAAAAGCAAGTTTGAGGAGTATACCAGAAGGAGCTAGTATATGTAAAACAAAGAGGTTAGAGATGGGAAAACCTTTAAGATTCCTTCCAGCCCTAAATCTATGATCCTATGGCACCTCCCAGTTTTAAGATTCAGATACTATGAAATCTCTCCTTGTGCTTCCTCATTTTCACCCCTTGCCTCCCAACCTTTGCCTCTGGGTTCTAAGAATGGGGAGGAACAGGGTTGGGCTATAAATCAGAACCTGGAACTGCTTCTTCCCCAGTGATGCCCTGAAGGCAAAACTGTGAAAGTGGGTAGTGTGTCTCTAGAATCACTAGGCCCTTTCCACTTTAGGCTCTCCGTTTTCTATTCATTTGCTAACGTTATTTCTGCCTCATTGTGAACATGTGGTATTCCCCTTCTCAGGGATTTACCAAATTGGCCCCAAACCTAGGACTGAGGTAACTTAGTTCAGTGGAAAGAGCACTGGACTTAAGAGTCAAGAGCTGAGTTCATATCCTGGCTCCAACATTTACTAGTTGGGCCTTCCTTAGCAGCAGCATCTGTAAAACGGAGTTAATAATTTCTGCATACTTTCCCGGGATTGTTGCAGGGCTAATATGATATCACTTTGGTATGCTAGGTGCATGTAGACAGGCAGTGTTGTGTATTATTGAGTAGAAAGGGTGCTACTTTTAGTTGGAGATTATTATTGTACAGTCACTCAGTTGTATCTGACTCTTTTTTTTCTTGGCAAAGATATTGGAGTGGTTCGCCATTTCCTTCTCCGTAGATTAAGGCAAACAGAGGTTAAGTGACTTACCTGGGGTCACACATCTAGTAAGTGTCTGAGGCTGGATTTGAATTCAGGTCTTCCTGACCCCAGGCCCAGTGTTCTACCCACTGAGCCACCAGCTGCCTTGAGTCAGAGGACCTAGGTTCAAACCACAGCTCTACCTCTACTACATATATGAACCCAAGTTTCTAAATCTGACTTTCCTTATCTATAAAATGGTAAGGTTGTAGTAGATAATCTCTGAGGTCCCTTCTAGCTCCAAATGTATGGTCCTAGATGCACTAATTCTCTGTAAGTTTGCTTTTGTTTTTACTGTCTTGTTTTGTTTTTATTCCTTGCTCCAGATGGGAAAGATAAGGCGTTAGAGGTAAGAGAAAGTTCACAGGGTGAGAGGAACACGAATGATGAGCTCCTAGAATGTTATGGGTCGTCTAGTCCAGTCCCCAGCCTAAAAGATGAATCCCTTTTATAACATCTTAAGAATACACCTGTCCCCTCTACACACAGACACACAGACACAGACACAGACACAGACAGACACACACACACACACACAAACACACACACACACACACACACACACACACACACACACACAGATATGCCTGGTCAAATTCCTTAAGACCCCTTACCACCCCTAGGAAACCTCTATGGGGCTTTTCCTTGGTTCTATTTGTCTCTCCATCCTCCACTTTCCCAGGACCTGGGAAAATCTCCCATTGAGCCTGTGGTTATTAGATTTGAGACTTCTAGAAAAGTGGCTACCTGCAAAATAGAGGGGTGGGGACAAGGCAGTTAGAAGAATGAGGAAGGGACCTGGAGTTGCCCCAGTTTTAAAAGGACCAGAGATTGGCCAAGGCTGGAGGCAAGACCTCATGATACAAGCCAATGGGAGACTTTAGTGAGTTCCCCCTCCCCTTTCTCCTCTCTCTAGGTAAACATTTATTAAGTGTCTGCTGTGTGTTAGGCCCAGTAGTGCTTTGGGTCTAGGAGGCGGGATCGGGGTGGGGCTGGTGATGAGTCAGACTTGGTACCTGCCCTCCCTTAGTGACCAGGTCAGAAGTGGCACTTGCCACAGACAACAATTCCTCTGACATCCAATTACGTGTGAGCCTCCCCTGTTCTTTCTCCTCTTACAATTTTGCCTGAGAAAAGTAAACAGTAAAGGAACAGGATTAAAGGTCAAATGGCATATGAGGCCTGGAGTGTTTGTGTATGTGTAAAGTGTGGGGGTGGAGGCAAGAGAATCTTTCCCACCTCCACAGTCAGCCCCTGCAGGCTCCTAGTCTGCCCACATGTGAGTCCTCTGGGCATGTGGGAGAGGTGGAGTATGTTCTGATAAATATTTAACAACTGTCTCTCCTGAAGAAAAAAAGCACGTATGACACACTTTTAAGTTCAATCTCTATTATTAACATTTTTTCATCACTTTTATAAGTATAGACTTAAAGAACATCAACAAAACAATACATTAAGCTCTGATTTATAGCATTTGCTAATTTCTGAAGTGTAAACACTCCCACTGAAAAGTTAACACTTGGTTGAGCAAGTTCAGTGTCTCCTCAACACACCCCTGGGCGTGTGTCAGTGCTCTGAGGTTGAGTCAGAGAGCAGTTTTTTCTAGACATTTGGAGGTGGCAGAGGTGGATACTAAGTCCACTCCTCAGTACCAATCTCTCCCACAGGAGGAGTATGGACTAGGATGTCTACAAAGAAGCACTTGAAGGGTGGGAAAAGGCTGCCCCTTAATCCCTCAGAACATTCTTTCCCCATCTTCCAAAGGTGTAGTGCACCTCGGACTAAGCTACTGTCACCAGAAAGCTCTAATACATTACAGTGCAGTGTAGTAGACAGACTAGGAGAAAGAACTTCCTAGCTTGAAGTCCCACCTTAAATAGTAGCTTTGTGATCATGAGCATGTCACTTAACCTTGTAAAAGATCTTGGTTTCTTCAACTGTAAAGTAGAAAAACATCCTCACAGGGTTGTTGTGAGGGAGTCATTTTACAGATCTTAACATATCATACAAATGTAAGTGTTATTATTTGGAGGAGAGAATAGTGCTTAGGATCTCAGGGAATGGGATTCAAGATGTGAACTTTGGATAGGAGCCTTCTGGGGATATCCTGTTCAGCATGACAGTTACAGAGAATGAAACCCAGACTAGGGAAGGGACCTGCTAAACACCACACAGCAAGTTAGTGGCACAGCTGAAATTAGAACCCAGAGCTCCAGACATATTCTAGGATTCTGTCTACTGCACCATGAGCAGGCGGCATTTTGTCCAATACTCATTTTCACCCACGATTTGCTTTCCCCTTTATAGTATTCCCTAAGCTTCCTCAGACATCAAATTCTATGCTGAACACACAGACATGAAGTTTTCTCAGATACCAAATGTTCTGAACCTAAATCTGACTTTTCTTGGATTATTTGTCTTGAAAACAAATCAATCAACAACGTTAATTGAATGCTTGGATGTGGAACTCTGTGTGGTGTCAAGGAGTGGGACAGAGATGAGTGAGACAATAGTCCCTATACTAGAATCTAGGATCCCAAAGCTGCAAGCTTCCTTAATTCAACCCGTAGCTGAACAGTAAAACCATTTACAGTGTCTCCAATAAGTAACCAAGACCTCTAGTCTTGGAAACTCACTATTTCCCAAATAATTATTTTTAACTTTTTAATCATCAAGTACAAAGAGCAAAGAAACATGCAAAAATGAGAAAATGGTAATTATATATGTATATGTATAAATCTTCTATACATTTTAAACAAAGTAGAATAAAACAACAACAGAAGTTTGCTCTTTACTCCTTTCTGAATCCACCTGAATCTCTGTAACCTTTCAACCCATTCCAAAATTGAATAGCTGTGACTGCTAGGAATTTCTTCCTATAAAGCTAAAAATATCTTCTTTGAATTCTATTCGTTGTTTCTACTTCTGCCCAAAAATCAACCAAAAAGCAATTATTGATAAGTGTGCCAAGCACTATGCCAGGTACTGGAGATACTAAGGTACAAAATATATAAAAGGTAATGGGAGGATGCTCTAGGTTAAACTCCCTTACATATGAGTCAATATTGTTAGTTATTATATGACTTAAATCTGGAAGGGACCATAGAGATAGTGTGGTCCAACCCCCTCATTGCACAGATGAGGAAGAAAGGACTGGCCATGATCACCCAGTCAATCAGGAGAATACCCTAGACTCAAAATGAGTCCTCTGAAGCCATATTCAGTATTCTTTCTACTGTTATAAGTCAAATAATGAGGGCAGCATTTTTGGTCTTCTTCTTTTCCTCCCAGATTTCTTCCTCAGACCTATAAGAGGTATAGAGTGGTGATAGTCGTGAGCCCAAATGTAGAGTGAGGAGCCACTTATGGCAAGGGGTTGTCCTTGTGTGGCTTGAAGAAGGCAGAATAGACATCTCTGGTCTCTCCTCCCCTTGCCCTTCTCCAAAGGAGATGTTCATTTTTGCCAGTAGAGGAAGCAAGAGTTTGGGACCCGTGGCCACTCTGCTCTCCTCCAAGTGACAAGGGGGTACTAGAATCAGATTCTGTTTTCTTCTTCGGGCAGTTTTCAGATGAACAAATTAAAGTTATCTATAGTCACATAAAAATGCTCTAAATCACTATTGATTTGAGAAGTGCAAATTAAAATAACTCTGAAGTACTATCTCATACCTATCAGACTGGCTAATATGACAAAACAGCAAAATTATAAATGTTGGAGAAGATGTGGGAAAATTGGAACACTAATGAATGGTTGGTGGACTTGTGAACTGATCCAACCATTCTGGAGAGCAATTTGGAACTATGTCCAAAGCACTATAAAACACAGTATCAGAAACATCATGTGATGATCAGCTATGAATGATTCAGCTCTTCTCAGAAACACAATGATCCAAGACAAGTACAAAGGACTCAACAAAGGAAAATACTATCCATGTCCAGATAAAGAACTGATGGACTCAAAAAGCAGATCAAAGCATATTTTTTCACTTACTTTATTCTTTCTCATGGTTTTATTTCCTTTTGATTTGTTTCTTCTTCCACAACTGTGATGAATATGGAAATATGTTTTACATGATAGTATATGTACAAACTATATCAAACTGCCTACCATTTTCAGAAGAGTGGAGGAGAGGGAGAAATGGAGAAAAAGTAAGAACTCAAAATCTTGTAAAAATTAATGCTAAAAAGTTTTCTCAATATGTAATTGGGGAAAAAATAAAATACTCTTTAAAGAAAAATATTTTTTAAAATGTAATTGGGAAGTATTTAACAAAATAAATCAAAATACAATAGAACATACTTCCCCCCCCCCATTACAATGATTTGCTGCACATGGATGACAGTGTTCCATGCAGGCTCTCCATCTGTTATATCCTACACCCTCACTACTTGAGCAGTCCAATTCTTTTTTCCATCAAATTACTTTTGAAAGACATCTTTTTGTATTTCTTGTACACATATTGTTCTTGGGGATATGCTGCAGTCTGTTTTGCCCCACCACATCTCTCTGATGCCTTTTGGTTGATCAACAATTTTGATTACTTGAATAACTAAGAATTTGCATTTTATAGTGCTTTAATACTGGCAAAGTGCTTTCTGTTTATTGTCTTCAAACTTGTGAGGTAGGTGCTATTATTATCACCCATTTTACAAGTGAGCCAACTGAGTTGGAAAGAGGAAAGTGATTTGTCCAAGATAGCAAAGAGTGTAAATGTTGGAGTCAGGATTCAGACTCAGGGTTTCCTGACTCTACATCTGGCACCATGTCTATGACATCATATTGCCTCTTGAAGGCTGTGGTGGTCAATGATATATCACATCACTAGTATTAAAAACATGGAGCTTTGTTTCAGGAGAAAGTTCATCATTATCAAAAGTGTTACACAATTTTCCAAGTATAATCCTGGACATTTTCTTTCTTTTATTAAATTCTGGGCTGAATAACTGTCCATCCACAGTACCCATTCAAGATAGATATTGGACTGGTGCAATGGGCACCAGCTGCACACCAAACTGCATACTGTATCCAACTGCATGCCAATATATGATAGGCATTCTTCACTTTATTCTTACTGTGAGAATTGTTAGGCTGAACTCGTGCATGATTATGGATCTCATTTAAGAGATTCTACAATTTTTTAGGGCTCAATGCAATCAGCATGTTGTTTGCAAATAAGAGCTCTTGGAGAGTCAGGTCATGTGAGCAACAAAATGGAGCTTCAGACATTTCCCCTGATTCCCAAGACCTCTCTAAAACAGAAATTATGCACCAAAGATAAAGCAAGATCCTTTGTCTCCATAGTCTAGGATACCCAGAATCCAAAAGAAGGTAAAATCAAACCAAACCAAACCCCATGAAGTAACACTGACTCTGAGCTCACTCAATACCTCTCTCCCATTTCCTACTCTACCAGTAATGAGGCTGCACTAGCAACCACAAAGACATGACATAGGCTTACAACAAAACCCACTCCACCATTATAGCCCCTCTCTCTCTTTCCAGTGACATGGAGACCCAAACTTTGTGCTGTAAGAAATTTGGTTACAACCAATTGTGAGGTGACCACAGCCCCATGGAAGCAAAAGTCTGTCTATGGCCACAACCATATAACACCAATGCTGCAAAACTCTGACCTGCTGGCGCCAGGTCAAAAAACAAAGGAACAGAGGGAGCAGGACAGGACACTAGGATAGGATTTTGTGTATGTGTGTGTGTGTGTGTGTGTGTGTGTGTGTGTGTGTGTGTGTGTGTGTTTTGGGCAGGGCATGATGTTAAGTACTTCATCAAGCCTGAGGGAAGGAGCACAGTATCCATTTAGGGTTAGTCAAAAGTTAATTAGGGAAGAAACCTAGATTGATAAACCCTAAAATGCCCAGATGTCTGAGATGATTTGAGACAGAGCCTCTAAGAAGACCACTATCAGTGGGGAAGGAGTCAGAAAGTGAATAATAGGGGAAAATAATGGAGAAAAAAGACTAATTTTACCAAAGGTTTCAGGAAGAAGAAAACTCAAAGACCTTGAACATAAACAGATAAGTTAACAGGAAAAAGAATAACAACAGAAGAAATATGGCCTCCAGAACTGGTAAATGAATTCAAACATCTATGAATAAATACTGCAAGACAAAGAAAAATGATCCAACACTTCATGGGACAGAGGACCATGGGGAACATGGAGCCACAAAATGCTGGTCTTGAGTGGTTCAAAAGATAAATGGGAATTATGAGAGCAGAATTTATGTTCTGCACATCAAAACAATGAGCAGAATAGAAAAACAGGAATCTTCAATGGCAAGCTTCACCAAAGAAATAAAAGAGAGAAAAATAGATTGGGAATGCAAACACTTAGAAGTGAAATATAATCTAGAAAAAGATAAAAATATTAATATTAAAATAAAAGTTTTACTCACCATGCAAGCAAAACATATTGATTTTGAAGACAGAATGTATAGAGACAAACTACTGCTAACTGGTCTCCCAAAAGAATAGGACAGGACCAAAAAACCATAACACTATGATCTTCTGAATATAGAAAATGAAATTTCAATTAAAAGAACTCATAGATCACCTCCAGAAAAAAAAAGAAAAGAAAAATCAAGGTTGCAACACTCCAAGACATATAGTGATAAAATTTAACAATTCATTTCAGAGACAACAAGATCTATAAGTGATCAGGAAGAGATCTTCAAATACAAAGGAAAGGACATTCAAATAATGCAAGACTATTTTGCACCCACTAGAAAATGTAGGAGGCAATGGAATAATGTGTTCTAAAGAGTAATGGACCACATCTAGAGAAAGAGAGCTGTGGAGTCAGAATGCAGAGTGAAGCAGACTATTTTCTCTTTGTTTTGTTTTGTTATATTTTGTTTTCCCATGGTTTCTCCCATTCCTTGTAATTCTTCTATGCAACATGACTAACGTGAAAATGTATTTAATAGGAATATATGTATAGAGTCCATATCAGATTTCATGCTGCCTTGGGGAGGGAAGGGAAGAGCAGGGGGAGAAATTTGAAAACTTATGGAAGTGCATGTTGAAAACTGAAAACAAATAAATTAACAAATGGAAAAAAAGAAAATGAGAAGTTAATGTAAAAAATAAAATAAAATAAAAGGAAGTAACCCTTAAAAAATAGAGTAATGGAGCTCAGGATACAGCTGAGGATAAACTACTCTATAAATCTGAGCTCGACCATAGATGAAAAAAATGGACATTCAACAATGGAGTTTGAGAAATTTTTAGGAAAAAAATAAAAACTGAAGAGATAATTTGCTTTCCAAACACCCTAAACATCAGAAAATAATGAGTGAATAAATGCAGCAGGATAGCAATAGCGCAAAAAAGACCAATAAGAGATTTCTAAATGTACACAAGGAGACAGGGGTAAAGGTGGAAATCCAGTAGAACTAACAGTAAAGAGGTAGACAGAGGGAATTATGAACAGAAGCTGGTGATGCCCTGCCTACAGAGAAATTGATGTTTTTTGTGTGGTTTTGGGTTTTTTTAAAACTGCATTACAACATGAGAGATTACATAAAAAGGATGAAGGGGAGCAGAGTATAGAGAGGAGTGTGTGATGTGCTGGCCAAGAGTTAGCAATGAGAGGGTGGTGACCTTTATGGTAGAGAAGAGTCTACAAGGGAGTGGAGAAGGAGAAGGTGGGTAGGACTGAAAAGAGGGGTAAAGAAAGAGAGCCTTACTTTGAGGGTAAGACAGGGTTTCACTGATGGATCCTATGGAAAAAGAGAGATAATCTGTGAAGGAAGAAAAAGACCTTACAATGGGTATGGCCTTGAGGGATTTGATGCTTGAAAAGTCTATTGATCCTAATTTGGGAAGGGGGTAGTTGGAATCACTAGGGGTAACTGGTACCTGGGGTGGGGGGAATGGGACAGCATGGATCTTGGGAGAAATTTTGAGGCAAATGTGGAAAAAAGGTAATCAGGAGAGGATATAGATCAGTGGTGTGCTGAATAATCAGGGAAATGGTGGGAGAAAAGCCTCATCATAAGACAGTGTCCTCTCTGATACCTGCAATAATTAGAAATGTTCTGGAAGTGAGATGCAATAGAAGAGGGGAATCCATGAGGCAAGCCCTTCAAAGCAGGGGCAGAAAGTGCCTAGAGGGGAGACCTTAGAATGAACACCTTGGAAGCTCTAACTGCATGAGGAATACAGAAAAGAGAGAAAGATTGGATAATTATAGGGGTCATGAACCAGAGAATGAGAATCTAGAAGAAACAGAAAGAAAGGATGGATAACTAGAAGAGTATAAGAAATTCTTTTTGTAAGGGGTACAAAAATGAAATTTAAAAAATCAAACCTAATGATCAAGACTAATTGAAAAGGAGGAGAGGAACCTGACTAAATGAGAAGGGGAAAGGAGGGGGGGGGGGGGAGAATTATATAACCAGATAAAAGCCAGAGGGAAAAAAGGGAACTAATAAACAAAACCCCAAAGGGAAAGTGGTAACACATGAGAGAAAGGGATCAAAGATGAGGAGAAGAGAGCCAGAGGTCACCTCAAAAAAATTAAAGTAACTGAATAAACATAAATAATACTACATTTTCAACAGAAAAGCTGGGGAATAACTTGAAAAACTCCAATATGAGAGACAGATGGAGGAACATATAAATCTAAGTTTTAACTTTAAATGTGAATGGATTAAACAATCCTTTTTCTCTTTTTCTTTTTTGCCTTTTGGAGGGCAATTGGGGTTAAGAGACTTGCCCAAGGTCACATGGCTAGTAAATTTTAAGTGTCTGAAGCCGGATTTGAACTCAGGTCCTCCTGACTCCAGGGCCGGTGCTCTATTCACTGCACCACCTAGCCTCCCCAATTTTTTTTCTTTTTCTCTTTTTTTTTGGATTAAACAATTCAATAAAACTAAAAAAGAATAATAGATTAGATAATGAAACAAAACCTGTAACAATTTGCTGCTTACAAGAAACACAATTGAAGAACAAAGACATACACAAAATAAAACTGAGGAGATGGGAAAAAAATTTACAATGCATCAAGTGGATCCAAAAAAACCAAGAGGTACCATCATGCTATCAGACAAAGCAGAAACAAATATTCTAAAAATAAAAAGAGATAAACAAGGAAACAATATTATGCTGAAAGAAATCACACTCAACAAATTAATATCCAGAAAAATACATATGTTCCAAAAGCCTTAGCATCCAAATTCATAAAAGAAACATTATCTAAGCTTCAAGACATAGTAACATACTAGTGACAGGAGACTTCAATTATCCCTCTAGCAGTTTTGAATAAGTCTAACAGAAAAATAAACAAAAGGGAAAATACGGAACTGAACAAATTGCTGGAGAAACTAGAGTTGAAAGGCTGATGACATGCAAATGAAAACAGCTCTGAGGTATCACATCTCACTGGTCAGATTGACTAAGATGACAAAACAGGAAAATGATAAATGCTGGAGAGAATGTGGAAAAATCTGAACACTAATGCATTGTTAGTGGAGTTGTGAACTGACTCAACCATTCTGGAGAGCAATCTGGAACTAGGCTATAAATAAGTGCATACCCTTTGACCCAGCAATACCACTTCTAGGGTTGTATCCCAATGAGATCATAGAAGTGGGAAGAGGCCCCATACATACAAAAATATTCATAGCAGCTCTTTTTGTGGTGGCAAAGAATTGGAAATCAAGGGGATGTCCATCAATTGGGGAACGGCTAAACAAGTTGTGGTATATGAATGTAATGGAATACTATATTGTGCTGTAAGAAACAAGGAGCAGACAGACTTCATAATAACCTGGAGAGACTTATAAAAACTGATGTTGAGTGAGAAGAGCAGAACCAGGAGAAATTTGTACACAATTACAGACACAATGTTTGTGTCACAACCAACTTTGATAGACTAGGCTCTTCTCAGCAATGCAAGATTATAAGACAACTCCAAAAGACTCATGATGGAAAGAGATGTCCACATCCAGAGAAAGAACTACAGAGTTTGAACGCAAATTGAAGCAAAGTACCTGCTCTCCTTCTTTTTCTTGCTTTGTTTTGCTTCCTTTCTCCTATTGTTCATTCCATTGGTTATAATCCTTCTTTACAACCTGACTAATATTTAATGTGAAGGTATTTGCAGATCCTATATTTGACTGCATGCCACCATGGTGAGGGGGGGCGGAGAAGGAGGGGGAGAAAATTTGAAACTCAATGGGTTGTGGAATTGAATCTTAGAAACTAAAAGTAAACAAATAAATTATTTTTTTAAAAAGGCTGATGACATCTTCTAAAAGGGACAACAAAAGAATATACATGTTTCCCAACATCACGTGAAACTTTTGCAAAAATTGATCATGTACTGGGCACAGAGATATTATAAAAAATGTAGAAAGACAGAAATAGTAAATATATGCTTTATAGACTATAACACAATAAAAATAGAAATTGGATCAAGAATTACAAACAGAAGATACTGACCTAAATGGAGCTATAACAATGAAATTATAAATAATGAGTGAGTCAAAGAACAAATCATAGAAACCATTAATAACTGTGTAAAGAAAATGAAAATGATGAAACAACATATCATAATTTCTGGGATGTAGGTAAAGCAGTCCTCAGGAGGAAAATCACATCTTTACAAACATACATTAATAAAAAAGAAAAAGAGAGGATTAGTAAACTAAGCATACATTTAAAACAATTAGAAAACTAACAAATAAACAAACCTAAAATAAGTGCAAAAGAGGAGATATTAAAAATTAGAGGGGAAATAGATAAATTGGAAACCAAAAAATGTCTCAGAAATGATAAGCACAATGAAAAGCTGTTCCTTTGAAAGGACTAATAAAATTAATAAACCATTAGCTAATCTGATTAAAAAGAAGAGAGCAGTAAATCAAATCAATAAAATAGCAAATTATGAGGCGAAATCTCAGCCAAAAAAACCTCAAAGAAATAAAAATAAGAACATATTATACATAGTTATATTTTAACAAAACTGAGGACACAAAAAAAATAGAGGAATACTTTCAAAAAATACAAAATATCAAAACTATCAGAAGACCAGATAGAGATCTTAAATAAGCCAATCTTAGAAAATTAAATAGCTCTAGTTATAAAAGAAAGGCTAAAGGAAAAACAAACAACCCCTAGTCTTTATGAATTCACAGGAGAATTCTATCAAACTTTTAAAGAAGAGTTGGTACACATACTCACAAAAAAATTTAAAAAGAAAGCTCTCTACCAGAAATCTCATATGAGACAAATATAGTCCTAATACATAAACCAGGGAAAGATAAAACACAGAAACAAAACTACAGGCAATATTATTAATGAACATCAGCTCAACAATTTTAAACAAAATTCTATCAAATAGACTATGGTATTTTATCCAAGAAATTATTTGTTTTTTTCTTTCACTTAGTAGTTTTTATTTTTTTCCAATAATATGTAGTTTTCAACATTAATTTTTATAATATTTTGAGTTCCAAAATTTTTTTCTCTCTCCCTTTCTCTTCTCCCCCCTCCCCAAGATGGCTCGCAATCTGATATAGGTTATACATGTACAATCATATTAAACGTATTTCCACATTAGTCATGTTGTGAAAGAAAAATCAGAACAAAAGGGAAAAGCACAAGAAAGAAAAAACAAAACAAAAAAGAAAAAATAGTATGTTTCAATCTATATTCAGACTCCATAGTTCTTACTCTGGATGGGGATAGCATTTTCCATCACGAGTCTTTTGAAATTGTCTTAGATCATTGTATTACTGAGAAGAGCTAAATCTATCAAAGTTGGTCACTGTGCAATGTTGCGTTACTGTGCACGATATTCTTCTGATTCTGTTTACTTCACTATGTAAGTCCAGGTTTTTCTGAAATCTGCCTGCTCATCATTCTTATAACAATAGTATTCTTATTAGGAAGGAGGGAAATATACAGGTACTAGGGTAGGGAGATCCATCTTGCCCTACCAGAAAGTCAGAGAGGTGATGGGGGAGGACATAGGATAGAGCTGATTGGGGGAGGAGGTATATAGTGGGA
>CM053581.1:279474592-279500103 GCA_028627135.1 Pseudochirops cupreus
GCAAAAAACTCAATAGAATGGATTCCATTTACACTTTGAACAGAAGTAAGGGCTTCTAGTTGGATGGATCCTGCCCAAGATCAAAATCCCCTAAGGATTTGGGCAATGTCATCTATAAGCAATACCCTTCAGAGACTGACTGAATGACCTACAAGGGCTGGTCTCTGAATGGGGAAATGGAAAGGAAAAATCTTAATCCTAATTTAACATCTGATTATTAATATGATAGAAAAATAATCATGTCTCTCAATCTTAACAATTAAAGGACTAACAACCAAATTCATCTCTGTTGCTGCATCTTTTAAGGACTCATATTTAATCTTAACCTAAACACATGGCAGACACCTTGTTGGAGGGGAGAATTTAAGGCTACATTTTGCTCCACTGAATCAAATTCTTTTTTAGTCAACAAACAATAAATGCAGTAAAGCCGTTCAGTCAATTTTTTGACTCCTAACACTGTGATCTGCCATAGTCTTGTGGGAAACCCATCTGTCACTTTCTTATATGCTGCCAACCAGTCCCACAAAAATTTTTTAGAGTGGTTTCTGACATCTTTCAATAGATGTCAACTTTTTCCCACTATTCCAATGATTGATTTTTTTTCAAGTCTGTTGGTATTTCTCTTCTTTCAGATCGTTTGAGGATCAATCCTTCAGCCCTGTAAAAACTGTGTCACTTCCAGCATGGACCTGTGTGTACTTGATGTGATTCAGCTATTTTTTGCTATCTTTAATTTCTTTCATGCCATTTCCATTTCCTCACTCAGCACATCAAGAACTAAGGGGTTAAAGTCTAAATGAGGACTCCACTGTCATTGATCAAGAACATAATTTGTTATAGAAATGTTGATAATTCTTTTCCATTTTTAGTTTGTTGTCCTAATTTAATCTTTAAATATTCGACATTGTTAACCTGGTTGAATTGAGTCTCATGCCAAGTTTTCTGTTAACTTATTTTTTGTCATTGTTTTGTGAGATTATATTGATCATAATTTTTCTATTAGGGTCAGGGGTGGAAAGAAGAAAGAAACCTGTGTGGGCTGGGCCTTGAAAAAAACAGAAAGCAGGGTAAAGGGAAAAGAGGAAGATGGGTGGTTCTGGCTAAACCCAGGGCTAGGAAATCTGGCATATTAAGCATGAGTCTGATTTGGTCTAATAAATGCTTTCTTATAAAGATTTTGACCCAAACCAGGACCAATGGGTAGAAACTACTAGAGGCATATTTCTTTTTATATATATATACATATATATATGTGTGTGTGTGTGTGTGTGTGTGTGTGTGTGTGTGTATGTATTTGTTTATTCATTCATTTATTTAGCTTTTTTTTCTGGAGGGGGGAGGGCAGGGCAATTGGGGTTAAGTGACTTGCCCAAGGTCACACAGCTAGTAAGTGTTAAGTGTTCGAGGTCATATTTGAACTCAGGTCCTCCTGACTCCAGGGCTGGTGCTCTATTCACTGCACCATCTAGCCGCCCCTACTAGAGGCATATTTCAACTCAATCACTACAAAGAAGGTCTTTCTAACAAATAGAGCTGTCCAGGAGAGGAACAGGCTGCATCAGAAGATGCTGATCAGAGGAGGATTAGCCACCAGAGGGGCTGTAGCAGGATTCGTAGATACTGAGGAAGATTGGCTTAAGTTAGATGGGGTCAATCCCTGCCCGGGGAAGTAATTCAGAAACTAAGACCTTGGTTGTCTCAGTCCCTGGACCAAAGTCCAAGAGAAAAGCCCCTTCTTTTGGGAACCCTAAAGGTGCTCTAAGGATTCTTTAGCCATGTCTGACAGTTGCCAAACTACAAGGAAACCCGGTCCAGAAAGCAGGTGATCTTATTATTGAGAGGTCAGGGCATTTATCTGTAAGTGTGTGAGAACCTGCTGGGAAATGAGGCAGCTTTCTACACATAACACAGTTCTAGTACACACGTGTTACCTTCAAACTAAGAAACCAAGACTACTGAACTGGAGGTGGAATCTATCTACCACAGACAGGTCTAGGGGAAATGGTCAGAATTCCAGATTTTCATAGGCCCTCTAAGCTTGATGCAACCTTAAGTGCCTTTGTAAACCTTAAACATGATCCTTCTGAGGCTGGAGGAGAGAAGGAATTCTTTTCAAAGTCACACAGACAGCTGTGGGGCCAACACTAACATCGGTTGTTTAAAATGTACAAAATGCTTTCCTTTCTAAAGTGCTTTGCTAGGTATGTTATGGTCAAGAAATAGTTAAGAAATATTTTTTGAAATTAGTAATCAGCCTAGTGAAACCCTATGGTATACAGCCAAGTGAAACTCTATGATAATTAGCCAAGTGAAACTCTATGAACCTGGGAAGACTCCCTAGAGTGATTTATCTTTACCTGGGAGGCCCGCCTAGGGTAATCTATCTTTTCCTCCCTCAGTCGTCATGCTCTGTGCCCATCCGCTTACCTTACAGACCCCCTCCGCTCACCCCTTCCGCTTGCCTTAGTAACCGCTTGTTTATATCTATATGACAACCTGCTTAGTAACAAATTGTCTTAGTTAGATATGTAAACCTAATGAAATGTATAAAAGATTCTCCACCCCTGAACTGGAGGCTGCTCCCCCTTTAATTGGCATGGAGTAGCCCCAGCTGGTAAATTAAAGCTCCTTAAAACTTTTAATTCGGACTCTATGGTGACTTTGTTAAGACTCGTAAAGTCACGTCATTTCAGGTAGATGCTACAAGTATTATTCTGATCTCGAAATTCTTATTTAACAGATGGGGAAACTAAAGCCCAGAGAGGTCATCATTTGTCTATGGTCCCAGAGATAGACAGTTGAGGGCTAAGCAGAAACTGGACCACAAGGACCTCCTGATTTCATATCCAGAGACCAGCAATTTAGTTCAACAGCAGGAACTAATAGGATTTTATCAGAGGAAATGATATTAGAGAGGACTGTACCATTGGACTCGCAGCTGAAATATGCATTATGTGGTGTCTGCACCATCAGAGCATGAGTTTATTGAGAGCAGGGACTATTTTGCTTTTCTACCTGTATCTTCAGTGCTTTGCACAAAGTAAGCACTTAAATGCTTTTTTCATTCATTCATTCCTTCACTCATTCATTCATTCATTTCCACCGCTACAAGCGCCTCCACTCGGGTCTCTCCGTGGGCTGCACACTTCTGTAGGATTAGGAATGACAAATAAAAGCTTTGCTGGGCCCCAGGTCTCCTTTCACTAAACTGAGGCGTTCCAGGGCCGGCAACCCTCTCATTTTAGAGAAAGCCACGGCCCGGGGAGAATGGACTGCACGAAGGTCACCTGGGGATCAAGTGGCAAAGCCGCGATCTCCGGTCTCTACCAGCAGTCCTAGTTTCGCGCAAAATACGCGGCCTCCTGTGGGGTTCCTAGTGCACAAGCTCCGGGTCCAAACGCCGCCTGGAGGTTGGAAGTTTCATCCGGCCCCGCCCCGTCCGGTCCCGCTCCGCCCCGCCCAGCTCGGGCGGCGCCAGCCCCAACCCAGCCGGAGGGAGCGCTTATGAATATGCAGATTTCGGAGGAAGGCTATTTAAAGGCATCCTGGCCACGCGCTGCTCCCCTCTTGGTGCTGCCTGTGGCCGGCCTCGGCTTTTCTGTGACCCCATCACCCCCATTCCTGAAGTCTCTGCGCGGTTAGCTCTGCTAAGGCGTTAAGTAACTGCGGAGGAGACCGCAACATGTCTGACAAATTACCCTACAAAGTCGGTAAGACGGGGCGGGGGAGGGAGTACTGGTAGGGTTACGGCGCACTCGAGGGTTGTACGGGGCTGGGATTTGCAGCCGTCCCCCAGGGTTGCACTGTGGCCCGCAATAGGTGGGCTTTCAGTGGGTCCCTGGGCCGGCCTGGGGGCACCCGCGGATTTGGTCTCTTTGAATTGAAGGTTTGGCACGTTGGCCTGAGACAGCCTAGCGGGGCGCCCGCACAGTGCTCACTGGGGACTGTAGTTCTCCGGTGGCTGCAACTCCAGACGGGAGGCTGAGGAGAAACTACTGGTTCCGGCATGCCGTGCTTCGCGTGGCTGCCCTGGGACTGGGGCTGCGTGAAGCGTGCTGCGGAGCGGCGCTCTTACGAGGCAGGTGGATTGGGAGAGCCTGGGAGAGAGGCCCGAGCTGGACACTGCGGTTATGAGTTAGGGGACTGAGATTCACCCCCTCCTTCCAAGACTGAACCTCTCTCCACCCCACTGAGGTCTCCCGGAAGGGCGTGAAGTTGGGATAAGTCTTTGAAACTAGGAGAGCCCTGGACTGGGAGCTGGGAAATCTGGGATTAGCTAGATTCTAGTCCCGGCACCAACTTGCTGAGTGGCTTTGGCCGAGTCTTTTCCCTCTCTGGGCCACTCAAAAATTAAATGGGACAGACAGGGGTGGGGGCGTGGATACTCCTTCTCCCTTGACATTACCTGTTGTTTTGACATTTGGGGTCCTGAGAGGAAATAAAGTGAGAAGAGCCCAGGACATGGGGGTCAGAGGACCAGGGTTCACTTCCAGTCTTTTGACCCTGACTAGCGGCTGTGATTCAGAGAAAACACTCAACCTTTCCGATCCCTTTCCGATCCCTTTCCTCAGCTATTAAAAAAAGTTTTACAGTAATTGGCACCTTTCTTACCTCTGATGAAAATGATTTGTAAATCTCAATGATGCAGGAATGAGAATGAAAAGAGAATAATTGCACCAACCTCACAGGTTTTTTAGGGTTAAATAAGACAATAGTTGCTTAATACAGTGCTGTAGTAGGCACTTAATATAACTAGATCTATCATCTGTATATACACATACATACATACACACGTACATATATACACCTATGTATGTATGCATGCATGTGTCTATCCATCCATCAGTCTCTGAGCCCTGCACTGCCTGTGCCCCTGCCTCAAAGGAATTCACAGTTGAGGTGAGAAGACCACTGTTGCACGTAGGTGAGAAAGGGCTGCTGGCTTAGCTGTGACAGCACTGGGGAGAGGTAAGATTTAAAGTAGGCTTTGAAGGCTGGAAAGGACTTTGACAAGTGAGGTAAATCACCTCTGTAGTCCTTAGGGTCCTAGAGGGTCTGCCGAGGAAGTGATTTGGGATGTTTGGAAGAGCGTGTGGGTGTGTGGGTGTGTGGGTGTGTGGGTGTGGGAGGGGTGGGAAGAGTGCAATGTCTTTCTACAATACCGTGCTTGCTCCAGGGAAGACTTCATGGAGGAACTCTGCTGGCTGGCAGAAGGACTAGCGGAGGTGGTGGCGTTTTGTCTCTCCGCAGAGGTCACAGTGTTCTCCCCCGCCCCTGAGGCACTATTGTTTTTCTCTCTTCTCTTCCCTTGGTTCTTGCACTCTGCTTTGCCAAAAATAATCTAGTTTCCCCTACAGGGCATAGTAGCCACAGGGTCCCCACACAAAGAACCCCAAAAAGCTTTTCTGAGGCTGGAAACCCTAGTAGTCAGAAGGATGGTGGCAGATAGACCATGTAATTAATTCAATAAGCATTTATTAAACTCCTGTTATGTCTTCTGTCTATAAGACTTGTGGCTCCTGGAATTCCTCGGATATACATTAAGTGATGGGACAAGCCTTTCACAGGAATTGTAGACTTTCCAGAGGGCACTGGATTGGCTTGTTAGGAGACTCCTTTCTGGTTTCATCTTTGACACACCAACTTGACTTGAGACATGGGGCAAGAAAGACCCTTTCCCTCTCTGGGTCTCAATTTCCTCTTCAGTAAAGTGAGAATGGTAGGGCTTAGATGATCCCCAGCAGCTCAGTCTGTGTTCTGTAGTCCAGGGCTGCTTTCCAGTTCTCACAGTCCCTACATAGTAGGCAGTTTCAGAAATGTTTGCAGAATGGAACCTTCTGTGCTCTTAAGAGCTCCCTCTAACAGTCTGTGTTCTCTAGTCCGTGCTGATCTCTCTCTTTATTTCTATACCATTGAGTTTATGTTATGTAATACTGTATATAATCAAACCTTTGCTGGAGACTCTCCCAGGAGTTTGTGGCTGCTTTATGCCATCAGGGCACCTTTTGAGAGTGTTTGATAGTATATAAGGTGCTTTTCACAAGTAAGCCTGTGAAGTAGTACAAGTTAACCTGTTAACCTTAATTTATAGCTGAGGAAACTGAGAGATTTATGTGACTTGCCCAAGTTCACATTGCTAGAACTGGTAGAGACAGGATTGGAACCCAGGCCTTCTTTCCATAACTCATTATGTGTCTTAGACTTGTAATTACTGTTTGTCCTTCATGCTGGAAGAAGACCATGATATTGGGAAGGTTATTGTCATGACTTGCAAATAAATCGGATTTAAGGGTTATACAAAGTTACCAGCCTCACTTTATCCTCTGGAGCCATCTGGGTCCAGTGGCCAGATATGGATCAGGACAAGTGGAGATGATCCTGAATGTAGTAGGAGACCTTGGCTTTTTTAAGCTAAAGTCTTTCCCAGATCTCAGTCTGACTGAGGCAGCGCCTGTTTTCAGTGATATATTTGATCAAATGTGGACTCTTCATAACATTCAAGACCGACTAGTACCTCACTAACTTATATTCTCTAGTATATGACACTACAAAAATGCTGGCTTTGGTGTCAGATATGCTTACCACCTATTCCATCTTGGACAAGTCCTCATTTACAGAGTAAAGATGTTAGATTAGATGACCACTAAGATCACCTAGAGCTCCAAAAATACAGCTAAGGAGAACAGAGGCTCCAACCATACTCGGTTCTCAGCAACGTTCTAGTTCTCATTTCTATATCTTTGCACATATCATTGCCTCTCCACCACCCATTTGTGTCCCTCACCTCTGGCACCAGCCTTAAGACTCATTTCCTCTTGGAAACAATCCGTGATTAAACCCTACATGACTACTTAGTAGTTATGTACAGTAAATTCTGTAATGTTCAATCAAGGGGAATTGAAGCCCTCACTATTCTAAGATAGGGGGCACACTTTTGAAGATCTAGGAGGGAAATAAGGGGATGGCTAGCAGATGGTTAGAAATGAGTACCTTTATAGGAGTGTTTGGTCGGATTTATTATTTTTTCTCAGCACATTATATGTTCAGTAAACTGAGTGATCAGAGCAAAAAAGAAATAATAATGACCAATCAATCAACAAGCCTTTATTAAGCGCCTTATTGCAGTGGTTCTCAACCTTCCTAATGCTGGGACCCTTTAATACTTGTACGTGGGCATATCTGCCTGTGGGCGGACCCGCCTGGAGACAGAGGAGTGGTGTCTGGGTTCCTAAAACCATGAGAAATATGTGTTTTCCTATGGTCTTAGGCGACCCCTGTGACCCCTATGAAAGGGTCATTGGACCCCCAAAGGGGTCACGGTTAAGAACTGCTGGCCTACTGGGTGCCAAGCATTATGCTAAGCACTAGGAATTACTGCTGTTTGGCCTTATCAGGAAGGTGATGCCATGACATACTAATGAATTGGATTTAAGTGAGGGAGGGAGGGCTGTGCAAAGTCACCAACCTCACTTTCTCCTCGGTAGCCATCTGGGTCCAGATATGGATCAGGACAACTGGAGATGGCCCAGGATGCAGGAGGGGACCTTGGCCTTTTCAAGCTAACGTCTTTAACAGGACTCAGTTTGTCTGAGGCAATGTCTATTCAGTGATTAAGACTTAATGAAAAATAAGGCAAAGAAAGACCTGGAAATACAAAGAAAGGCAAAACACAACGCCTCCTCACCCCCATACACATAACGGCCTTTCCTTTCAAGGAGTTCACAGTTTAAGGCAGGAGAGAACATGCAAACAACTACTATGTACAAATGAGATAGACAGACAGGGTAAATGAAAGATAATCTTGGAAGGCACTGAGATGAAGGTGGTCTAGAAAAGTCTTGTATAAGATGATATTTTAGCTGAGGCTTGAAGGAAGGTGTAAATGAGGAGGGAGAAAGTTTCAAGCATGAAGCAGTGAAGACAAAATTTTATTTTATGGGGGTGGGGACGGAGAGGCAGTCAGGATTAAGTGACTTGTTCAGGTTCACACAGCCAGGTCCTTCTGACTCCAGGGCCAGTGCTCTATCCCCTGCACCAGCTGGCTCCTCCTGACAAAATTTTAAAGGACCCCAGCTCTCAAGGAGCTTACATTTTGTTGGAAACTATGTATACCTATAGGTAAATATGAACTATATTCCAATAATAAATTCCCAATATATTCCACATAAAAGGTGATTTTGTTGGGGTGCAGGTGGCCTGATGTGAGAGGCAGTGGATACAGATGGGGATCATAAGAGGCAGAGGTGAGGAGAGAATGCATTCTTGGCATGGGGAACAGTCTTTCAAGACATGTGGGAAACAATGAGCTGGTTTGGAGTGATTGTAAAGGAAAGGGTATGATGTGTAGTAAATCTGCAAAGATAGTCCCAATACCAGTGCCAAAAAAAGAAGTTTGGATTTCGAGGCAGTAGGAAGTTGCTATAACATTTTGAGCAGAGAAGTGATGTGTGCAGTCAAATGCATTTAGAAATCGTGTAAGTAATTTAAGTTTGCAAAGTACTCTGTATGTTTGTGTGTGTGTGTGTGTGTGTGTGTGTGTGTGTGTGTTTTGAGTCCCATAAAAACTCTCAGGTAGGTACTGTAGATCTTTATTTTTACAGATGAGAAAACTTAATTGATGTAGTCACATAGCTTGTAGGGAAAAAGTATGGAGATTCAGCTCCAGATAGATTGCCAAGTTCAGTGTTCTAGTCAACATGTTAAGCCACCTTTTTGTCTTAGGAACATCTATATCGAAGCTCAGGGCTGTATGTTCATTCAATAACTATTTGGCATAGCATGAGAAAAAGAAAAAAACTTTCCACATTTAGAACTATTCCATCACAATCTAAAAAAAAAGAAATACATAAAATTAAAAGCAATCAGAGGAAAAGACAGAAACAAATAGGATATTTTGTTTATTATTTTATAATAGGTATATTTTAAAGATGGATTGTAAAGAATTTGGAGTTTATGGTTTTATATGTGATTTTTTTGTTTTACGATGGTTACTAAGTTTGAAGAAAAATATGCAATACATGAGTAATGTATACATATAAATGTGTATACATATATGTGGTTATTAAAGCATAAATGCCATGCTAAGACTTTGGGGACACTATGTGTCTGTGTATTAATGATGTATGTTTTTTTTTGCTTTTTTTTTTTTTGGAGGGGGAAAGGCAGGGTAATTGGGGTTAAGTGACTTGCCCAAGGTCACACAGCTCGTAAGTGTTAAGTGTCTGAGACCGGATTTGAACTCAGGTCCTCCTGACTCCAGGGCCAGTGCTCTGTTTACTGAGCCACCTAGCCACCCCTATGATGTATATTTTAAAGAAGAAATAATTGTCTATCAAGAAATGAAGGGTAATAGGTTACCTAAAAAGTAATGTTTCCCATTACTAGCTTTTTTTTTTGGAGGGCAGTTGGGGTTAAGTGACTTGCCCAAGGTCATATGGCTGGTAAGTGTTAAGTATCTGAGGTCGGATTTGAGCTCAGGTCCTCCTGACTCCAGGGCTGATGCTCTATTCACTGCGCTACCTAGCTGCCCCCCCTCCCCCGCCCCATTACTACTTTTAAGGTGGACCAGGTACACTCTGAATTTCTTTCCAGCTCTTGGGACTCTAGGATTTCCTGAGGCTTTCCATTCCTTGCTTGGGTTGTCTAAGGTTGACCAGTAGTCCTCTGCCCTCAGAGAGCTTATAATTCTGTAAGAAGCAGCAAGCTGAGAATCTGCTCAATGATAGAGCAAAGGGGAGCTTCTTCCCCTTTCTCTTTCCCCCCCGCTCCCCACCCTGGTACTTAGTTTCTCTTGCCTTGCCCTTGCAGCTGACATCAGCCTGGCTGCCTGGGGACGCAAGGCCCTGGACATAGCAGAGAATGAGATGCCTGGCCTGATGAAACTTCGAGAGATGTACTCAGCTTCCAAGCCACTGAAGGGTGCCCGGATTGCTGGCTGCCTCCACATGACTGTGGAAACAGCTGTTCTTATTGAGACACTGGTGGCCCTGGGAGCCGAGGTGAGTCCACACAGAGCACATGATGGGATCTGGGGGCAGAAACTCATGGGACTTGGGGTCATTCAGGAATTACTAGAGGCCTTCCTGAACAGTGACCTCTGTGTTCCATGTCGAGGTACAGCAGAAAGGCTGCTGGATTTGGAGCCAAGGGGACCTTGGTTCAAATCTCTGACATTTGCCACCTGTGTGATCTTGGGGAAGTCACTTGATCTCTTGGGGCCTCAGTTTCCTTATCTGTAGAAGTTAGAACAGCTCACCTTTGAGGTCCCTTTCAGTTCTATAAAGGTGAATCCATCCCTTTTGGACAGGCATTTATACTTGTCATAGTTGTCCCCCCACGCCCCCCCCCCCCAATCCTGCCACAGTGAGATTCCTTACAACAGTATGTGATGTAAGTAGGGCAAGAATTATTCCCATTTTACAAAGAAGGAAACCGAGTCCCAGAAAAGGGGAAATGACTTGCCCAAGGCAACACAGTGAATGGCAGTCAGGACTGAAACCTGCTCTCCTGACCCTCAACCCAGGGATCCTGTCTAATCCACTTGCTATGAGTTGACCTTTTTTTAAAAAAAAATCTTTTTTAAAAAACAAGTTAATTTATTTTTAGTTTTCAACATTCACTTCCATAAGTTTTAAATTTTCTCCCCCTCCCTCCTACCTCCTTCCCCAAGATGGCATGCAATCTGATACAGGCTCTACATATACATTACAATTTAACATATTTTCACATTAGTCATGTTGTATAGAATTAGAAGGAATGGGAGGAACTGTGAGAAAGAAAAAAACAAAACAAAACACAAAAAGTCTGCTTCGCTCTGCATTCAGACTCTAGTTCTTTCTGTGGATGTGCATGGCATTTTCTATCATGAATCTTTTGGAATTGTTTTAGGCCCTTGCATTGCTGAGAAGAGCTAAGTCTATCAAAGTCAGGCCTTGCACACTGTGGCTGTTACTGTGTACAGTATCCCTCTGGTTTTGCTCACTTCAGTGAGTTGACCTTCTTGACCCGTCATGTGTACTGATTGATAGCTCCTTTGGCCTCCATTGACTTGGGCTGCTGTTCTCTGCTTTCGTGAATGACCCCTTGTCCCCTGGTTTTTGTAGGTACAGTGGTCCAGTTGCAACATTTTCTCCACCCAGGACCATGCAGCAGCTGCCATTGCCAAAACTGGTATTCCCGGTAAGCCCTCTTCTTCAGGGAGTAGCTCCCACCAAGGCCAGGGACTCTCTTGGGGTTCAAGGAGCTGGAGGAGGAAGCCTACAGGCTGGGAAGACTTCAGCTACTTAAAGGAGTCAAGCACATGGAAGAGACCACAGTTTTATTCCATGTGGTCCAGGGGAACCAGAGAGAAAGGACAGGGATGCAGACTATGGCCGGATTGAAGGAAGAACTTCTTAAGAATTATAGCTAGCATGCATATAGCATGTTAGATGTGCCATCTGGAGCCACCTCAGTAGATGGTGGTGCTGATCATTTTGGAGATGCCATTCTAGGGACTCCTGCCCTGGTGTGAGACTGGGGTTGGAGTGAGAGGGCATAGGTTGTAAAATCATTGATAGGGCTGGAAGTGATCTCAGGGGCCACCCCCTTCATTTTACAGATGAGGAAACTGAGACCTAGCCATGTTAAGTGACTTTCCCCAGGTATTCCAGGTAGCAAGAGCCAGAGCTAGGATTTGAACTCAGATTTTCTGACTCCAATTCCAGCATTTTTTGGATTGTTCTAGGCTGCCCCTCTTTAGGGGCCATCCAGCTCTCAGATTCTGTGACTCTATTATTTTATGAAAGAAGTAGAATTGGAGCGGCCAGGGGAAGTTCATCCTGGACAATGGGAATGTTTCTTGGAGGGGTGGGTGGGAGGGGTACTGTCTTGGTCTTAGTGATGACGGGGGAATTACCATGATGGGAGCCTGGGTGAAATCGAAGGATGCAGAACCACAAGACACAAATCTAGGCTTTTAGTTGGCTGTCTGATGAGAAGGGGCCAAGTCCCTGCTCTGATCTGGGTGAGCTAGGAGGCTGGTAGAAGCTCTCTGAGAATAGCAAGAAAACACAGCAGTGTTTCATTTTCTTTGTCTGTGAGTGTAGCCCAACATAGGCAGGCTCTGGGGATTAGACTTCTGTGTCTGAGGCTAAGGGCCTTGAGCAAAGGGAGGCTGATGAGATGCTTGGGAGCGTGAGGGGGCTGCCTTAGACCTGCTCCCATCAGAGCAGAGGAACCAGAAGTGCCTTTGATTCCCATCCGCTGGCCTGCTGGGGGTGGTGTGCACAGTGGGCAGCCCTTTTTGGTTTTCCATCTCCGTGCTTTGAGGCACTGGACTTTGAACTAGAAGGAAAAAGCTTTGTTTGCAGAATGTTTTTTTTTGCCCTTTGCCCAGGGTTTACAACATTAGTAGTCTGGTGCCTCCACAGAGCTCAGAGGAAAGCTGCCACTTGTGATGCCCTTTTCCCAGACCATGGTTGGGTCAGAAAAGTCTCCAGTGTGCGCACTGAGATGGGATGGCATCCTGGTCTGCCACTGACTTAACCCTGTAAGCTTCCTTCTTGGTGGTGTTTACTATGACACATGTAAAGAGCTTTGCAGACCCTAAAAAACAACATGAATGCTAGCAATTGTTATTACGATTATTCTCTGGTTGTCCTTGACTTTTATCTCTCTCCTACTCTGCCTCTGCTCCCCCAACACAGACATCGTGGTAAATCTGACAGTACAGAGGTGGTTAGGCCCTGAGTTTAGGGGCCCAGGACCTCTCCCCTGGGGATGACCAGCGCAGTTCTTGGTTCTTAGATTGAAGTTGGGTGGAGGATTTCCCTGGCTTGGCCTGGTCTCATAGGTCTCTCATATTGCTACAGAAGGCAAGGGAAGAAGTATTGGGGATACTGTTTCCTTGGGGAGATACTGTGACTCTCCTGTTCTTGGGATTCTGGTGGGAAACCTCTCTCTGCCCCTCAGGCCTGGGGCAGGGCCTGGGAGATCAGAGTTCTCTTGGTGCCGGCCACTAGCTGGATGGGGCGTCTGCGAGGGCTGCTCCCGATTCCTCCTTCAATTCCTCCTGATTGCCTATAGAATAAAAAATAATGTCTGATCGTAGCTCGGATCCAGGGCTCTCCGTAACCCACCTGTGTCCAGACTTAGCTCATCCCCTTCTCTGTCCTGTCTCCATTTGCTGAAGTCTCTTCCTTCAAGACCTTGCCTAAGTGTCACCTCCGTGGGGAAGCCTTCCCGGATGTCTCCAGCTGAAAGTTCCGTCTCCTTGAGTTTCCCTAGAACGCTTTGTCTTTTTTAGCTTTTTTGGAGCGGGGAAGGCTGGGCAGTTGGGGTTAAGTGACTTGCCCAAGGTCACACGGTTAGTACGTGTTAAGCGTCTGAGGCTGGATTTGAGCTCAGGCCCTCCTGACTCCAGGGCTGGTGCTCTATTCACCGCACCACCTAGCCACCCCCGGAGCACTTTTGTCTTGATCTCTCCTCTGTCTCCCTTCCATGCTTCCTTGTGGCATTCTTATTTGTGCACAGTTTGTATCCTCAACTTGTTGGTTGTAAGTTCCTCGAGGGTGTGTCCTGTGTAGTGTCTCTAGCTTTGTGTTTCCTGTGCCAAGCATAGGGCCTTACACACTCACGTGTTCGGTCAAATGCATTGAGTTTCTCACCTGTTCTCCCATTCTTGCCTCAGTGTATGCTTGGAAGGGGGAGACTGATGAGGAATATCTCTGGTGTATCGAGCAGACCCTCTACTTCAAGGATGGGCAGCCCCTCAACATGATCCTGGATGATGGTGGGGACCTCACCAACCTTGTTCACACCAAATATCCTGAACTCTTGAAGGGTAAGGAGGAACTGGGGGAATGGGAATCGAGAAGAGTAGAATGCTGATGGGGTGCAGGGCTGGTGTGTGGGGTCCTCATAGGGAGTCTAGTTAGGGAAGAGGCTGCCAGTCCCTGAAACCTTGGCTTCACCCAGGAGCGGCAGCTGGGGGACGTCAGAGTTTCCCTGTAAAGCTGCTGAGGAGGCCTCAATGTCTATTTTTGGCACTTGGAAGGAAAAGGGTGGCTTTTTCAACACTCACAAGGGTAGTACAGTATTGAACAGTGGGAAAAGCCCTGAAAATGGGATTAGAGGAACGGAATTCACATCCCAGCTCTGTTTCTAGCTCAATAACCTTGGAGAAGTCATTTGACTTAGCAGGGTTTAGTTTATTCATCTGTAAACTGGAGAATTAGTTAGACTAGACAATCTTGAAGATTTCTTCCTTCTTTGTGGTCCTATGAAAGTAAACTCAAGGAGCTATTTTTTTTTCCTGCAGAGTTTAGTATGGTCAGGCTTTGCCCTCCTGGGGAGCAGCCTGGGCCATCTGACAACGCATAGCTGAGCACTGGAAGGTGTTTTCTCTGGGGAGCCTCTTCTGCTCTGTGCCTATGTCCCTCCTCCAGCCCAGAACCATCTTCATGCTAAGCCTCCCCTGAGATTAGAGTAGGAGAAAGAAAGGGAGGAACCCTCCTAATGGCCTTGGGAACTTTTTTTCTGGACATTGCTGTTATGTCAGATTCTGAGGGCCTAGAGGAGAGAGGAAGAAAAGGCACCCCTCTGGTTCTGGCTTGACTTAAGTTAGGAGTCTGGGTCTCCATTCTGGAATAGGGGTCTCTCTTTTTTTCTGGAGTTTGTCCAGAAAGATTTGAAAGGGAAAATATCTAAGATTGGAGTTGGGGCTGGGGTGCAATGCTAGGGTACCCTATATGTAGAAATACTGGGATCCTGGATTTCTTTCCCCAGATAGCCCTGATCCAGGCCCCTTTCTTCAGCCTCTGTCCTGAGGGACTTTGGGTGAGGCCATATACAATTAAAGACAAATTCTTGGATTGGAGGACTAGGGAGAAAAATCGGGTGACTTGGAGCAGAAGTAGGTGTTTCTCCTGTTTCTGTCATCTGGGTCATAGATCAAAGGTTTACTGCTTTTGAGGCCAGGGAGTGTTGCCCCAAGAACCTTTTCACCACATACCCCCCCTCCGCCACCAATACCTGAAAGTCCATTCTTAGAGCTGCATGTCTTTGAGCTGAGACCTTATTATTCCCTGTTAATAAAGAGATACCCTGTGGAAAGGAGAAAGCCTTAAGCCTTTGTTAAGCTGATTGCTGCTAAGATGCAGGTTTGGGGGCAGGGAGAATGCTGAAGTGGAGAGAGGAATGGATTTGGAATCAGGAGAGAAGGGTTCTAGTAGGTCTTTACTCTGCCAGTAATCTGCGGTGTGACTCTGGGCTGGTTTCCTCCTTTTTTTTTTCTTTTTGGAGGGGGGAGGGCAGGGCAATTGGGGTTAAGTGACTTGCCCAAGGTCACACGGATAGTACGTGTTAAGTGTCTGAGGCCAGATTTGAACTCGAGTCCTCCTGACTCCAGGGCTGGTGCCCTATTCACTGTGCCACCTAGCTGCTGCCAGTTTCCTCCTTTTTTAAAACTAGTGTGCTGGACTAGATCATCTCAAAGCTCCCTCCCAGCCTCATTTCCAAAGTCTGAAAAAAATGAGAATATGTGATTCCAAGCAGTGTTTTCCTGGCAATATAGTGAATGGGGTAGCTGAAGGGGAGATAGAGAGGCACACAGCTTTCTCCACCCACTCTACTACCACATGAAATGACTTCACTTGGGGGGAAGCAGTGGGGGGGAGCAATATTGACATACCTCAATGCTGGTCTTTTCCTTTCTCCCCCTCTCTCAGGGGTGGGCTATAATGGGGGGAAGACTGAAGGAATTTAATTTCCCACCACCACCCTCCCAAACTGCAGGCTGTAAGCAAGGTGACACCTGTTGAATGTTGAAGGGGATTTCATTAAGGGGGGCTCCAGAGGGCTTGGATTGTTGGGGACTGGTCCCATGGAGCATCCCTTGGCGCAGGCATCAGAGGCATCTCAGAGGAAACCACTACAGGCGTCCACAACCTATACAAGATGAAGGCCAATGGAGTTCTGAAAGTGCCAGCCATCAATGTGAATGATTCTGTTACCAAGGTACTACTGTCCTCTCCTGACTTCCAGATCCCTCCTCTCCAGGGACTCAGCTGCCTCCCCCTACCCCAGCCCCAGAGTATAGCATTTGCCTGGCTCAGGTAACCATACTCATTGTGCAGGGCAAGATTTAGTTTACAGGACCCTTTAACAGTTTTCAGGGTAGTTTTATGTGTGTATGTATGTGTGTGTGTGTATATATGTATGTATATGTGTATATGCATATATAATGCATTATATTATTATATCTTATATATAATATAATCGTACATTTATATTTATTCCCATTTGAGCCTCACAAACAGCCCTGTAGCAGGCCAGGTAAGGTGGTAGTCCCTGGTGACCAGCATGATGTAATGGACAGTGTGGGACTCGGAGTCCCCGAGACTTGAAATCTATACAGGTTCCTACTCTGTTACAGGCTAGCTGTGTTACTTTAGGTAAGTCACTTAACCACTCTGGGCCTTTGCTCCTTCATCTGTGAAATGACAGGGTTGGGCTAGACGACTTCTAAGGTTCCTTCTAGCTCTAAGCCTATGATCTTATGATCCTATGACTTACCAGCCCTGTGAGCAGAGACAAGGCACATGAGCTCTGTGTTTCCACATCTTTACAATAGGGATCAAAATCCTTGTACTGTCTACCTCACAGGGTTGTTGTAAGAAAAGTGCTCTCTAAATCTTGAAGTGCTTTAGAATGTATGTTGTTAGTTATGGATGTTCCTGTTTTACAGATTAGGAAATTAGAGCTTCAGAGATTCATAAAGTCACAGAATGTTTGAGTTGGAAGAGACCTTAGAAATGAGGAAACTGAGGCCCAGAGAAGGGAGGTAACTTAACAAAGACCATATCATGTTAATAGTAGAAGTGGAACTAGAATCTAGGGCTCCTGGATCTGGAGGGCAATAGAGAGTCATTCTGAGTTCTTGAGCTGGGGAGGGACCCAATGAAAGCTTCCTGGTGTACAAGCTTTCTCCTTTCCTTACCTCCCTTCAGAGCAAGTTTGACAACCTGTATGGCTGCCGTGAATCCCTCATTGATGGTATCAAGCGGGCCACAGATGTGATGATTGCAGGCAAGGTGGCCGTGGTGGCCGGCTATGGCGACGTGGGCAAGGGCTGTGCACAGGCCCTACGTGGCTTCGGGGCCCGAGTCATCGTCACAGAGATAGACCCCATCAATGCACTGCAGGCCTCTATGGAGGGTGAGTAGGGGACCAAAAGAGCCTGTGAGGGTCTTGACTTGGGGTCCTCTGGGGTGGTCACAGGGCTGATGTCTGCATGTGTGTGTCTTTGCTCAGGCTATGAGGTGACCACCATGGATGAGGCCTGCAAAGAGGGAAACATCTTTGTCACCACCACAGGATGTGTAGACATCATCTTGGGCAGGTGAGGCCTAGCTCCTGGGCAGGGGTGGGGGGGAAGAGCTCCATCTGTCCTCCCAGTGTCCTTGCCCATCTCCCTGTACATTCTTTTACCTCTTCCTGTCCTGCTCTGTGTTTTACTTCTGGCCTGACACTCCTGCATTCTTCCTCTATTGCTCCCTCCCTTCCACCTGTCCTTCCCACAGGCATTGCCTTAGCCTTGTTGCCCCTCCTCCCTTATAGCCAAGAGTTCCTGTCTGCTCTGTTCCCTAGCTCCTGCTTCTCCCCCTCACCCTGGGACCCCTGTTTCCTACCCCCACCACAGGCACTTTGAGCAGATGAAGGATGACGCCATAGTATGCAACATTGGCCACTTTGATGTGGAAATAGATGTAAAGTGGCTGAATCAAAATTCTGTGGAGAAGGTGAATGTGAAACCTCAGGTGAGGGCTTGCCCCGGAGGGCCTGGGTGTGGGGATTCAGTGGGTTCTTTCTATATTGTCCCTGATAGTAGACAGGTGCACCAGTTCTGGAGTGTCCTCAGGGTTCTGGTCTTAGGCATTGGGAAGTGTGGCACAGTGGAGCTATCATGGGCTCTGGAGTCAGAGGGGCTGAATTTGAGTCCTGATTCTGATTCTATTCCTGTGGTATCCTGGTGTCCTGGGCAAGTAACTTGTCTTCCCTGGACCTCAGTTTCCTGATTTGTAAAATGAGAGCTTGGATCAGATGGCCCCTGGGGTCCCTTCCAGCTCTACATCTGGAATCCTATGACGTTAGGCTCTGGAGAAGAGAGATGGAAAGACCCTTCCACAGCACTCTGGTTTGGTGGGAAGAGGGTGGAGGCAGAGTTGACTTTGGCAAGCATTAAGGGACCTGGGTTTGGATGGAGACTGGGGGGAGGTTTCAGGTGGGTTAAGAGTAGAGCTGTGTGTGTGTGCTGTGAAGCCCTGGCCTCCTTCCCTTCCTTGGGGTTTCAAGCTCTCCTTCCCTATTGGGGCTTGTGCAGAAACACTCTTGCATACTGATAGACAACCATATAGAACTACTTTCTCTGCCCTCTGATCCACTTTAAAGAGACACAGACAAAAGGGGTCACTGTTCTCGATGGATACATTAGTTGAGTGAAGGCAGACAGGGACTATACAGTGTTGAGCCTGGTTGCTGACATTCATTGAGCACATTTCTTAAACCTCTTCGAATGGCCACAGTCTCCAGGACCCTCTGGATCTTTCTTAGTTTGGAGTGGAGCGGATTGGTGCCTTCTCCCATCTCCCAAAGTGATACACAGCTTTGTATATAGTGGTATGCATGTGCATACATGAGCAGTAGGAAAGGCAAACTGGTGATTATTAGTGAGGGGCAGAAATCCAGGGACCCACAGGGATCCAGGGCTTGGTTCTTCCCTCAGCCCACCCAAACTTCCCTCTGGCCTAGCTCCATCCATTGAGCTACCTCCTTTTTGTGTGTGTTAATTTTAGCCCTGGGGTATCTTGGCACCGGCCCTTACCTCCTCTGCCCATCCTTGGGAGACTGAGCCAGGTTGAGGGAAGAAGGGAGAAATGTGGCATTTATGTGGGTAGAGACAGGGCTGGAGTAGGAGGTACTTGGCTAGCCAAGTGACTAGATGACCATTTGTGAGCAAGTCTGTAGATGGATTTCTATTTAAGTATGGTTAGGCCTGATGACCTTTGGGGTCCCTTCTAGCCTTACGTGTCTGTGGTTTTTGGAAGGTAGAGGATACAGGGGTATTGTTGGGGAGGGGAAGGAAGAGGGAGGTGCATTTCTGGTATCTAGTTCTTACCTCTCTTGCCCACCCGGCCAGGTGGACCGTTATAAGCTGAAGAATGGGCGGCGGATCATCCTGCTGGCAGAAGGCCGTCTGGTCAACCTGGGCTGTGCCATGGGCCATCCCAGCTTTGTGATGAGCAATTCCTTCAGCAACCAGGTGTTAGCCCAGATTGAGCTATGGACCCACCCAGACAAGTACTCTGTGGGAGTGCACTTCCTCCCCAAGAAGGTCAGTGGCTGCTGCTTCTCCCTCCCCATTAGCTTCCAGCTCAGTAGCTGCCTAGGTGGCTTTGGTGTGGGTAGGTCCAGGGGACACCTCTAGGCCACACTAGATAGCTTCCTGTAACTTCTCTCATTGGCCTTTCCCCCATCACATCTCTGAGCATCAAGATTTCCAAATTCAGGGGTGGCTAGGTGGAGCAGTGAATGGAGCCCTGGCCCTAGAGTCAGTAGGACCTGAGTTCAAATCCGGCCTCAGACACTTAACACTTACTAGCTATATGACCTTGGACAAGTCACTTAACCCCAATTGCCCCTCCAAAAACCCCCCCAAAAAACAAACAAACAAAAAGATTTCCAAATTCTAGTCCTGACTCTTGCTGTGTGACCTTGAGCTAATCCCTTCTTCTGTATGGGTTCTGGTGTCCCTTTCCCCTCTTCTTCCTCAGCTTTTATTTATTGAGGAGGAGACTACTCTGTGAGAAATAGATGAGATAAAAGATAGAGGAGGCTGTTGATGAGTGTCAAGTGTCATGTAGACACTTGCTCCTAAAGAGAAATAGGCCAGATAATGGCCCAGGCCAGCCACATGCTCAGGTTTCCCTGGTGGTTCTTTTCTGTGGATTGTTTTCCTGCCCCTAGTCAGGTGATTCTGACAGAGCCGAAAAGGCCCTTTGACACCCTGTGGTCTCCATCCACTGTCCTTCCTAGCAGGGCAAGGGAGTTGCCTTAGGTCATACCAAAAGGTAGGGGCAGATTCAGGAGAGGAGTGCAAAGCCCTTGCCTACTCCAGGCCTTGGGATCTTTGCACCTCAAGTCCTGAATTCAGCATGAGTTTATTAAGTGCCTGCATTAGCAGTAGTGTTTAATTAATTCGACTGATTTGGCTTTGGGAAAAGTCTTTTCTGTACTTGTCCCTGCCCAGCCTTACCCTGAATGAAACTGGGCCGCCTCCATGTCTGTGGTCAGCTGTCTCCTGTCCCTGGTTTGGCTGACTGCCTCCAGCAGCTTTTTCATCTTGGGGGTTGGGAAGGCACAATTGTCTTCCCCTTTAGTTTCTACCCAGTTCTCTGGGGAACCATACTGTGCCTTTGAAGTAATTGAGTTAGGCCTTTCTGAAGCATTGACCAGCACCCGCTCTGTGCCTGGCATTGTACTAGGAGCTGTATATACAAAAAAAAAAACAGTCTCTGCTCCCAAGGAGCTTATGCCCATCCCATGTACATGTAAGAGTACATAAAAAGTGTATGCAAAATGATTTTTTTTTTTGGTGGAGAAGGGCAAGGTAGGTGGCACAGTGGATAAAGTGCTGGGCCTGGAGTCAGAAAGACCTGAGTTCAAATCCGGCCTCAAATATTTACTAGCTGTGTGACCCTGGGCAATTCACTTAATCCTGTTTGCTTCAGTTTCCTCATCTGTAAAATGAGCAAGAGAAGGAAATGGTGAACCACTCCAGTATCTCTGCCAAGACGACCCTAAATGGCATCACGAAGAGTTGGGCAATGACAATGACAGTAAATATAATAGTATATAATATAATGTAACATAATAAGGATAGAAAGGTAGGTTAAGCCAGGCTGTGAAGGGCTTTTGATGCCAAACCAAGGAGTTTGTATTTGATCCTGGTGAGCCGTTGGAATTTTTGTTGAATGTGCATGTGGCATGGTCAGATGTGTCCTTGAGGAAAATTATGTTAGCAGCAGTGTGGAGGCTGGAATGGAGAAAGGAGGTCCATGAGGCTACTGCCATAATCCAGGTGCAAGGTGAGAAGAAGCTGGATTGGGGTGGTAGTTGTGTGGAGAGAAGGGGCTGGGTCTGAGAGAGGCTGTACTCTTCCAGACTAGTGAGTTCAGGAGCCCAAGCCCTGGGCTCTGGTCTGCGGGGCTCACTTTCTTTTGTTCTCCCTTTACAGCTGGATGAAGCTGTGGCTGAGGCCCACCTTGGCAAACTGAATGTGAAGCTAACAAAGCTGACGGAAAAACAGTCCCAGTACCTGGGCCTCCCCAGAGAGGGCCCCTTCAAACCTGACCACTACCGGTATTGAGTCCTGCCCAGCTCAAAGACTCCGAGTGACCAACCACATTTTCTTGCCTTTCCAGCCTTTCCTGCACAGAGTAATAAATGGTATCTAGGTTTGATTGGGCTTCTCTGCTGTGTTATTCCTGTAGTCGCCAGCCAGCCTGGCTTTTTTTTTTGGATTGTGTCTGTGTGTCACGTGGTGCCGGGTGTTGGGGGGAGGGGAGAGGAGGAGGAAGCAATCAAAGAAACAAGCCCAGCCTGGCATCCTCACCCTGTACACAGTGAAGAGATTGTGTCCTATGTTGTCCACTATAATAGGGGCCCCATAATTCTCTGACCTTAGACCTCTGACCCTTGGATAGTTTGCACCATGGCAGTATATAGAATGTTAGCTCTGAAAAGGACACAGAAAATATCTATTCTAACTTTATCCTGTTGTGGATGGGGAAACAGACTTGGAGAAGGAATGACATGCCCAGCTTATGCCCCATTAGCGGTAGAACCCAGGCCTCCTCACTTTTAGGTTAGTGTGTTTTCTGCAGCCCACACAGTATCAACATGTTTGGTTTTCCCAGACCCTGAAGTCGGCTTATTATCCATTCAATCAGCAAACATTTATTAGATACCTACTATGTGCCAGACCTACTAAGCGCTGGGGATACAAAAAGCTCAAGGAACTCGGTCTGATGGAAGAGACAACATGCAAATAAATATAGACAGAGCCGGTTAAGTACAGGATAAATAGGAAATAATTAGCAGAGGGAAGGCAGTGGAACTGTCCCTGCTTCCATCCTGTATTGTGCCAGCTTGGTTCTGTGGCACTTTGGGCTCGGGCAGCTGAGAAAAGAGGGTGAGAGGTCAGTGCCAGGCATAGCTGGAGGCCAGCATAGTGTGATTAAGCAATCAGAATAGCTTTTTAAAGCTACAGTAAAGGTAGGCTCATTATCCTGTTTGAAGAGGCAGGTTGGGAGTTCTCTAAAGGAGGCAAGATTTCCCTTGATTAAAGTGAATGGGGCTAAGCTTCCAGGTATCTGGGAAGTTCACTATTCTGATGACAGTTAACACTTCTGTTCAAGTATTCTAAAGGTTCTTCCATTTTACAGGTGGAGGGTGGGGGGAAACAGACCGGATCCCTCCCTGATTTAATTTTTTTAAGAGCCTTCCTGGCTCTGACCTCTCCTGTGATCAGGATGCCCAGTTCATGTTGGATTCCTTTCTGCTCCCCAGCCCTGAAACCACACTGAAGCAGGTCACAAATGACAGCAGTATCTGTGTGAGTGAAAGGGAAGGGAAGGAGCCCAGGGCAAGTGGAAGATCTCTTCTTTAGTTCATTATGAGTTGGTTCAGATACAAAACCAGCTGGGTGCCACTAACTTGTGCTTTGGGGGGCTGACCCCTCTCCTCTTTAGTTTTCCCATGGGTTCCATAAGTGAGGTAGACTTGAAGGTCTGTTACACCCTTGCTCTTCAATATTTACTTGCTTTTATCTATACAGAGAGGGTCAGTTTAGAGGCCCTGCTAGCTCCCTCATTCTGTTCAAAGGCTGCTCTGGCCTCTGGAGAGAAGTTTGCATCATCTAATCCTGGTCTTGTGTTCCATAGTTGGGACGGGGTTGGTTCTCATCAGGATATGAGGAAAGCACTTTCTCAGCACTCGGTTCCGGTGCTGGAGGGCTGGGGAAAGGGGTAGTGGGAGGCAGCTTAGTGTAAAGGAGAGAGCATAAAATATGGAATATGGAGACCAGGATTTGAATCCTAGCTTTGATGCTGAAGGGTAGCTAGGTGGCCAGTAGAAAGAGTGCTGAGCTTGGAGTCAGGAAGACCTGAGTTAAAATCTGTCAGCAGACATACACACTTAGCTGTGTGACCCTGGGGCAAGTCACTTAACCCTGTTGGCCTCAGTTTCTTCATCTGTAAAATGAGCCGGAGAAGGAAATGGCAAACCACTCCAGTATCTTTGCCAAGAAAACCCCAAATGGGGTTTCAGACAAAGAGTCTGACAGGACTGAGGTTGAAACCACTGAACAACAAATTTGACGTTTCATGCCTGAGCAAGACTTTCTTGCTCTCAGCATCCATTTACTCATCTGCAAAATGGGAGCAGAGGTTCCTGCCAGCTCTGAATCCTGTGATACTAGACTGTTCTGTGTTTCCCAGGAAGAGAGATCCCAATCCCAGCCCTACTACTCCCAGCCTTTCCCCTCTGTGGACCTTGGTTTTTGTTGTTTCTGAAGGAGGTTGGATTAGCTGATCTGGGGCACTCTAGATCAGTCCTTGACCCTATGATGCTCCCCCATTCGGGACATCACAGAATCTCAGAGTTGGAAAGGTCCTCATCGATCATCTGTCCAACCCTTCCATGACCAGGAATATTCTGCAGGCAATTAATTACCCAGCTCCAGCTTGAAGATTTTTTTCTAGCAGTAGAAAACACTCCACCTTGCAAATAGCCCATTCGTTACACTTTTGGCCAGCTCCCATCATTATTAGCAAGTTTTTCTTTTGTTGCCAGCTGAATTGTTTGTTATACTTTCCACCCACCAGTGGCTTCTCATTCTGCCCTAGGGGTCAAGTTAAATCCACCTTCCCTGTAATAACTTCGCATGTCCAGAGCCAGGCATCATGGCCCACTTAACCTTCGTTGCAAGGCAGCCCCTCTGTTCAGCTGATGCTGGTGGAACCCTGGCTTCTGATCAGCCAGAGGGTCATCGGCTTGTGCTTCAGTTTGCCAGCTTCTTACTACCTTTCTGGGCCTCGCTTTCCTATTCTACAGAATTATCTGACACTTTTAAAAGTTCATTTCTGCTCTAAATCTGTGATCCTGAGATATTCCTAAATTTAACCATTCGAATGCCTTCCTCCCAGCTCTGTTGTGAAGACCACTTGAGAGGAGGCTACACTATGTGCCTGTAGTCAATTGTTGGGGGAGGTATGCTGCCAAATCACGTAAGGGGGGGAAAGAATTGTGCCCTCCCTGTCCCATCGGGTCAGTCTCTGCATTAAAAAGGTCTGGGCTATGAACTGTTTCCACCTTTTGCCAACCTGAATGATGGGAATCCTGTGGGCAGTATCAACGCTGTGGGAATTCCAAGGGAAACAATGTGTGGCCCCATAGCTAGCTCCAGAGCCCAGAATGCCTGAGGGTTCTTGGGAATTTTGTATTTGCTTGAGGTTGGAAGTATAAGCTGATCAAGCCCAGCTTTTAGGTAGGGGAACCAACCTGGCACCATTCATTGCCAATCTGTTGGGTGGCTCAGCCCCTCCCACTTATCTTTAGCATCTAGGCTAAGGTTTTTGGGATTCTAGGTGTACAAGAAGGTTCACCTAGGGTTGCTTGTCCCAAGGAGAGGATTTAGAAAAGCAGTTGTCATTTCTCCAATGGAACAATATCGCTATTAAAAAAAAAGGCTTTAGAGAGGTTGTCTGGTTAATTGCCTTCACATTAAAACTTTGAGGTGGGGGGGCGTCATTTAATCCAATCTTTCTCCTTCTGTCCTGTCCCCCCTTTTTAACAGAAGGGAGAGATAACATGATTAGCCTAAAGCAGTGGTTGTCAAACTCTTTGCTCCCAGTGAGGTCTTATTCTTTACCACGAGGTAAAGGTAGTCAGGCCACTCTCTGATATGCATGGGGCTTTGCAAATCTTAAGTTCCATTCAGTTCAACGGCTGACCTAAAGACAAGAGGCAGGATTCATACTTGGGCTAACACCCAAATTCAGGGCTCCTTCCATTCTGCCACACTTCCCTCTGCCCACACCTGTGCCTTTCCCTGCTCTGGCTACAACCTGGAGGTCTTGGCCTTAATCAGTACTGAAGTCAAGGTAATGGAAAAATCCCTGACTTTTCTTGGGAATCAGTAATGTGGGTTAGGCTCCTGGCCCTTCCACACAGCCTTGTGGTGTTAAGTTAGGCAGATTAATCACTTCCCATTGTCGTGCTTCCCACTTTTCTTTTTTCTTTTTTTTTAATTTTATTTTAGTTTGCATCATTCATTTCCACAAGATTTTGAGTTACGTATTTTCTCCCCTTCTTTCCCCTACCCACCGCCCCAAAACAGCCATCCCAGTTTGTCCCCCCTCCCCCAGTCTGTTCTCTCCGATGTCACTTTTCGGTAGGGCAGGATGGAT
>CM053581.1:279518953-279537833 GCA_028627135.1 Pseudochirops cupreus
TCTCTCTCTCTCTCTCTCTCTCTCTCTCTGTATGTTTATTGTCTTTATTTCATATGTCTCTATTTCTGTTGGTCTCTCTCTGTGTCTCTGAGTTCCTCTGTCTTGATCACTCTGTTTCCTTCTCTTTCTGTCTGTTTCTGTCTTTCATCACAAGCCAGAACTAGATGCAGACCTCACAAGGGCAAAGGGGACAGGGGATAGAGGACAGAGGATAAGGCACAGGGGATAGGGTCCTTCCCCGAAGACAGATAAAGCAAAAGAAGAGAAGAGTTTCCCTCCTACTTACAGTACCAAGGACTATGTCACTCTCTGGACCTCCGGCCTGCAGGAACTCTGCTTCTTCCCTGTCCCTGTGGCTGGGATCCAAGCTACAGTTTGGGGCTAAAGCTGGGAACTCTCTTAGAGACCCCCCAGCTTGCTGTAACTATCCTCCCCTCTCTCTTTTTCCTCTATTTCCTTCTCTCTCTTCCTTCCTCCCTCCCTCCCTGGCAAAAGTCTAGCTTCCTATAGCCAGCCTGATGGCCACAAGTCTTGTGGGTTAGCCTTGCTGTGCTTCCCCCCAGGCTTGGGAGCTGAATTGGTGTTGACCAGCTGGGAACACTGGTGGGTTTAGGGGGAAGTGGTTAGAACGGGTCCTCCCCCACCCAATGTCGTTATTGTGGGTTTATTGGAATCAGGTCTGGAACCTTCTTTCTCCTGACAAATTAGCATGGAAAACCCAAGGCTATAGAACCCAGCCTGTCTGGGGAATACAGACTGGGCATCAGGCAGCAAATTTGCTGAAATTGACCATGGCTGATTTGTGAAATCTCTTTGGGGAGTGGTAACTCATAATTTATAGATTTCAGCTGTAAACCTTTGCTAGTAGGCAAGCCAGCCAACAGACAGAAGGACAAAAGGTCATCCAGACCCCACTGCAGACTACCCAGGGCAGCTGGGTTGGTGCTCTCCAACAGGACTTTCTCCTTATTCGGTTTCTTCCCCAAGATTGTGCAAGTTTCTGTTTGTGACTATGAAACACAATTTTTGCTACAGGGATGAAATCTTTAAGGTTCTGCCCCTTGGAATAGTTTTTTTGCATGTTTAATTTATGCTACTTTTTATTAGGATGACTTTGGGCAGATCTTTGGCCTTTCTGAGTCCATTTCCTCATCTGTAAAATTTGGGGGAGAGGGAGAATTAATTCCTCTCTAAAGTCCCTTTAAGGGTGCCCATCTCTGCTTTTGTTCCAAATTCTATTTATGGATTAATTCCTCCTTGGTGCTGATGACAAAGAAAGAAAGCTCATAGAATCCTAATGCAAAAGCTGGAAAGGCCCTTAGAGGTCATTTAATTCAATTCTCTTATTTTACGTGGAGTTGGGGGGAAGGAGAACTGAAGCCTAAAGAAGGGAAAGCATTCAAGATCACACAGCAAGTCAGTGGCAAAGCTGAGACTAGATAAAGATCCAGAATGAGCAGTTCCTTTGGTAGCTTTCATTACTTTTTGAGAGATGAAATTGTTATTAAGGCAAGCCAATAAATTATTTCCTAGAGAAGCTATCTGGATGATTGAAGTCCCCGTCATAACAGCTATCACATATCTGGATTGAGATCTGATTCCCAAACTCTTCTTTTATTGACCTTATTTGTCCTGGTGGTCTGTAGGATACTTCCTCAGCAATATCACTTCTATCTCTTCCTCAGCTAAATATGATTCATCTTTTTTCCTTTATATCTCTTCCTTCTGGTTCCTGGAATTCCTCATTAGTATGCATTCTTAATAGCCAATGAAACTTTACCTCCCCTCTCCCTACCCCTCAACCCTTTCATTTCTGAATAAGGTATACTTTTGGGGGGTGGGGGTGGGGAAAGGCAATCAGGGATAAGTGACTCGCCTAGGATCACATAGCTAGTAAGGGTCTGGATTTGAACTCAGGTCCTCCTGACTCCAGGCCCAGAGCTCTATCCACTGCACCATCTAGCTGCTCCATAAGGTATACTTCTCAGGATCTAGAGGAGCCATAGTTCAGTCACAGGTCCCTCAGTATCATTTCAAATATGTACGCACATACGCACATATAGTTCATCTTGCTTGTGTAACCCTTGTTTCAAATGATTCATCTTCCCCAGCTTCCTATACTTGGGACCCATACTTTGTATATTTGTGTACTTCATAATCCTCAGCAATGGTTTCTGTATCTTTTCTTAAAAACTTGTGTTATCCCTGGCTACTCACTTTCCCTCTCCCTACAAATTCACTCAGTGGCCAAATCTTGTTCCTACCTCTACAGCAGTGGTTCTCAACCTGTGGGTCGTGACCCCTTTGGGGGTCGAATGACCCTTTCACAGGAGTCACAGGGGTCGCCTAAGAACATCGGAAAACACATATTTCTGATGGTCTTAGGAACTGAGACACCGCTCCTCTATCCGTCTCCAGGTGGGTCCACCCACATGCAGATATACC
The DNA here is from genome assembly GCA_028627135.1 of Pseudochirops cupreus. Classification (NCBI taxonomy): domain Eukaryota; kingdom Metazoa; phylum Chordata; class Mammalia; order Diprotodontia; family Pseudocheiridae; genus Pseudochirops; species Pseudochirops cupreus. The sequence goes on from CM053581.1 coordinate 279,521,399, forward strand.
CACATTCATGTATTAAAGGGTTGGGGCATTAGGAAGGTTGAGAACCACTGCTCTCCAGCATCCAGCCTTTTGCTCTTCTCACAAGGCTGCCACTTCAGCATGTGATAGCCTTGTGAGACCTTCATGTTATGGTGCGGTATCCAGCACATAGTAGGTGCTTACTAAATATTGATTGATTGATTGATTATTGATTATTTTTCCCTTGAAAGCCTATCCTACTGCCTATTACCTCAATTGCTCTGTCAGAAGCAGATACTCGCAAGTTCAGTCAGCTCCAGACCTTGATCAAGCTGTGCCATAAGTGCCCTGGCAATCTCCTTGAGCTGTGCTTCTTGAGGAAGAGAACATAGGTGATAAAACTCTTATCTGCTCTACCTACAACTAAAGCAGAAGAAAGAATCAAAGAGGGACCAGGAAGCCTGGAGCTGGCTAAGCTTGCCAATATCCATGTCTGAAGGAGCAGGGGCAACAGCTGAGGCAGCACCTCAGGTCTCCTGGGACACAGATTCCTCATAATTATTCGTTCTCAAGGTTATCAAAGAGAATTAAGGCTTCCTTTTTAAAAATGCGAAACAACTTCTGGCTAAGATGGTTGCCTAAGTAGAAATAGGCTGCCCAGCTGCTTCATTTCTACTCCAGCAAAATCTTGAAGCTGAAACAAAATTCTTGGGTCTGGAGGCAGCAAGAGCAGAGGACTTCCCTAAGAAAGCCCCAGGATGGTCAGAAAACCTCAGAGTTGGCACCTTCTTTAGAAGCAGCAACAGGCAATGTCTAGTGCAGTGCTGGGACAGTCCAGGCCTTAGTGACTCTGAGGACTAGAATACTCAGGCATTCTGTCAGGAAACATCAGAAGGATCTAGAGATCTGAACCTCAATGATCTAGTTTAATAACTTAGAGGACTCAGGATGAGAACAAGCAGTGCCAACTGTCCCACCCAAAAACTGTAACAGGGGCTAGACCCTGACATAAAGCCCCAATTCCACTAAAGCTAGAGAAAATCAATGAAACCACCAACCAATACCAAAAATTATTGCTATCTAACTCCACAACAACTGCAAGCAGAAACTCAAATGAAGAAATATGAATTTTCCATCAGAGCTACAAGGATTCCTAGCAGGAATGAAGCAAGACATAAAAAATGAAATAAAGACTTTGGAAATTAAAATTGGAAGGAGAAAGCATTTTAGAAGAGGTAAGTGGTAAACCTTATTCAAGAAATGGATTCCTGAAAACTAAAATAGACCAAATGGAATTGAATCCACTAGACAGCAAGAAATATTAGAACAAAATCAAAAGATTAAAGAAAGAAGAAAATTATTTGGAAAAAAAGGCCTGGGGACTATATTTCAAGAAATCACAAGCAGAAACTTCCTGGATCTATTAAAACTAGAGGGCAAAGTAAAGATAGAAAGATTCCATTGATACAACTAAAGGAAAAGTCCCAGGAATGTCAGCTAAATTTTAGAACTCTCATGTCAAAGGAAAAATACTGCAAGTGTCCAGGGAGAAACAGTACAAGTACAAGGAACCACAGTCAGAATCATAAAAGATCAAACAGTTTCTCCTAAAAGTGAGAAGATATCTTGGAATACAATATTCCAAAAGAAAAATGGTTACAACCAAGAATAACTTATTCTAGAAAACTTAGTATAATACTCTACTGGGGAAGGGAGGAGGCAAGAGGAGTGAACCTTAATGGAATAATTTTTATTTTGGAGGGGGGAAGACAGGGCAATTGGGATTAAGTGACTTGCTCAAAGTCACACAGCTAGTAAGGGTTAAGTGTCTGAGGCCAGATTTGAACTCAGTTTCTCCTGACCCTACGGCCGGTGCTCTATTCACTGTGCTATCTAGAAGCCCCTGGAATAATTTTTTTTAAAATTCTGATGAAAAGACCAGAGATAAGTAGGAACTTTGAAACAGAAACAAAAGAATCTAGATAAATCTAGGAAGGTAAATATATTTGAGTAAGTGGAGGGAGCTGTATGATGACATGCTAACATTATGATAAGCTAAGGAGAAGAAACCTTAATATTAGTGGGCAGAGTCAAGATGGCAGAGTGAGAGTCAACATTTTTGCCTAGCTCTTCCAACACACCTCCTCCACAACAACCTAGAAAATATGCCAGACCAAATTCTTATCAGGAAAGCCAAGAAAAAGTTACAGTAAGTCATTTTTCTAGCCCAGGGAGCCTTAGGAAGATAGGTCTCTCTGCACAGCATAGTGGCATATATTTATATATGTTTGTAGTTCTATCTAGGTCATAGATGCATGGTAGAAAGGAGTATGGGACCTGCTGAGTACTGTAAAGCCAAGCACAAGCAGCTTTCCAGAGGACAGCTGCTGTGAACAGCTTTCAAGGTTCTGATTACATAGTATAGCGAACTCTCTATTTGTTCAATAACAAATCAGAGCAAAACATTCACAGAAAATCAAGGTGTAGCATTCAGAATGTTACAACTTATCACCGAAAATCAAAATATAGCATTCACAACAACTTATCACTAAAATGGTCATGTAGTTTTCACCAAAGTGGTCACATAGTTTCGAACAAAGTATAATCATTTAGTCAATCAATCACTTAGTAACTCAATCATTCAATCATAAAGTACAAAAGGTAAAAGTCCTCCACCCATGGGACACAATAAGTTAAAATCAGTCACTATTCAATCATCAGTCACTATTCAATCATCAGTCACTACTCAGTCATCAGTCACTACTCAGTACCCTCTTAAGTGGAAAATACACAGGCTATTCATCTCTTGGTCACAAATAAATCATAATTTCATCACTACTCAGTACCCACAGAGAGGTCTTTTCATCTTGATTTGAGGAACACGGTCCCAGCTCCTACCCAAACCTAACCAACTGCCACCTGAGTCCAAAGGCAGACAGCTCCCAATTCCTTGTCCAGCTCTCCATGCAGTTCCTGCTCTGTATTGAAGCTCACAGTGTCCAGTCCATCCCAAGTCATTCACAGTCTTTGTTCCTGGGAAGACAAGGCTCAACAAAACCACAAGAACATTCATACACATTAACAAAGCCACAATAACATTTATACAGTCTTCACAACTCTGGCTGGCCCTTGGAAATCCTCACCAGTTCCAGTTGGCCCTCAGAAGTCTTCAGCAGCTTCATTCTCAAAATCAAAATCACTTTCTCCACAGAAGTTTCAGTCCAGCAGCAGCAGCCCTGCCTTCCAGTGCTTATCCCAAGAAGTTTTGACTTTCCCAGCTGGGGTTTTTCCTTATATACAGTATTGCTCTTCCCTGTTCAGCCCCTTCCTGTTACATTAGCAACAGGGGTTCATACCTTATGTTTCTTTAATGGAGGCAAAGGATCTAGGATTACATCAAGAACAACCTAGTCAGTAAAATGATATATAATCCTACTGAAGAAAAATGGATATTTAATGAAATGGAAGACCTGAAAGCATTCCTAAGGAAAAGGCCAAACCTGAACAGAAAGTTTAACATTCAAACACAGGACTCAAGAGAAGTATAAGAAGGTAAATATGACTGAGAAATTATAAGACAGTAAAAGAAGTTAAACTGTTTATATTATTATAGGGGGAGATGATATATGTAACCCTTTAAAACTTACCATCTCAAACTTACCATTTAAAACTTTACCATCACCATAATATCTGGTGGCAACTAATTAGACAGGGAGTCTGGGTATGATTCTATTATGTTTAGATGCTTTTAAATAGAGAATGAAAGGATGGTGAAGAGAAATTCCTTGAGAGAATGAGGAAGGGAGAAGAGGAATAGGGGAAATGATTTCATATAAGTGGATCATGTAAAGAAGAATTTATACAATGGAGAGGAAGATGAGGAAGTGGGCAACTACTTGGACTTCACTTTCATCTAAACTGGCTCGAGGAGGAAACAATACATATATACACACAATGTGGTAAAGAAATGTATCTTTTATAACAGGAAAATAGGAGGAAAGGGTTTAAAAACACTGGAAAATGAGAAATACTGGAGGGGATATGGGAAAATAGGTACATCCATGCACAGTTGGTGGAATTGTGAACTAGTCCAACCATTCCAGAGAGCAACTTGGAACTGTGCCCAAGAAACTATTAAAATGTCCATACCCTTTTATTCAATGATACTACTAGTAGACATATACACTAAAGAGATCAAAGAAAGAGGGAAAAGACCCATATGCACCAAATTATTTCTAGTAATTCTGTGTGTGTGTGTGTGTGTGTGTGTGTGTGTGTGTGTGTGTGTGTGTGAGAGAGAGAGAGAGAGAGAGAGAGAGAGAGAGAGAGGGAGAGAGAGAGAAAGGAATTTGAAACTGAGGGGATGCCCACCAAATGGGGGAATGTTTAAACAAGCTATGGTATATGGATGTGATATAATATTACCATGCTGTAAGAAATTATGAAGAGGATGGTTTCAGAAAAACTCATGAACTGATGCAAAGTAAAGTGAGCAGAAACAGGAGAACAATTCATACAGTGAGAGCAATATTGTAAATATAATCAACTCTGAAAGACTTAGTAACTGATTAACACAATTACCAACCACAATTCCAAAGAACTCATGATGAAACATGATGTCCACCTCCAGAAAAAGAACTGATGGACTGAGAGGACAGATTGAAACATATTTTCTTCTATTTATTTCTTTTTCTTACCTCCCCCTACACCTAGAATATAGCTAATGCAGAATTTGTTTTGCATCTCTCTACATATTTGTAAGGAGTTTTATTTTTCTTGTATTCTCAATGGGCATGGTAGAGAGTGAGGGAGAGAGATAATTTGTAATTGAAAATAAAATAAAACTGACTCTTTTCTTTTTAACTTGATTTTTAAAAATTATGGGCTCCAAATTCTCTCCCTCCTTTCCACCTCCCTATCTATTGAGAAGGCAAGCAATATGATGTCAATTATACATGGGAAGTCATGCAAAACACATTTCCATATTAGCTATGTTGGAAAGAAAAGCAAAAAAAAACCCCAACAAAAATAAAGTATATGAAAAAAATATGTGTTAGTCTGGACTCAGAGTTCATTAGTTCTCTCTCTCAAGGTGGAGAGCATTTTTCATCATGAGTCCTTTGGAACGGTCTAGGATCATTGTCTTGATCAGAGAAACTAAGTCTTTCACAGCTGATCATCATTCTAATATTGCTGTTATTGTGTACAATGATCTCCTGGTTCTGCTCACTTCCCTAAAATTGAATTTAAAAAAAGAACCTTAATATCTTCAAAAAGTATTCAAGAATTTAAATAAGAAAAACAACAGTCTTAGGGACTGAAAAGGAGAAAGAGAAGAAAGGATAAAAGGAAGAATATACTAATGCAGAAAGGAGGAAGAAGGGGGTGGAATTTGCTATTTTTTACAATTGGAGTATATGAGAAGAATATATAGACCTAGAGGAAGGGCTGGGGAAAGTGAGTATCAGATGAACCTCATTGTTATCTGAAACAAAGAAAAGTTGAACACACACACACACACACACACACACACACACACACATCTGGATGTATAGAAATCCATTAAACTCAACAGGGAAACAATCAAAGATAGGGAAGGCTAGGGTTAATAGAGAAGGAACAATAACAGGCAAAACATTTTATGATTATAAAGCAGAAATTAAATGGGGGGGATAAAATCAAAGAACTAGAATCTAAGGGAGTGCTTTAGGTTGCCTCTTAAATAATTGTGAAATGGTTGAACAAATTGTAGTGTACTAACGTAATGGAATACAGTTCTATAAGAAATGACAAAAGAAAAGATTTCAAAGAATCCTTGGTAGTATGAACTGATGATGTTCCTGGCAGAACCAGGAGAATTTCTACAAAGAAAACATCATTGTAGAGAAAAACAAATTTAAAAGTCTTAAGAACTCTGATCAAAGTAATGACCAACCATGTCTCCAGAGGGCTTATGTATGATAAAATGATACCCACCTCCTGGCAGAGAGATGGACATAAGGTATAGAGACATATACTTTTGAACATGGATACTATGTGTATTCATTTTACTTGACTATTTTTATTTGTTAAAAAAAGGTTTTTTTTCTCCTTTCTTTCTCTTGGTTAACAGAGAGAAGGAAGGTAAGCAATGATTATACCATAAAAACATCATTATAACATTTTTTTAAAGTACAGAAAAAACAGAAGGATGTTCAGAAGGAAGCACAGATAAATAGGATAGCTTTTAAAGTAATATGTAGAATTTAGTATATATATTTTTAAAAGTCAGCAGTGTGAAATGCAGATTCATGTTTTCATGTAGAATCCTCTTTTTAATGTTTTACCATGTGGATGGAAATGCTCTCTTCTTTTGGTGTTAAGTTCAGAACAAAAAAACATTTCAACAATTAAGGAGGAAAAAATGAAAGTAAGAAACCAGAGGAATCCCCAGAGTCATAAGAACCAGATAGTAAGGGAAATGTCAGAGAAATTTATAGTGAAGGAGTGATTGAACCAAAAACCGATTCCTTTCAGAAAATGGGAGATGAAATTGTAGAGATGACAGATGAGATGATAGATTAAGTTAATAAAAAGAAGGAGGCAGCCATTGATGCTCCAGATAGGATTAAACTTTAGAAAGTATTTAAATTACTCATAAAAACCTGGAAAGACTTATATGAATTGATGCAAAGTGAAGTGAACAGAACCAGAAAAACATTGTATGCAGAAAAAGCAACATTGTGCAATGATCAACTATGATTGACTCTACAGCTCTTCAATAATCCAAGAGAATTCCAAAAGACTCACAATGGAAAATGCTATCCATATCCAGAGAAAGAACTAATGGAGTCTGAATGCAGATCAAAGCAAAATATTTTCACTTTCTTTATTTGTGTGTGCGTGTTTCTTATGTTTCTTCTTTCACAACATGACTAATATGGAAATATATTTTACATGATTGCACATATATAATATATATCAAGTTGCTTATCCTAAGGAAGGTGACAGGGGAGGGAAGACAGGAGGGAGAAAATTTGAAACCAAATTTTTTTTGCACTTGATAGCATTTTTTTTTTACAATTACATGTAAAGTTAGTTTTCAACATTAACTTTTATAAGATTTTGAGTTCTAAATTTTTTTCTCCCTCTCTCCTCTCCTTCCCTCTTCCCCAAGATGGGAAGCAATCTGATATAGGCTATATACATACAATCGTATTAAACATATTTCCACATTAGTCATGTTGTGAAAGAAGAATCAAAACAAAAGGGAAAAACCATGAGGAAAAAAAAACCAAAATAAAACAACAAAAAAAGGGAAAATAGTATTCAGACTCTGTAGTTCTTTCTCTGAATGTGGATAGCATTTTCCATCATGAGTCATTTGGCATTGTCTTAGATCAGGGGTGGGGAGCCAGTGGCCTTAAGGCCACATGTAACCGTCTAGGTTCTCAAGTGTAGCCCTTTGACTGAAACCAGACTTCACAGAACAAATCCCCTTAATGAAAGGATTTGTTCTATAAAACTTGGACTCAGCCAAAAGACCAAACAAAAGGCCACAGATTCCCCACCCCTGTCTTAGATCATTGTATTGCTGAGAAGAGCTAAGTCTATTAAAGTTGATCATTTCACAATGTTGTTGTTACTGTGTACAGTGTTACCCTTGTTCTGCTCAGTTCACTCAGCATCAGTTCATGTAAGTCTTTCCAGGTTTTTCTAAAATCTGCTTGTTCATTATTTCTTATAATACAATAGTATTCTGTTGTATACACATACCACAACTTGTTCAGCCATTCTCCAATAATGGGCATTCCCTCAGTTTCCAATTTTTTGCTACCGCAAAATTTAAGAGCTGCTATAAATATTTTTGTACATGTGGGTTCTTTTCCATTTTTAATGATCTCTTTGGGATACATTCCTGGCAGTGGTATTGCTGGATCAAAGGGTATGCACAGTTTTATAGCCTTTTGGGCATAGTTACAAATTGCTCTCCAGAATGTTTGGATCAGTTCACAACTCCACCAACAATGCCTTAGTGTCCCAATTTTTCTACATCTTCAAAATTTATCATTTTTCTTTTTGTCATATTAGTCAATTGGATAGTTATGAGGTGTTACCTCAGAGTTATTTTAATAGGCATTTCTCTAATCAATAGTGATTTAGAGAATTTTTTTCATATAACTACAGACAACTTTAATTTCTTCATCTGAAAACTGCCTAGAACTCAAAATTTTATAGAAAAAATTAAATTGTTTTTGCATGTAATTGGCAAAATAAAATACTATTTAAAAGAAAAAAGAAATTACTCATAGAGGCCATTAAACTGAGTCTTCATTTGACAAGAAAGTCAAAATCTTTATAAAAGAGTAGATGCCAAATGCTACTACCAGAAATCATGATGGAGCAATTGAAACAAATCCTCACTCAGTTCATACTTACAAGTGGCAAAGGTAAAACACAGACTTACAGGCCCTTGGGAGAAGGCAGCCTATGACAGTACCATGGTAACTTGGACTATGATGAAGATACCAGTGCTATGCTGAAGGAAGCTCACCCAGAAGATTGCTCAACATCAGCCAAAAAAAAAAAAAAAAGCAAGGAAGCATGAGGGATGAGAGATCAAAAAGTACAGAAAGAAAGAAGAAAGCCTGGGGGAAACATGAAAGAGCTCAAAGACAGGAAGAAGGCTGGTGAAATTTGGGAAGTCAGTTTGATGCCTTCCAAGATTTTCCTGGAGACATGTCTAAGAACTTTCCTGGAGGCCTGCCTGGTATGGGAGGAGACATGCTTTAGATAGCAGGACTTGAAGGAATGCCAGGGCTCAGTGAAGTTCTTGGTGTTTGCAAGTCATGAGAGATCCAGAAGTTGTGGCAAAATTCTAGAATATGGTCCAGAAATCAGCAAACTTATCAAGGTTTTAGAGCAACCTAAAGCATTCAATGAAGAGCCCAGGGAAAAATCAGAACTTAATGAGGAGTTAGATCATCCTGGGCTGGCTTACACAGCCAAATGATGGGTTTGATGAAGTTCCTAGTGAAGACCATTTGGAGCTATGGATGAATCTACCGAGGACATGCTTTGGATCACAGGACAGCATCTTTGTTTTGAAGATTTCATCACTAAGAACAGGAACTCCTTTCTAGTAAATAGGGACCATATGAAGGAGAAAAGAAAGACAAAGCAGGTGGCCACTGACATCAGCCCTGCTTAAAGGACTGAGTACCATGCCCCTGTTATGCTAGGCATTAACAGAGAAGGATGTCAGATGGCTATGATATTCTACTAGACACTTCCTTCCAGCATGACATTGACCATTATTTGCTACAACATTCATTCATTCAACAAAGGTTTGTGTATGAAGAACCCTGTGATAGGAAGTTCAGATAAGACAAATTGCCTGTCATTAAAAAACCTGAGGTAATGGTGCAAAAGAGGGGGTATAAGACCTAACATATAAACCCAAATAACTGTAATACACAATATTGTGTGATTGAAAGGTGAAAAATAGAGGGCTATGTGGGAGATATGGCTATTATGGGCAAGGGAACAATGTCCTCAAATCTCCTGTAGTTTCCCCTCTTCCTACCCTCAGCTGAGAACCTTGCCTCATATTTATTTAACTGAAAAAATTGAGGCCATTCATTGAAAGCTCCCTCTTCTTCCCTATTTTTCATTTTATATCACCCAGATGCCTCTGTCACTATCTCCTCCTTCAGCCCATCTCATAGAAAGAGGTTACCTTTCCACTTGCTAAGGCAAACCCATCTACGAGCACAAGTGATTCTATTCCATCCCATCTTCTCCAGAAGATTGCTCTATCATTCCCACTCCCACTTATTTTCAATCTCTCCCTGTCTACTGGCTTCTCCCCTATTGTGTATAAACATGTCTATATCTCTCCTATCCTCAAAAACACTCATGTGATATGTTCATTCCCACCAGTTACCATCTTCTCTCCCTGTTATGGCTATACTCCATGAGAAGGCCATCTCTAATCAATATCTCTACTTCCTTTCCTCTTACTTTCTTCTTAAATCTTTACAGTCTGGTTTCTAGTCTCATCATTCAACTGGAACTGCTCTCTCCAAAGTTACCAGTGATCTCTTAATTGCCAAATCTAAAAGCCTTTTTAAAACCTCATCCTTTTTGACCTCTCTGCAGCCTTTGATACTGTCGATCTTCTTCTTCTCCTTGATATTCTCTTCTTTTTAGGTTTCCATTACACTACTCTCTCGTGGTTTTCCTTCTGCCTTTGTGACCATTCCTTCTCACTCTACTTTGCTGAATTCTTATCTAGGTCACACCTACTAACTATGGGTATCCAGCAGGACTCTGTCCTGGGTTCTTTACCCTCCCCTCCCATCCTTTCTCCTCTCTTCTTTTCTCCTCTCCTCTTCTTTTTCTAGAGTATTTTACTTCGTGATCTCATCAACTCCCATAGATTCAATTATAATCTCTATGCTGATAATTCTCAAACTTATTCATCCTAACCCAACCTTTCTTCTAGCTTCCAGACTGTCATCTCCAACTGCCTATGGAACATCTCAAACTGGATATATTTTAGACATTTTAAACATATTCAGAAGTGAATTCATTATCTTCACCACTCCCTCCGTCTTTCTATCTTCCCTATTACTCTCAAGGGTACCACCATCTTCTCAATCACTCCAGCTCGAAACCTAGGTGTCACCCTGAACCCTTTACATTCTTTCACTCTCACCCCCACTCATGTCCAATCTGTTGCCAAATTCTACCAATTTTATCTTGGTAACATCTCTCTTGTATATGTTTTCTTCTGTTCTCTGATACTGCCTCCACCCTGGTATAGGATCTCATCTCCTCACATCTGGACTATTGCAGTAGCCTGCTGGTTGACCTCTCTGCCACAAATCTCTCCCCATTCTAGACCATCCTCCACTAGAATCTCAAATGAATTTTATTAAAGGATGGATTTGACCACGTTACCCAACCCTACCTTATCATTCAGTAAATGCCAGTGGTTCCCTATCATCTCCAGGACCAAGTATAATATACTTTGTTTGAAATTCAAAAGCCCTTCACAACATGGGCCCCTTCTACCTTTCCAATCTTCTTACTCTCCTCCAAATACCCTGTGATCCAGTCATGCTGACCTCCTTGCTATTCCTCAGACAAGCCACTACACCTCCTGACTCCCAGAATTTTCACTGGCTGCCCCACTCCATGCCTAGAATTCTCTCTCACCTCTTTTCTTTTTCCTTATTTCCCTGGTTTCTTTCATGCCCCAGCTGAAATCCTACCTTCTACAGGAAGCCTTTTCCAATCTCCCTTACCTTGGATGCCTTCTTTCTAAAATTATCTATAGTATATCTTGCATGTATCTTGTCTGTACATAACTGCATGTTGTCCTCACTCTTTCGACTATGGGCTTCTCAAGGAGTCAACACAGTGTGTGACACAATATTCAGGTTTTTTTTGTTCTTTCCATGGGCATTATCATAGTCACTGTGATGACTGTATTCCTATTTCTGCTGGTTTCGTTTTGCATCCATTAATATGTCTTGTCTTGTGTCTCTGTATTTTTCATAGTCAAAGGATCAGTAATAGGCATTACACTCACATTTCACAATTTGTTTAGCCTTTTAGCCCAATTCTTGGGAAACTTTGTTTCCAGTTCTCTTCTTCTTGAAAAAAATTTCACTCTTGAAATGTTTTGTTTATACCTTATTTCTCAATGGATTGACCAATCAACAAGCACTGATTAATCACCCACAAGAGACTAGGCACTAAACATGAAGACTATAAAGAACAGTCTTTGACCTCAGGGAGCTTCTGTTTCTTCAGATACACTTCTCAACTTTTATTTCATATTCTCATTAGTTATATTGTATTTTAAATCATATGCATGTATATATTATATACTGAAAGCTCAGTAAAAGCAAAAAACTAGTCAACCATCTTTTCATCTCCCTTACTGCCAAACAAAGGGAGGGTTCTAAAGGCAATAGATGTTTACTAAAAGTTTATTGACTTAAATTAGATGTTTTCCTCAGGATCCCCCCATCTCATTAAAAAAATTTGCATCTTGTCTCAATGTTGCACTCTTCTTAGCCTGCATAGACAAACAAGTCTTTATTGTGTCCTTCTGGTGTATCCTTGTTTGGCTGTTTTTCAGTCATGTCTGACTCCTCATGACCCCATTTTTTGAGGATTTTTTTGACAATGATGCCAAAGTGGTTTGCCATTTCCTTCTCCAGCTCATTTTACAAATGAGAAAACTGAGGTGAATGGGGTTAAGTGACTTGCCCAGGGTCACACAGCTAGAAATTATCTGAGGCCAGAATTGAAATCGGGGAGATGAACCTTTCTGACTCCACACCCTGCTCTCTTTCTACTGCTCCATTTAGCTGCCCAACCTTCAGCTAGAACCTAGAACCTGAAGAAAACAAGAAAAGGACAAGCATGGTTCTTGACCTCAAAGAACTTTTGTCCATGATCCTGGGTTGAGAGAAGAGGATATTTTCTCTTGAAGAAACAAAAGCAGAGTTAGCATAATATTTAGGAGGTTACAGAACAAATATATTCCAACAGTAGGACTGAAATACTGGTCTCTCAATACCCACACTTCTCCTGCACTTCTGAGATCCTCACGATTCTCATTATTTTTGCTGGTTCTTTTGAAATCCTTTCCCTTCATTTCTTTATCCATCTTCATCTTGTACTCTTTCTTCATTGACTTCCTCTCTCTCCTACCTCAGTGGCTAGAACCCTTGGATGAACTCCAGAGGTGCCACAGGATGTCTTCACAGGAAGAAAATGTATGGGGTGGATTTGCCTGACACGCCTGGGTTTCCTCTGGGACTTAGGGTTTCTGTGGGTTCCTAGAGAATGGGAGTGAGAATTCCATTTTCCACTAGGGAAGTCCTTGGGGGTGTGTGGGGCGGCCTGTACTGAGGAGCCATAGATCTGCCACGAAGACCATCTGACAGGCAGCTCTGCCACAGCCATTTCCTCATTTTCACAGAACTAACCAGCTCCTAAGTTGTTGAAAGATTCAATACTGCCTAATGAATAATGGGAAACATTATTGGCACTATGTTTACTGAGTGTTTTGAACTTGTGAACCCAAGAGGAGAATCTGGCTTCTGAGCAAGGTATCACAACCTAGAGGCCCTGCCTAGGACCTGAAAAAAGGAACATAATTTCCTATTTCTACAGCAGTGGTTCTCAACCCCTTTGGGGGTCGAACAGGGTCGCCTAAGACCATCCGAAAACACATATTTCCAATGGTCTTAGGAACTGAGACACCACTCCACTATCTGTCTCCAGGTAGGTCCACCCACATGCAGATACGCCCACATATGAGTATTAAAGGGTCGTGGCATTAGGAAGATTGAGAACCACCGTTCTACAGGATTGTGGAAGGAGTCCTGGTGCACATAAGCCCATGGAGACTCTTTTAACTTGAAGGAAGTGAAAAGAACACTGGGTGAATCATGCCTGCTGTTTATTCTCTGTGTGGTCCTAGGCAAGTTTCTTCCCTATTTGGGGCCTCAGTTTCCCTTTCTATAAAATGATTTCAGTGTAGCCTTTGTTAATCACTGACTATGTGCTGTGTTCAGTGTTGGGGATACAAAGAAAGACCCAAACAGCCCCTTTCCCCAAGAACTTCATGTTCCAGTGGAGGAGCCAACATGTAAATAATTAGGTACCTACAAGATATATTCAGAGTAAATGGAAGGTAAGCTGAGTGGGGATATTACTAGTAGCTGTGGGTAGGGTAGGGGCTAAAAATCTTCCTGAAGAAGGTGGGATTTAAATTGAGTCTTGAAGAAAGCCAGGGAAGCTGAGAGGTAGTTGTAAAGAGGGAGTGAATCCAGGCATGGGGGTATAGCTAACACAAAGGTATGGAGACAGAAGATGGAATTTTGTGTGAGGAACAGCAAGTAAAAAGGAAGGAAGGAAATGAACATTTACTCAGCACCTATTATGTGCTAGGCATTGTACTATGAGTTTTAAAAACATTATCTCATTTGATCTTTATGACAACTCTGGGAAGTGGGTGCTATTATTATCTCCATTTTACAAATGAGGAAACCGAGGCAGGCAGAGGTTAAGTGACGTCTCTGGGGTCACACAGTCTGAGGCTAGATTTGAACCTGGGTCTTTCTGGCTCCAGGTCCAGGTCTCTATCTACTGTACCACCTTAGCTGCCTCTATCAGAGGATAGAAGGCCACTTGTTGCTAGATTTCAGAGTATAGAAGAAAGTAAAGTAAAAAAGATTGAAAAGGTAGGAAGGAATTATGTTATGAAGAGCTTTAAATACCAAGCAGAAGATTTTATATTTGATTCGAGAGTAATAGGGAGGAGGTAGAGACATGGGCAGATCTATGCCCTAGAAAAGCAGCTGAGGGGAGGATGAATTTAGAGAGGGGACTGACTTTATGTAGGTAGACCAAGTAGAACACTGTCGCAATAGAGGCCTGCAAAAGGGAGAGTGGAAAGAAGGTGATGTGTCCAAGAGAGGTAGTGAAGGAGAAAAAGACAAGATTTGGCAAAAGATTAGACAATGAGGGCGAATGAGAGTGAAGAGTTGTGGAAGACACCAAAACCCTGAATCTCAGTCATTGGGAGGATAGTGATGACCTCAACAGCAAGAGGAAAGTTTGGAAGAAGGGAAGTTTTTGGGGAAAGATTCTGTTTCGGACATGTTAAATTTCAGATGTCTATGGGACAAATAATTAGAGATATCCAAAAGGCAGTTGGTGATGCTGGACAGGAGTTTAAGGAAGACTAGGGCTGGATATATAGACTTGAAAATTATCTACATAGAGATGCATAGAACTCCCAGAAGTCGATGAGACTGATGAGTGAAACAGCATTGAACATAAGAAGAAGAGGACCCAAGATAGTCTTGAGAGGCTCATGATTAATAGGAGTGAGGATGTTAATAGGAGGATGAAGATTTAGCAAAGAACACTAAGAAGGAATAAGTCAGACAGGTGAGAGAACCAGAAGAGAATAACATCGTGAAAACCCAGAGAGGAGAGAAGTAAGCACAGAAGAAGGTGGTCCACAGGACCAAATGTTACAGAGATGTCAGGAAGGATAAGGATTGAGAAAAAGGTTATTTGACTGGCAATTAAGATATTACTGGTAACTTTGGAGAGAGAAGTTTAAGTTGAGGGATGAGGCCATCAGGCTGTACTTTCCGAGTGTCCACCACCAGTTCAAAACTGTTTCAGATGGGGGGGGGGCAGCTAAGTGGGGCAGTGAATAGAAGCCCTGGAGTCAGGAGCACCTGAGTTTAAATCCAGCCTCAGACACTTAACACTTACTAGCTGTGTGACCTTGGGCAAGTCACTTAACCCCAATTGCCCAGCCTTCCCCCCTCCAAAAAGGGAAAAAAAAACCTGTTTCAGATGAGGAGGGCCTGACAGAATATGAGTGCTGTAAACTAGATGGAGTTAGGGAACCAAGGAAGCTAGGAAAGTTCCTGCTTAAAAAAGATAGAATAATGACAAGCTGACAACAGGTGAGTTAGCTGAGCCAGCTAATTGAAACCTGATCAGTTTGGAAGCTACCCACTGAATACAGTGGCAGAGTGTTGAATTCTGCTACTCTGTGGAGAGCTGTCTGGGCTTATTCCTCTCTAACATCATCTATAGCTGGTGAGAAAGGAAATCTCTATTGTCATTTACTTCCCCCTTTAGTTTTACAGGGAGAAACATAAGAGAAAAGATAAGTTTTATAGCTGCTTTACAGTGATTAGAATGTTGGGCTTGATGGGAGCTGATTAGAATAAACCGAATCCTCTGCTTTTTGGAGAACTGACTGGGGAAGGCTTCCTGGCCCTTTTGCTATGTAAAGGTTAAGAGAGAGAAATTTCTTAGAGCTCCAGAACAGATCCAAGAAACTTGGCAGTTCTCTGACTTAAAGCAACTGCTTCTCACTGAAAGAGCATAACACTTACTCAGCTTAGTGGCAAGAGTAGCTATGTGTTAAAAGATTTTCTCACTGCTTCAATAGTCCAAGAATATCAAAGTAGTTGCTTTTCCCTGCAGAAGAATTGTGATGAACAGAAGGGGAACAGATAACAGAAAAGTATTTTGTATAGCAGGTAATACATGGTGCAGAGTATTCTCTAAAGAGACCAAGAACATCAAGGCCTACCATCTAGTGTTTTGAGTTGTTCAAGGAACATGGGTTGTTCTTCTCTGGTTTCTGAAAGTATGTGCCCATTATCCTCCATTGGAAGTGTGCGTTGTTGGGAGAGTATGACCCAAGTCTTTGGAAGGATTGTTATATTTTGATTATTCCTGATTTTCCTTCTAAGTAGGTGTTATGATTATTCTTGTTCTTGCCTTCTACTGAATAAACATAATGCTTATTGTTGCCAACCAAATACAGTTTAGTAAGCAGAAATTAATCAGAGTGAGGTCTCAGACAGATTTTTGTCCTTGGTGACCAAGAAGTTGTGACTAAAAAAAATAGATGTATTTTTTAAATTAACTTTTG
>CM053581.1:279538333-279583255 GCA_028627135.1 Pseudochirops cupreus
TTTTTTTTTAACATTTGATTTTAGAACTTTAAATTCTAGATTCTTTCCCTTCCTTCCTCATCACCCACCCCCATTGGAAATACAAGCAATTCAATACAGGCCGTACATGTGTAGTTACACAGAATATCTCCACAATGGACGTATTGTGAAAGACTGACTCTATTTCCCTCTTTCCTATCCTGCCCCCCCCCACTTGTTCTATTCCCTACTTTATCCCTGTCCCTTTACAGAAGTGTATACTTCTAACAACCTTCCCCCCAACCTGCCCTCCCCTCCATCATTCCCCCTCTCATCCCCTTCCCTTGTACTCTCCTTTAGGGCAAGATACCCAATTTAGAGTGTATGTCATTCCTTCCCTAAGCCAAATTCAATGAGAGTAAGTAAGTTGACCCATTCCCTTTTGCCTTCCTGTTCTTCCCCTCCATTGTAACAGTTATCCCTTGCCTCTTCTATATGAGATGATTAATCCCATTCTGTCTCTTCCTGTCTCCTCTCATAAAAAATAGATTTAAATCTAAAGGCACTAGTTAGCTGGGGGTAGTTCTGTGTTTCAAGTACTTGTTTCTTGGGTGAGGAATCTCCTTCTGTCCAGGAAGTACCCATTACAACCAAGACTTAGAAACAGACAGATCTTCCTGTGGGAAAAAATGTGTTAAAAATTATCTTCATTCCCTGCCTCCCCCACCCACACCCCATTAGTTAAAGAATGAGTATATTAGGCCTTTGATTTTTTTAAAAGACCTTTAGCAAAAGGTCTTTCTGTTTTAAATTAAAAGATCATAAATCTATAAGGAATCAGAGAGGCTGTCACATTAAAACCCCTCACTTTTACATATGAAGAAACTGAAGCTTAAGTGGTTAGAGGTAGGAGGTTAAGTGAATTTCCCAAGGTAGTAAGCTCCAGGGGTAGGATCTGAATTCAGGCCCTCTGAATCCAGAGTCAGATCCCTTTTCATTGTACTTTGTTTCCAGGAAAAGCCTACTCTTTTTTTTTTTAGAGCCTACTCTTCTTATAAAGGTAAAACAACTTTAGCTAAAGCCAGAAACTGAAAATGGAGAGGTTCCACAAGTATTATATATAATTAACAAATGAGATAAGTAAGGCTTAAAGAAATGAAATGACTTGTCCAGAATCACTTAGTTAATCCTGAGATTAAATAGCTTGCTAAACTTTGAAGGGGCCTTAGAAATCCCATTCCTTCACTTTACACATGACAGACACTGAAGGCCAGAGAAATTAAGTGAATTGGCTAAGATATCAGAGCTAAGATTTAAGCCCAGGTCTACGGATTCCGACTCCTCAAGGCTTAACAGAAATACACAGAACAGCTCTAGGACATACACTGTTGGAAACTCTTCAGGTAAAGCCCAGCATCTCTTGTTTCTCCGGGAAGAAACTATTTGGAAATTTTCTTGAAAGTTCTGTCCCTTTTGCTGACCTCTAGGTTCTGGGTTCTTTTCCATGCTCTAACAACTGAGAGACCCTCCCTGATTGGGAAATCTCATTGGGGAACAATCTAGAGTGCAGACCAAGCCAACAGGGGCTAAGACTTTCCAAGTCACACAGTCCTCAGCAGCTTTTCAATAAAGCCTCTTCAGAAGCCTCAGAGATGGTAGTCTCTGGGGCCTTGCATAGTTGCTTGGCTGTCTCCACTGATTTTCTGAAACATGCCCACGTTGCTAGACTTATGGGCTGGGTCCTCACTGTCCTTTGCTTTTCTATTCCCCAGCATCCTTTAGGGTAATAGATGTCTGCTTCATTCCCACGCCTCAGTGACCATTCTTAAAAGAATTCTTTTAACATTTAAGCCTTCAGAATCCATTAATGAACCTTGTCTGAACCATTACTCAGGACAAAAACATCTCCTCTATGGCTGTTAAAGTGGGATGATCCTCCCCACACTGGGAAACTTGTTGTGGAATTGCAAGTGGGACAGATCTATAGGCCTGCCCTGCTTCCCACAAACCGAACAGCGAGACTGCCTACATCAGCCTCACGGAGTATTCATCCAGCTAGTCCAGGGTTCTGTCTCTAATGGAGGCACCAGAGGGTCATGGGACTGGGAGAGGCACAGATTCTCTTCCAAGAGGTTGTTTACCAGTGCTAGGGCTGGGCTAGGGGCTTGTTGTTCCCTGAGAGTCTCTGGGGCCCATCTGTGAGCCAGGCTCCGAAAGCAGCCAGGCTGGGGCTTCTGGGAGTGACAGTCTCTCATCCTTAGATATTCATCCTTGCCCTCATGTAAACCAATGACAGATGCCTCTCATTTCCCTTCCAGTTCCTCCTCCCCCTCCCTACTCTTATCCCTCTGACCCCAGGCCTCTTTCCTAGCTCAGGAGGTTCTTTTTACCTGTAATTAGATAATTAATTACTTCCATATGCCAAGGAATCATGATTCTATCAGTGTGAATCTTCCCTTTCCCAGGCAGCTCACCCCTCCCCTTCCCCACGTACAACCTAGTAGATGCTTGTTGGTGTTTTGGAGTTCCCCAATTTTCTTCATGCTGTGCTAATTTGTGCACAGTTGTACACCCTTCTCCCAAGTAAAATGTAAAACCCCATTGATCCAGAAATCCCACTGCTGGGTGACTACCCCAAGGAGGTCAAAAATAAGAAGAAAGGAATCGTATGAACCAAAATGCACTTCCAAAGGAACACTTTTCCATAGAATCACTGGCTTGCAGATTTAGACCTGGAAGGGAACTCAGAGTCCATTTAGTCTCAATTTTACTGATGAGGAAACTTAGAAGTGACTGTAAGAGCGAAAGAAAAATGTTTGTAGTAGTAAAGTACTGGAAACAAAATAGATGCCCAGCAACTAAGGAATAATAAGGAAGCCTTGACTTACCCCCTTCCCCCAGAAAAAAGGGCAGGTGGAGGTCAATGGCTTTATGAGACATCGAGAAATGATAAAAATCAAAAGTATGAAAAAATAGAAGAAAATGTGAAATATATCATTGGAAAAACAACTGACCTGGGAAGTAGATCCAGCAGAGATCATTTAAGAAGTCATGATGAAAAAAAGAGTCTAGACATCATCTTGCAAAAAATTATCATGGAAAATTGCCTTGATATTCTAGAACCAGAGGGTTAAGGAAATTGGAAGAATCTACCAATCACCTCCTGAAAAAGATGCCAAATTCCAAACCTCCCAGATCAAAGAGAAAATATTGCAAGCAGTAGAAAAGAAATAATTCTAATATCATGGAGCCACAGTCAGGATAGCACAAGATTTAGCAGCTTCTATGTTAAAGGACTGGAGGGCTTGCAATATGATATTCCAGAGGGCAAAAGAGCTAGGATTATAACCAAGAATCACCTACCCAGCAAAACTAAGTTTACTCCTTCAGGAGAAAATGGACATTCAGTAAAATACAGGATTTTCAAGCATTCCTGATGAAAAGACTAGAGCTAAATAGAAAATTTGTCTTTAAAATACAAGATGCAAAAGAAGCATATAAAGGTAAACAGGAAAGAGAAATCATAAAGTTTTTGAGAAGGCTGAATTGTTTATATTCCTACATGGGAACATGATATTTATAACTCCTAAAAACTTTTTCATTATTAGGACAGTTTAGGAGTATACATAGACAGAAAGCAGAGGTATGAGTTAAATGTGATGGTATGATTATCTAAAAAAATAAAATTAAAGGTTGAGGAAGAAGAATCCACTGGTAGAATGGGAAAGGGAAAGGTAGAATGGGATAAATTATGTGACATAAAAAATTTTACAGTGGAGGGGGAAATAGGGGAAGAGAGGTGGAGAGCACATGAACTTCATTCTCATTGGAATTGGCTGAAAGAGAGAATAATATACATACTCAGCTGGGTGTAGAAATCTATCTTACCATCCAGGGAAGTAGAAAGGGAAGGGAACAAGGTAAAAGGGTAAAGGTAAAAGGAGAGAGTAGGATAAATAGGGGGAAAATGGGATGGAGCGAAATACATACTTGTTCATCTTTACTATGAAGAAAGTTTTTACAGGGAGTTTCTCTTATAAAGGCTTCATTTATCAAACATAGAAAACTGAGTCAAATTTATAGAAATAAGAGCCATTCCTCAATTGATAAATGGTCAAAGGATATGAATGGGCAATTATCAGACAAAGTAATCAAAGCTATCTATAGTAATATGAAAAAAATACTCTAAATCACTATTAATGAGAGAAATACAAATTAAAACAACTCTGAGCTACTACCTTGTACCTTTCAGATTGGCTATATGAGAGAAAAGGAAAATGACAAATTCTGGAGAGGATGTGGGAAAATTAAAACACTAATGTAAAATTGGTAAAGTTGTATACTGATTCAACCATTCTGGAGAGCAATTTGGAATTATGTTCAAAGGGCTATAAAACCATGTATATCCTTTGACCAAGAATTACCTCTACCAGGTCTGTGTCCCAAAGAGATAAGAAACAAAAAGGAAAAGGACTTATGTGTACAAAAAATATTTATAGCAGCTCTTTTAGTGGTGACAAAGAATTGGAAATTCAGGGGATGTCCATCAAATGGGGAATGACTGAACAAGTTATTATATATGATTGTAATGAAATACTATTGTGCTTTAAGAAATGATGAGCAGGATACTCTCAGAAAAAACCTGGAAAGACTTACATGAACTGATGCAAAGTAAAATGAGCAGAACCAGAACACTGTATACAGTAACAGCAATATTGTATGATGATCTGTGAATAATTTAGCTACTCTCAGCAATACAATGATCCAGGACAATTCTGTAGGACTTATGATGAGAGACGCTGTCCATCTCCAAAGAAAGAATTGGTAGAGCCTGAATGCAGATCAAAGACACTTTTTCTTTACTTTATTTTTCTTGGTTTTTTTGTCTATATATTTTTTTCACAGAGTGACTAACAAGTAAATGTTTTTCATGACTACACATGTATAACCTATGTCAAATTGTTTGCCTTCTGGAACTCAAAACTTGGATAAAAAGAATTTTAAAATTATATTTATATGTGGTTGAGGAAAAAAGTAAAATATTAAGTAAGATTAGAAAAAGAAATATTGGCCAAGAAATGACTAATAAATAAGTTGGAACCTTTTCTGTAACTCATATTCTTAGAGAACTGCTAATGCTGAGAGTTTAAGTGACTTCCAAGGTCACATAGGCAGTAAGTGTTAAAGGCAGGACTTGAATCCAGGTCTTCCTGACTCTCTATCCATAATGCCATATGGACGCTCACTATAATTGCTAGGAAATATTTCATTGCATTGAGCCAAGATCTATCTTTTTGTAATCCCCACCCCCACCATCCCTACTGGACTGAATTCTGCTCTCTGGGACCAAGCAAGACAAATCCAATCCCTCTTCCTAAGTAACAGCCTTCAAAATCCTTGAAGAGAGTTGTCATGTCCTCCTCAAGTGTTCTTTTCTCAAGCCTAAACATCTTTTGTTCCTTCAATCGACAAACAGTTGGTGTTTTATTAATTACTGTGTGCCAAGTACTAAGGTAGATTTCAACCATTACTCTTACGATCTAGTTTCTAACACTTTTACCCTACTGATTTTCCTCCTCTGTATGCACTCTAGTTTGTCAGTGTCCATTCAAAAATATTGCCACCAGAACTGACTACAACACTCCCATTGGGGTTCTCCTGTATCACCTTCCCATGATAATGAGGGGCCACCACTCCTTTTGCAATGCAACTAGAAGACACCAGGGCCTTCTGGCTGCCATGTCACCCAATGGATTCATCTTGAGCTTGCAGATGCTAAGGCCCTTTTGTGTATTCCTCCTTCTCTTCACATGTTTCCCATACTCGTCCTCCTCTTCTCTCCTAGTCCCTTTCCTTGGTATTTGCATAAGGACTGAGAGGATAGCCAGCACTTTATCCATTGCAATGAAGAAAAGGACTTTCCTTACTCTTGCCTTAGCTTGACTGCCCTTCTCCAGGAAGCTCTGAATGTTCACGCGTGCATTCGTGGGGGTTTGTGTCCATGTGCACATATGTCTGCCAGTCCTAAGAGCTTTGGACAACACACATCTGGTTTAAAAAACTTCTTGAAATTTTAGCTTGCAATTAGCTTAAAAGTCAGTATTGGGAAGAATCCCCCTCCCCCATTTTCCCTATTAGGCTGATTACAGAAAGAACTGTGTCTGGGGACCAGGCCAGAGTGGCTAACACCTAAGACCTATAAAAGAGAAGGAAATCAGAAGAGAGAGGAGGAAGGGCTCCAGGTACTACTGGTCGATAAAACCCACATGTGGCAAGGGAAACTCTAGATTCCCTTCCTGGAGCAAAATGAAAAATGAGGAATGGGTGTCACCCTGTCTAACTAGGTAGGGAAAAAGTATGTATTTTGTGTGGCTTTTTCACTCTTTACTCCAAAGAAAAGTTTATAAGCTTTAAACAGTTTGTCCTGCTTGTGGACTGCTTTCTTCCCTTTTGGGAATATGGATGGACATTGTGGTTTTTCTTCTTTAACGATGCATAAACCAAATCTCTATGACAGCAATTCCTATCTCTCTCAGGGAGTCTCCATTTATCTGCAGGGTTGTCAGCAAATCCTCAAAATATTTTCCAAAACAAAATTAATTTTAATTTAATTAGTTCATTTGAACGTAGGGGATAAAACCAAAAACATGTGCCATAAAACACTTTTAAAATAATCATATTGCTAGAGCACTCTGTGGTATACACAGCACTATTTCTCACCATGCTCCAATAAGGTAGGAGTCATTTTCCTCTTTTTAAGTGACTTGCCCAAGGTCGCACTGGCAATGTTGAAGGAGGACTAAATCTGGAGGCATAACTCAGTGCTAGTCCTAACTCTGTAACTTTTTAGGAAGCTAAATCAAATTGGGAGTAATTAACTGACTTCCCCAAGGGCACACACTGAATCAATTTCAGAGCTGTGGCTAGAACATACTGCTGTGATTCACCTGACCGACGCTGCTGATCCTGCTCCCTTGGGTGAACATCTATATGCTATTGAGGGCCAATTGTGTTAACCTGGAGTTAGCATAGCAGCTGGTGGGACAGTGGATGGAGGACTGGGCTTGGAATCCATACCTTTTCCAAGACAGGTTTGGACCTGAGTTCAAATCCATCTTCTAACACTTACTGGCGGTGTCACCCTGGACAAGTCACTTAACCACCATTGGCTTTAGTTTCTTCAACTGTAAAATGGGGATAATATTAGCACCTACCTCCCAGGATAGTTGTGAAGATTAAATGAGATGATATTTGTAAAAGGTGCTTAGCACAATGTCTGGCACATAGTAGGCATTATATGAATGCTTATTCCTTTCCCTTCCCTTTCTTCTTCTCCCTGTTCTTTAATGGCATCATGAAGAGAGCCAGAGACCTTTAAATGGGGCATTCTTAATCTTCTTTGTGTCTTATACTCCGGTGGAAGTCCAGCAAAGCCTATGTATCCCATTTCAGAATAATGTTTTTAAATGTATAAATTAAAACACATAGGATTACAAAAGAAATCAATTCTATTAAAATGTAGCTATCAAATTTTTTTTTTTAATTCATAGGCTCCAGGTTAAGAACCAGTGGCCTAGGGAGCGGCTAGTTGGTGCAGTGAGTAGAGCACCGGCCCTGGAGTCAGGAGGACCTGAGTTCAAATACGACCTCAGACATTTAACACAAAACTAGCTGTGTGACTTTGGGCAAGTCACTTAACCCCCATTTGCCTCTCCAAAAAGAAAAAAAAAGAACCAGGGGTCTAGATGTTTGTTTCCTTAATGAACTGGTTTAAGCTGATATCTGGCCACTGATCACTCTGGACTACTGGAGCACTACTTGACACTCTGGAGCAAGTGTCAAGTGGCAGGACCTTGGGGCATAATCACTTCAAAATAGTCAAGTTTTGCTTTCAACGAAGGAATCAATTATTGTGTGTTGAATGGAGCCTTGAGAACAGACCAGACTGAGGTTCCTCCTTCATTCCATGGGCTTTTGTTGCTTGTTGTTGTTTTAAACAAGTGAAGCAAGTTTTCTCCTTTTCATGCCTCTAAGCAATGAGGATTAGAACATGCCCTACACCTACTCATTTTATGGACTATCTTAAGTGGCTACTTTTGTTTGCTTCCAGTTGATTCTTCTTAAAAAGCACAATTGTAGAGAAGAGTCCAGTTTATCAAAGTTGGTTGTCACACATACGTTGTGTCTGTCATTGTGTACAAATTTCTCCTGGCTCTGCTCTTCTCACTTAGCATCAGTTTGTATAAGCCTCTCCAGGTAATTATGAAGTCCATCTGCTCCTCATTTCTTATAGCACAATAGTATTCCATTACATTCATATACCACAACTTGTTTAGCCATTCCCCAATTGATGGACATCCCCTTAATTTCCAATTTTTTGCCACCACAAAGAGAGCTGCAATAAATATTTTTGTACATATGAGTCTTCCTCCCATTTCTATGGTTTCTTTGGGATACAACCCCAGGAGTAGTATTACTGGGTCAAAGGGTATGCAATTATTTATAGCCCTTTGGGCATAGTTCCAGATTGCTCTCCAGAATGGTTGAATCAGTTCATAACTCCACCAACAATGCGTTAGTGTTCAATGCAATGCAATTGCAATTTTTCCACATCTTCTCCAGCATTTATCATTTTCCTGTTTTGTCATCTTAGCCAATCTGACTGGTGAGATGTGGTACCTCAGAGTTGTTTTGATTTGCATTTCTCGAATCAATAGTGATTTAGAGCATTTTTTCATATGCTTATAGATACCTTTAATTTCTACCTCTGAAAATTGCCTGTTCATATCGTTTGACCATTTATCAATGGGGGAATGACTTGTATCTTCTCAGCAACACAAAGTTTTAAGACAACTCTAAAAGACTCAGGATGGAAGGAGATGTCTACATTCAGAGAAAGATCTGGAAAGAACACAGTTTAAATAGAGACTGAAGCAAACTACAGGCTTGCTTTCTTTTCCATGTTTGGTTTTGTTTCCTCTTTCCTATTGTTCATTCCATTGGTTACAACCCTTCTATACAACCAGACTAATGTCCAATGTGAAAGTATTTGCAGATCCTATACTTGATTGCATGGGGCAGGGGGAGAAAATTAGAAACTCAAGGGATTGTGGAACTGAATCTTGTAAACTAAAAGTAAATAAACAAATCAATTTTTTAAAAAAGCATAATTGTAAAGAGACAAAACTCAGAGTGTGGATTTAGGTGGGCTACAGCTCTAGCCTAAATGGTAATGAGCCATCAGAGCAGGAATTGTGGTCATAATGATTATAACTTGAGGTGGCAGGGGTAAGTTCACTACTTCTTAAGGGAAATTGATGGAATTGCAAGAATTTTGGAATGAAGGGAAGTGGCAGTTGTCAGATGGGGCCTGGTATCTACCTGCCCCCCTAACCTGTCCCCACCCTAGAATTCTTGAAGCTGCTTGCACTGTGATCACAATGACTTCTTTTCCACTCCTTTTACCTATGAATTGTCTGGAAAGCAACATTACCCAAGGTTAATCTTGAGATTAACCTTGAGTGACTGAGAGAGAGAGATCTCCATGTAGATCATGTACAAGGAGGAGAATAGGACCCTAGATTTGGAGCTGAAGAGGACCTCAGAGGTCCTCAGAAGAAGAACCACCTTCCTCATTTCACATATGAGGAAATCGATGGGCAAGGAGGTTGAGTAACTTGCTCAAGGACATATGAATATTAAATAGGGGAGGGGAAGGATTTGGACCCAGGTCCTTTGACTCAAGAACCTAGCCCCATTTCCACTACACGATGTTGCCTCTCAACACTGGACAGAGCTTTGAAGACGGCCTTACCAGTTTCCTTCTATAGTCTAGAACCTTCTCAATACTCACATAGGATTTTGAATCTAGGGGTGAACTGATTCCCCTGACCTTGGAAAAGTCTGTTTTCCTCCACAAGACAGTGATAAGTGGTGAGAAAATCCTTGGATTAGGAACCAGAAAACCTGGATTCTAGTACTGGTTCTCATTAGCTGTCGTCCATTCTCTGCACGTCTCCAAACCTGTTTCCTCATCTATAAAATGGGGATAATTTATCTCTGACCTGTCTGTCTTATAGCGTCATTGTGAGGATCCAGTGACAATATGTATATGTATTCCTGGCAAATTGATGTCCTCTCCCTCCCTTAGTTCAAGATTTCTCTCTACTCACTTTCTAAAGCACATCTTCTACTTCTCTAAAAAACTGTGTCCCTTCTAAATTGATCTTCTGACAGTCTACCCCTTTTATCCAGCTCTGGATAGCTGGGTCCCTCATTGCCCCTTACTGAGTTATGTCTACCTGTGGCTAGTTAGAATCCATACCTTTTTCCGAGATGGGTTTGGATAGAAATTAAAAAGGGGGCTCTGTTACTTCTTTATGGGTTTCCTATTATTCCATACATCAATTTCCTTTTAGGAAAAATTGTCAACCCAAGACATAGTAACTATGATTAGAACCACCACTGGTGGTTCGTTACCATTTAGGAAGCACTTTTCTTGCATTGTGTTTAGATAGGCAGTCTGGGGCCACGTCACCACACAGCAAAACAGCTAGTTCGGTCATACTCACAATTTTGGGTCTCATAATTCTTTATTTTCCCAGAATTGGAGAGTTTCACAAGGAGAGAAATCCTGGTGGTTTGACTTTTGAATCTCTCGATGATATATGATAAAAGATGAAGTTCCTCTTTTTTCAAGGTCCCTCCCTCTCTCCACCGTACTCCCCATCTTGGACGCTGAAATCACTGAAGACTTTGCCGACAGCCTACAGAGCTCTGGTTTGGCTGCCTCGGCAGGGGGCCTCCTTCTTGGATTTGCCCCCGCAGACTTCAGAGTGACCAAGGGAAAATGATAGAAGCTGCCAGCCCCAAAGTTCTCTTTATTACCTTTGTATGGTATGGGGTTCTCCCCATATGAAGAGAATACATATAAAATCCCATTAAAGACTCCAGCCAGAGACGCTATCGAGCCAGCTCCTTTCTTCCCTTCAGAGATCCTGTGGCTTCAGGAAGAGGTGACCCAGATATGTGCTACCTATGGTAAGGGCCTGATTCTCTTCTATTATTATCCCAGAAGGCTTTTCTAAGGCAAGTCTCTCCCTCTAGGAGAGGTTGAATTCCCATGGGGGTTCCAAGCAAGTCTATTTCCATTTTTTCCTTCTTGGGAATCCAACTCACATCATATCATCAGTGCCACCATTAGCTCAGCATAACTTGGTGATTGCTCTCTTTTCAATGAGGTCTAGCCCTGTGACAAAGCTGTGAGCAAAGGTCCAAAAGGTCCATGGCATCAAACAAATCTGTTGTGGTGCTCCTTATCTACCTGTCTACCATATGTGAACCACAGCTGGATTCTCTTACCACAACCTGAGAACTTATACATCTTGAAAAATTCTTCCCGATTCTGGAAGTCTATGGTATTAACCTTCTACTGAATATCGGTAGGCTGATTCTCTAGGGGTTAAGATACTAACCCAAGAGATCATAGGAATGCATAGATTTAGAGCTGAAAGGGACCTGAGAAATCATCTGGTCCACATCCTTCCTTTAACACATAGGTAAACAGAGGCCCAGAGAGGCTAAGTGATTTTTCCCAAGTTGCATAGATAAATAAGACATAAAGCTGGGATTTTGACCCAGGGCCTCTGCAATCATTTTCAAATTTTCATTTTGGAAGAAAGAAACCAAGACAAGAAAAAAAGCAATGATGGGATTAGGATCACAAAGCAGCAACAACGAAAGCAGATTCTTTATAATGTCAGGCACCCCAAGGATTCCCCACTTAGAGCTCACCTCTCCTCTTGCCCAACAGGCCCTGTCCCCCAAACAGTGAGTAGATGTTCTCTTGGGCTAAACGGGAAGGTATCCAAACCAAATGAAAGGTCTCCAGAATGGTTTTTGAAGTCAAAATGTCTTCTCCAGATCAGTGATTCCAGAAGCAAATCTGTAAAGGTCTTCCTTGTGGTTCATGGTGAGATATGCAAAATTTCATTAGCGTGTTCTTAGGGCTCCTAAAAGTCTGGTTTGGTTTTTTTCCCCATGTCAAATTTGCATTAAGATCATAAACCATCAAAATGTGTTTTTAAAAGGGTCCATTGGTCTGCACAAAAGCCCCACAAGATGACATCTGTATTTTCTCTATAAAAGAGTCAGTGGCAATGAAGGTTATTGGGTTAACTTTTTAAGAATCACTAGTCCAAATGCAAAGCAGAATATCACAAGGTTCTTAGATGTGGCATTCCAGTGGATAGAAAAGTGAAGTTGCTTTCTTCCCTGAGCTCTGCACTCCCAGCTACCATTAGCTTCCTGGCTGGTAACTGATTGTTTCCAACTGGCAGGTCCTCTCCAATTGACCCCCAGGTCCTGAGGCTGCTGCTGTCCCAGGAGTTTACCGGAGAGGCTGTGGGCATTCTCAGGTTTCCCTCTGGAGAAGCTAGTGTTCAGGTGTGGGTGAGAAGAGATCGACTGGAGGTCAGGATGCAGCTAGGGCTCAGGGAGATCTGTTTTCCTTCATCCTATCCAGAATTAACCCCAGCAAAGCTTGAGCCTGGGGAACAGCTCTGAGAGCAGATGTAATAACCCCTTGTTAGCCACCCAGTCCAGGCAAATTGCTAACTGCTGGGTTTCTCACAAGCCTAAGGGGGAAAAGTCCTCTTTCGTTTCTAGGAGAGCAGCACAAAAGTCAAAAGTAGTGGATTGGTGGCCAACACTACATCCACACAGCTTCCTGAGCAGATTTACAAAGAGCTACGTTTGGCTATACATACAGCCAACAAATGACTTAGGAGTTGTACCAATTTTAATATGCCCTCTGTCCTCTAAGCAGATTTCCCCAAGCTTGTGCACCTTTATTTATCTAGCTGGATTCTCGTTAGCTTGCTGGATTGTTGTTCTAGGGACCAGGTGATAAATGTGCCTCATGATTCCCAGGAGCAGATGCTACCGAAAGGAATTAGGCATCAGCTTCTAACATTGACCCTGTACAGTGTAGATCTGTGCTTTAAGAAGGGAAAGGTGGTCTTCCCACCTTGTTGAATAAGGTGAAAACCACAAGTTTGCTCTTTAATTAAGATGAAGGGCAGGGTGAAGGGGGGAGGACGCACACTTTAGGAAGAAAACCCAACATCTGGATGGCATTTGCTACATACCTTTCTGGGAGTCCCTGGTTCCTGAACTTCATTGCTAATGAGCCTCCCTTCCTGGTCTGCAGAGGCTCAGTGTCTCCAGCTGGCCAGTGAATGACACTGCTGCCAGGCTCGGTGAGCTGGCTTATATGGGTTGGCGGGATCTCTGACTGGACCTCTGGAGGGGCGGCACACATTTTCTCACACACACACACACACACACACACACACACACACACACACACACAAACACACTTCTGAATTTGCATACACACATGCTTAAATTAGGTCATATGTGTAAAGGGCTTGTGATTAGAAAGTACTATATGGATTTGGTACTTGGAGATCCTTGGAAGCCATCCCTGAGATATGAACAGAGCAGGCTCTTGATTAGATAGAGGCAAGCCATGATAATTACACCATCCTCATCCACAGAGACTGTCTATCTCCAGGGGCTTCTCTAGGGCCCTGAAGACTCTTGGCAGCACTGCCCATCACACTCTCAAATCAGCTTTTTCAGTCAGGCCTTGTCCTGCCTAGATCCTGACATGAAGGCTCCTGCCCCTGGACATCTGGTAGAGGGAGCCAGGGCCCAGGATGGATAGCTAACAAGTACCAATATCCTTCTGGAGACCAAGCAACATTAACTCTGGGGGCGATGACCCCTTTTTCTTCCGGTTGACAGCCCAACTCTGGTATTCCTTTACTCCATCTCCCTTCAGAATACCATCTACTCCAGCAGCTATTGACTGTGCCTACTTGCAGGCCTAGGAATTTAAGCCCCTGTAACCCATCCCTTTTGTCTGGCTTACCCTCTTTGTGGGGGAAGGGCAGGTTACTAGTTAAATTTAAGTACAGCTGAGAGGCAATGTTGAGTAGAGCACTGGCCTCAGACCAGGAGGACCTAGGTTTGTCTACCACATGTCACTTAACTCTCAGTATTCCAAAGAACATTCTGGTCTAAGACTATGTAAATTGCAGAGGTGTGGCTCTGCATTGATTCCTTAAACTAGGGAAATCACAAGTCTAATTTAAAAAAAAGACAATCCTCCCTGCAGCCCTTCCCCAACCATTTCTGGAGCACTTTCTTCTCCTGACTTTAATAGAATTTTCATCACAACAACCCTTGGAGGGAAGGAGTTTAGGTATTTACCCCTATTTTATACAGACAAGAACCAAGACACAGAAAGGTTAAGTCACTTTCCTACACTCAACTAATAAGTTTTAGAGTCAAAATTTTGAACCCAGGCAGGGGTGTGCAGATAAAGAACAACTGGCTAAGCACATAAAGTTTAATCCACCTTGTAAACTTTCTAAAGTCTAGACAATCAGTAAATAAATCAAACCCTGACTTATAGGGTTTGTAGATTTCTGAGAGGTAAATGCTTACACTGAAAATTTAACTATCAGCTCCTGTACACCCCTGAATCCAGGTTTCCCAAATCCCAGATCAGTGTACTTACTCAAAATTCTTTTGTGGGGGCTTATTGGTATCAATCTTAGGCAATGCCAAGAGGAATCTTTCTCTTTCTTGATTGCTTCTCCTGTTTCACAGAGATAGAAGAGTGAGTGTGAGCAGGGGAGCTGTTCACCTTCTTTGCCCTCGAGGCTTTTCTGACCCTAAATCTCCTCGAGGTCAGTTTCCTGGTCTCTGGCCTTGTCTGGAGATATTCATCAGGCTATGTCTGAGGATGAAGAGGGGAGGAGGATGCTGAGCTCACCTTGAACCAGTGTTGTTTTCTGGCATGTAGTTCACTGCAAAATAAATCATCCATAGGGTTCTGATTCCCATTATCAGTCTCCCTAAGAGATAATGGGAAAACCCTGGAGCCGCTTTGAAATGGTGGTTCCAGGAGAGGGCCCATTCTCCAAGGCTTGAAACAGGATCCACAGCCTGGGACGGTTTGCTGAGCAGCAGACCCAGGACGGGTGAGATTTGACATGGGGAGAAACAAAGGTCGGGAAATAGATTATCACCTGAAGAGGACATGATTTGGGTGAGTCAAAGAGGCTTTTGGGAAAGAAAGCATTGAGGAGCATTGGTGGCCAAAAGGGAAGAGTGGACTTAGATAGTGAGGAGGAAGGCTTACTGAGGACAGACCTGGAAGATTTCATAACAATATCACATTCTGAATTGCTTCTATAGTATCTCTAGCTGGCCTTGTAACAGAGGATTATCCAGAGGGAGAACCTTGGATTTCATCAACTGTTGGGAATTTTCTCTGCTATTGTTTCCAAGTGGGAACATCCATGCATGTGTATATTTGAGCACATGTGCACATATATGCAATGACTTGGAGGAAGCATGAGGTAGAAGAAGGAATGATGAACTCTGGAGATATAAGGACAAAAGTGAAATCTGCCTGGGGATTACACTCCACTGGGGATAGACAGCATGTGCTTGTATAGGCACATACAAAATATTTGCAATGTTAATTAAGATAATTTTGGGGAAGGTTGAAAACACTAGTAACTGTGGGAGAAAGACTTCATATAGAAAGCAGAACTTGAGCTGAGCCTTGAACAAAATTAGGGAGTTCGAGAGACAGAGATGAAGAATTAGAGCACTCCAGGCATGGGAGAGAGCCAGTGCATAAGCAGAGAGGCAGAAGATAGAGGGCTGGTTCAGAGGAACAGTAAGTGTGGGTTGTCTGAATCATACAGGGCATGAAGAAGAAAAATCCCACATAATAAAGCTGGAAAGGTAGATTGGATCTAGGTTGCAAAGGGCTTTAAATTCCAAACAAAGAAGTTTGTTCTTGATACTAGAAGTAATAGGAGCTACTGGAGTTTATTGAGCAGGCTAGTGACATGCTTTGTTAGTCATGTCCGACTTTTTGTGACTCTGGGTTTTTCTTGACAGAGATACTGGAGTAGTTTGCCATTTCCTTCTCCAGTTCATTTTTCAGATGAGGAAACTGAGGCAAACAGGACTAAGTGACTCACCCAGGGTCATACAGCTAGTAAGTATCTGAGGCCTGATTTGAATTCAGGTCTTCCTGACTCCAGACCTGGCACTCTATCCACTGCACCACCTCGCTACTTTAGGAATATGATTTTGGCTGCTGGATAGAGCAGTAATGGATTGAAATGGGAAGAGACCTGAAGCAACAAGATTAATTAGGAGGTTATTACAATAATCCAGAGGAGAGGCAACTAGAGCCTGAAAGAGTTTCTGTTTCCTGAATCTTATAGTCAGAGATGCCCACAAAGCTGATGAGAGTCTGGTCCCTCGGGCTGGTGTCGACTACCTCTAGAAGTACCACTTAGAAAAAATATTAAGTCTCAGGCTTTTAGAGGCTACCTCTGTGACCAGGTAGCTTTGGGATGCTTACTCACATTTCTGCTGTATATGAATAGTGCTTTAAGGTTTATAGAGCACTTTAAACATATTGTCTATTAGGATCTGCACAACAGGTTTTATTTTCCCTAATTAATAGAGGAGGGACAACAGCCTCAGAGAGGTTGAATGATTTGCCCAGGATCGCCCAGCTGGTGTCAGAAGTAGGATATGAACTCAGGTGTCTCCCAGTGTCAGTTTCACAGCTCTTTCTGCCAAACCACACCATGCTTCAAGGCCTCTGGATCCCTGGTCCTCAGTACAACCTCAGGAGTTAGGAGGGGTAGTCTTAGGTCAGCATGGTACCTCTAGTAGCTGCCTAACTCACAATGGGGAAACAGGGTAGTGAAGACTTAGGTTCATGCCAGGAGGTAAAAGGGAATAGGGAGGCTGATGTATCAGTACTGAATGAAGAGAAAAATTCACCATGAGATTGTTGTTGGGTTTTCTTTTCAAGCATGTCTGATTCTTTGTGACTCCATTTGGTGTTTTCTTGGCAGAGATAACTGGAGTGGTTTTCCATTCACTTCTCCAACTGATTTTACAGATGAGGAAACTGAGGCAAACAAGATTAAGTGACCTGCCCATGATCACATAACTAGCAAGTGTCTGAGGTTGGATTTGAACTCAGGAAGAGGGGTCTTCCTGATTTCAAACTCAGTGGTCTATCCATTGTGCCATCTAGTTGCCCTACCACCAGATAAGGACTGTCTTAGAAAAGTTTTCCTCAATCCTTTCTCCAGTCCTAGGTCTTCACTGAACCTGGAATGAGATGACTGCCTGTATAATTTTCTTATTATGCTGTTCTGATTGTATCACTCCTTTTCCCAAAACCCTTCAGTGACTCCATAGTGCTGGGAGATTAGAGCATAAACTCTTTGACTTGGTATTCAAGGTACTCCACAATCTGATTCTAACTTCCCTTTCCAGTCTCAGCTCATCTCAGACCTCATCACAGGCTGCATGCTAACCTGTCTTTTGCTGCTTGCCCTGACTTCATGTTTTTAATTTTCACATAGTGGTTAGCAAGGTTCCTGACACATAGTAGGCCCTTAATAAACTCTTGCTAAATGTTCTATGCCTCACTGTCCCACGTCTGGAATGACTCTCCCTTCCTACCTGTTAAAATCATCCCATGACATTGAAGTCCAGTTCTGGTACCATTACCTCCACAAAGTTGTCTCAGACATGCCCCTCACCTCTCAGCCAGAAGTGATCCCTTCCTCCTCCTATTTCTGAGTATTTTTTCTGGACCTTTCCTTTGTATTTATCACATTCTGACTTATATCAGTTATTTGGGGGCATATATTATCATCCTATAAAATTTTAAGCTCTTTTAAGTCTGGGTACATTTTATTTCTTCTATTTCATCTCTCAAAGGCTGGATGACCACTTGCTGGGCACATTGTAAAAGAGGTTAGATTATATTAGAGGTGTCAAATTCACAGCACGAGGTCCACAACACTACTAAGTGTGACCAGAATCAGATTCAAATGTAATTCCTATTTGATTTTAATATGTGTGCATACACATATGTATAATATATAATATGCGTGCACATGCCTACATACACAAACATATATACATATACACATATCGAAACATAATACATAGATAGTTTTTCTAGGTCAATATCTTACCCACAGAGATACTTATGGATGGTTTAATGATCCGTTACTATTTGAGTTTGACCCCACTGAATTAGATGATCACTGAGGTTCCTTCTAAGCATCCCCTGAGATTCTGTGGGCCTGGGATTGGAAGCAGCCGCTCAATAGGTCTACACTGCCCTCTCGTGCCCAGATCCCACACTTCATGCTCTGTCCTTGGTAGGTAATTAAATAAAATTTCTAGGCTGATGGAAGTAACTCAAGCCAAAAAAAAATTTCTGTGATTTAGTTCCTTGAAGTATCAAAGAATCAGAAGGAAAATGAGAACCCAAGATTATAGACTCCCACAACCGGAAGGCCAAATTTTATCTGAACAGGCATCTCTTCCAGAGCAGAGTGAGTAACAATCTTGAGAATCAGAAGATCTGAGTTTGAGTTCTGGCTTTCATCTTTATTGCCCTCTACCAGCTGCTGTTTCTATCAATGCAAAGTAAAGGAGCTGGCGTTTGGAATTATGCAAGAAATGTTACCAAATCATTCATTCTCTTTGATCTATCAATCCCACTACTGAGTTTATTGC
Source organism: Pseudochirops cupreus (assembly GCA_028627135.1). Taxonomy (NCBI): domain Eukaryota; kingdom Metazoa; phylum Chordata; class Mammalia; order Diprotodontia; family Pseudocheiridae; genus Pseudochirops; species Pseudochirops cupreus. Next base: position 279,556,946 of record CM053581.1, read on the forward strand.
CTCAAGAAGGTCATTGACAATAAAGAAAAACATTGACGTCCTGAGGAGTAAAAAGTGACCTTCTAGACCTTGGCCAGGGGACTGAAGAAGAAATTTCCTATTGCAGTCATGCCACATCTGGGAAGAAACTTTATGCGACCGATGCTGTGTTAGAATCGAACCATATTGAGTCTGTTCTCCTCCAGAGACTGAGGTGGTACAGGGGAGGTATTGAGGGAAGTATATTTTGTTCTTGCTCTCTCTTTGAAGTGAATATCCCTTTGTAGATTCTAATTGAAGTGGTTAAACGGAGTGTGGAAGAGGAAAGGAACCTACTCATAAGCCTCTAAAGACAGGGAGAACTCAGTTGGTGCTGGCTCCAGATGACAGCAGAAGAGATGTCCCTACCCTGATGGGCAACCCATCCCCTGGAGACCTGGAGGGAGACGTGGCATGGCTGGCTCTGGGAGGGGAAGCCAGGGTGTGCATGCTCTTGTATTAACAATGCGAAAAAGGACTCAAATTTAGCATAAAACAGCTTAGAACTTGAAAAAGAAATTAATCTTTTATTTGATTCACTACATGGAATCAGGAATTGTTCCTGATAATGCAGATTCACAGGGGAAAGATTATCTGATCTTAGTTGTTTTCTTTAGCTAATATTTACATAATGCTTACTGTGTGTTTCAATTGTTACCTCGTTTGAGCCTCACAACAGCCCAGAGAAGTAGGTGCTATTATTATTCCAATTTCACAGATGAGGAAACTGAGGCAAATAGAAGTTAAGAAGGGGCTTGCCCAGAGTTACATGGCTAGTAATTGTCTGGGGCTGGATTCAAACTCAGGTCTTCTGAATCCAGGTCTGGAGCTTCTGTGTCAGCTTCTTTATGCCTTCGATATACACTTTCCCGGATCCAAATTGTTCTATGTTTATGATTCTTGGAATACTTTGGGCTTAACCTTCTTCAAAAAGTTAAATAATTTTCCTTGGGAAAAATAGTTTGGACTCCGTGGTCTTCAGGGTTCTTCCCAATTGACATTCTGTGTCTATAGTTGCTCCCAGCAGTGAAGATGTAGTATGGTTCAGAACAGGGAAGATAGTCCGTGTGATAAAACGGGTATGGGAGATGGAATTCTGCATGTGAGAAACAGCAAGGAGGCCAGTTTGTGCAAGTACAGGAAAAGGAATCATGTATAAGAAAGATGGGGCAGCTAGGTGGCACCAGAGTGCACAGAGTGCTGAGCCTGGAGTCAGGAAGACTCATCTTCCTGAGTTCAAATTCAGCCTCAGACACTTACTAGCTGTGTGAACCTGGGCAAGTCACTTAACCCTGTTTGCCTCAGTTTCTTCATCTGTAAAATGAGCTGGAGAAGGAAATGGCCAACTGTTCTGGTATCTCTGCCAAGAAAACCCTAAATGGGGTCATGAAACATTGGGCATGCCTGAAATGGCTGAACTACAATGACAGGTAAGATGAAAAGGTAGGTTGGAGTCAAGTTGTAAAGAGATTTAAATACCAAACAGAAGAGGTTGCATTTGAATCTAGAGGTCTTAGAGAATCACTGGCATCTTTTAAACAGTTGATTGACTTGGTCAGGCCCATGTTTTAGGAAAAATCATTTTGGCAGCTATGTGGAGGATGGATTAGAAAGGGGAGAGACTTAAGGCAAGGATCATCAAGAGGAGGCTGCGAAGGTCTAGGTGAGAGGTGATGGCCTCTCTAGGGACAGCTTGGGGTGGACCCGTCCTCGAGAGGCTGCCATGTGAGGAGAGAAGGGGATGAATGTGACTGATATGTGGTAGAATTGACAAGTCTTGGCAACTGATTGGATATAAGGGATAAGGGAAAATGAGAATTAAAATAGACAAACTCCATTGGAGGGTCAAGAATAAACCACCAGCAGAGAAGAGAGGAAAGATAATGGAATGGAAATTGGAAGACCTTGGTTCCAGTCCTGGTACTGCCACCTCTGTCATCATACGACCTTAAAGATATTCTGGAGGCCGCCTCTCTCTGGACTTCTGTTTCCTCATCTGTGAAATGAGGTGGTTGGACTGGATCTCAAAGGTCTTTTCTCCCTCCTATATTTTTCAATTCAAGGATTCAATAGTTTCTCAGTGAACTCAGTGAGTCTTTTTCTTTTTAATTTTTTAACAAAAATGTATTTGCTGTCCCCCCCCATGAAAAGAAAAAAAATTGAAACCCCTTCATAACGATTTTTGTTATGATTCAGCCATTTCAGTTGTGTCTTACTCTTTATGACCTCATTTTGTTGTGGTTGTTTTTGACAAAGATACTGGAGTGCATTTCCTTCTCCAGCTCATTTTGCAGATGAGCAAACTGAGGAAAACAGAGTGAAGTGACTTGTCCAGGGTCACACAGCTACTAAGTGTCTGATTTGGGCTTAGTCAAATGCAGCAAGTTCTCATATTGGCCATGTCCAAAAAAATACATCTCACTCTGAATGTTGCCTCTGTCCTGCCCACCTCTTGACATTGGCAGAGGACTACCTGTGGCATGCCCACATCAAAGAAGCAAAACAAAATTACACATCTGAGATGCATAAATCTAGAGATATCTTCACTCCAAATGTTCATGTCAACTATTTGTGCCCAACCTGTGATAAAGCCTTCTGAGCTCATATTGGTCTGATTAGTTACAGTTGACACACTGCACCTTGATCTCAACATAATGATATCATTTTGGTTCTCCTCAAGAACAAAAAAAAGACAACCCAGACAACCAGGATGCTTCATCATTAGTCCTCTGGAATTAGAATTGGTCGTTATATTGATTAGTTCTTCCATCTACTAAAGCTGTTTATCTTCACAATGTCATTCCCCTATTTTCTCCCACATTGTGATCAAGAGAAAAAGCAACAAATGGGAAGGTTTCCTGTTGGGGGGGGGGGGGGGCTGATGAGACTAACTCAGTTTCTCCTGTGGTCCTGACTCAGCAAATCTTTTTTGGGTTTTAGTCAGGGTTTCATTAAAACCCTTTAATTTGTGCCATAGCTCTACAGCTAGGACTCATCATGTCCAATGTAGTACTCATCTTTCTCTCAACACCTTCTTTCTATATGTCCATAGTGGGCATCAACATCCTACCAGTCACCCCAGTTCGCAAACTTGAATCATCCTCAACTCCTCACTCTCACCCTACATATCCAATCAGTTGCCAAAACTTGTCATTTCTACCCCTGTAACACCCCTTGCATGTGTTCCTTTCCTATACTCACATAGCCATTACTCTCATCCAGGTCCACATTACTTGTTTTCTGGACTATTATAAAAGCCTCCTCATTAGTTTCTCTTCTCTAAGTCTCTCCTCACTCCAATCCATGCTGCATTTAGCTACCAAAGGGATTTTCTGCAAGCACAAGTCTGATCACATATTTCCCTACTTAATAAACCCCAGTGGAGATCTAGGATCAAATATAAACTCTTCTCCTCCCTGCCTTTTTTTAAAATTTGAAGCTCTTCACCACTGGCCCCAATCCTTCTATTTTTGCCTTATTACACATTACTAATGTCCACAAACCATATGGTTCAGCCAAACTGGCCATTTTGTTGCTTCTTACACATGACATTCCAACTCCCACGTTCATGTCTTTACATAGGTTGTTGGAATGCATTCCCTCCTCATCTTTACCTCTCGGAATCCCTTATTTGCTTCAAAACTCAGCCCACATCCAACTTCTGCAAAAATGTGGCTAGGACTTCCACTACACTAACAAGGTAATTTTGTATCTATTTTGCATATAATTATATATGTATACATATTTCAATTAATTTTTACTTGAATCTCTAGGGTTCTATAAACCATATATCTTTTGCAAATAGTAATAATTTAGTTTCCTCTTTGCATATGCTTATTCTTTCCATTTCTTTTTTTCTTTCTTCTCCTTTCTTTCCTTTTTTCTCTTTCCCTCCTTCTACTCCTCTCCCTTCCTTCCCTCTTTCCTTCCTCCTTTTCTTTCTTTCTCTTAGAATTTTCAGAAACACATTAAGTAATGGCAATGACAAAGCCTCTTGTTTTTCCATTATAAATAAAACTAGTTCTCATTTTCCAATATATATTGTTTACCATTTAGAACTTTGAGTAAGGGCCAGTGAGAACCTGAAATTGGTTGGTGGTTGTGTTGTGTGTTCTGAGTTCTATAGTCAGAGCTATCCAAGGTCATTTTTCTCCATTCATACAGCATCAGCCCCAAGAGAACTACCAAAAAGAAGAAAAAAAGACTTTGGAACTTGCTTTAAGCATATATGGGGGCCAAAATTTTTTTTTTTTTGTGATTTGCAGAAAGGATGTTCCGTTTGTGTTTTTGCCAGGGCTATTGGCAAAATTAAACTGGTCTCTAACTTAAAGGGGAAAGTGAAAAAGACTAGGAAGCCATTTTTACTCTCAAGTGAAAACACCTGTATCTAGCCAGACCGGGATCTGACCATATGTCTTTACCCTGGCCATTTTCTATCCTGCCACCCCATACTTTCCCCCTTCTATCCTTCATTATAAGATCAATAAGATCAATATTACCATTGCTTCTAGAAAGGGCATTCCAGTCAAGTGCCCTATTTTTCATCCATCATTTTGGTGACATTCCAGGTCAGAACAACCTTTTTTGATCCCACTCACCCACTCTTGTACCTGTGTTGTCTCCCCTTCTAAAATACAAGCTTTCTTAACCCAATGTCTGATAAATCCCCAAACGTAAATTACTTATTTAATGGAGGACTGGCCAATGAACCCAGTCCCTATGAGTATGCACAGAGCAACAGTGATGCAATTTCCCACTTGGAAGAGGTTGTGGAGCTTATTTGATGTAATGAAAATGTCTTAATCTGCTAACAGTGTGAAGAGGAAGAGACTTGTTGATTGGCTGGGGGTTCATTCTAAGGGTCTAGTGATGCAGACCCTCTTCCTCTTCCTTCTTGGTTTGACCTCTTCTCTTTTACTGTCAGACATTTAGTGAGAGACAAAGCTGTAAGGTGAAAGGCCTTGGCCTCCTCCCCACCCAAAGCTGACCCATGAATAGAGGCTTCTTTTTTGTTTTTTGTTTTTTTTGAAAGGGTGAAGAAAAGGCAATTGGGGTTAAGTGACTTCCCCAAGGTCTCACAGGTAGTAAGTGTGTCAAGTGTCTGAGGTTGGATTTGAATTCAGATCCTCCTGACTCTTGGGCTGGTGCTCTATTCACTGCGCCACTTAGCCTCCCTAGCTTCTTCTTTGTTTGCCTTGATGTTTGTTCTTTCATTTTAGGTGAAGGAAGTATTCGGCTGAGACCTCATGAGTTTTGAAAGATCAAGAGAGTGAGTCATGTAAGAATTTAGACTGAGCTTTGGAATCTGGGAATCTAGTTGCTTAGTCCATGCCAGGTTTTGCAGCCAGCCCTGCATCTTCCTCAGGAATGAGGGAGAAGCCCCTAGTTCAGGGATGCTCTATTTGAATGTAAATTTAATGAGACCAATGCAGTATAGTAACTGAAATTATCATATAGCTTTGGTCTCCTTCTGAGTCCACTGTTCTCAAAGACCAAAGTGGGGTAGAGAAGAGTGTGCTACTGAGATGTTGAATGGAAATGTTTATACTTCCGTTTTGCTCTTCTTTGAATTAAACATCCTTCCCCCTCCCCCTTTTTGGAGGGGGGAAGGCAGAGCAATTGGGGTTAAGTGGTTTGCCCAAGGTCACACGGCTAGTAAGTCTGTAAAGTATCTGAGGTCAAATTTGAACTCGGTCCTCCTGACTCCAGAGTCAGTGCTCTATTCACTGCACCACCTTAAACATCCTTTTGTCAAAGTTAATTGATGCTAATTGGTTAAATGGAACTGGGGTGCTAGTCTCTAGCTTACAGCAGAGGAAGCTTATCTAAAAATGAGGGTTCTAGTTGATGGCATTAGAGAAAGACATTTCAATCCCTCAGGTACCCCTAGAATCCTGAGGGAAAGAAGTAGCTGGCCTCATTCTGGGATAACAAATCTAGAGAATACTTGCTTCATCTGGAAATTAATTCCCTACTTGATAAGATCTATCGGAAAGCAGTCTGGCAGTAATTAGGTTTTTATTAACACAATCCATAATGAAATCAAAACATATCTGTGACCTGAATATTAAAGTTTCTCTAATAAAAAATGGAAAAGAAACATTTTTTTTCAGAGATAAAGTAGGTAATTCTGACCATGTGGGATTGAAAAGCTTTTGCACTAACAAAATTAACAAGTCTAGGATAAGAAGGAAGGCAGTTAAGGGAGAAAAATCTTTGCATCAAATATCTTGGAAAAAGGGTTTGATATCTAAGAAATATAGACAACTCACAGAAAAATATAAGACCAAAAGCCATTCCCACTAGAAAAGTAGTTTTAAAAAATGAACAAACAGTTGTCAAAAGTAGAATAACAAAGTATTAATAACCATATTAAAAAATATTCCAACTCACTAATAATAAGAGAAATGCAAAACAAAACAATCTAAGAACTGATGCAAAGTGAAGTAAGCAGAACCAGGAGAACACTGTAACAACATTATGGTAAGGATGGTCAACTGTGACTTAGCTATTCTCAGCAATATAATCAAAGACAATTCCAAAGGACCCATGATGAAAAATGCTACCTACCTCTAGAGAGAGAACTGATAAACTCTGAATGCAGACAGAGCATACTTTTTTCCACTTTCCTTATTTTACTTATTTTTGTGTGTCTTTTTCCTTTTACAACAATGCTAATATGGAAATATGTTTTGTATGACTTCATATGCCATGTATAATTGGTAACACATTGTTTGCCTTCTCAGAAGGTAGGGGAGGGACAGGAGTGAGGGACAGAACTTGAAACCCAAAATTTGTAAAAAATGAATGTGAAAATTTGTGTTACAGGTAATTGTGAAGTATTTAATGAAACAAATAAAACTATATTTAAAGAAACAACTCTGAGTTTTCTCCTAATGCCCAGCAAATTGAAAATAATGACAAAAGATAAGAATAGTCAATTTTACTTTTTTTTTTTTGGAAGGGGAAAGGTAAGGCAATTGCAGTTAAGTGACTTGCCCAAGGTCACATGGCTAGTAAGTGTTAAGTGTCTGAAGCCAGATTTGAACTCAGGTCCTCCTAATTCCAGGGCCAGTGCCTTATTCACTGCACCACCTACCCACCCTAATAGTCAATTTTAGAAAGGTTATAGCAAAAGATGCATTGTTGCAGGAGATGTGAATTGCTACAATTATTCTGGAAGGCAATTTAGAATTATATAAATAAAGTCAATAAATTAATTCCCATATCCTTTGACCCAAGGATTCCACTATTAGGTACATACACCAAGAAGGTCATTAGCAAAAAGAAAGCTCCCACATGTCCCCCAAAACAGTAGTAATTTTTGTGGTAGCAAAGAATTGGAGGAGTGGCTAGGTGGTGCAGTAAAGAGAATACCCGCCCTGGAGTCAGGAGGACCTGAGTTCAAATTGGGACTCAGACATTTAACACAAAAAACTAGCCATTGGACCTTGGGGAAGTGACTTAACCCCATTTGCCCTGCCTTCCCCCTCCAAAAAAAAAAGAATTGGAAACAAAATAAATACCAATTGATTGAGGAATGGCTAAACGAGTTGTGATTCATGGATATAATGGGATATTACTATGCTATTAAAAAATGAGGACCACAATACAGAGAAGTATAAAAAGACTTATGTGAATTAATACAAAGTGAAATAAACAGAAACAGGAAAGCGATAAGCACAAGGACCACCAGAATATAAACAGAAAGAATGACTATCAAAGATATTTGAAATAATAAAAAGCAAACTTGGTCCCAATGGAGAGATATCAGAAGGCCCCTGCTATTAGAGAGGTGGAGATCCATGGGATGAAACACTACATATAATATCAGATTTTTTTTCAATGTGTTCATTGGTTTTACTGATTAGTTTACACTTCTTATTTTTGAAAAAACATTTGTTATACAGGATAGTTATCTGGGAAGTGGGGAGAGTCACAGGAGGAAATGTAGGAAATGTAAAAGCTAAAAGATGTCAATAAAATCTATTAAAAATTTTAAAAGGATATAAATTCCCTGAGAACAGGAACTATCTTGCTTTTGTATTTGTATTCCCAGAGCTTAGAACATTTGCTGGCATATAGCAAATACTTAACAGTTTTTTTTATTCATTCAATGAAATGTTCTTTTAAATAATGAAGGAAACGCTTCAAGGAGGAAAAAAAATTTTTAAACGGATTGTTGTTGTTTTTTAGTCGCGTCTGACTTCACGATCCCATTTGGTGTTTTCTTGGCAAAGATACTAGAGCGGTTCAGCATTTCCTTTTCCAGCTTATTTTATAGATAAGGAAACTGAGGCCAACAGGGTTAAGTGACTTGCCCAGGGTCACACAACTAGTAAGTGTCTGAGGCCATATTTGAACTCAGAAAGATGAGTCTTTCTGACTTTAGGCTGTTACTCTATCCACTGTGCCAACTAGTGCCCTTTAAACAGATAGAAGGGAATTATTATCTGTGTTAAAATGGTGAACGGTGAAAGAGTGGGACAAAAAGGTGGATGCAGAGAAGGCCCCCTGATCATTTGGGGCTATACAATGAGTATGAGTCTATTTCTGTAGGCACAAGAGCCAGACTGTTTCTGGAGGGAGCAGATTTTTGCACTCCACAGCATGATAATGTGGATTCTTAAGAGAAGGCATCTAGTGATGGGTGGTGGAAAAAGAGAAGTAGCTGGTGATTCCCTAGCTGAAAGGGACCAGGGCAGCTATTGGACAACCTGACTTATCAGCGATGGAGAAATCAGCTGCCTTGGCAAGGCGTATATCTGAGTATAATGTCAAGTCTTCTGAGAATTGGCATATATGATAATCATTACCCACTTCTATGAGGACAAATGACCCCACCAGAAGGAACTCAGGTCACATTGCTAAGAATTATGAAGTTCTAAGCAAAAAATCAAACCAAACCAAACCAAAACCTCCCTCAAAACCTTAAGAATACAAATCTTTGTGTGTTTGAAGGTAGGAGATTCAGAATCGAAAGGCTGATTTGGGAAGGGAATAGATGAGAAGATGGTATCTCAATCCAATCTGGAGTTCCAGACTACAGCTGAAAATATGGGAATGAGGAACTTAGTCCACTTGGCACGTACCTAACAAAGACCAGAAAATTTGTCTAAAGACAAATTGTGAATCTAATCAAAGCGATTTTAAATTGAAGAGAAAGGAGGTGGGAGAAAAGCGCCCACATAGATCTGACAAGGCTGGTAACCCAGAGAGTTGCATAACAAGGCAATGAGACTAGAAGAAGAGACGATATCCTCAGTAATTCATAAGAAACAATATCCAAGAAGAAAGTCATATACATATGTATATATATAATCTGTAATATATACATATATGTGTGTGTGCACATACATTATGCGTATATTATATATACATATACACACACAAATGGAGGCAATGTAGTATAGGGGAAATAATGCTAGATTTGAATTTAGAAGACCAGGGTTCAAATCCTTACTATGCTACTTTCTTCCCACATGACCTTAGGCTGACCATCTCATCTCCATGGGACTCAGTGTTCTCAGGGGTAAAATGAGGAGGCTGAACTAGATGGCCTCTATAAACCCTTCTATGATCCTATGAAATGCATAGTCTTGGTAATGAGGGCAGCCAGGTGGCTCAGTGGATAGCGCCTAGAGTCTGGAAGCCTCATCTTTGCAAGTTCTAATCTGCCCTCAAGACACTTACTAGCTGGACAAGTCACTTAACTGTGTTTGCCTTAGTTTCCTCATCTGTAACATGAGCTGGAGAAGGAAAGATCAAACCACTCCAGCATCTCTGCCAAGAAAACCCCAAATGGGGTCATGAAAAGTCAGACATGACTGAAAAATACCTGAACAACAATCGTTAATAACAAGGTTTACTACCAAATCTAGCCGGAGGAGGCAACATCTGAAGGTCATGCCACCCTGGACTTCACAGACAGTAAACACCCTCTGCTCCCTGTAGCCTCTCCCACTGATTGACTGGTTTTTTCCAGAATGTCCATTTTAGAGAACACCCAGGCCAGTCACATCTTCTTTTGTCTCTGGCTTTCTAAGGTTTTCTCTACAATGCCTCAAAAACTTTCCCACCCTGATAGCTCCCTCCCTCCCTCCCACCTGTCTGCTTTCTTTCTTTCTTTTTCTTTCTTCTTTTTTTTGTTGCTTTTTTGGAGGGCAGAAGGTAGGGCAATTGGTGTTAAGTGACTTGCCCAAGGTCACAGAGCTAGTTTTTTTGTGTTAAGTGTCTGAGGCCGGATTTGAACTCAGGTCTTCCTGACTCTAGGGCTGGTGCTCTATTCACTGCACCACCTACCCACCCTGTCTGCTCTCTTTTATGAATCCTCTGACACCATTAGAATGTAAGTTCCTCCAAGGTAGGGTCTGTCTTTCTCTGTGCTTGTGTTTGCATTCCCAGTACTTAGCACAATACCCCCCACAAAGGAAGCGCTTAATACAACTGCAATGCCCAATAATATAGAAAAGTGTGGTAGAGAGTGCTAGACTTGGAGTCAGGAAGACCTGAGTTCAAATTCTGCCTCCAACACTTACCAGTTGTGTGACCACAGACACATCTTTTTTTTTTTTTAATACCCTCTCTACACCTGTTTCTCATCCACAAAATGGAAAGCCTCACAGGATTGTTGTGAGCATCTGAGGACATAATGCATATAAAACACTTTATGAATCTTAAAGCAATCTAGACATGTCATTTGCTGCCACAGTTATTGTCGGCAGTAGGAGTAATACACGATACATGTATTGGAGTTTTCAAGTAAAGCGTTATGTGAGGTCAGAGAGTAAAAGCCATCACCAACAAAAGCAAACGTAGTCAGAGACCAGCCAGTTTTGTGGTGGTAGGTTTTAGAAAATTGGCTTTCTCTTCAGAAAAAGACGTTAGAGGTCACTAGGAAACAGAAGGTAAGTAGCCTCCAGCCCCACAAAGGGTGGGGGCCAGGGAAGCTTTGCCCTGGCCCTCTTGGCTTGGCAAGATGTGGAGGGATGCAGATCAGCCCTCCGGAAAGATGTGAGGAGCCTGAGAACGCCCCTAACATGAAATTCTGATGATGCCAGGGCACAATCACTCTTACCCTCTCTGGTGGACTCTCCAATTTGGGGAACAGAGTTGCTTTCATCTTTGGTGGGCTGCCTGCCCTTCAAGCCATCAGTCAGGGATAACCAATTTTCCTGGACTAGCCTAGGGAGTATATTCATAAAGGCAAGTCTGCTGGGTTGGAGTGGGGATGGTGTGTGGTTAGAATGGGGAGAAGGATTCTAAAGCTAACAATGGATTGTGGAGTACTGATTCCTTGGGATCATCTTATCGACTATCCCCAGGATGGTTTAGACTTGACTACTCAGACACTTCCTGATGTGCAGTGCTGCTGGCTTAGGACCTGTGCTAATCACCCAGGTAGGTAATAGAATCCATCCAACCCCAAAGTTCCCTCTGGACTTACCTAGGGGAGGAGCTGAGCAGGGAAACAACACAGAATACAACCCTTAGCTAAAGGACTCCACAGCTTGATTAGGCCATGCCTGGTTTCCGGCTGTCTTTTATGCAGCCCCTGGTTTTTGATGACCTCAAGATGTCAGGCCACCCAGCTGTTCAGAGGGGTGAGGGGTTGTCTTCCCCACTCACTGGCCCCTTTGCCTGGCTCCTCATCCTCTAGGTCTCAGCAAGCTCAGCAAGAGGCTCCCTAGATGTGACCCAGAGGCAGAGAACCATCTGATTTCCATTAGGCAGGAAGCCTGAGGTTAAGGTGCTAAAAAACAGACCAAGTTGAATGTCAAGGCCAGAGGAATTCCCTGCAAATAAATTTCAGCCACAGCTGGAGTCTCCCTGAAGCCTGCCATGTGGGGGTCTCCTCCCTTCTGTGTCTTTAGAATTTCTTGATAATTCAAAACACTGCTCTGCGTGGCCTGGTCCTGATGTGGCCAGGATCCAGCGGACTTCCTTGAGCTCAGCTTCCATTTGCTTTTTGCCCCCCCAACCTCCCTTCACTCTAAGGAACAGTCCAAGCTTTGGAGAGCCCTTTCCTGCCATGTAGTGGAAGGAGCTTTGGGAAAAGCCTTCTCAGGATACCAAATGAATCCTTCAGCCCTAAGAGATATCTGAGGCAAATGCCCAGAAGGTGCAAGTGTTTGCTGGTCTTCATCGCTTAATCTGGCATGTTATACCCAGAAGGGGCCTTAGATATAATAATAATAATAATTATTATTATTATTATTATTTAGCAAATAACAAATATTATTAGTATTAGTATGTCCCAAAATCATCCCAAACTTAAAAAGTACAAAGTAAAACTTGTCTTTTTTCCCAAGCCCTCCCCCTTTTCTCAATTTTGCTATTTTGGTTTTTGTTGGGGATTATTTTGCTGGGGACACCACCATCCTTCCAGGCACCTGGGTTCACAATCTCAGAATCCTGGATAATCAGTTGCCAAGTGTTATGTAAATCTGAAGATCTTCCCTGCCCGGAGGTCCTTTGATAGGCTTAAGTGGCTCTGAGAGCCTTCCCTGATTTGAAAGTATACTCTGCGCCCTAACAGGCTGAATGTGGTCACATGGAGCCTGTAGCAGGAGGCTTGTTCTTCAGGAATGCCCACACATTATTACTTTGTGATTGGGCAGTGAGTCAAGAGGGCTGTGCCAGTCTCCAATCTAGGAGAAGGCTATATATACTCTGATGTGAGGTTTTGCTTTGGGGCTCACTTTGAGAAGAGTTGTGTGATTTGGCCAGATGAGACTCTGGGAAGCCACTGAGCCCCCCATCTTTGAAAAACCCAGATGTTGGTGCTTCTCTCTCTGGTAACTGAATAGGTATGGATGTAATGGTCAGACTCTGGAAGCCCGTCTGCTGATCTGTTTCTTTGTCTGCTTGTAACTTCTGCTTGTATTCTGTTTGCATTCTCTGAAGTTCAGGGTGCTGACTTTTTCCGCTTAACTAGGTAAATGATATTTGTTTGATTGATTGAAGTAAGACTGTTAACCCATTTTGAGTTGCTTTCCTTTAGAAAAGCAGATGTAAGAACCTGTGCTAGCAGACACCCTGGGTATGCTAGGGTGCTTGCTGATAACACCAAGTCTTGTGAATTCTGTCTTCTGATCTCTCAAGCCTATTCCTTTCTCTATTTGCCTAGCCACTGCCTTAAAGGGCCTCATTCCTTTTCATCTAGACTCTTGTAATGGCCTCCTGATTGGTTTTCCTGCCTCCCTTCTCCAATCCAGCTGCCAAAGGGATATTCCTAGAGCATTGGTTGATCTATACCACTTCCTTGATCAATAGATTCCAGAAGACTTCCTTTTACCTCTGGGATCAAATAAAAAGACTTTTGTTTGACATTTAAAGTCCATCACAAACTGACTACAACCTAGTTTTCCACCCTTATTATATGTGTGCTCCTCATGAGCCCAGTGGTCTTAGCTAAACTGGTCTGGGTTTTTCTCCCACATGATATTTCATCTCCCACCCCTGGCTTTTTGCACAGACTGTTGTTATTCTTGGTGCCAGGATGTGCTACCTTTTTGTATCTTCTTAGAATCCCTACTTTCCTTCCAACTTCAACTTCAACATGAAATTTTTCCTGGTTACCTCAGTTGCTATTGCTTCCCCTTGAAAATTACCTGTATTTATCTTATATCTACTTAATACAAACACGAACTGTCTCTACCAGTAGAATATGAACCTCCTGAAGGCAGGAACCTGCAGCTTTGAAGTCACATGTGGCCTTCTAGGTCCTTGGTGTGACTTTTTGACTGAGTCCAAGTTTTACAGAACAAATCCTTTTATTATGGGGATTTGTTCTGTGAAGTTTGGATTCAGTCAAAAGACTGCACTTGAGGACCTAGCAGTCCACATATGGCCTTGAGGCCACAGGTTCCCCTGATCTAGGCTATGCCTAGTGCAAAGTGTGTATTTAATAAATGCTTTTGGGATGATTGATTGGATGGTGTTATGGGTTGGGTCTGATTTCCATGGTAGTTTAAGTTCCATAGTGAGACAGATGAGACACTTGCAGGCCATTCAACAGTTTAAAAAGGAGATTTTTACCTAGCCATAGCAGAAAGATATTCAACACCCTGAGCTGATTCAGCTGAGAGAAGCTCTCATCTCAAGAGAGAGCATTTGAGAGCCAGTTCCATTCCACCATACCTACCATGGTCGCTTTGTACTTAGGTAATGAGGAAGAGAAGACAACTAGCCCTTATCTCTTGAGGCAGCCAAATCTAGAGGAATGTCTCAACAATCTTTGAAAAACAAACAAAACCAACTAGCTTAAGCTGCTTAGGAGGGGTTAAGATTTTGGTCCTAGGTTTAAGACACACAGGCCCTGCGGTAGGGAGATCCATCCTGCCCTACCAGAAAGTCAGAGGGGTGATGGGGGAGGATATAGGAGAGAATAGATTGGGGGAGGGGTTATATAATGGGATGGCTGTTTTGGGGTGGTGGGTAGGGGAAAGTTGGGGAGAAAATTTATAACTCAAAATCTTGTGGAAATGAATGATGTAAACTAAAATAAATAAAAGTTAAAAAAAATATTTTGGTCCTAGGGGTGCCTAGGTGGAGCAGTGAATAGAGCACTGGCCCTAGAGTCAGGAGAACCTGAGTTCAAATCCGGCCTCAGACACTTAACACTTACTAGCTGTGTGACCTCGGGCAAGTCACTTAACCCCAATTGCCCTGCTCTCTCCCCTCCAAAAAAAAAAAAGGAAAAAATATTTTGGTCCTACAGCATATTTTTAAAATATTTCATTTTAATTTTTAGTTCCACATTCTCTCCCTCTCCCCACTTTATTCCTTTTCTACCTCCTTCCCCAGCCATTGAGATGGCAAGAAATATGATACCCATTTTTCATATACATCATGAAAAACATTTTCACATTAGCCATCTTCAAAATTAAAAAAAAAAAAAGAAAAATGATAAAAGGAAAAAATGCCTCCAAGTCCATCAGTTCTTAATCTGGAGGTAGATAGTATTTTATATCAGACTGAGAACTGCTTCCTGGGTCCAGAAGGTCACTCAGGGTATTGGCTGCTGGGCTAGTTGCAAAACCTTGTCTGGAACTGTGGCTCACTTAGATGCCCTCTGTACCCCAGAATGCTGGGATGCCAATGCACCTTCTAGACCTTTCAAGGTCACAAGGTCATAAAGGCTTCACGCCCTCCATCTAAAACAAACAAACGAAAAACAACAACAAAAGCAGAGGCTTAGGTCTAAGGCCCATTTCTCAGACCCCGGGGTCTCAGAGAGGAAAAGACCCCTATAGCATCACCAGATATTATAAGCAAGGAAGTCACTGGATGAGGTAAAAAATGTCTGAACTTAAAGCTCAGTTATGTCTCACATCTAGGGTCTCCCAAAAAGGGCTTAACAGGTTTTCTTCTGGAAAATATACCCAATATCTGAA
The DNA here is from genome assembly GCA_028627135.1 of Pseudochirops cupreus. Taxonomy (NCBI): domain Eukaryota; kingdom Metazoa; phylum Chordata; class Mammalia; order Diprotodontia; family Pseudocheiridae; genus Pseudochirops; species Pseudochirops cupreus. Next base: position 279,572,362 of record CM053581.1, read on the forward strand.
ACACCCCAATGACCTGAGTTCAAATATAGCCTCAGATACTTACTCACTGTGTGACCCTAGGCAAATCACTTGAACTATATTTTACTCAGTTTCTTTAACTGTGAAATGGAGGTAATAATAGGAGTTATCTTCTAGGGTTGTTGTGAGGATCAAATGAGGTAATCTTTGTAAACCACTAAGCACAGTCCCTGACAGATGGTAGGTACTCGATAAATATTTCCTTCCTTTCTTCCAATGTATAAAATAAGTATCTAGTGTAACAGCAAGCACCCTAGCATACCCAGGATGGCTGCTAGCACAGGTTCTTTGATCTGCTTTTCTAAAGAAAAGCAACTCAAAAGGGATTAACCATCTTATTTTAATCAAACATTTATCATTTACCTAGTTTAGGGGGAAAAGTCAGCACTCTGAACTTCAGAGAAAATACAAACAGAAGTTACAAGCAGACAAAAAAATACAGAGAAAAAAACATCAACAAACCAACAGACAGGGCTTCTAGCCATCTGACCCTCACATACCTACATAGTTAACAGAGGGAGAAGCACCAGCATCTGGGTTTTCAAAGTCAGGGGGGCTCAACGGCTGCCCAGAGTCTCAGATATATATATATATATATATATATATGTGTGTGTGTGTGTGTGTGTGTGTGTGTATATATGTGTATATGTATGTATGTATCCTTCTCCAGGGTCAGAAGACATCACAACCTTTGTGACCCACTGCCTATTTACAAAGTAACAAAAGGTATGCCCTCCTGAAAAATAAGCCTCCCCTAAGAAAGCTTCTCTTGTTGGGCTCCAAGTGAGACCCATTAAAGGGCAGGGAAGATCTTCAAATTCCCTTACCATTACATCTGGTATAGGCAATTGTTTATTGCTTCTATCAGAAAAGAAAATTTTAAAACATGAAAGACTCATAAGCACATATTAACAAATACATAGAACAGAAAAGTAGAGAATCTATTACCAACATTATAATTTCCCAAAAAGTAAAGAAAGACACTTTGTGGGATTTCTGGAGAGATATTTCACTGTCAGAGTAACTTTTAAGTTACAAATGTTCTGGCCAACTAAGGCATGGTTCAGGCTTTCATAACCTTCTAGCTCCAGATTGCAGTGCCCTCCTGGTGGTAATGTTCCCTTTCTCCCAGAAGCATGCTATCATATCAACCTTCCCCAGACAGCCAAGACCAATTCAGGAATTCAGGAACCCTGGAACTCTTGAGGTAGCTTCCAAGGCTGGAAATGTCCATTTCTCAGGATTGTCAGTTGCTGATTATAGTTCAGTGCTCAGGAAAGAACTAGAAGGTAGCCAGGGAGTTAAGATTTGGTCTTAGAATTAACTGTGTGAGCATATGCTGATCAATATTGCCATGTACTTACACTGTAGGTCACCAGTGCCATTGGTAGTAGAAGAGAGGGAAATTCCACAGCCACCATTTCTTGCTGGAGGTCCTAGTGGACAGGCTATACTGGGAGAGTCCCAAAGAGCTGCCCAAAGAGAGATAGAGCCTTTCTCCTTGCTCCTTCTAGAGCCAACTGAGTGGGGAAGTTCTTCCTCAAAAGTCCATCCCTTGGTTTTAGAAAACCCTGGGAAGACTTGTATGAACTGATGCAAAGTGAAGGTAGCAGAACAGGGAGAACAACTGGAAAATAATGACAATAATATTGTTAAGACAACTTTGAAAGATTTAGGAATGCTGATCAATATAATGGAACCAACAAGTGAGTCAGGAAGACTCATGATGAAGCAGGATTTCTATCACCAGAAAGAGAAGGGATAGACTCAGGGTGCAGTATGAAGCATAACTTTTTTTAGATATGACTGATGCAAGAGTTTGTTTTGCTTGTTTGTATATATTTTATAATATATATAATATGCATATGATACATTATGATATGTACACATAGAATATAATATGTATTTTATACTAATGTTTGTAATAATTTTTGTTTTCTCAATGGGTGTAGGAAGAGAGAGGTGCAAAGGAGAAAATTCAGAACTGAAAATAAAATTGAATAAAAAAATTATTTTAAGTCCATCCCCTTGATGTTGAGTGATCAGTCCTTTTTAACACAGAGCGCAGTTATGGAGGTAGAAGCTACTCCATCATCTCAGCAAAGTACAGAGTGCTTATCTCAGCAAGAGATCAATGAACATGTCCATCTTCAAAAAGCTGGAGATCAAACCCAACTCCAGGGGGTCAACCCCGCTGAAATCATCACTATCAAAGATGTAACTAGAGATTCTGATCTAAGATAACTTGCCTAAGGGGAGCAGCATAAATTTTGTGTTAAATTAACTATTTAAGATAAATTCAGTGGAGGAAAGTGGGAATAGGGGAAAAGGAGGGGAAAGAATTCAGACCTCTGTTCAGGAGGCTCCATGGAAGTGAGAAAGCCCAGAAAACAGTGAAGCTATTATAGAGTGTGAGGGTGGGGAAGCTGCTGGAGGAGGGAACTTGGAGCTGGGCTAGGGAGTCATTCACTTGGCATATGGTTGCTTGAGGGAGAAGGGCACCATCAAACAGCTTTCCATTTTATTTTTTTTTATTTACATATTTTAATTTTATTTTTATTGACATCTTGTATTGTTCTATCCCCTTCATTAAAAAAATATTTTTTTCTAGTTACAAATTCTCTCCCTCCCCCTAACCCTTCTGCCACCCACTGAGAAGGCAAAACAAAGGATAATCAATCATTATATATATGAAGTCATGCAAAACATATTTCTATATTAGCCATGCATCCCTCATCTTTATGAATATATTTCTCCCCCCCTCCTACCCAGCAAACCATCCCTCATAACAAAGAATAAAAACAAAAGAGAAAAAATTAGACAAAACCATCCAACAGATCAACTAATAGATCTGACAGCACATGTGATATGACACACCCATTGTCTTCCTCTTTTACAAAGAGGGGAGGGAAGTGCATTTTCTCAACTGTCTTCCAGGGGCAAAGTTTATCATTACAATTACACAATGTTCAGTCTCTTTTTCAGTTGTTCCTTCTGTTTCCATAATTGTAGTCATTTACACTGTTCTTCTGGTTCTGCTCACTTCATTTTGTATCAGTTCATCTAAGTCTTCCCATGTTTATCTATAGTCTTCATGTTTATAATTTCTTATAGCACAATAAATTCCCTACATTGAGGTACTGTGATTTGTTTAACCAATTGATGGGAACCTACTTTGTTTCCAGGTTTTTTTTTTTTAGTTTTAGATTGTAATTCTTGCTACCTAGGTGCTAAGCTTGATTATTTTTAACAGCTGAATGAATAGAAGAGTGTCAGTGCCCTTTAAATTTGATCACTCTGAAGCGAAGTCCAGTTCACCTCACCCTAGTTTTAGCCCTAAGACCAACCACAACAGAACAACAGACATTTATATGGTGATTTAAGGTTTCTGAAGTATTTTGTCATATCTATCTACATGCTATCTCTAACTACCTCAAGACTGAGTCCTTGATTGAGTCAAAGGGAGGAGGCTTCTGCTGATCCCTAAAGGCTATTGACTTTATTGAAAGAACTCTGTGGCCCTGCGGCTGAAAAGAGCAAGATCATACTGCAGTTAGAGAGAGCACAGAAGATCCCAGCAGCTGAGCAACCTGCATCTAGGTCCAAGAGCAAAGCAGCCTTCCTAACCCTGTCCAGTGGTCCCAGTCTAGAGGCAGAGCAGCCTTCCTAGCACTGTCCAATAGCGGCTACACAGTGGCAGGGCTCTGCCTGGCCCTGCCAGCAGCTATAGCCCAGCCTAGTTCAGCTACAGTGGAACCTGGTGAGGAGCCAGCTTAGTCAGAGTGGCCATGACCTGCACCCTGGCCTAGCAGACCCAGCTGTTCCAATCCCATGGAAACTGTGCCCTTTGAGAGCCAGCCCAGTTGAGCATCACTGTGGTTCATCCGTCATCAACATTACACACTATATTAAGATATTCTTGAGCAACATAGGACATTGAGGTCCTGTGGGTCTTGAGTTGTAAATTGTCTTGAGCATGTGTTCCAGGCTCCAGTTCAGATAGAGTACTCACTGTACCCATTCATGGGACAAGTTTTTCAGCTGGGGCAGCCTGATCTTCTCATTATCTGCAAATATTTTTAGCAGGCCTTCCTCCTGTCCACCAGACCTTGACCCCTACTTAACCCTAGGATGCATGGCAAGACCTAGGCTAATTCAATCAATCAACCAAAGTTAACGAGTGCCTCTTATGGACCTTGCCGGACAGGTGCCTCCTTTGATCAAATCTGTACTTTGTCTATCCTCAGGTCTGTGGTGAAGTAGATTGTGATTCATTAAAACTAGCCTAAAAATGCTGGTAACTCACATAGGGAGTGGTGGTAGAGGTTGTATAGGAGGTTGGAGGCAGAGATAGATTTTTCTGAAGATGCAACCATAAGGAAGATTTCCTAAGTCAACAGATAAAAAATTTTAATTCTAACTCTCATTTCTATAACACTTCATGGTTTACAAATTTTTTTCCTCCCAACAAGTTTGTAAAGTAGGAAGATGGTATGGAGATTATTATACCCAGTTAATAGATGAGGAACCAGAGGATCCTAGAGGTAACATAGGAATATGGCCAGTAAGCGTTGGTGACAGTATACCTGGATGGCTCCCGGAAACCTCCTAATTGGTCCCATAATTGAAGTCAAACCAAGAGTAGGGTCATCAGGGCTTTGTGCCAGGCTGTTAAAATTTATGTTTTGTCTTTTCTTTTTTGGAGGGCAGAGTAATTGGGGTTAAGTGACTTGCCCAAGGCTACAGGCTAATAAGTGTTAAGTGTCTGAGGCCAGATTTGAACTAAGATTCTCCTGATTCCAGGGCGAGTGCTCTATTCACTGAGCCACCTAGCTGCTCCTGAAATTTAGGGGGTACTGTCAGCCCTTGTAAATCTTCAGGAAGCTAGAAACAACAGAGTTTTGGCCAATCTCTTGTGACTGGCTGCAGGCAGGGTCAGACATGGCAGCGTCTGCGGAGCAGGCGTGGGCCTTGTCTGGCACTGGCGTTTGGGCAGTGCTGGAGGCCTGGCCAGTGCTGCAGATGGCTGTGGAGAGCAGCTTCTGGGGAGCCCATAGCCATGAGAAGGTCCTGTGGCTCGGAGGATCAGTCTGGGAGTATTTTGTCCAGAATGCTGCCTCGGGGCAGGATGAGGTTGAGGCCTTTGTGGTTGCCATTATGAGCACCAAATTTGATACCCTAGCAGGTAAACCAGCAGCTCCAGACAATGTTCAGATACTTCCAGAGTGATGAGGAACCCTTGCTGAGAGAGTTCATCACTCAGATGGGCCAGAAGCAGATGGAGGTCAAAACCACAGAGGTCTGGACAGTCGACCAGGCCTATGACAATGACAGAGACCAGAAGGAAAAAATAGATGGGGAGCTGAGGAAATGGAGGTGACTGAGAGCAGGGAAAATCCTGCCCTATCCTGTGGTGCCCAGGCTGGGCTATCGGCTGCCACTAGCCTGGGCATGAAGCTGCTGAAGACAGGTGGATTGGCATCTAGAGGAAAAAGAAATGAGAACCTAGCCCTTCCCCAGGGACCAGGGGCCTGGCCTTCCAGGTGTGCTTCAGGGTCTCTCAGGGAAGAGCATCTTCTGAGTCTCTTGCTCTAACCCATGACATTCCCTGTATAGCTATGAAACTGACCCAGAGCACCCAAAGAGGCCCCAGTGCATGGGGAGTCTCTAGTTGAGAGCATTGGGTACCTGGCTTTGACATTTACCAGTGTCCTGTGATCTCGGGCAAGTCACCTGACCCCTTTGGGCCTCCATTTCCTCATCTGTAAAATGGGAATGATAATGGCCTCCCCAAATTGGAGGGATAGACACTGACTTTGCTCTGCTTCACAGGAGCTGGGGGAGGGAGAGGGGGATGGGGATATGAAGAGATGAAGTGTGAAAGGGTTCCCAGTCTTTGTCCATCCCTTGCTACACGTCCCCCCCAGGACCTTCACCAGTTAATACCTACTCAGAATTAAGGGTCAGCTGGAAAGAGCAGTGCCAAGATGGAACAACAGGCACAGGTCTCCCTTCTCTCACCCCACCTGCCTGGTCTTCACTCATGTGGCCTCCCACTTAATCTCATTCCCTTCCCCTCCCTAACCAGCTCTAACCTCAACTAAAGTAACCCCAGAACATGTTTCTTCTTTGTCCACTCCACCTTCCACTCAGTTACCAAAGTCATCTTCCCAAGGAACAGACTTGGCTATATCTCACCCGTACTCAAAAGCATTCAGTGACTCCTCCCTTCTAGGACAAACTCCAAAGTGCTTAGCCCAGCATCTAAAAGGCCTCCACAGTATTCCATTCACTTGTCTTTCCAGGCTGATGGACCTATCAGCCCTTCTCACATTCTTCCCCACTACGTGGAGTCTTCTCCCTTCTTCACATTAGCCTCTCAATCTGGACCCTCAAAGCTGCCTGGTAGACTTTAACCAGGTAATGGGGTTCCCCTTCCTTGGATGAACAGTCCATGTTCTCAGTAATAATAAACCAAGTGTGAAGGTTTAAAAAAAAGAAACAGTTTTGTGCATGGTAAGCAAGCATAATGAATTAAAATACCTCCAAGAGCTTCTTCTCCATTTACCCATGTTGAGCTTCTCTATCTCTGCCTATGTACCATGCCTTCATTCCTTTCATGTTGCTTGTCCTGGGCACAAAAATGACTAGTTATGGCTCTGCTCAGAACCCTGCTCCGTTGCTCTGTACCTTGGCCTTGACTCACTGGTGTCCAAGCTGAATCTTAGTCCTTTTTGGTCGATGCCTTCGGAATATCATCTGTGCTTGGATGTGTAGTGATCATGATCTGACTGTCTCTCCCAAAGCCAGCCTTCTCCATCTGCCCCTCAGGGCTCCAGGGGGTAACCCTGAGTGGTTGGAGCATCTCTCCTTTACTTCCATAGGCTTGTGCCTCTACCAGCTGAGTTCCTCCACCATTGTCAATGACTGACACCTCAGTTCCATTTAACCACTTAACATTGATTAACTTTTACAAAGGGACATTTAATACAAAGGTACAGCAAGAACAAATGTACAGCTATCCCTTTCACATGGAAGGGGTGAGAGGCTCAAGCTCTCCTGCAATCTGGAAAATCTGAGTAAAATGCTTTGGCCCTCCCTTCATACCAGAGAAGGTCTGAATTATCATGGTATTAAAAGATAAAATATGTTGGTGTTATACAATACTGTACATAAATTTTATGCATTTCTGAGTTTCTAAACTTTCTATGTCATCTGCCAGCCTTTGTATGTCATTTGCAGCTTCAGCAAAACTCCCCCCACCAATTCCCATTTCATTTCTTATGCCAATCTGCAATGTAGTGAAATTATGATGGGGAGAGTTGTGATGTGGAAGGGATAACTATATGTACATTTCTCCCAATACCATGGGGGCATACTGTCCTCTATGCCACCTCAGTCTTTGAGGGAAGTGGGCTCAACTTAGTTCAGCTCCTACATAGCATTTATTGGCCCTACCAAGTTCACATCTGAAAGCGACATCTCTGTTGGATGAGTCCTTGTCTCTACTACCATTGGGCTGGGTCCCCAAAGGCCACTTCTCTGGAATGCCAAGATGTTGAAGGGTCTTCTTCTGAACTCCCAAGGTCAGAGGCTCCAATTTCTTTTACCTAAAAGGAATAGAACAAATGTAGAGGCCAAGGACCAAAGCCCATTTCTTGAGATCACCTAGTCTCAGAGAGGAGAAGTTCGCTTGACCTCCCATTTTCTAGCATTGTCTCTCACTAGATACTTGAGTGTAGGACTCACCATTGAATGACAGGAGGAAGTAGTTGAAATTGACAGGGCTTTTTTAATGCCTCCCTAATAGCTAACTTTCATATGTCACTTTAAGGTTTGCAAAGGGCTTCATAGATTATCTCTTTGAACTACACAACAATGTGGTAAGGTAGGTGCTGTTACTACCCCCATTTCACAGATAAGGAATCAGAGGCAGACAGAGGTTAAGTAATTTTCCTATAGCCATGCCTCTAGGAAGTGTTCAAGGCAAGACTCCAAATCCCCTTCTATCCCCTTTGCTACCTAGCTGCCAATCAAAGACCCTCCTTTGTGACACCTGGTTACCTGACTGGAACCAGTTTCAGAATGCCTATGAACGTTTCACAGTCTCTCCAAGGCATTTCCATTCCATGTTATCATGAACTCCTAGAAGCAAGCTCCCTAGCCCCCAGCATGTAGAAAGACACCACTGCACACATGCCAGATTCTGATTTCCAGAACTATACTGGAGCCAGCTCTAACTGACATATCTGGTAAATTTTCAGTGCCAGCATTCAGAAATCAGCAAGCTACAAATCAGGGCTTGATTTACTGTTTTGTTGATTACCTAGCCTTAAAAGAGTGTTAATAATGAAGATTGAATCTAAAAGTACAGTGTGTACTGGTTTTTTTTCCCCCTGAGTCATAGTTGTTAAACATTTACCAGCACTCCATTGCCCATCACACACATACATGATCAAACTAGACTCAGGAAGTTTTTCTCAGTGAAATTCCAATTTTATCTCCATTTATATCTCACAGGATTGTAGAAATTTGGGAACCATTAGTGAGTCTGACCTCCTCATTTCATAGAGATGGAATTTGAGGCTCAGGGAAGGGAAGGAACTTGCCCATAAATTAGATTGGATTGATAGAGCCAACCCAATTCAATCTAATCTAATCCAAAAGTCCTTATTAGCTACCTACTATGTACATCAAGTCAATTAGGTGACTCAGTAGGTAGAATGCCGGGCCTGGAGTTAGGAAGACCTGAGTTCAAATCCAGCCTCAACACTTTCTAGCTGTGTGATACTGGGCAAATCATTTGACCTCTGTTTGCCTTAATCCACTGGAGAAGGTAGTGGCAAACTGCTGTAGTATCTTTGCCAAGAAAACCATGGACAGCTATGGTCCATGGGGTTACGAAGAGTCAGACACAACTGAACAACAGCAATGTGCAAGGCACTGTCATTGATACTAGAGATACAAACAGAAAAAAAAACCTGCCCTCAAGGAGCTTACATTCTACTGGGGTGGGGTGGACACAGAAAATAAGCATAAACATTATACCTAATTATTTAAGGAGAAAAGGAACACTAACAACTTGGGAGCACCAAAAAAGATCACCTTCCTCTAGCAGGTGAAATCTGAGCCTTGAAAGAAGATAAGAATTCTAAGAGGTATAAGCTGAAGGAGGAGTGCATTCCAGGCATGAGGGACAGCCTCTGCAAATGCATGGAGATAGGAAATGCAATGCTGAGTTCAGAGAACCAAAAGTAGGTTAGACCAGAACCAAAACTAGAACTTAAGTATATAGACCCCTAGTTCAGGGCTTCTTCCATTACAGTATACTATTTCATATTTCTTTTTTTCTTCTCAGGGGAAAAAACCTGCTCTGTCACTAACTTACTTTGGGCAATTCTCTTCCTCTATCTGGGCCCATTTTTCAGTTTATAACCCCAGTAATCTCCCAATTATTTGCTGTCCTTCATTGACTTGCCTGTTGGAATTTCTTTCTCACAGGGAAATGGGGAAGGGCAAATGAAATGTGAATGTGAGATGTTTCTGGTTTTTTGGTGACTTCTGACTCTTCAGTGTTGGTCAAGGGCTCCTTGTGCTGTTCCTCCATGACTGTCCTAGTTGGGTTGACATTTAGCAGTTTTCCCAAAAAGGCTCATTCTTTCAAGATGTGGACAAATTTTCGCCATTTCCCCATTCTTGGAATTACCCTTTAATCTACCCTCAATTCTCAGTAAGTCCTTCTTCATAATAAATAGATTTGTAAAATAGCCTTACATACTAGAATTTTAGATGCCCTTCTTTGTTACTGACTCCTTTTTTTCAATTCAGGCAACAGATTTCTATAAAAACTTGTGGGGTGGCCTTCCAGGTGTGTCCCACCATCCAAGCATGAGGCCAATGGGAATCCTTACAGCTGAGTTTTAGAACTTTGTATTTTTATGTATTTCCTGAAGAAATCCCCTTGTTAAACCAGAAAACTTGGTTTCATGTCCCAGCTCTGCTGCTTATACTCATGTGACCTAAGTGTAGAGACACCTTAGATAGTGGTGAAGACCCTGAACTTGAGTCAGGAAAACCTGGGTTCAAATCCCATCTCTGATTCTTTCTAGCTGTGTGATCCTGGGAAAGTCCCTTAACCTCTCTGTATTTTAGTTTTCTTAACTGTCGGATGAGGGGGCTGGGCTTAATGGCTTCTAAGACCCATTGTGAGGGATAATTTACAGTGAAGTTTTCCCATTCTGAAAAAAAAAAATCAAAACTTTTAAAGGGCAGATGAAATCATTTTTTTTAAAGATCTTTGCAAATGTGGAACTGATTTTAAATGACTGTACCCACCTATATCAAGTCAGAATTATCTGGTAACCCCGAGACTGGCAAGAAATTGGATGTTAATAGACGTTGGTAACAATGAATCTGTTCATTGGTACGGTTTGTGTGTAAGTTTTCTTGATTACCTTGGCAACATGTAATCACCTTTCTAAAAGCTAGTATACTGTGAGCCATCTATGAAATTTAATCTGTACCTGACTTAACATAAGCATGTAACTTTGCAAACTTGTGAGAAAGCCTTATTGTACTGCCTGAGCCTAGCCCTGAGTGGCTAAGAAAAACTGAACTATTAAATTGCACTATTTGGACCTAGTCTTGCATGACTGGGAAAACTGGACCTTTATATGTACCCTTGATGTCAAATCATGATTCTGAGAACCCTGTTAGGTCTCGTTGGCCATGCTGGCTGGTGTATATGAATTCCAGGCATCTGAAGACTACCCCTCCTCTGAGCCAAGGGATCTGAAGAAGACGACATCAGATGCTGTCAGCTTTCCCAAGAGTTCGGACCTGGCCTTTATCAGGACTGAGTCTTTCCTGGAAACCC
>CM053581.1:279583755-279609230 GCA_028627135.1 Pseudochirops cupreus
TTATTATATTAGCTCGACCCAGCCATGAGCAGTTAATGTTTTTCCATTTATTTAGATCTGACTTTATTTGTGTGAAAAGTGTTTTGTAGTTGTGTTCATAAAGGTGTTGGGTTTGTTTTGGCAGGTAGATTCCCAAATATTTTATAATGTCTACAGTAACTTTAAATGGGGTTTCTCTTATGATCTCTTGCTGTTGGACAAACTACTAAATTCTATAGGTTCAGCTGACCACTGTCACAGGAAGAGAGATAAGTATTTTGTTAGGGCATGCTGCCCTTGAGCTAGGGAGAAACTGCTTGAGACAGTGTTTTGGGGCTAGAGAGATTTGAGGCTAGAGAGAAATGTGACTTTGCAAACTGCTGTGATTTTACAAACTGTGGTTCAAGCACAGGCACCCAAGCACCCCATCACCTTCCTTCTTTTTCTCCCCCTCTGCCTCCCTCCTTTCCTCTTCTCTTTGTGTCTTCCAAATCTCATTCTTGAGAGCTTCCCATCCTTCCTTGGATGACTGGCATTGTAAAATGTTTTAGTTCATGAGATCCTACCTATCCTTTCTCTGATTTCTTTGAAGCATGCTGTCTCAAAATGTAGGGTATATGATAAACCTTTTTACTGGCTGTCCTCTCTATCACAAATTCTAAGATGGGTCAGACTCTTCTTCTCTAAGGTTCTCATTATTTCCACTCCAGCAACTAGTTCCTCCTGTTTTGTAAGAATCGGTTAAGGAAAAAAGAAATGCATAATATACCTGGGGAATTAGTCTACCAAAGCACACAAAAAAACTTGCATAACTTCAACTAAAAAGTGCTCCTATGGGCAGGTAGGTGGCACAGTAATTAGAGCACCAGCCCTGGAGTCAGGAGGACCTGAGTTCAAATCTGACCTCAGACACTTAACACTTACTAGCTGTGTAACCTTGGGCAAGTCACTTAACCCCAATTACCCTGCATTGCCTCCCAAAAAAAGCAAGAAAAAGTGTTCCTAAAAGAAATAAAGAACAATTTAAATAGCTGGAAGAACATTTAGTGTTCATGGCTAGACTGTGCCAATATAATAAAAATGACAATGCTAATAAAGTTAATTTATACTTTTAATACTACATCGATCAAGGGATAGTTTACAGAAGTCAATAAAATAATAACAAGATTCATTTGCAAAAATAAAATATCTAGAATATTAAGGGAAATAGTGAAAAAATATAGGAATGAAATAGAAATAGCTCTTCAAGACTTCAAACTACTTTATAAAGTGGCAGTCATCAAATGGTAGGGCATTGATCAAAAATTAGAGAGAAAGTTTAATGAAACAGACTAAACAAGGGAAAATCAGAAATGATGGAACTCAATAACATTGTGAACAATAAACCAGAAAACATAAATTACTTAGGAAAGAACTTCCTACTTGTTAAAAAAAAAAAAGTACTGGGAAACACAAAAAATAGTTCAGCAGAAATGAGGCTTAGACCAACACCTTACATCATATTCCACAACACACTCTAAATGGATGTGAACTTACTATCAAAGATCATGCCGTAAAAAGTTAGAAGAGAAGCAGACCATATGCCTTTCACAGCTATGGGCATGAGATATACTCTTATCAAAAGAAAGGATTGAAGCACTTACGGAAGACAAAATAGATACTCCTGATTATAAGTGGGGGAAAAAACAGATGAAACAGAAAAGCTTCTGCACAGACAACATTAAGGTACTTAAGGATAAAAAGGGAAGTAATCAAACAGGAAAAATCTTTGTATCAAATTTTCTGTTAAAGGCTGGGTATCCAAGATACATAAACAATTTGTACGTGTGCATAACCAGAAGCCATTCCCCAATAGATAAGTGGCCAAAGGATATGAACATACATTTCTCAAAAGAAGAATTGTAGTCATATGAAAGAATGTTCCAAATCACTAGTAGTAAGAGAAATACAAATTAAGACAAACTTCAGGTTTCAACTCAAACCCTGAAAATTGGCAACGATGACAAAATATGGTAATCAATTTTGGAGGGACTGTGGGAAAACAGTCACACAGAGCATATGTTATAACATTCTCTTAAACTGGAAACTCCCTGAAGGGAGGGACTATAGTTTTTCTTCTTCATATCCCCAGCATGGGGTCTAGGATAGGGTCTTTTTTCACATAGTATGTCCTTAATAAATGCATGTTGAATGGAAATGGATTTCTTGAAACCAAATTCCTCTTCCTGCTCTTGCTTCAAAATACATCATATGCCTGTTTCTCAGCCAAGACAGAACTCTCTAACAGAGACAAACTGCACCAGCCTGAAATGGGAGGGGGGGAAACCCAAAAAACCCAAACAACTTCCCACCCCTTCCTCCCATCCTTAAATAGAGATCCTGCTTTGTCATTCCAAAGGGAGCAGGGCATGGACAACATAGGCAGCTAAGGCAGGGCTGGTAATTAGCTCAAAGACACCCACCTACCTGTGAGCTCCCAGGATAATGGGCCAGGATTATGTCGGGCAGGGGGGATTAATGCCCTTGCCTTAAAATGTTTTACTTAATTAAGGGACACACTGATTTATCAATACACATCCCCAGGAATTACTCATTCAGTGAGAGAGATTCAGGGCGTCTCCTCTACCACATTTCTCTCCAAATGATTTCATTACATCCAGACACACTTTTGGAACACTGATTGTGACAGATTCTAGAATTATGGGCTCGTAAATACTGAGAGAAAACCTGGACACACACACTTAATGGGAAATGTTCTCATAATCAAAAAAAATATTTCAAGCTCTTACAATACAGGCCAAGAGAGGGAGAGGAGTAAGAGAGGGAGAGGAATGTATATGTGTATGTGTGTATATGCATATATGTATGTCAAAGATCGCACCATAAAAAGTTAGAGGAGAAGCAGAACATATGCCTTTCACAGCTAATATATCATAGGAGATATATTCTTAGTCAAATAAAGGATCGAGGTCATTAAAGAAGACAAAATAAATACTCCTGGTTACAACTGGGAAAAAAACTGATGAAACAGAAAAGCTTCTGCACAAACAACTCTATATTTATATGTATATATATGTATATGTGTGTATGACAACATGTTACTGAAATCCCCTGGGGCTACAGCTTGCACTTGCTCCAGAGAACTGGGGTCTGGCATACAGCACTGGCCCCATTCCCATGCTCCCAGACCTCAGCAGCCCTCAGTTTACACACACACACACACACACACACACACACACACACACACACACACACAGCAGGGTGAGAGAAATCTTGTCCGCTCTGCCTTGCACTCCAAGGGAGGCTAAGACCCAGCTAGGCAAAGGTTTTTGAGATCATAAGGCAGCCGTTACTGTCTAGGAGGCAGCCTGGCATGATACGGTAGAAAGATGATGGAGCATTTATTAAATGCCTACGATGGCCCAGACACTGTGCCGAAGAGACCTGGGTGGGCTTAAATATAAATCCTGGCTCCACCACTCACAGGCTGTGTGATCTTGGGCAAGTCATCTAAACTCTTCAGGGCTCCATTTCCCTGTCAAACAAAGAGGCTGGACTGGATGACCTTGCAGGTCCCCTAGTCTTGGATCTAAGATCCTATCATCCCTATTGCCTCTAGCTAAAATTAGCTTGGAGCTGGGCAGGACCTTAGAAAGTTTTAATCCCACCTGCTTCCCTCATTTCAGAGGAAGAAACTGAAACCCAAGGAGAAAGAGGCTTGGCAAAGGTCACTTACTGAGTTCCTGGAAGATCCAGACCTGAAGTAGAGATCTTCTGACTCCCAGGCCAGGGTTGGGAACCTGGCAACACAATGGATAGAGTATAGAGCCTAAGAGTCAGGAAGACCTGAATTCAAATATGGTATCAGACATTTACTACTTGTGTGACCCTAGGTGAGTCACCTAACCACTGTTTGCCTCAGTTTCCTCAACTGTGAAATGGGGATAATAATCACACTGACCTTCCAGGGTTAGCCTGAGGATCAAAATGTGATAATATTTTTAAAGTGCTTAGCACTGTTGTCTCCTCTGATTTTTCTGTGAAGATTCTTTAATCCCAGCAATGTAGCTCAATTCCATTGATGAAGACTAGCCCAAGACCAGTCCAGTTAAACCCATGTATAATAATACCAAGGCTTTCTAATAATGAGTTAAAACTATTGGGGGCGGGGGGAGGCTGCTTTGGAGCTTCCCTATACCCTGTGACCATCCTGGAGGATAGAAAACAGGTGGAATAAGCTGCCTGAGTGGGGTTCAACAGGGCACATAGTGGGTGTTTAACAAATGCTTGCTTCCTTCCTTCCTATGGAGGGATTCTGAACTTGGGGTCCATAAGCTTGTTTGTTTTTTTAATTTGATGACTATTTCAATACAATTGGTTTCCTTTGTAATCCTATGTACTCTGTTTTGTGCTTTTGATAACATTGTTGAGGCTTCACCAGACTGCAAAGGGGTCCAGGACACAAAAAAAGGTTAAGGACCTAGACTTACACCGTGGTACTCTTGAGGAAGTGGGTGGAGTTTGTCCTTCCAGCGCTTCCATCTCCTTCCCTACACCAGTGGAAGAACAGACTCCTTCCTCCTCCTGGCTTGTCAGTTTGCCTGGCTCTGGGCCAGTCATCCTCATTTTTCGTGGCTTTGAGGCCACCACATTGTAGGCTCATCTCGGCCTCCAGGCAGAAGTTCCCATGATCAGGCAGACATTGGTGTCCAGATGCCACCACCCTAAGGAAACGCTGTTGACTTAGAGTGATTATTATTCTCAAAATGCATCATCCCTATCTTCTTCTTTTGTCCCCATTTAGAATTTAAATGCCAGAGGGTTATTTTCATCAGATATTAAGAAATGGACATTTATAAAAATGCAAAGGCTAGAAGTTGCTTCACAATGGGGAGCTGTCATAAGAGCTAGTCCTGGGATTAAACCTCACTCCTCATGCACCAGGTATGTCCCACATTCCATATGGTGCAGAAAGCAGCCAATGACATTCCTATCCATCCCACCAGGCCAAGAGCTTTGCTCCAGCTGACCCCCCTCCCGCCATGTTGTCCTCCATTTTTAATTGTTGTTATTAAATGCTTCCCATTCGAGGCTGTCTAGTCTGCTGCACTTTAAATACTGAACGTTTCCTAGAGTTGGCATTTTTTGCCTCTCCTGTTGAGCCCCAATCAGGCAGATTTTTCCCTCTGTTTTCTATCCTCCAAGGTGGTTGCATGACATAGGGAAGTTCAAAAGGGGCCTCCCACCCCAATAACTTTAATTCATTATTAGAAAGCCTTGGCATTATTACACATGGGTCTAACTGGGCTAGTCCTAATCAATGGGAGTGAGGTACATTGCTGGGATTACCCGATCTTCACACAAAAATCATAGGAGACAGTAAATGCTGAAAGCAACATTTTTGGTCAAGACCAGTGATTTCATCAGTGGGACTAAGTCTTTATACTCATTTGGAGCAACAACTGACCACAACTTCTAGTTTTATAGGTTGAAGGACTTACCCAAGGTCACACAGCCAATGTATGTCAGAGAAAGACTTGAACCCAGGTCTTCCTGGCTTCAAGACTAGCCCTCCATCTGCCTGGCCAGCCTAGGAATCAGCAAGATGTAGATTCAAATCCTACTTCAGATGCTTATTATCTGTGACTTTATACAAGTCACTCAACATCTCTTAAAGATTTCCTTATCTGTAAAAGAGGAGATCAGATGTGACCTCCTATGGTTCCTTCCAGCTCTAAATCAATGTGGTTATCTATCCTCTCCAGGGCTTCCTTGATCAAAGTACTGGGCGCTCTTCCACTCCCCCTAAGGCTCTTCTGACTAGGATGTTAACATTTTTTCACTCTGGGGCTTACTCAGTTAGGATGCTGCCATGAGCTTCCTGTGTGTTTACATATGTGCTCTTAGTTGGTTTCTCTGACATAACCCGTCTTCCTGTGTCTGCAGCCTTGGACAGGATGAAGGCCATCCTTATGTGGCAGTTAGGAAGTAACCTGTGGCCTTTTAAAAGACAGTTTCAGTATGGTGATGCTGGCAAAAAACAACAACAACAACAACAAAAAACCCCAGGTTTCAGGATGTTAAGGAATGAGTTGGTCAGTGAATCAGCAAGTATCTGTTGAGTACTTATGTTGTGATGCAAGTAGAATGAAAGACTGTCCCTGGCCCTCAAGGAGATTACATTTTAGTGAGGGAAGGCAACATGTAAAAGGGAGATGGAAAAGTAGGAGGAAGAGATGAAGGTGCCCTGCTTGGGGGCATTGTAGAGAAAGCCCAGAAGAGTCAAGACTGCAGGCTGAAGAGGAAGGAAATGCGTAAAAGACGTAGAGGCAATAACTGAATGAAAGTTGCTTTTTCTAGGAGCTTCCCCTTGAAGAAGGAAATACGAGGATAACTGGAATGAGTTGCAGGGTGAAGGGAAGGGTGAATTTGATCTTTTTTTTAAAAGACTGAGATGACCTGATTATATTTGACGGCTGAAGGGAAGGCGCCAATAGAGTGGGAGAAATGAATGGGATGAATGAGGAAGGTCGTAAGAGAAAGAGGAAGAGAAAGCATCCTGGGTACAGGTTAGCTTTTACAAAGAGAGCCACCTCTCCCTTCAAGACAGACAGACCCTGGGCTGCATCCATGTGCCAGGCATTGTGCTGAACACTGGCATACAAATATAAGCAAACAAGACAATCCTGCCAATAAAGAACTTTGCAATGGGAGAAGATGACCTATATTGGGGTGCTGCAAAGCAGAAGAAGGGGAAAGATCAGGGAGTTACTGATGAAGAGAGAAGGGCTCCAGGGTGGAAGCCTCCAAGGTGGCGATGCAGCAGGTAAGGAGAAGGGGGTGGAGTCAGGAGAAGAGGATTTTCCCATTCCAGAGTTCTTTCCACTGAATGATTAGTTGTCTCATCTGGGTTCTGTGACTTAGTGAGGCTATACGTGGGGGGAGAGGGAAAGAGAGGGAACACAAAAGATTTTAGTTGCTGATGATAGACACTGTGCTTGGAGTCAGGAAGACCTGAGTTCAAATCCTGTCTCAAACATTTACTAACCTTGTAATCCTGGGCAAATCACTTCTCTCAGACTCCATTTGTTCATCTATAAAATGAGGGGGTTAGACTCAATGACCTCTAAGGCCCCTTTCATGTCTAAATCTGTAACCCCTTGTCTCTATCTTTGAAGAAGTCACTGAAGGTCTGACTTGTGACACTTTCATGAACTGAGGACCTCACTTCCTTGATGTGACCACACCCTCCAGGGGTGAAGATCACACCTTAGCCACACACCCTCCTGAGTTGATTCTCTGGGAATTCTTTCATACCTCCTCATCCAGCAGGACACCCGGCACACTGAGGGAGCTTTCCTAGGTCTTAACATTTTGTGGCTACCAATAGAGTATACAGCTTGCTTCTTTGTGATCCCTCCCTGGCTCCCTCTCTCCCTATAACACTGGCCTACCTTCTTTTCCAACGATATCTCTTACACAATACTTTCGTGTATCTCCTCTCTAGTAATATGCTGCAACCGCCTTATGCCTACCTTGTGCCTCTCCATTGCCCTTGGGATAACCCACACTTTAAATCTCCAGAACTGTGACATCCCTATGACCCACAGTCATAGAGTATCAACGGAAGAATGTGGAGACTGGAAAGACAGAGGCTTGGGGTCATCAAAGGCACCATGTAATTTCCCAAGTAGAATTCATCCTGTTCTTTTCTTCCTAAGGCAGACAACAAGGTGAAATCTTTTGCACACTTAGGATTCACTGTGGCCATCCAAACTCCACAGGCGCTGCCCATTGCCCTCCCACCTGCTATACACACCTGGATCCCCACAGACACCCTCCCTCGTGTCCCACAGATGCTGCCAGGAATAGATGCACTGCTCCTGTTGGGGTCTGATGGGACAGAAGACAGGTGGGGAATCGCCTCCTTCTCCCTCGACAATTTGCACCTCTTAATGCAATGCAGGATCTCTTGAGGGTTTTTTTTGAAAGTTCTGTGGTATAGGAGAGAATGTTTTTTTAGGAATAGCTGAGTTCAAAGTCCATCCGATAATTGCTATTTGTGTAACCCCAGGCAAGTCACTTAACATCTCTCAGCCTCTCAGTTTCTTCATCTGTATGTGATCCTTGGCTCAAAGGGCCATTTGCTTAAGACTTTCCTAGTTGGTGGAGATTGATGCATCATGGAGTTGGTAACTGGAGGGAAGAGGGAAGTAGACAAATAGAAGAGCCATGGAGAGGCTGTCATGCTGGCCCTTCCAGAGTCATTCTCACTTTGGGGACCTGAAGAGAGTCTGGGACAGCATGCTTCCTCTCTCAAAGCTGGAAGCCTGAAGCCCAGGATCTCTTTTCTCTCCAGCTGTCACAAACTTGGCTCCTCATATAGGTGAACACTGAGCATTAAATAAACCTCCACCAATAAGGACAGCAATGGGCAGCTAGCTAGGTGGAGAAGTAGAGAGAGCTGGGCCTGGAGTCAGGAAGACTTCTCTTGCTGAGTTCAGATCTGGCCTCAGACACTGACTAGCTGTGTGACCCTGAGCAAGTCACTTAACTCTGCCTCAGTTTCCTC
The DNA here is from genome assembly GCA_028627135.1 of Pseudochirops cupreus. Taxonomy (NCBI): domain Eukaryota; kingdom Metazoa; phylum Chordata; class Mammalia; order Diprotodontia; family Pseudocheiridae; genus Pseudochirops; species Pseudochirops cupreus. The sequence goes on from CM053581.1 coordinate 279,592,307, forward strand.
ATCTGTAAAATGAATTGGAGAAGGAAATAGTAAACCACACTAGTATCTTTGCCAACAAAACCGCAAAAGGGTCATGAAGAGTCTGATGGGACAGAACAAATGCATCATATGCAAATGGCCCAACACGCCCAAGGATTACATATAAAATGGGGCTGACAATCATATCCCCTAGTCTCACAGGGCCACTACAATGATCCAATGAGATGATACAGTCTGTTCCAAAAGTCTTAGTGTAGTTTTTAGGCTTTGGTAGAGTAAAGTTGGACCAAGACATTTGGAACAGCATAATGCACACACGTATATGTACACACTTAGCTACACATACACATATGTGTGTAACATGAGTTGCTATATAAATGTGATCCAAGTCATTGTTGTGGATATTTTGTTCTCATCTTTATGTTGAAGTTCAGATAGGAATGATCCCAGGACAAATTGCTATTCTACTATTGTTGTTTTTTTAAATAATCAGCAAAATACCATGCAGGTGAATAAAGCAATTAATTTTTGTATTTGAATGACGGTGTTAGAAGGCTATAGACTCTCCGAGAGCACCTTCAAGACAATTCCAGTAGCGGACAGGACATTGGGAATTACTTGTCATCATCATCATCATCATCATTATTGCTACTAAGATTATTATTGCTAGGATTATATCAAGCTTGTGGTCATGTAAGACCTCCAGGTCTTTTTCAAATGTTCTCCTTCCTGGGTGTGTACAAATTGATTCTTTTTTAACCCAAGTGAAGGATTTTATTTTTATCCCCATTAAAGTTCATCCTATGAGATTCAGTCCATGATTTCAGTCTGTTGAGATCATTTAGATTCTTTTAGTTTTTATGACACTTCTTTTCTTATGCCCCTCCTGGGACCCTGGGGCTCCAAATGCTGCCTAATGCCTTTGGGAAGGGAGGTCCCTTACTCTCTGCCTTCTCTCTAACCACCCTCTTAATGAGATTTCTTTGTCTCCTAAGTGGAATGTCAAAATGGTACAATCACTGCTTGTTGGGTGATCCCTTTAGCACCTTCTAACGTACGTTCTCACCCAAAGCTGAGGCCTCTGAATTATTAACAACTTCCCAAAGCTTGGTGTGAAATTATTTAGCATTTGAAAGTGAAAAGTTCTTCTCATTATTCAGACTAGGAGATTTGCCTTGTTAAAAGGACCTTCCCCAAAACCCAATTATTTGAATCTTTTTCTCCTGTTGCTCTAGATAGAAAATGGGAGTGGGAGAAGCCGTGTTCTGTGGGAAGGTGAGCGGAGGTTGGAACCTTTGCCCTCTGTTCTCTGTACGTCCCCCCACCCTTATCCTAGTTAGGTTGGACTTCTTTTTGTCGCTCTCTACCTTTGGACTCTGTGGGATCAGTCCTTGACTTGGCAGTGAATATGCAAGAGAACCCTAGTGGAGGCTGACTTTACCTAGGCATCATGATACTCTGATAGGTGGTCCCTTCACCTGCCCCCATCTACCTTTCTGTATGGGTTTTTAATCTTTTGCTTATCCTCATTTCTGTTACCTGTCTGCCACATAACCTGTGGTTTGTCTCATTGATGTCTTAACTATACCCGAAATCTCCCCACACCAGCTGAAAGCTATTGTCTGCTCCTTATACTAATACCCACCAGAACTACCATCAGTAATGGAGAGCGTTAAGAATGGACTATTCCTTTCAAAGGCAGCCCCTGGCTTCAAACCATGCACTTTAGACCATCGCCTGCTCCTTCTGTGGCTGAGGTGGCTGGGCCTAGTACATTTGGCCACTCAGAAGGAGAGCAGTTAGCAGTCTCTTACCTCCCTTATCTTTGCTCAGGCCATTCTTCCTGCATGAAATGCCATCTCTAGTCATTAGAACCCCACCAATTTTTTTAGTGTCAGCTCTCATGTGGATACAAACAGTGTCCTAAGAGTTAAAAATAATAGTAAGTACTTACTTGTACCTACAAAATCAACCCGTAATATTATTTTTAACTCTTAGGGCACTGTTTGTATCCACATCAGCTCCAGAACTATCTCTTCTATAATCCTCTGCTGGAAGAAATCTTCCCCTTGTCAGAGCTCTCCCAGCACTTTGGACCTTCCTGAGGATTTTCCCTCTTACCATCCGGCTATGTCTAATCCCTCTCTGCCACCCCACAGAGCCTGGCATAGAACCCTGGAAATAGCAGGTGCTTTAGGTAAGTGTTCAGTGAATGAATGAATGAAATGTTTTTGTTTGACGCATCTACAACTGGGTTAATTCCAGGAAATAATAACAATAATTCTCATTTCTCAGGTAGTTTAAGATTTACAAAGTACCTTCCTCACAACAAGTCTTTGAGGCAAAAGTCATGCAAGTATTATCACTGCCTTTCCTCACTTCCTTTGATAGCTGCTGACGCTTTAGCCCAGAGAGGTTAAATAATTGGCCTAGAGTCACACAGCTAGCCAGGAAGCAATCGATGCTGGGATTTGAACCCATGTTCTCCTGAGTTGGAGATTAATGCTCTCCCCACTGCGTCGTCCCCAAACTACTCAGAGAGCTGCTCCTTCTTTGCATTGTCTGGTTTATTATTGCTAACTCCTCCCCACCACAGGCTGAACTGAGGAATTCAATTTGATTAGCAAGTTGATTTGAGTTCCAAAAGCAAACCTCATCAAAACGACAGCTGAGAACCACTCTGGCCTTCATTCAGTTAGAAAGCATGGGAATGCTTTCAGAGTTGCCACAGCCTTCCATAAAACTTAAGGCAATATGTATATATACATACATGCATATACATGTATATACATATATATATGTATTTATATAAATAGTTAGTTAGTATTAATAATGGTGAGACTTCACCCACCATTTGAAGCCTGACCTGGACCTTAATACTGCTATTTGCTGCCCATCTTCATGGCAGGATGCTGTGCCATGCTCCCCCTGCCCCCCAACTCTCTTCCACCTCTACCTCTGGAAATAATCATCCAATCAATCCACAAACCACCATTCCTGGAAGGGCCCATTAATCAGTTGCTATAAGACTCCACCTACCATCCATGTGACTTCTCTGACCAAAATGCCCTTCCTTAGCCACTGCTCCCCTATCTGTTTGATTTCCCCAATTAGAATATGAGCTACTGGAGTGGCTAGGTGCCGCAGTGAACAGAGCACCAGCCCTGGAGTCAGGAGGACCTGAGTTCAAATCCAGCCTCAGACACTTAACACTTACTAGCTGTGTGACCTTGAGCAAGTCATTTAACCCCAATTGCCCTGCCCTCCCCCCTCCAAAAAGCAAAAAAGAAAAAAAGAAAAAGAATATAAGTTACTTAAGGGAAAGAACCATCTTGTTATTTCTATTTCTATTTCCAGTACTACACAATGCCTAGCATAGAGTAAGCTCTTAATAAATGCTTTTCCTAGAGGGGCAGAACCAAGATGGTGGGATAAAGGCAGAGACTAGCCTTAGCTCTGCCAAGTTCCACTCCAAAAGACTTTGAAATAGAACCTCAAAATAAATACTGGGCAGCAGAACCAGCAAAAGGATGGAGTGGCACAATTTTCATCCCAGGACACCTTAGAAAGTTGGCAGGAAAGGTCTGTCTCAATGGGGCAAGAATGAAGTGCAAGCCATGCCCTGGCAAGCCAGCAGAAGACTGTGGTGGTGACTAACTTACAGGTCCACAGAACTAGCTCTGAAAACAGTAGCACAAAAAAAACCCTGTTGCTTCAGACAGTGCTCCCTCCACCCCAGGGGCAGAGCTCAATTTTAACAGAAAAATTAAAAGTCAAGAAATAGGCTGGAAAAAAGAGCAAACAAAAAAATAATCTGACCATAGAAAATTACTATATGATAAGGAAGATCAAAATGCAAACTCAGAAGAAGACAACAAAATCAAAACAGTTACATGCAAAGCCTCAAAGAGAAATGTGAATTAGTCTTTGGGTATAAAAGAATTCCTGGAAGAGCTCAAAAAAGGAGTTTAAAAATTAAACAAGAGAGAATTCTGGGAGTCAAGATGGTAGAAGTCACCTTAACTCTTTCATACTCATCTCCAAGCAACCATTAAAAAATGCCCCCAAAACAAAGCCTGGAACAGCAAAAAGATGAAGAGAAACAATCTTTTAGCCCAAGAACTTGGAAAATTGGTAGAAAAGGTCTGTCTCGCTCAGGTAAAAGGAAGAGTGCAGCCCAGGATAGGAATTGTCCCAGCAACCTAGCAGCAAGCCCCATCTCAGCAAACTAAAGGGAGGTCCTGAGCCCCCATGCAGTTGAGCAGACAAATGCCAACACCAGGACCTCCCCCCCCCCCCATGTACCTCAGCATAGCCAAGGGAAAAGGCAGATACCAGCCCAGGGATATGCTATGTGCTTCAGCACAGCTCTGGGCAAATAGGCTCCAGGACCCCAGGTGTCTAAGCAAATGGGCATACACCAGTGCTGGGACCCCACATTTAACCCAGCATAGTCAAGTGAATAGGCAGATGCCAGCACCAAGACCCTCCATATGCTTCAGCATAGACCCAGGCAAACAGGCAGAAACCAGCACCAGGATCCCTTTGGGTCTCAGCACATGCCAGACACAAGCATTGGGACCCCAGCTCAGCATCAGATATGCTGCCAGAACCCTATAGCCTCCAGCAGTGCCAGTCACCCCTCACCCTTCCCATCAGACCAGTAACAGACACTAGGATCACCTGTGGACCTCAGGGCAACATCAGTATAGTACCAGGTAAACAATCAGAGTCTGTATCCCCTAGCACAAGAAGCTTGGGATAGTGCCCCTTCCACCACAGGAGCAGAGCTCAAGTTGAAAAGAAAAGAAAAAGGCAAAAAAAAAGATGAGCAGAAAAACAACAACAACAAAACAGAATCTGACCACAGAAAGTTATGACAGGGAAGATCAAGACACAAACTCAGAAGAGGACAACAATGTCAAAACACCTTTGGGAAAAGCTGTGCCCAGAAAAAAACCCATAGAAGAGTTCACAAAAAACTTAAAAGTCAAATAAGAGAGGCAGAAGAAAAAATGGGGGGGGAAATGAGAGTCATGCAAGAGAATTATGAAAAAAGAGTCAACAGATTGGAAGAAGAAAACAACTCCTTGAAAAGTAGAATTGGCCAAGTGGAAAAGAAGATACAAAAATCCACTGAAGAAAACAACTCCTTAAAGAGTACATTTGACCAAATGGAAAAGGAAGTACAAAAGCAGACTGCGGAAAGTAATTCCTTAAAAATTAGAATTGAGCAAGTGGAAGCCAATGACTCTATGAGACATTGAGAATCAATCAAACAAAATCAAAAGAATGAAAAAATAGAAAAAATGTAAAACACCTCATTGGAAAACCAACTAACCTGGAAAATAGATCCAGGAGAGATAATGTGAGAATCATTGGACTACCTGAAAGCCATAATCAAAAGGAGAACCTGGACAGCATCTTCCAAAAACTTATCAAGAAAACCTATAGTCATATGAAGAAGTGCTCTAAATAATCTTTGATTAGAGAAATATAAATTAAAACAATTCTGAAGTATACCTCCCACCTATCAGATTGGCTAATATGACAAAAAAAAGGGAAATGATAAATGCTGGACAAGATGGGGGGAAATTGGAACACTAATGCATTGTTGGTGGAGTTGTGAACTGATCCAACCATTCTGGAGAACAATTTGGAACTATGCCCAAAGGGCAACAAAACTGTGCATAACCTTTGATCCAACAATACCACTCCTAGCTCCATATCCCAAAGAGATCATAAAAAAGGGGAAAGGACCTACATATGCAAAAATATGTATATCAGCCCTTTTCATGGCAGCAAAATATTGTAAATTGAGGTAATGCCTTTTGGGGAATTTGGGGAATTTGAGGAGAGAGAGGGAAAATAATTTGAAACCCAAAATCTTGTAAAAATGAATGCTAAAAATTGTCTTGACATGTAATTGGGGAAAAAATAAAATACTATTTTAAAAAAAAGAAACTATCAAGGAAAACTGCCCTGATAACCTGGAACCAGAGGGCAAAATAGACATTGAAAGAATCCACCAATCTCCTCCAGAAAGAGATTCCAAAATGAAAACTCCAAGGAACATAATAATCAAATTTCTGAACTATCAGGTCAAGGAAAAATATTGTGAACAGCCAGAAAGAAACAATTCAAATATGGAGGAACCACAATAAGGATTACACAAGACTTAGCAATTACAACATTAAAGGATCAGAAGTCATGAAACATGATATTCCAGAAGGCAAAGGAGCTAAGATTACAACCAAGAATCACCTACCTAGCAAAATTGAGCATAATACTTCAAGGGGGGAAAAAAATCATTCAACGAAATAGGAGGATTTCAAGCTTTCATAAGGAGAAGACCAGAGTTGAACAAAAAAAATTAAATTCTAATATCAAAACTCAAGAGAAGCCTTAAAAGGAAAAAAGAAAACATGATGAATTCAATAGAGCTAACCTTTATATCCCTACATGGGAAGATGATACTTGCAATTCTTAAGAATTGTACCACTAATAATTAGAAGGAATATACATAGATGGAGGGTAGGAGCATAGGGTGAATTTGAGGGAATGACATAAAAAAATAAATTAAGGGATCAGAAAGAGGAGTGCACTGGGTATAGAAAGAAGGGAGAGGTAGAATGGGGTAAATGATTTCACATGAAGGGCATGAAAGACCTATTACAATGCCGGGGAATATGGGAGAGTAGGAAGTGGGCATCACTTGAAACTTATTCTCAATAGAACTGGCTCAAAGAGGGAATGATATACACAACCAGCTGATTATAGGAATCTGTTTTATCCAACAGGGAAGTAGGAGGGGAGGAGATTAAGTGGTGGTGAGGGTGGGAATGACAGAAGGAGGGCAGATCAGGGACGATGGTGGACAGAAGCAAAGCACTGGTGAGGAGAAAAAGGGTGAAAGGAGAGAGAGGACAAACAGGAGGGGAAATAGGATGGAGGGAAATACATAATTAGTAATCATAACTGTGAATGTGAATGGGATGAACTCTCCCATAAAACAGAAGCCAATAACAGAGTGGATCAAAAACCAGTAGCAGAAAATACCACACCATCCACCCCTAGGTCACTGTAAGAACAATCTCTTTAATCAATACCAAGTGTCCAAGTAAGGTCCTCTTTCATCTTAACTTGAAGTTGACTTCCAAGTCCTATAACTCTTTCTCTGTGGCCTGATAGCTCCCAACTCTCACCTGGATTCACATGTAAGCAGCTCTCTACTTCTGCTCCATGTCTCAACTCACTGGAACTGCTCCACTCCAAACTCTCCCTGCTCCTGCCAAACAGCAGGCTCCAGGGGCTCCTGCCTGCAGCTTCTGCCTCTGAGAAAACAAAACTTAACAGGACAACAACAATATTGACACACACCACTAGCACTGTCATCTCATCTCTATTCACCTCCAAAGTCCAGAGGCTCTGTAATAACAGCTCAATTCACCATAACAGCTCTCAAAGGGGGCTTAAGCTAAGCCTCCTTCCCATAGGCAGGTTTCTGCCCTACAGCTCTATTCACTTTCAAAGTTCAGAGACTCCCTCAGCAAGTCTCTGCCATCAGAGGTCTCCTTTCTGCTTTCAAAGTCTCCTCCCAGCTTTTAGAGGTCTTTCTCTGCTCACTCAAGCTGCTTCTTTCCCTGAGCAACGTATATCACTCTCTCAATGCTGGCTCCCTTTATGCCTGCTCTCTCAACACAGGCTCTCTTTCTATATAGTTCTATTCAGCATCTGATTAGCTAGAGCCCGCATCTGTGTATCTGATTGGCTCAGCACAAAGAGGCATGTAAGCCTGAGGCTGGGAGACTAAATTCTAAAAAAGAAAAATATCAAAAAATTCTACTTTGCTTGCTGTTATGTACGTGTCTGAAACTGGATTCAAACTCAGGAAGAATCATCTTGAATCCAGGCCCAGTTGTCTATCCACTGTGATACCTAGCTGTCCCCATACTATTTACTAGAAAACTTCTGGCATTTAAAGTCATTTGAATTCTGGTTCCAATCTGTCTTTTCAGGCATCTTTCATATTACATCCCTTCAACCACTCCATGTTACAATTAGCTAGTATACTGGTTCCTGGTACATGACATTCCTATCTCCTGCCTCCATGCCCTTGCCCAGATTGTCCTCCATACCTGGAATGCTCTTCCTCTTTGCCTCAATCTCTTGGAATCCCTACCTTCACTTATGACTCAACTCAATTTCTATTTGCATCCCAGCATTTAGCACTGTGCCTAGCACAGAGGAAGCTCTGAATAAATGCTTTTGCTGTCTTTCATTCATTCATTCATTCATTCATTCATTATTATTTCTAATACTCTAATTAAATTCATCAAGCATTTTAAAAGTACCTATTTGATGCCAGGAGTTATGTGAAGCTCTGGGGATATGCTGCTTTAATAATAATAACAGTTTACAAAACTCTGTCCATGTGTTTATCTCATTTGACCCTTACAACAATCCTGTGAGGTAGGTACTCTTATTATCCCCACTTTGTAGATGATGCTAAGAAAGGTTAAGTGATTTACCCAGAGTCACATGGTTAAGAACTCTGGTTTCCCTCACTCCAAATCTTCTCTGCTATACCGCCCAGCTGCCTCATGAGGTCTTTCCCAATGCCCCCAATTGTAACCACTTCTCCCCTTCCCCGAAATTGTTTATATTCACTTTGTGCATATTACATTTTGGTTCAGAGGAGTAACAGCTTGAATTCAGTTCTTCAGGACTAATCCACCCAAAGGTGTTGGCACATGCTGGATTTACTCTACTCTCAAGGTCTTAGGTGCCTGACCATTTCCACTGGGCAACCAGCACAGAAGGCTCAACAGGCTTTGTATTTTTCCTGTAGACTTGATGTGGGAAGTGGGTGGAGGGCCCAGAAAGGGCTCTGTCAGATTAGATCGTCTCTAATGTTTGTCTTTCTGCTCTGTTATTGTATATTCTGGGTTCCCTGACAGTTCTTTTTTTTCCCAATATTTATTTAATTTTTTGTCTTTTTTTTGGAGGGCAATTGGGGTAAAGTGACTTGCCCAAGGTCACACAGTTAGTTTTTGTGTTAAGTGTCTGAGGCCAGATTTGAACTCAGATCCTCCTGACTCCAGGGCCGATGCTCTATGCACTATGCCACCTAGCCGCCCCCTGATAGTTCTAACCCTGTTCTCAGGTCCCCTCCAGCTTTAACATCATAGGTCTTAAGGCCCCTCTGGGCTCTGATGTTCTATTTCCATGTTCTCTCTGGCACTGACATTTTATGTTCTGTTCTGTGGTCTCTCTCAGCTCTGATGTGCTAATAGTTCGTGATCTTGAAAACAGAAAAGAACAAGAGAAGTGGGAAAAAACAAATATGGGGTCTTCTCAGGTGAGAACAGGGTAGGGTCAAGGCCAAAAGCTTCTTAGATGGGAGGAGAATTACTCAGCCCAGGAGAGTAGAAGGACAATTATGGCCAGACTAGGCACGAGTCAGCTTTGGCCTTTGTAATCATCAGTTTTGTGCTTTACAAAGCTGTTGTTTTGCCTTCTTTTCCTTTGTTAGGAAAATCCCTTTTGAAAACCCAATTTCTGTCTTCAGTGAGATATGGGAAGAGAAAGGGCACCTAGACGAGGTCCAAGAGATTGTCAAACATAATTGACTGAGAGAGAGGGGAGGAGGGAGAGAAATGGGATTTTCTGAGGATGGGCAGGAGTGATGTCCATGGAGGAGTTCCGGACCTGGAGTCAGCTGAGACTGAGACAAGATAAAACAAGGTTCTGGGGAATTAGGGCTGGGGCACAGCCCTAGGGTCACCATTAATCTTGGACCACTTCACCCGAGAGGGGAGAATTAGGAGCAATGGATAGAACTTTCAGAGGCAGATTTTATTTCAATATAAGGAAATGTTTTCTAAAGATGAGAGGAGGCTACCTCAGGAGGCAGGGTTAGTTCTATTTCAGTGGAAGTCATGGGAGCTGCAGAAGACTTTAGGAGTCTCCTGGTCCCCACAACCTAGTCCTTGTAGACTTAGTTTAACCATGAGGAACCGAAAGCTGAGTTAAGCTAGTTGCCCAAAGTCACACAAGTGAGTAGTACTGATGTGGCAACTTAATATTCTTTTTAACCCTTAGGGCATGGGCGGCTAGGTGGCACAGTGAATAGAGCACCGGCCCAGGAGTCTGGAGAACCTGAGTTCAAATGTGGCCTCAGACACTTAACATATACTAGCCATGTGACCTTGGGCAAGTCACTTAACCCCAATTGCCCTGCCTTCTCCCCTCCAAAAAGCAAAAAAAAAAAAACCAAAACAACCCTTTAGGGCACTGTTTGTATCTACATCAATATAGTACAGAAGCAGAATTGGAACCCAGGTTCTCTGACTCCACAGCTAGTATCCTCAAAAACCTGAGTTCAAATCTTGCCTCTGATACCTAACAGCTGTGTAATCTTGGGTGAGTCACTTAACCTTACTGAATCTAAGTTTCCTTATGTGTAAAATGAGGAGATTAGACTAGATGGCCCCTTCCCACACTAAACCTATGTATAATTCTATGATCCTATGGACTGGGGGACCTGTGTCATGGATACTCTAGAATGAATTTCTCACCTCCAGTTAAGATTGGACTAGATAACCCCTGAGGTCCCTTTGAGGTGTGAGATTCTGTGAAACCATCTATCCCTTTCTGCTTTGGAATCTTTCTTTTTTAAAATTTTAATTTCTTTTAGGGTTTTATATTTTTTGTGTTTCTGTTTTTACAACTGCTGTCGCCACATTAAGCTGACTTGCCCTGGGTCAAATTCTCTGCTCCCTGGAGGCTAATCTCAACTCTGGAAAGCTTTATTCTTATTCTTTTTATTTATTATGAGACCTGTGATTTTTCTGGTTTGGGGAACTCCCAGTGAAGAAACTCCTTCTGCCAATTCAGACCAGAACCTGCTCCTAAACCTGCCTGGGGGTAGGGAGGTAGAATGAAGTGTCCCAGGGTCACACAGCCCAAAGAGGTGGCAGGTAGGTCTTGACACCAGATGTTCCTAAATCTGAAACCAGCCCTCTAACCTGGCCTCATGACTGCCCTGGCCAGCAGCTCAATTTTTGCTGTTAGCCCAAGTCCCAGTTTGTTCCCACAAAAGCTCTCTGGGCACTGGCTGCACTCATCCAAGCAATTAATCCTCACGCTGGGGTTTGGGGGATTAACAGAAAGAGCGACCAAGAGGAGAACATTAACTTCCAAATCCATTTTCCTTGTTTGTTCCTAAATCTCCTTAATCCCAATTAAAGCTCCTTTTTAAAAAATTATTTCACTGGGGGAGACGGAAGACAGTTGAAAAGACCCTCTTATTCAGCCTGGAGTGGGACTCGATGGTGGCACCCGGGCACATCCAACTCTGGTGAAGAGAGTAGAGACATGACGCAGAGACCCCATAATCCCATTTCCTTTCCCCACAGGGGCCCAGAACCTGCATTAAGACATCAAAGGCATTCCTGTGGCACCTGGCAATGGTGGAGCTTTGTGGCAGCTGCAGCTGAAGCTGGAGGTAGGAGCTTCCAAGGATAGCCAGGTTTTGCTCCTGTTAAGAATCATGACCATAATCCCTCACACTTGTAAGGTTTGTTCTACTTTTCAAAGCACTTTCCTAAGTGTTATCTTATGTGAGCTTCACACAGACCCATGAAGGAAGCAAGTCAGGGATTATTGTTGCCATGGTACACGTGAGGAAACTGAGTTAGAGGTTTTAAAGCGGTTTTCTCAAGAGCCTGGATCTCCTGATTCTGATTCCACTGTTGTCTGTACCACAATACAATCTTTGAATACATTCCCCCCACCCCCACGCCCACCAACCACAACTTCCTCTTTGGGACCTGGACAGAAACCCCTTCACTTGAGTGGTCTTGGAACATCCAATAAGTCTTTGAAGGGCACCAACTCCAGGGGGGTGGGCCTTTTATGTCCTTAGGTGATCAGGAAGCTACCACCAGCGCAATCAAGTCCTGGCTTTGTAGCTTTTTAGGAAAATCTTGCCTAATCCTCAATGCCAACAGTGGGGGGGAGGGGAACCAGTAGATATTGATTCTATCAGAAATAGGCATTCCTATATATAGTAGAATTGACAAAGGGGATTACACATGAAAGTACAAATCTCTGTTATGTATAGCTTGTTTTTCTTCCAAAGCATATACAAAGTTCAACCTGTTGGGGCCGCTAGATGGCACAGTGAATAGAGCACTGGCCCTGGAGTCAGGAGGACCTGAGTTCAAATCCAACCTCAGATACTTAACATAAAAAAAAAACTACCCATGTGACTATTGGGCAAGTCACTTAACCCTAATTGCCCTACCTTCCCCCTTCCAAAAAGCAAAAAAAAGAAGACATTCAACCTGTAGCTTTCAAACCTGTCCTGTTTGTCTGTCCTTCTTTCTGGACTTCCTTCTGAAACAGAAATTCCTAAGGCAAATTAGGTTGGGTTACTTGGCCCCCTGCTGAGATAGAATTAGATAAAATCAGCACTGAGTGATGATAATCATTTGATCATGGGATCTATGGAAGGGTCTTCTGTGGTTCTCAGGTCCACCCCTCTCATTTTCTAGATGAGGAAATTGAGACCCATGAAGTTAGAGTAAATGACTTGCCCAAGGTCATGCAAGTAGTGGTAGCTTGTATGATTTTTCTTACAGAATTCCAAATTATCTTCCAAAATACCACTTAAGGACTTCCAAGAACCCAGATGGCAGAGTAAGCAGAGAAATTGCCTAAACTCTCCCAAATTCATCTCCAACAACTATAAAAGAGCACCTCAAAATTAATTCTGGAAAGACAAAACCAACAAAAAGATGGAGTGAAACAATTTTCCAGCCCAAGACAACTTGGAAAGTCTGTAGGAAAGGTCTGTCTCACTTAAGGAAAACGGAAGCAGAGTACCGGGCAGTAGGTGTCCCAGCAAGAAAGCAGCAGGTCCTGACAGCAAGAGACCCTAAGTCCCAGCACAGATCAGTGACCAAGGCTCCAAGGCCCCAGTTTAGCAGCAGGTGAGACCACTACTCCCTCCCTCTGGCCTTGTAGCACCAGGCCCTCCCAAAGGGTCCCAGTACAGAATTAGGTAAGCAGCCAGGCTCCTCATGGGCCCAGTACAGTGCTAGGTTGGTAATAGGTGTGCAGTCAGGCTCCCCCATCCCAGGCCCCGGGAAATTAATAGGCCCCCTGCAGACCCTAACACAGCACCAGGCAAGTGGCCAGGAGCCTTCAGTCCTTGGCACAAGAAGTTTGGGACAGTGCCCCCTCTACCTCAGAAGTAGAGCTCAACTTTAAAAGTAAGAGAATAGATTGGAAAAAAGTGAACAAAAAAAATAGAAAAGGAAACTGACCATAGAAAGTTATTATGGTGACAGGGAAGATCAAAACACAAACTCAGAAGGGGACAGCAATGTTAAAACACCTACGTTCAAAGAAAAAATGAGAATTGGCCTCTGTCCCAAAAAGAATTCCTAGAAGAACTCTGAGAAAAGAAATGAGAATGGGACTAGAAGATTAGAGCAAATGGAAGTTAATAACTTGATAAGAAATCAAGATACTATAAAACAGATCCAAACAAATGAAAAAAAAATAGAAGGCAATGTGAAATATCTCATGAGAAAAACCACTGACCTGGAAAATAGATCCAGGAGAGATAATTTAAAAATTATTGGACTACCTGAAAGCCATGATCTAAAAAAGAACCTAGAAATCATCCTTCAAGAAATTCTCAAGGAAAATTGCCCGGATATTTTAGAACCAGAAGGCAAATTAGAAATGGAAAGAATTCACCAATCACTTCTTGAAAAAGATCCCAAAAAGAAAACACCTAGGAATGTTATAGCCAAATTCCCAGGTCAAGGAGAAAATGTTACAAGCAGCCAAGAAGAAACAATTTGAATATTATGGAAACACAACTAGAATAACACAAGATCTAACAGCTTCCACATTAAGGGATTGAAGGGCTTGGAATATGATATTCCAGAGGTCAAAGGAACTATGATTAAAACCAAGAATCACCTAACCAGCAAAACTGAGTATAATGTTTCAAGGGAAAATATGGTCATTCAATGAAACAGAGGATTTTCAAGCATTCTTGATGAAAAAAACAGAGTTAAATAGAAAATTTGACATTCAAATACAAGAACCAAGAGAAGCATGAGAAAGTAAACAGGGAAAAGAAATCATAAAGAACTTATTAAAGTTGAACTATTTACATTCCTACATGGAAAAACAATAATTGTAACCTATGAAACTTTTCTCAGTATGAAGACAGTTGAAGGGAATATAAATGTGTATATATATGTATACATACGTATATACGTTTATAGAGGAGGGTATATGTGCATATAAATACATATGTGAGTGTGTATATATGTATACATGTATACATAGACAGAGGGCACAGGATCAGTTGAATAGGAAGGGATGATATCTAAAAAATAAAATTAAGAGGTGAGAGAAGAATATGAGAGGAGATAGGGAGAGACAGAATAGGGTAAATTATCTAATATAAAAGAGGCAAGGGAAAACTGTTACAATGGAGGGGAAGAACAGGAAGGCAAAAGGGAATGAGCCAACCTTACTCTTATTGAATTTGGCTTGGGGGGGGTAAGAAGGGGGATGATAGATGGGAGGGCAGATTGCGGGGGAGGACACAAGAGCATACACTTTTGAAAAGGGAGAGGGTCAAAGTAGAAAACAGAACAAGTGGAGGCAGGATAGGATGGAGGGAATATATCCACTATGGAAATGTTTTGCATAACTTTTACACATGTACAATCTATATTGAATCGTTTATCTTCCCAGTAAGAGTGGGTAACAAGGGAAGAAGGGAAAGAATCTGGAATTCAAAGTTTTAAAACCAAATGTTTAAAAAAATTATTATTTTACATGCAACTTGGAAATAAGATATACAGGCACTGGGGTATGGAGATCCATCTTGCCCTACTGAAAAGTCAGAGGGGGTATGGGGGAGGATATAGGAGAGAACAGATTAGGGGAGGGGGTATTCAGTGGGATGGCTGTTTTGGGGTGGTGGGTAGGGGAAAGACAAGGAGAAAATTTGTAACTCAAAATCTTGTAGAAAGGAATGTTGTAAACCAAAAAAGCCAAAAAATAACAATTTTTAAAAATAAAATAAAAATAAATCTAAAAAAAGAAAAGAACTCCCTAAAAATTACAATTAGGCAAGTGGAAGCTAATGACTCCCTGAAACATCAAGAATCAATCAAATGAAGTCAAAAGAATGAAGAAATAGAAGAAAATGTATACTATCTCATTGGAAAAACAACTGACCTGGAAAATAGATCCAGGAGAGATAATTTAAGAATTATTAGACTATCTGAAAGCCATAATTTTTTTAAATGACCTGAACATCACACTTCAAGAAATTATCAAAGAAAATTGCCACACTATCCCAGAATTAGAAGGTAAAATGGACATTGAAAAAACCCTCCAATCACCTCCTGAAAGAGATCCCAAAGTGAAAACGTCCCCAAGAATATTGTAGCCAAATTCCAGAAATCCCAGATCAAGGAGAAAATATTGCAAGCAACTAGAAAGAAATCATTCAAATATCATGGAACCATAGTAAGGATTATACAGGATTTAGCAGTTTCCATGTTAAAGGCGTGGAAGACTGGGAATATGATATTCCTAAAGGCAGAGGAGCCAGGACTATAACTGAGAATCACCTACCCAGTGAAACTGAGCATATTCCTGCAGGAAGGGGAGGGGAGAATAGTCATTCAGTGAAACAGAGGACTTTGAAGTGTTCTTGATGAAAAGACCAGAACTGAACAAAAAAATTGATCTTCAAATATAAGACTCAAGAAAAGCAATAAAAAGGTTAAAAAAAAAGAAGAGAAAAATGTAGGGGATTCAATAAGGCTACACTGTTTGCCTCTCTATGTGGGAAGATGACACTTGTGCCTCTTAAGAACTATATCACTATTTGCAGTTATAAGGACTATACATAGACAGAGGGTATGGGTGTAAGGTGATGAGGTGATATAAAAAAAATTAAGGAGTGAGAAAGAGGATTAACTGGGAGCAGAAAGAAGGGACAGGTAGAATGGGATAAATTATCTCACAGGAAGAGGCACAAAAGACCTATTACAGTGGAGGGGAAGATGGGGAAGGGCAGAGTGAGAATTACTTGAACCTTATTCTCATCAGAATTGGCTCAGAGAGAATAGCATGCACAATCAGTTTGTTATAGAAATCTATCTTACCCTGTAGGGAAGTAGAAAGGGAGAGGGTTAAAAAGATGGGGGGGGGGGACTCACAGAAGGGAGGGTGGATTGGGAGATGCAGTAGTCAGAAGCAAAACACAGTCTATGAGAGAAAGGGTGAAAAGAGAGAGTAGACAAACAGGAGGAAAAATAGGATGGAAGGAAATACATACTAATCATAACTCTGAATGTGAATGGAATAAACTCTCCCATAAAACAGAAGCAGATGGCAGAGCGGATCAAAAATCAGTATTTTACAATGTGTTCATTACAAAAAACACACTTGAAGCAGAGAGACACATAGAGTAAAGGTAAGGGGCTGGAGCAGAATCTATTATGCTTCAAGTGAAGCAGAAGTAGCAATTATGATCTCAGACAAAGCAAAAGCAAAAATATACTTAGCTAAAAGAAATAAGCAAAGAAACTACATCTTGCTAAATAAGGTACCATAGACAATGAAAGAATAGCAAAACTAAACACATATGCACCAAGGGGTATAGCATCCAAATTTTTAAAGAAGTAACAGGAGAAAATACACAAAATGTCACTCTAATCATTTTATAGAAGGAGAAACTGGGGCCTAGAGAGAGAAATTGGCTTGCCCAGAATCATGAAGTTATTGACAGGGCCAAGACCAAATCCCAGGTCCTCTGGTTCTCAGTACACAACTTTTCCTACTGTTCAACACCACTCTCACCCTGGTCTCATTCTATTCCTTTACATATATA
>CM053581.1:279609730-279629826 GCA_028627135.1 Pseudochirops cupreus
AATCTCTGTGGGGCTCTGCTTCCAGAAGGGAAAGCTCTGTCCCAAATCGCTGGGGTCCTCCTGGCTGCCGTAGCTCTTAGGGAGAGGCTGGGAACTCTTCCTATATACTTCCGGCTGACTGGATAGCAAGGACTCCAAGACCGAGGCCCAAGACGGCGATCTGTCCAGGCCACTCAACGGGAGAGCTCTGGCCTGAGAACAGTCGCTCAGTCCCCCTGCTGCCTGCAGGCTGTGGGCGGGAAGCTGCAAAGCTGAGGCGGGTGCAAAACCTCTGCCTTTCGCTTTTCTGCTCTGGAGGCCTTCTGGCCAGACTGCTTATCTCCCCCTTTCACAATTCCCATTCACAGCTGCCACTAATCCACTCACCTGAAGCTCCTCAGGTCCTCCTCTCCTCCCATCCAGCCGCCCCGGAGCACAACCGCAGCTTCAGGCCAGGCTGATTTCAGTTTGCAGTGCCGATATGGTTCCTTGTAGCCGAGCTTACTTTAGTGGGAAGCATCTTTGTGTGTGTTTTGGAGTTCTAGGATTGGTTTAGAGTCCTATTTTATGGGCATTTGGGGTGGCTATGTGAGAGCTGCGATATGTTGCTGCTGCTATGCCGCCATCTTGGCTCCGCACCCAGTCTCATTCTATTCCAACCTATATCTGGCTCCTTACTGTTGTGAGTCTAAATAGAGGGATCTGTGAATTAAGCTTGAGTTGTTCAATCTCTGACCACCTGGCAGTGGACAGAGAAGAAAGAAGCAAGATGATGTCAAAGAGAAGGATCATTAGATTTGGAGAAAGGAACCCTGTATGGAATCCTTTAGTAGCTGTGTGACTGCAGGCAAGTCAGTTCTCCTCTCTGGATCTGTTTGATACTATCATAGATTTAGAGATGGAATGGACCTTTGAAGTCATCTAGTATAATCCTGTCATCTTATAGACTGAGGCCCACAGAGGTTAAGGTACTTGCCTGAGGTCACACAGGCAATAAGTAGTCAAGCCCAGCTGTGACTTAAAGTCATTGGACCCCAAAATCAATGTTCCCCTTGTGCCATTATATTAGCAAGCACCCTAGCACACCCAGGATGGCCTGCTAGCACAGGTTCTTTGACCTGCTTTTCTAAAGAAAAGACAGCTTTAAAGGGGTTAATGATCTTACTTTAATTAACAGACAGATAAGTACAGATAAGTAGAAAATGTGAGTATCTGAGAAAGAATCCAATAGAAAGAGGTCCAACTGTCTAAACAGAATAATACAACCACCTACACACACCTCCAGACAAGGAGAGCACCAACATCTGAGTAGTTGGGGGGAGGGGCTCTTAACAAATGGCTACTCAGAGTCCCATCCAGGGAATCAAAAGATCGTTCTCATAAGTGAGCCTCCAAAGTAAAATACCAACCTCATAGTATATATAGTTTTCAACTAATAGGCTCAGAGCCAGAAGGCATCACAACCCACGGGGCTCAGTGCCTAATTAACTTAATACCAAAAGGTGTGAAAGCCTCCCTGCAAGCAAGCCTAATCCTAAGCAAGCTCCTCCTTAGGCAAGCTCCTCCCCCAATGGGCTCTATGTGACCCAGGATGTTTCACAGCTGTGAAAGCAGCAAGATGTCCATGATTGAAATGCCTGCATACCTTTCGATCTGGGAACACGGCTCCTGTTCTAAGGAAAAAAGGGAACACGTGGTCACATAGGCCTGGACAGGGAAGCTCTTCCTATTCCATTAGCATCACAACCATTCATTTAAAGGTGCCTTGTGTACAAAGTCCTGTGCCCAGTGATTAGCGAGATACAAAATTTAGACCACAACAACTCAATTATTTTACAGAAGAAAAACTGGGGCCAAGAGAGAGGAATTGGCTTGTACTAATCATTAGAGAATAAGTTGGGATGCTGCAGAACTCAGTTCCCCCAAGCAGTTTAGTGGTTCAATTCTTCCTACTAGTACTATCTAGAACTTGGGCTAAGGCACAGTTTCAAGTTCATGTGGAAGTGCTCTGCCTAGCCTTAGAAAGCAGAATGGGGAGCAAAGAGTGGGAAGTTAGAGGGAGGCAGACCTTGACTCAAAATAAGGAAGCATTTCTAATAAGTTTTCCCAAGCACTTTTCCATAATAGCCCCGGGAGGGAGTCAGTAAAAATGCTATCATTCCTATTTTGCAAATAAGGAAATGGAAGTTCTAAGACAAGCAATGACTTTCCTGGGGTCACCCAGTGAATATGTGTTGGAACCAGATTATAAACCCAGCCTCTAGGACTTTGGGAAGAACCTAGTGCTCTTTCCACTACACCACAGTCCATGATGTCGTGGAGTTTACAGTCTAGGAGTAATAACTAACAGTAATTGCTAGCATTTACATCATGCTTTTAGGTTTGCAAAGCACTTTCCCAATATCATCTCATTTTATCCTCACAACACCCCCTGGGAGGCAGGTGCTATTGTTGCACCCAATTTGCAGATGAGAAAACTGAGGCAGACAGAGGTTAAGTGATTTGCTCAGAGTCAGACTGAGGCAGTAAGTGGCTGAGGCAAGATTTGAAATCAGTTCTATCCTGGCTCTTGGTCTAGTACTTTACCCACCGTGTCACCTGGGTGCCTAGAAAGGGAGTAAGTTATCAACAAAGATATCCTGTAAGTTTGTATATTACAGCAGTGCACTTTAGAGGTTGTGGGATCTGAGCAGAAGAAGGTCATTATCGATGGGATTGAGCTGGGGGTGGGGGCTGATCAGGAATGCTTCATTTTTCTCACCATCATTTTCACCACCATTCCCCATCATAGATCATAGACCTTAGAGGCCAATCCAGTTCCACCGTCTCATTTTACAGATAAAGAAACTGAGGCCCCAGAGAAGTTAAGGGACTTGCCCAAGGCTGCACAGGCTGTAAGGATTGGAGGCAGAATCCAAGTCCTTTGTCCCTAGAGCCAGTGCTCTCTCTCTGCTGTGCCATGCTACGTCTGTCCCCCCACTGTATGCTTATGACCACATTATCACATGGAAAACCAACTAATGAGAAGGCCAAGTCTAACCTCCTAAGAAGACTTAGACATACATCTCCAGCCTTCCTTCTTGCCTTCCCTGCTCCTGCCTATTCTCATTAGGACACCTTGGACGCTGGCCTCTGAACTCCCAGCCTTGGCCTCTTATA
Source organism: Pseudochirops cupreus (assembly GCA_028627135.1). Lineage (NCBI taxonomy): Eukaryota > Metazoa > Chordata > Mammalia > Diprotodontia > Pseudocheiridae > Pseudochirops > Pseudochirops cupreus. Next base: position 279,612,869 of record CM053581.1, read on the forward strand.
GGCCTGAATAGGGAAACCAGTAACTTCAGAAATTACTTCCATTTGCAAACAGGGCTTTCTTCCCCATCCAGACTGAAGCTCAGGATGAGGAAAAAAACAAAACAAAACAAAAAACTTTCTAACAATCAGAGCTACCCAAAAGTAAAATATGCTCCCTTTGGATGTGGTGAATTCCCTATCAGTAGAGGTGCTCAAGTAGAGATTAGATAGCTGGTTATTAGGCCTGTAGGTAAGCCAAGCGAAAGTAGGGGTGGAGAAGGGGAAAAGACGCAAAGGATTGTTATTCCCTCCTCCGCAGCAAAGCACCCTCTCTCACACACATCCGTCACCCCATAAGATCTCAGAAACTGTGTGAAAGAGATAACTTTGAGTTGTGGGTAGATTCCTGATGATGCTTCAGAATTACAACTCAATTTATATATTCTCTAATGATCAGTACAATAAGGCCATAAAGCTGTCCTTGCAGAGTAGGGAGAATTTATTTATTTATTTTTATGACTGTAAGGGAATCAATACAACCAGAAACAACAACATACACAGCGAGTTTGTATGCAGGGACCAGAGAGGTGGGGGGGGGGCTTCTATGAGGTCATCTGGTGTTGGACTAATTTGTGGAAAGGGGGGGGCCTTCCCCCTAAGAGCCAATCTGACATTGGGAGCCCTGTATGGTCAAAGCACCCTTCCCAACCTTGAGGCAGCCTATGGCAAAGCCAGGACTAGATACAGCAACTTCACATTCATAACCGTAGAGACAACACAGAGTAGAGGGGCTGGAGTGAGGAAGACCCAAGTAAAAGTGCCATCTCTGATATCGGGGTGATCCTGGATAAGTCACTTAACCTCTAAGTGCCTCAGTGAAGGGAGCTCCCACCTCAGAATTTCCCCCTCCTGGTGAAATCATAGATCTTCCTTGTATTTACAAAGTCAGAGTGTTAGGGCTGGTAAAGTAGGAAAGTAGAAATACAGACTATGAGAACTGGAAAGGACACTATAGGTCACTTAATACAAACTTTACTTGAATTGGTATTCATCTCTTCAGCTTTCCTGAGAAATGATCATTCAATATCTACTTGAATATTTCCATTGATGAAGAGGTCATCACTTCCCAAGGCCTATGGGTAGAAATGCCTACTTTTGTTAGAGATGCTTCCTTATTTTGAGTCAAGGTCTGCCTCCCTCTAACTTCCTACTCTGTGCTCCCCATTCTGCTTTCTTAGGCTAGGCAAAGCACTTCCACATGAACTCGAAACTGCGCCTTAGCCCAAGTTCTAGACAGTACTAGTAGGAAGAATTGAACCACCAAACTGCTTGGGGGAACTGAGTTCTGCAGCACCTGCTCTCAGACTGTTGAATTCAGGATACTTTCAACCTATTGAGACATGGGGAGTATAGACAGATCCACCCACCTAGAAGGTTGGGAAAGGTATTTCTCCTGGGTTCTTATGGCCCATCGCTTCTTACCCATGGGAGAGCAGCTGCCTGAACACAGAAGCCCTGAGGAATAATAGCTGTAGAACTTGGCCTCATAGGGCTTGGTTACCCCAAACCCTGATGATGACCCCAAACATGGAGTCACAACAGGAATTTTTGTTCCAAGGGGGCTAGGGGAATCTGACCAGAAGTCAGAAAGGGAGTGAGTCAAGTCAGAATTGACAATAGCTGAGTTCACTAAAGTATATTGGAGCCCAGACTGACTTTGATGCCTGGGTATGAGCACCACCTGTGCCTGTGGGAGTATATTTTTCCAGGTCCTGGCTTACCCTGTCAGCACCATGGCCAGCAGACTAGCTCCTCCATTTGGCTGTTCACAGAGACCTAGAAATGGCTTCTGCTCTAGGGTCGCTGAGTCTGTAAATCAGGTTTGTGCTAGGACTATCATTCCCACCTGCACTCCTGAATAAAGTGTTTTTAAATATAATCCCTACTGTCCCACTCTGCTCTGATATTCTATGTTCTAAGGTACCTTCTTACTCCAGTAATCTTTCTCTGTTTTAAGGTTCCTTCCTGCTCTAATAGTCTAAGGTCCTTTATAGCTCTGACATTCCATATTTTGTTTGAAGGTCTCCTCTCATTATAACATCTCATGTTCTGTGGTTCAGAGGCCCCAGTTCTGCTATTGTACATTCTATGTTCTAAGGTGCCTTCTCCTTCTAACATCATTTGTTCTATGGTCCAAGGCTCCTTCTGGTTGTGCATTCTTTGTTCGAAATTCCCTACCAGTCTTGACATTCTGTGTTTTAAAGACCCTCCCATATCCAACATTCCATGTTCTATGTTCTCAGGTCCTTTCCAACTCTGATAGTCTATATTTTATGATCGTAAATTACTCCTAGCTCTGATATTGATAAATAAAAATGACTGCTTGTCTAGGGCCACAGAGCACTCTCGAATCCTATAGCTTATCTTCTAGGGTGTTTTCTCTCCATTTGCTAACAGATAGGTCTAAAGGTGCAGGCTCCTAATTGCTAAGAGATAAAGTAATTGAGTGGTCTCTGGGGCTCGATTCAGTCCCACAAACTTCAATGTGGCTGACAAATGCCGATCCATAGCCCAGGATTAATCGGGCTGTGCATGGCTTCCCTCTTGGCTCTCCTAGCTCCTCAGGGCCAACGAACACTCTGATTGCTTTGAGAAAACTGACAAAGCTTTGCAGTTAATGAAGCTGCCCAGTCATTTATCACATGGGGCTTGTGTGATTTAATAAGAGAAAACTACTAGCCCAGGGAGCCAGAATAGGAAAGGGAGGTGCTAGGGGGTTGGGATCAGGTCAAGGCACAACTGGGATCCCTGTCAAGAAGCAAGGGAAGAAAGGATAGTTTTCCATGAGGTCAGGGGTCACAAATATCACTGCAAAGGATGACAGGAAACATAGCTATAGACTCCTGTCCTGGTTCGACTATTAACTTACTGTGTTAATGGACCTTGGACAAGCCCCTTCCTTTCTCTGGACCTTAGTTTCCACAATTATGAAATAAGGAGTTTCATCTAGGTGGTGTCTAAAGTCTCTCTAGATCCTATGGTTCTCTGAGCCCTGAGGACAAAGGTTTTTTAAAGTTTAAAAGGAGAGGGAGACGAGCAGCTAGGTGGTGCAGTGAATAGAGCGCCGGCCCAGGAGTCAGGAGGACCTGAGTTCAAATCCGGACTCAGACACTTAACATAAAAACTAGCCATGTGACCTTGGGCAAGTCACTTAACCCCAATTGTCCTGCCCTCCCCCCTCCAAAAAGCAAAAAATAAAATAGAAGGAGAGGGAGAAAGAAGGAAGAGGCAAGGAGAAAGAGTCAGAGAGGCAGACAGAGAGGAGAGAGGGGAAAGGGGAAGAAAGGAAGGAGACCATTCAGGGGAAAGGATAAGGAGGAAGGAAGAATGAGCTCAAGGCTGCCATTCTTCTGGGTATCTCTCCCTCTCACTCTGTACCCCCTTCCCCATGTAACCAGTTTCCTGACCTTCTGTGTTGCTGAGAGAAGATACCAGTTAATGGAGACCTTGATGTAATTGATCAGATCCTGAGTAGCAGGAAATGATAGTACAATAACTGCCCGGGATTTAGGAGGAACCAGGAAAGGATGAAAGAAAGGAGGAGGGGGAGGGGCCCAGTCCAGGCTGCCTGGCCCAAAGGCCTCCGGGGATATGAAGCCCACATTTCTGAGGTGCCAGTGAACAAGACTCCTTATGTTGCTAGGGGTGAAGCAGAATGGCTTTTACCGGAACATCTGGGAAGCCAAAACATAGAGAGGGAAGGAGCAGAACAGGCCCCAGACCAGCAGGAGAGGGTCTCTCACCCCAGCACTACCTGGGCAGCCTTTTCTGCCACATCAAAGAACAAAAGCAACAATAATATACCCCATCCCCACCCTCATAGTCAAACCACCACCCAGTCCCTTCCACAGAAAACACAGGGTCCTTGGATCACATCTCCTGAGGTGTCTGGTTCCTAACTCTGGGGGCCAAGAGACGGGCCTGAGGAGAATAAAAGAACCCTACGGAGGGTATGGGGTAGGTGTGAGGAGATCCTGGGGAGACCATGATAGAGAGACCCTAAGGAGGCCATGAGGCAGGCCCGGGGAGGACCTAGAAAAGGTCCTTATCAATCCATGTATGTACAGCTGGCTATTCCACAGCTAGGCATTGTAACCTAGCCTCTCAAATGGTCTCTGACCTGTCTCTCAAATCCCTAAACATTACACTGGAAATCAGAACTTTTGTCTTGTAGTTCAGGGGAAACTTGGAGGGAAATGAAGAGAATAAGACCTTCAGTTTTCTTTAGACGAAGCTGTAGAGCAGGTTAGGAATGTCAGCGGTGTGAGGTGAGGCATTGTCCAGGCAACCCGAAGGGATCTGGGGGAGTGGGGAACACAGACAGAGCCCCCTGCACTCCCTTCCTCTATTCATCCTCAAGGCCCTTCTTCTTCTTGCCCACCTATCCCCTCCTCCCAGAAAACTCATCCTGTAAGTAAAGGTCCTTTAGAGACCATCCATCTAATCTCATCCTCCTATGGAGGGGAGAAGAAACTTGGTGTGGTATGTGGGCTCTGAGTGTAAGGAAGACAGCACTGAGAAAGGTACTTTGCAAAGTACTACAAAAGTGATTGTTGTTGTTGTTTCTCCTAAGAAGGTTCTTTCTCTTCCATGAGGGCAAATACTTCATCCTCAGGAAATGAGCTTCTCACTTTGGGTTTCTGTCTTGGGTAGTTGGTGAGCCTGGGGTTTGTTTTGGACTCCAAGTCAGAAAACGTGGGTTTGAGCCCTGGTTCTGGGGCCTATAAGCAGTAATAGATTACTTCACTTCTCTGAAACTCAGTTTCTTTCTTCTTCATTTGTAAAATGGAAAAAGGAACATTCTCACTACCTACTTCATAGGGCTGTTGTGAAGAAAGAGACACTTAGCTATGGTTATTATTGTTGCTGTTATTTTTACAGATGGACGCTCAGCCACGATGGGGAGGAAAGGCACTTAGAGCGCGGATTCCCAGCCAATGATGGGAAAGTCAAAGAGTTTCATTGCTGTCCCTCCCCCCAGTCTCGTTTTTGATCTTGGAGTAAATGAGGCAGTGAGAGCAGAAGGGGCCTTCATGCTATGGTGACCCTGGGCATCACTTTACACTTAGTGACTAGGTATTAGGAAGACCCCAGCTTCAACCCAACAAGCATTTATTAGTCACTTATCACATAAAAGGGAACCCTTTCCGCTCCCTGGACTCGTACCACAGCATTCCCCTTTCTCCAGCTTTCCCCCTGACTCTTCCTCATGATAACAATCAGTTTATCTTGCACATAGTGGGTGTTTAATATTTTTTGAATTCTTTTTTTTGTTTTGTTTTTTCAACTAATTAATTTACTTTTAGTTTACAACATTCAGTTCCACAAGTTTTTGAGTTCCAAATTTTCTCCCCCATCCTCTCACCCCTTTTCCCACCCCATGACAGTATGCAATTTGATACAGGTTCTACAAATACCTTTACATTAAACATTAGTCAAGTTGTAAAGAAGAATTATAGCCAATGGAGTAAACACCGAGAAAGAAAGAACAAAACAAAACAAAACACAAATGAGAGAGAGCAAGTAGTTTGCTTCAATCTGCATTCAGACTCTGTAATACTTTCTCTGGATGTGGATATTCCTTTTCCATCATGAGTCCTTTGGAGTTGTCTTCTAACCTTGCATTGCTGAGGGGAGCCCAGTCTATCAAAGTTAGTTGTCACAGATATGATGTGTCTGTAATTGTGTACAAAGTTCTCCTGGTTCTGCTCTCCTCACTCAGCATTAGTTTATATAAGTCTTTCCAGGCTATTATGAAGTTCATCTGCTCCTCATTTCTTACAGTGCGATAGTATTCAATTACATTCATATATTACAACTTGTTTAGCCATTCCCCAATTGATGAGCATCCCCTTGGTTTCCAATTCTTTGCCACCACAAAAAGAGCTGCTACAAATATTTTTGTAAATACGGGTCCTTTACCCACTTGTATGATCTCTTTGGGATACAGTTGTAGAAGTGGTATTGCTGGGTCAAAGGGTATGCACAGTTTTATAGCCCTTTGGGCACAGTTCCAAATTGCTCTTCAGAATGGTTGGATCAGTTCACAACTCCACCAACAATTCCCCCATCTTCTTCAGCATTTATCATTTCCCTGTTTTGTCATTTTAGCCAGTCTGACAGGTGAGATGTGGAACCTCAGAGCTGTTTTGATTTGCATTATTCTAATCAATAGTGATTTCAAGCATTTTTTCACATGATTATAGATATCTTTATCTTCCTCTGAAAACCACCTGTTCATATCCTTTAACCATTTATCAATTAGGGAATGACTTGTATTCTTATATATTTGACTCAGCTCTCTGTATATTTTAGAAATGAGGCCTTTATCAGAGAAACTGTTTGTAAAAATTCTTTTCCAATTTTCCGCTTCCCTCCTAATCTTGGTTACATTGGCTTTGTTTGTACAAAAATTTTTCAATTTAATGCAATCAAAATTATCCATTTTGCATTTCATAATGCTCTCTATCTCTTGTTTGGTCACAAATTCTTCCCTTCTCCACAAATCTGACAGGTAAACTGTTCCTTGCTCTCTCAGATCATTTACAGTATCAGCCTTTATATCTAGATTGTGAACCCATTTAGACTTTATTTTGGTATATGGTGTAAGATATTGGCCTATGCCCAGTTTCTGCCATACTATTTTCCAGTTTTCCCAGCAGTTTTGGTCAAACAGTGAGTTCTTATCCCAGAAGCTGGAGTCTTTGAGTTTATCAAACAGTGGATTACTATAGTCATTGACTTCTGAGTCTCATGTACCTAATCTATTCCACTGACCCATTACTTTATTCTTCAGCCAGTACCAAGTAGTTCTGATGACTGCTGCTTTATAATACAGGTTAAAGTCTGGTATGGCTAGGCCACCTTCCCTAGCATTTCTTTTCATTAATTCCCTTGATATTCTGGACCTTTTGTTCTTCCAGATGAATTTTGTTACTATTTTTTCTAGCTCTATAAAATAATTTTTTGGTAGATTGATTGGTATGGCACTATTTTTTGAATTCTTGAAGGTCTTGTATCTCAAGGTAAGCTTTTATCTTATCATGCCAAGAACCAGGCTTGCACTCCCTCCCCTCACCCCCTTCATCTCTTAACCATGCTCCCTCCAGTCTGACCTTCTTCCTCCTCCTATCAGAAATGAGACTGAGCATTTGTCTTATCTTGTCTGAAACTAGGCCTCCGTGCCACTTCTGGCTATTTCCAAACCATATCACTGCCAATCCCCATCCCCTGGCCCACTTTCGAACTCTGGCTCCTCTACATGAATTGTCAGGGGTCTGACCAGAACCCAGGTCCCCTGGATGATTCCCGTTTGAGAACTCTCTCTACCACATGGTGTTTATGGTAGTAATAAGCCCCAGGCTCCTACCCTTAAGCATCAAAGGGTCTGCTTGCTGGGTACCTCCTGAGGAAAAAAGGAAGGCCTCTCTGTGCTTGGCCCTCCTGGGACTCAGGGCACTAGATGATTCAGAGAATGCTTGTTCACAGTCTGGTATTTCCCTTTCTCTGACAGCTGTCTTCCCTCATTTGGGCTGGTGGGTCTCATGGAGGGCCCCTGAAGAAGCCTAGGCAGTCTGCACTAGAGTCTGGGGGGATGTTTCCAGGGCCCATAGGCAGAAAAGTAGAAGGTGGTTCCTTGGGGGACTTCACTCCTTGAAACTCTCTCACCATTTCCAGAGCATACAGAGTAATATACAAACCCTAGCCATTGTCTGTGCTCACATGGAGAGAAAGCCAGATGGTTGATTCCCACCGGGAAACACCCGCAGGCTTCTGGAAAGGACTGAGCTGCAGAGGGAAAAATGCAAAAACTCTCAGAAGGAGATCATCTCAGGCCTCCTCCAAGTCCTCCCTCCTCTCTAAGATAAGTTTATGCTCCATATCTCATAGGGATATTGGGGGAGGATTCATTCATTCAACATTCATTCATTTTCTTTTCAGAGGCAATCAGGGTTAAGTGACTTGCCCAGGGTCACACAGATGGTGTCTGAAGCTGAGATTTGAATTCAGGTCTTGCTGACTTCAAGGCTGGTGCTTTATCCACGGCACCACCTAGCTGCCCCATTCATTTACTTTCATCAAGACTATTGACAACGACTTATACTGTCCTGCCCCAACTTCCTTCCTTCAAAAAAGTGGCCCCACGACCAAGTGCTCCAGTGACTATACTGTTTTCCCTTGCCTGAGCAAAGGGTTGGAGGAAATGTAAGGTCTCCTAAAAGGTCTGTGGTCCAGATAATATGGGCAGTAACGGTGAAGAAAAGAAAAAGAAAGAAAGAAGGAAGGAAGGAAGGAAGGAAGGAAGGAAGGAAGGAAGGAAGGAAGGAAATATTTAAGTACCTACTATACCAGTCAGTGTGATTAACACATTACAAACATTATCTCATTTGAGACTCACAATAATTCCAGCAGGAAGGTGATATTAGTATCCACAATTTATAATTGAGGAAACAGAGGTAGACTTGCCCAGGGTCACATAGCTAATAACTGTCTTAGGCTAGATTTGAACTCAGGTCTTCCTGACCCCAGCCCCAGCATTCTATGCGTGTACTGCCTAGCTGTCTCTGAGGTGGGGGACAGGTCCTGGGACGTCTCTAGCCTATTATAATGGGAATGTAAATTCCAAAAGGGAGAGATTGGCAGCGGCCTCGTCTTGTGCTTGTATTAGGTGGCATGAATGTGGAGACTGCTGCTTTACTATGCAATTCTCCCTGCTTGGCTGCTCATGCTGGCACCAAAGGCTGCCTTTGTCTGTCTACCTTCCTAGACCACATCCCCTCTTCTGACACAGCAGGATGAGAGTCAGCACTTATATGGTAGATGTGTCATCTGAGCCTCATAGCAACCCTCTGGGCTCGGTACTGGAGGTATTATTATCCCCATTTTATGGCCAGTCAATAATCATCTATTAAGCACCTACTTTGTGCCAGGCATTGGGATGCAAAGAAAGCCCAAAAATAGTCTCTGCTCTCAAATAGAAATGGGGGAAACAATATGCAAACGATGTACAACAAGTTACATGCAGAATAGACTGCGGACATTCAGAGAGAGAAGGCACTGGAATTAAGGGGGATTAGGAGAGGCTTCCTGTAGATGCTGGGGTTTAGCCAGGACTTAAAGGAAGCCAGGAGGCAGAGATGAAGAGGGAGAGCATTCCAGGCATGGGGGACAGCCAGAGAAAATGCCCAGAGACAAGAGACAGAGCGTCTTGTTTGAAGAAGCATCAGGAGGACAGTGTCACCGTGTCCAAGAGTACATGGAAGTGTAAGACAGAAGAAGGCGGGAGAGGTAGGAAAGGGTCAGGTTATGAGGGACTTTAAAGCAAAACAGGATTTTATTTATTTATTTATTTGTTTGTTTGTTTGTTTGTTTATTTGTTTATTTATTTATTTATTTATATCAACTAGAGGTGGTAGGGAGCCACTGGAGTTTGTTGAACAGGAAAGGGCATGACATGGTCAGAGCTAAGCTTCAGGAAGATCACCTTGACAGCTGAGTGAAGGATGGACAGGAGGGTCAGAGCTGCCTCAGGCAGGCTCACCTGGCCACTAAGGGCTAGAAGTGGGATTTGAACCCTGATCTCTCTTGATTCCAAGTCAGGCATACTTTCCACTACTTTTCATTGCTTCTCCAGGATCACTTGTATTTATAGCAACCATCCCCAAGGTGCAGACAGTTTGTATTGGGAAGGTTCCAGACAGTCACAGCCTTAGTCTTTTGTCTGTAAAATCATCCTTGTTGTCATCATCATCATCATCCCAACCCCTCCCATCTGAGGGAATAGAAGCATTATTACCACCATTATACAGCTAAGGAAATTGAGGTCCAGAGTACAAGTGGCTTCCCAAAGCTTGCACTGAGAGTTAATAGGAGAGCGGGGATTAGAACCAGGTCTCTTGGCTCAAGGTCTTACCACTACTCCATAATTTCTCCTGTCATGGAGTCTCCAACTTGGAAAAGACCTCAATGATCTCCCACCTCATCCAGAATTTCCTTTACAGTGTCCCTAATGACCGGTCATCCATTGTCTGCTTGAAGCATCCTCTCCCCTAGTGACAAAAGAGTCCTTTCTTCCATAATAGCTCAGGATCATTGGGAAATTCTTATGGAGCCCAAAGCCTGGTAAATAGGTGCTATTATCCCCATTTTACAGATGAGGAAATTGGGGCAGGCAGAGGTTAAGTGACTTGCCCAGACTCATGTAACTATTGTGTGGGGCTAGTTTTGAACTCAGGTCTTCCTGCCTCCAGGTCCAAAGCTCCATCCATTGTGCCAAAATACAATTGTCTTATGGGTGTAGGAATTTAGGAGTAGGAAGACCAATACCCCTTTCTCTTGCTTCCTCTGTGCACTTTGATGTCCCAGCCAGCTCACTCTTGCATATCTCTTGTCCATTTCCTCCTCAGTTCTCTCTTTCCATTATGCCTTCTGGGACCCCCTGTTCAATCATTAATGTATTTCCCTTCATCCTTGATTTTTTTAGCACCATCCATCTTTTGCACTGGTTCTTTCCAGAAGTCACTCCATTTCTGGCCATTCTCTCCAGTGTTGCTTGAGCCTTCTCTCATATCTCCCAACATATGAGATCAGAAGGAAGAGCTGATGTTTTCCTTGACATACACTGCCCCTTCCCAATCATTTATCTTCCACCATAACCCAGCAATCTCTCCTCCTTTGAGGTTTTCTCCATTCATGTCTGCCAACTAGTCCAGATTACTGTGGCTGTGATCCACCAACCTCCAAGTCATTCTCCCTCTTTTCTCAATGGTTTCACTATCAGGATGGCAGTCTTCCTCTCCAGCCCAAACCCTGCCATTATATGTGAGGCTTGCAGTGTATACACATACCTATGACCCCTCTAACATGTGGGCTCCCAATCCCTGAACCTCATCAACTCTCATGACTTACAGCTTTGCTCTACCTCAGCTACCCACAGGTATAATCAGGCCTTCCATCTTACCTTTCAAAATGGGGCCAATGCCATGATTTTGAGCTCAAAATTCCCCTCTCTGACACAGCCTTCTGTCCTTCCATCTGTTTACCTCTTCCAATCACTTAGCACAGTGCCATGCATACTCTGCACCTAATAAAGGCTTGCTGAATGAATGAAAGAATGAATTTGGGGTATCAGTTTGGGGGAGATGTTATGAGAAAACCAAATCAGATTCTATATATCAGAATGGCACATTTCTGAGCTCCCCTGCTACCCACAGTCCCTGTACTGGAAAAGAGAGTACCCTTCTTCCCCTTTTCTCTTTCCCATCCCTCCCTCTCCCCTCCCTGTTCTTCTCCCTCTCCTGAGGCAAGGAAAAAAGGGTTCTGCAAGTGTACCAAGAGCTCAGGTGTGATTGAGTTAGGTGAGTTATGGTGTGACCTAGCAAAGAGTTTTTGCATCTGAGTTTGTGACATCAAGGAAGGCTTCCTGGAGGATGTAAGTCTGGAGCTGGATATGGAAGAGAAGTAAACTGTCAAGTGAATTGATGAGAGAGGCAGTGGGACCATTAACCAAGGAAACCATCAAGGAACCATTCCCTTAACCAAGAAAGAGCCCTGAGAGCTGCCAAATCAGTTTCTCCAATACCTTGAAGTCAGAGGATGAGATTTCTGGCTCCCAGTTTGTAGGTACGTAGAATCTTAGAAATGGAACAGACTTTGGAGTTCAGTGTGACATAGTGGGAAAAAATACTGGATATGGAGTCAGAAGGTCTGGGTTCAAATTCTGACTCTACTACTTATTTACTTCTGTCATCTTGAACAAGACACTAACTCCTCTGGATTTCAGTTTCCTAATCTGTACAATGAGAGAGTTAGACTAGATGGTCTCTGAGTTTCCTTCTATCTCTAAGTCTATGCTTCTATGACCATCAAGTTAAATGGTTTGCCCAAGGCAGGTAGGTGGCTCAGTGGACAGAGTGCTGAGCCTAGAGTCTGGAAGACCTGAGTTCAAATATGGACATACACGCTTACTTAAACTGTGTGACCCTGGGCAACTCACTTAATATCTGTTTCTCTTAATCCACAGGGGAAGGAAATGGCAAACCCTTCCAGTATCTTTGCCAAGAAAATCCCATGGACAGGGGTCCATGCTATAGTCTAGAAGGCCATGAAGAGTCAACATAACAGAACAAAGATGGAATTTGAACCCATGCCTTCTGACTTAAAATCTAACCCTTTTCTAATTATAACACTTATACTTCCTTGGCCTATGTATGCCCTTCAAGGAATGTGAGCACAAGAAAAGAGAGAGCTTCCCTCCGTCCTTTAGCATTTTTCTGCAGAGCTCAGAATGTAACTTCATCCCCCTCCTCCCTGACTCTAGCCTGAATCAGGCCCCTGCTTATTCCCTCCTGATACATACATTAAAGCTGATACATGAATCCCTGGTCTTTTTTATTAGACCTCTGTATCCTGGCTACTTGACCTCTCCCTTATGATTGGTCTTCTGCCCATTATCCTTAGCCTGTATGTTACCTTGGGATCTGCTGGACCCACATGCCTCATTTCCTCTCACCTCTGCCTCTCTTGCTGGCCCCGTCATGCAGCCACCCATGATCTGGTTCTAACCTGGGCAGCCCCATGGGGGCTCAGCCTGGCCTGCTCTGGGCAGGATGGCTGAGTATGGGGAGTGGAGGTTGGAGCCTATTGGCCCTGGGGAAGGTGCAGAAGGAACTCCAGGGAAGGCAGACTGACAGTAGACTTGGTTTTTGTGGGGCTCTCTGAGGAAGGGCTGTCATATAAACGAAGAATTAGCTCTGTTCTGCTTGGCCTCAGAGGGCAGAACAAGGAACAGTGGGTTTCAATTGCAGAGGCATATTTGGGCTTGATGTTGAGAAAAACTTCCTGCCAAACTTCTCTGCACTAAAGTTGGGAAGTACTGAGCTTCCTAACCTTTCTGGAAGTGGCTTCTACATACAGATTAGATGCGCTTTTGGCAAGGATGCTGTAGAGATTTCTGCTCAAATAAGGGTTAGATTAGACACCTTCTGAGGTCTTGCCAGGACTAAGATTCTGGAATTCTGTAAATCCTAATGAGCAGCCAGGGCTTTAGGGAAGGCTGCCTCTCATCTAAGCCATGGCATCAGGAAAACAGGAAGAGCAGGCCTGAATGAACCCTTGGGAAGGGCTCCTGCTTGTGTGTTAAGGGAGGGCCTGGCAAAGCCTGAAGCAGGCCTCCTACTATGGTGTCCTGCCTAATGAGCCAGAGAGGTCAGAGAGCCCTCTCTCCTTGGGTAGCTGATTTTGGGAAGGACCAAAAGTTTTTATCCTTATATCAACAATTTAGGGAAGATTTTGCAGAGTAGGAAGAGTACCATGGACTTTAAACATATGGACCTGAAGTCAGGAAGACCCGAGTTCAAATCCTGCCTCAGATACTTACTCGCTATGTAAGCCTGGGCAAATCCTTTGTTCTATCTGTACCTCAGTTTCCTCATCTATAAAATGAGTGGGTTGGGTGGGACGGCGAGGTAGTGCAGTGAATAGAGTACTGGCCCTGGAGTCAGGAGGACCTGAGTTCAAATCTGGCCTCAGACACTTAACACAATAACTAGCCGTGTGACCTTGGACAAGTCACTTAACCCCAATTGTCCTACCTTCTCCCCTCTTAAAAAAAAAAAGCAAAAATAAAATAAAATAAAATGAGTGGGTTGGACTTGAATGAAATAACTCTACATCTATGATCCTATGGTTCTCCTTGCATGACCTTGGGTAAGTTGATTAACCTTTAATGGACCTCAGTTTCTCATCGGTAAAATGGGAGAGTAGGGAGTGGCCTAGATGGTCTCTAAGATTTCTTCTCGTCTACAGATGTATCACTCTGTGTCCTCTGAGTACAAAGGGGCCAGCTGTCCTCCGACTTCTGATGAACATTATATGTTGTTGATGCTTGCATTTTTCTGCAATAAACCTGCATGAAAAGATCCCTTGCCTTTCACTGATGTCACTGAAATCCATGGAAAACACCCAGAGAACTGGTTGCCTCCTGGAAGGCCGGTGGCCTCCACTCTGCCCAACTTCCTGCTGATATTGTGGTCCTTTCTGGCCTCTTAGAGAGATGGGCCCTTCCTATCTGGGCCCCCGATGCTACTTTTTGGATTTCTAGTTGAAACCTCCCCAATGGTTCAGCTACCTCCCCCACTCTGAGCCTGGGTCTCCCTGGCAGGAAATGTCATATTCTGCTGTCTCTGTCTTTTCTCCCCAGCTGGAGACAGAGACCCTTGTACTCTCCTGAAAAATATCCCGGGTGTCCCACCCTCCTGCCTGCCCTTTGATTGTCCAGTCTTGTGGTTTTGTCCTACTTCCCAGCCCTTCTCCAGACCACCACCTCATATCCAGCTTCCTCTTCATCTCTTTTTTTGAGACTCGTGGCCACACTGTCTCCTGATTCCTCATTCCACCTCTCTCTCTCCATCACGTTTCTGATGGCCGTCTCCCCCTTCACCTACAAGCTCCCTACCCTCAAGCTGATCCCCTTGTTGCTTTATAATTCCACCCTTACAACTGTGCCTCTCTGAAGGGCAGCCCGACAGTTCGACAACTGTTGAGCTTGAATCAGGAGACCTGAATTCAGGTTCAGGCTCCCACACTTACTGACTGTGTGACCCTCTTAGTTTCCTCATCTATAAAATGGGGACAATAACACCTGAGCAACCCAGCCTCAGTGGATTGTTTAGGGGATATATTTAAGACCTTAAATCCTATAGACATGTGAAGTGTTAGGGCAAGAATTTAGATTAGACAGGACTGGAGAGGTCATCAGGGCTTCTTAAGTTTTTTCCACTTGCAACCCCATATGGGGGTCATTGCCCACAGTTTAAGAAGCACTGATCTAGAGTAGAAGTGTCCAACTCATGACCTACGAAACTCCCCATTGCAAACAGAAACAGATGAAAATGAAATTGGGAACTGTTTAACAAAATAAACAAAACTGAGTACAACATAGATGATGTCAATTTGTCGTTTTCTAAGTCATTACATGACCTGTAAGGATCCTTATGTAGGGTTTAGTGGTCCCAGTTTGTGTTTGGTCTCTGATGACCAAAATGCTCATTTTAAAGCTGATGGAGCCCAGAGAGTGCCCCAGAGGCATATAGGCAGAAAGTGGGAGAGCTGAGGCCTCTGAGTCCAAATCCAGCACTTTTGCCCCTGTACCATGGTATGTGTCTACCATGCTTTAAAAAAGGCAAAATCAGTGGTTCTCTGGGTAGGGGTAGAGAAGAAATATATTTGGAAATGAAAGCACTATAAAAACAAATGATATCAATAAAAAAATTCTAAAGCACTTAAGGCACTGCATTTATAGGTAAACATTCATACCTCTGGACCCTGTCAGGTATATCCCTGACCGAATATATAGCCATATTTTGGAGAAAGATGGATTTTTATCAGAAAAGGCTTAATCAGGACTTCTTTTGAATTGAGCTGAGTGTGGCTGAAGACAGGGAGCAGCTGCCTTTTTTTTCCTCCCTGGGGGCTACTCAGGCCTCACCGAGGTACAGGGAGGGACAAGGTAGAAGAATTCATTAGGAAAGGTTGGCTGGGGCCTTAATTCACGCCTCTAGGAGCAGTGTGGAAAGCAGGGCTGCATCAGGACATACCTCACCCTGGAGCCCTGTTCATGCCACAAGCCTCACCCCATAGTGACTGGTACCTTCAGCTTTCATATCTACAAGGCTCTTATGCCAAGCAGCTGCTGCTGGTTCAAGAAGCCTGGGCTACTTGGTTCTCATGCTAGTGGAGTCTTATTAGTCCAAATGACTGTGAGAAATGGAGCCATGCGTTACACTAGTCAAGGCCAGGATTGTGGCCAGAGATAATGGCAATCACAGCCTCTCTTCCCTCTCTGAGTCTCCCCTCCAGCCCTTCCAGGCCAAGAACTGGACTCTGCCTGGAACTACACTGGGCTTTGATAGACCAGCTTTGGCCTTATCTTGCCCCAGTCTAGGCCTCCAAAGTACTTGTGGACCATCAGTGCTCCATACACTCCCTCAAACACCGCTGCTGCTACCCCCTCCCCATCTTTCCTCAATTAGAAGGTAGTCTCCCTGTGGAGAGAGACTGTTTCCTTTGCTTGTATCTATATCCCCACCACAAAGACTAGTCCCTAAAACATAGTAAATGTTTAATAAATGCTTCCTTTCTTTGTCTACCTAGCTAGCAGGATTTTTTAAAAATTTATTCCTAACAGCCCTAAAAGATATACATGAAGAAACTGAGATATAGAGTGAAAGAGACTTGCTGGGATGGCTGGGTGGCTCAGTGAATAGAGCACGGGCCCTGGTGTCAGGGGGATCTGAGTTCAAATCTGATCTCAGACACTTAACACAATAACTAGCTGTGTGACCTTGGGCAAGTCACTTAACCCTGATTGCCCTGCCCTCCTTCCTCCAAAAAATAAATCAAAAAAAAATTTCAAAAAAAAAAAGTGTCTTGTCCAAATTCACACCACAAGGCAATACTGAATCCGGAGTGGAAAACAGATCCTCTGACTTTGTCTTTCTCTCTTTTCACTTCAGCACACTCCCAGACTGGTCAGCCTCTAGATTCCTATCAAAGACAAAATGTTCTGAGGCTTCCTCCTTACATAATATGAGAAAGTCATATGGAGACAGCTAGGTGGTGCAGTGGATAGCACACTCGGCCTGGAGTTAAGAAGACCCGAGTTCAAATTTTACCTGACACCTACTAGCTGTGTGACCCTGGACAAGTCACTTAACCTCACTTTCCTCATCTGTTAAAAAGATATAATAATAGTACCTACCTCCCAGGGTTGTTGTGAAAATCAAAAGAGATCATTGGAAAGTGCTTAGCACAGCGCCTATATAAATGTTAGCTAGATACATACACAGTAAGTGCTATATACAAATTAGTTATTGTGTGTAATTGGACAGGAAGGGGGAGAAAGCAATGGTGGTCACAGA
>CM053581.1:279630326-279690661 GCA_028627135.1 Pseudochirops cupreus
AGGAGAAACACAAGGCCCTACAGACAGAACCGGGAAGGCACATGATTCAGGTATTAAAATGAAAAACAACTGGGTAATTACCAAGCTTAGTCTGTGCTTAGACCTGTTGGTCTTACACAGGGGAGACTCACCAAGGACACAGTTCCCAAGTGTTTTAGTAAATGGGGAGAGGTAATCCCCCTGCAGCAGTGCTGAGCCAGGGGAGGACCCTGAGAAGGGAAAGGAAGGGACACGTTACTTGACATTCAGATGGTCACCAGGGTGTCCTCCTACTCTGAGTTTGTTTGAGGGAGGGGTAGAGTATCAGATACACAGAGGCAGAGACAGAGAGAGACCAAAAGACAGAAAGAGACTCAGGGTCCTGACCAAACATTAAGCGTGCTGGACACACATCATAGAAAAAGCCCTCAAATTGGAGTCAGGAGACCCAAGTTTTAGTCTAAGCTCTGGCATTTACGAGTTGTGTATGACCTCGAGTAGGTCATTTAACCTCTGAAGGCCTCCATTTTCTCATCTGTAAAATAAGGGAATTGGACTCAAAGACCCCTACGGTCCTTTATAAATCTAATCTGTACAGATCCTGTGTTCTGGAAAATTAAGGGCCGAGTTAGACGGCCTCTAAAATCCCTTTCCAGCTCTAAGCTTATAGAACATAGAATGTCAGAACTATAAAGGACTTTAGAGGCCATCTCATCTAGAGGTTCTTAAACTGGGGTTCACAGGCCCCCAAAGGGTCCGTGGATAGATTTCAAGGGGTTCATGAACCTGGATGGGAAAAAATACTACATCTTTATTTTCATCCACCTCTAACTGAAATACAGCATTTTCTCCAAGTGTGAATGCAGGCAATAAAACATTCTTCTGAGAAAGGGTCTATAGGCTTTGCCCGATTGCCGAAAGTATCTGTGACACCAAATCCAACTCTTTTATTTTATAGCTGAAGAAACAGAGGCTCACAAAGGTGGCACAGGCTGCAAATGGAAGAATCAGAACTAGAACCTAGATCTTGTTTCCAAATTGATTTGTCTCCACTGCACCTGCTGGCTCTGGGATCCTGAGGGGCCAGGGTTGGACCTCCTTCTCTTGGGGTTCTGGAAGGCAGAACTCTCTCTGCCTTTCAGAGAGAATGAGAGAAATGAAGCAGATGCAGTCAGGAAAAATAACAAACTCACCCTCAAAAAGCATGTCACCATTCCAGAGAGGCCAACGAGGGGTGACTAACATGACTATGTCTAATGCCCTATGGTTCACTTGATTCCTTCCCCAAGCACAGGGAGGGCCCTTTCAAACAGTCCTCATGGGGGCCTCTTTCCTCCAAGAAGACACAGTCACAGCCTCTACAAGCAGGGTCTTCAGGAATCTGACTGCACTTATCCATCAGCAACTCAGAAGGAACAAAATGCTTGTCGGCACACACAAGAAGATGAAAAGGCTATGTTCTTTTCCATTTCCATTTTCAAGAACTAATTAGCTGTTGGATTAGTTCACTGAATTCGCCAATGTCCTCTTAAGTCCGAGTGGATATTTCTTCCCTCATTGCCCAGCACTCCCTTCCCCTCCAGCTACATATCCTAAAAAGAAATATCCCCGACGATCAATAAATAATAATGTTATAGAATTTAAAATCAGAATCTGGATTATTAAAGTTACAAATCTTTGTGGTCTTTAGCTCTTTAATAAAACATGCACCTATTAATAATGGATACTGTTTCTAGCTGCTTATGCTGAAAACCAGGGGAAAAATGACCAGCTGAAAGATGCTAATATTTCTTCCCCCCCCCACTCCCCCAGCTCCTGCTGCCAGAACTCTGCGTGGCTGACAAAGTGTTCATCATTTACAAAGGTTTAAAGAATTTTAACAGCCCAATGTAAATTAAAGCCAGAATGTTTAGGCCCCCGGGCATGCGCTGGGAAAAAGGGACTGACAGCCTCCCAGAGATAAATGGGCCAGGAGCTAATCCTTGGTGTAAGGCAGAGTTGCTTCGAATCAAGGTGGTTTGAAACTTTTGTTTTTACCCCCCACCCAGAGACCTGAGATTCCTGCCCCTGGAACATCTGTGCCCTGCAGGACTTCTGCTGGAGACGCAGGGCTTGAGAAAGGAGGGAAAAGTAAATAAACAGACTGGGGGATGGGGAGTGGGACAGAGGAGGGAGAAGGAAATAAACAGGCTAAGTCTTTTCTCTGGAGTCTCTGCCATGGTTCCAGGAGAGATGTCATTATAGCAAAAATACCAGGCATGTTTACCTGGTCTGGAAAGACAAAGTAAGAAGTGACTTATAATGGAAGGATCCTAGAACTGGGGCAGGAGGTTCAGGAGGCCTGGGGTGTTAATGTAGACTTTCTGGGTCACTAACTTGCTGTGTGACCTTGGGCAAGTCATTTACACTTACTAGTTACAAACATGGTTCCGTTTAAGGTTTACAAAGAGATACTTGGACATCCATTGTTTCATATGAATCTCGAAACTGTCCTGTTAGCCAGTGAGACAACTTCTCCATTTTTTTCTAGATGTAGAAAGTGAGATTGGAAAATGAGAACTGACCTGTCAGAAGTCCCAGTTACTAAGTCTTAAATGTTGCAGCTGGGGACAGCCCTTGGCTCCGGGAACCACAATCCTACCAAGCTCAGTTGATACAATTCATCTAGATAATACTAACATATGCCACGTGTGTGAACTTTGTAGCAATTTGAGGCATGATAGAGCAATCAATCAACAAGAGTTTTGTTTTTTTTTAAACTCTGAACATACAGACCAAATGTAATGAGCACAGTAAAGCAGAAAAAAACAATTGTATACGAAACTGACAATCTCTGTTAGGTATGGCTTCCTTTTAAAAATACATCCAATAAATTCAACAACGTAACTTTCACAGCTATCCTGCTTGTCTATAATTCTTTCTGGCCTGCCTTCTATTCTCTTCTGTGAATTAGAAAGTTTCAACGAACTTTTTTTCTTTCTTAGAAACTTTATCCTTTCCCTTTCTCTCCCAATTCCCTCTCCCAGACCAAACTGGAAAAGAGACAAACAAAATCTTTGTAGGAAATATGTATAATCAAGCAAAGCAAATTATGAATCAGCTCTTGTGACATGAGGTTAGTACTTCAGGGTTTGGTCCAATACAGCTCTGGCACTGAGATTCAGATTTCTCAGGGGACATAGTGACCAAGGTCCCATATGCTTGCCACCACACCTCCACCGGCTTCAGAGGAAACTCAGAGCCTCACACTAGCATACTTCATCAGGTCTCAGAATATATCTGAGGTTGTTTTGTGATCAGTTACCAGGAAACCAGACACCTTTTAACCAGGAAAGATGGAGAGCACTGCTGGGGATTTGGGGACAGTGACAAAGTAAGACCATTCACAGATAATCCAGAGGGTCAGTATTGCCAAGTGCCACTGGGCTGGGTTTCGGAGTCCCACTCCGACCTTCAGCACTGTGGAAAGGTCCTTTTAAAATTTTTAAGTCAATACCCTCAAACTGTCCAGGCTATGCTAGCCTCCTGTGGCATCTACCAGTTCACCTTCAAGAATGGTATAAACTTGTCTGTGTGCTACATCTTTTATTCAAGTCCAGGGCTGATGGTATCATTTAGGATGTAAATCCCAAACTAATAGAAGCTGAGTCTAACATAAAATAGCAATTAATCCACATGGAGAGTAACCAGAATTAACAAAGCACTATTCAAATATTTATGACAGGAAAGAGACTGGTGGGGGGAGGTTGCAAACTGGGGGATTTTCTTCTCTTTAGCTTGGAGTCCTGATCATCCCTTGAGGGCTGTGGAATTGGGGAAAGCCCACTTTGTTTAGGGTTCCCATTCTTGTCCCTTTAAACTGTTCTATCCTCATGAAATCGTGGGTATGATGGACAGAACCTGAGGCCTGGCATCAAGAGGATTGTGTTCAGATCATGGCTTCCATTATTCTCAATAGCTACATGACCTTAGGCCAGTCACTTAACTTTCTTAGTCTCAGTTTCTTCATCTGTAAAATGGATGATGGAAATTGTATTTACCCTACCTATTTCATAGAGCTGTCTGGAGGAGTCTGGTAAAGTGCTTTGCTAACTGGAAACTAATATATAGACGTGAGCATCCACAGAGAAAAAACATCCAGAGCACAAGGTTACACATTCTGGAAGGGACCTCAGAGGCCATCTAGTCCAACCTTGTCATTATTACAGATGAAGAAACTAAGTCCCAGGAATGGGAGGTGTCAAAGTGAGTAAACCACAGAGGTGGGATTTGAACCCAGGAACTCAGGATCTCAGACTCTAGATCTAAAGGCTCCTCCTTCCAACAGCAGAGAGAAGAAATACAAGCCCCCTGGGCCATAGCTTGGAGTTTTTTAGAGCCAGAGAATGTCATTGATATAAACAGGGTGTATTTGTAAATGTTCAACAACTAGCTATCCAAAAAACCTCAAAATATTTACAAGCTACATTTTAAAGTTTAATCTGCATTATTAACATTTCCTCCACCACTTTAAGTCTAGACAATCAACAAAACAAGAAATTAAGCTCCCAATCTGTAGCATTTGCCGAGGTCTAAATGCTCCCATTGAAAATTTAGCAATAGGATTTAGGCTGGCTCCTGCATAGCCCTGGTTAGAAGTCTAGAAGAGAATTGAGTTCAACCCTCTCATTGTAGAGAATGAAACTGATGTTCAGAGAGGGAACTTGGCCCCTCAGCTAGCTTGATCCACTAAGGGGACCCAGAGACTTGTCATACAGCCAGGAACAGAACCCAGGGCTCCCTATTTTCCAGGCTGGCCACTTCACTACACCAGGCTGTCTCTTTCCTTCCATTTTTTTTTTCTGTCACACTTTGTCTACTCCTAATTTTACTCCTTCTCCTGGGGGAGGGATGAGGGGAGAGGGAGGGATTGATAAATGCAGGGCAAATTGCTTCTCTCTTTCTCCAGGGATGGAAAAGAGAGAATTTCATAAGCAGGATAATGCTAAGTACAGGAAACATAGCTCGGGGGCCCGGGCTGGAGCGTCAGTTTTTGCATGTTGTACGTGAGAGAGCGCTCAATGAGCACTGGGAGCTCACTGCCTCTGCCCCTGTGCAGCTCAGAATGCTAGGCCTGCTTGGCTTGGCAGCTGCCTGTTGGAGAGAAGCTGGGCGTCCAGATGTGCAGCCATGGGACGTGCTTGGAATTCCCAGCAGATTGCTTTCTGCCGGGCCCTACTTTTCCCCCACCTCCAGTCTTTTGTTTCTTACCTTGTCAGAGAACAAAAGGGTTGTTTGGATTAGCTGAATGTGACATGTCCGTGTCCTAAGAGGTTGCTCAGAAAGCTAAAGATGAAGGGATATAGCTCTACATCTCTATATCCCTGTTATCATCTCTGACCCCAACCCTGTCCCTGTCACTGGCCCCCTAACCCAAGAATTGCCAATCTCTAATAGCCTTCAAAGTTTTCAAATCTTTTGTATGCCCATTATTTTATTTGTTGCCCATAATAACCTTGTAAGGGACTCTGGACAGGGATTATTATCCTTACTTGGCAGGTGGGGAAATTGAGGCTTAGCTGGAGGAAGCAATTTGCCTAAGGCCACATAGGTAAATGACAGAACCTGGGCTGGACCTAGGTGCCTAGACTGATCCCAGCAATACTTCCAGGCCAGTCCTTGGCCTCTCCCCATTCCCACTACCCAGCCCCTAAACGTTGTTGTTGTTAGTACAATTAATCTTCTTTGGACACAAAATATTTACAAGGTGAGTATAGGGAATAAATTCAGACTCTGGCCTCGGCACAGGTTCCTCCCTGATTCCCTCCCTCTGTCAGGATCATCCTCCAAACCTTTGAATCCAGCTGGTCCTTTGCTCCAGGACTCTCATCCATGGATCTATCTGATCTAATACTTCCCTTATTTTTTTCTCCCTTTGGTTGGCCCCCCTCTCTCTCTTTGCTGCCAGCCCCTGGGAAACCAGCAGATTTTTCCAGACCATTTAGCCCACTGACACTGCTTTGCTGCCCTGAAAAAGGTGGCAAGAATACTGGATTTGTAGTCAGAAGCCCTGGGTTTGAGACCTAGCTCTGGTTCTCCCCAGCTGTGGGACCCCAGGCACCCAGCTCTGCTGCTCCCCAGCTGTGGGACCCCAGGCACCCAGCCCTGCTGCTCCCCAGCCATGGGACCCCAGGCACCCAGCTCCAATGCTCCCCAGCTGTGGGACCCCAGGCACCCAGCTCTGCTGCTCCCCAGCCATGGGACCCCAGGCACCCAGCTCCAATGCTCCCCAGCTGTGGGACCCCAGGCACCCAGCTCTGCTGCTCCCCAGCTGTGGGACCCCAGGCACCCAGCTCCAGTGCTCCCCAGCTGTGGGTTCCCAGGCACCCAGCTCTGCTGCTCCCCAGCCGTGGGACCCCAGGTACCCAGCTCCAGTGCTCCCTGGCTGTGATCATATCACTTATCTGAACATTCCCTGACTCACAGGGCTATTGTCAGGAGTGCTTTGTAAACCTTAAAGCATTACAGAAGTAGGCGCTCTATCATTTTCAGGGCCCTTCGGACTCCTAAAAACACATTCAGACTTAAGTGCCAGTATCTTTGAGCAGAGTGTAATAGACTACTAAAGGTAGATTCAGGAGAGACCAAATTTGAAAACAGCCTCAGACAAGATTGTGCCTCAGCCTGTGTGACCCTGGCTGTCACTTAACTTCTCAAAGTCTCAGTCTTCTCATCTGTAAAATGAGAATAATAATAGCATCTACCTCACAGAGTTGTTGTGAATTCAAATGAAGTAAGACATGTAAACCTTAAAGTGCCACATAAATGTTGGCTACTACTCCTATTAGCTGTGTGACCTTGGGCAAATCACGCAACCCCCCAGACTCAGTTTCCTCATCCGTAAAATGGGGATAATACTAAGAGCACATACTCCTCAGAGTTGTGAGGATCCAATGAGATAATGTATAAAAAGCAATTTGTAGATCTTAAAGGGCTACGTAAATATGAACTATTCCTAGAATAACAACAGTAAGTATTGCTGGAGATCACAGAGTTAGATGGTGGCAGTCAGAACTAGATCCTGAATGCTGGCAAATAAGACAAGATAACATTGTCACGAATAGGTAAATCAGAGTCCATTTGTGGTTGACTTTGAAGGATCACATCAGAAGTCTGGAATGGACTCAATAAGCAGTAAGGAGCCATTGAAGACTCTTGAGCTGGAGAGGAATAAGGACAGAACTATGCTTCAGGAAGATAGTTTGGGCAGCACACCCAGGACGGACTGGGGGGTGGAAGCCTGGAGAAAAGGTGGCCAGTTAGGAAACGTGAACACAAGTATTACCCAGGCTTTTGTCAGTACTGCAGCAAACTTGAATCACTGGATTAAGTAATGCTGGGATGGATTAAAATGGCCTGGATCCTCCCAGTCCTTTGTGAACAAGGACTCTAAAGTAAACATCTAGCCATGTCTAGGCAGATGTACCTACAGGTTTATGTGTGTGTACATATGTGTCTATGTACATGTGTGTGTGGTATGTATGTGCTGCCTCCTGCTGGGTTTCAGAACCCAGGGTCATGGATCTGAGGCTTCTTATTGCTATCAGTTACTGCTTAGAATGGGTAATTTGTGTGTAGCCCTTCCCTACAGCTCACTTTCTGGGGAGACATGATTAATGGTAGGACAACTGGGTGATTCCAGTGGTGTTCCTGTGTATGAAGTATCAGCATGTGGTGGGAAGATCATGGTGCTGAATGGGGAGATAGAAATCCTCAGCATCTCAGGGGGCCTGTCATAGGGATGCCTGAGCCCTGGGCTGGACCAAGTGATGGCTGCCTCCCAAGAAATGCTGTTATATGGGTGGAAAGGACCTGGGTCTGGAGTCAGGAAAGCTGAGTTGGAATCGAGGCTCTACCACTACTTAGGACTATGTGGCTTAGGACAAATCCCCTCCTTCCCTTCTCTGGATCTTGATTTCCTCATTGGTAAAATGAAGTGATTGCTCTAAGTGATCACCAAGTTCTCTTCTATCCCTGGCAATCTATGAACTTAGGTAAACCCCATTTGGTTTTTTTAATATAATATTTTGTTTTTTTGCCCAATTACATTTTTTTTGTCTATTTTTTTGGAGGAGGGAAGGCAGAGTAGTTGGAGTTAAGTGACTTGCCCAAGGTCACACAGCTAGTAAGTGTTAAATGTCTGAGGCTGGATTTGAACTCAGGCCCTCCTGATTCCAGGGCCAGGGCTCTATTTACTGTGCTACCTAGCCCCTCCCAATTACATGTTAAAACATTTTTTTTACCTTTTAAAAAAAAGTTTTGAGTTCTGAATTCTATCCCTCCTTCTTCCCTCCTTAAGACAGTAAGCAAGGGGCAGTTAGGTGGTACACTGAATAGAGCACCAGCCCTGGAGTCAGGAGAACCTGAGTTCAAATCCGGCCTCAGACACTCCATATTTACTAGCCATGTGACCTTGGGCAAGTCACTTAATCCCAATTGCCCTGACTTCCCCCTCCAAAATGCCAAAAAAAAAAAAAAAGACAGTAAGCAATTCAATACAGGTTATACATGTGCAATCATGTAAAACATTCTCATAGGTAAACCCTTTATGAAGTAAACCTGGTATAGATAATCCCTGTGTTTCTCCCCTTTCTCTCATTGGAGGATGCTGAATAACACCTGTACCTCACTTCCAACTGCTTTGATCATTCCCACTGATGACAGCAAATGGAATCATGGGGGCCATAGATTCAGAGTTGGCAAAACTGAAGTCCAGAGAGGTTGTAACTTGCCCAAGGTCATATATATTGTAAGAGGTAGAAACAGGATTTCAACTCAGGTCATAGGGTCATAACTTTAATTTTAAAAGACGGTGATAGATTTAAAGCTGGAATGAATCTTAAAGGCCACTGAATCCAACTTTCTCATTTTACTGCTAGGAAGCCTGAAGCCTGAAGAGGTTAAATGACTTGGCCAAAGCAACACAGCTAAGTAAGAAGCAGAATTAGGATCTGAACCCAGGTCCTCTGGTTCCACATCCAACAAGTTATCCTTCAAGGTTCAGCACAAGCATCACCTATGGGAAGTTTTTCCTGATTCCCGTAGTTGCTAGTGCCTCTTCCCCTAAGTTTTTTTGTGTCCCTATATTGTATGTATTTGTATGTATGTATGTATGTATATAGATTATATATTAGCATTATTAGGGAAGGGAATAAGAATCTCTATAGCACCTACTAAGTGCTAAGCACTTTAAGGATGTGTCATTTGACCCTCACAACAACCCTATGAGGGAGGCCTGTCATTATTCCTAATTTAGAGTTTAGGAAGCAAACAGAAGTTAAGTGCTCTGTAGTATCTGATGCTACCATGCACCTCCATCCTACTGGATTCGCTTTTCCGTTGGCTTCAGAGATGCCACACTCCCTTGGTTCTCCTCCTACCTCTCTACACATTCCTTCTCTGCCTTCTCATTCTCTTTTGGTCACTTTGATGTCAATATTCTCCCATGCCCTGCTCTCATCTGTCTCTTCTCCTCTTAGGCTTCCACTTCCATGGCCTCAATCATTGCTTCTCTACAGATCACTCCCAGGTCTATATAACTAGCCCTGATGAACTCTGGACCCAAATTTCTAGTAGCTCAACATTCCCACCTATTTGCTCAGGCACCCCAAACTCAACATGTTTAAAACTGAGTTTATTATCTTTTCCCCTAGCCTTGTGAAATCTCCCATTTGATGGTACTACGATCAATAAAAGCCCTTTAGAATCATCTTTGACTTTTCCCTTTTCTCTCCTTTTTCCCCCACTTCCCATGTCTGAGCATACTCCAAGGCCTATGGTTTTCACTTTCACAGCATTTCCCACCTCTTTTCTCTTCTCTGTTCCCAGGGCCACCATCCTAGCTCAGGGTCTCATTACCATACTTCTGGACTATATTGTAAGAGCCCCATATTTTGGCTTCCATTTCTTGTTCTCTAAGCCATCATTCAGCTAGGTGTTGCAGTGGATAGAGTCATGGGCCTGTAAGTCAGGAAGACTGCAGTTCAAATCCAGCCTCACCTGTGGCTCCAAGAAACAGCCATAGGTGTATTTGAAGCAGCCACATCCCAGTAAAACCATCTCAGTAGATGGACTAAATGAGGTTGACGGTAATGGATGTCTCTCCCAAGCATGTAAAGACTTCCTCTGGTGGAATGGCAGGATGAAAACAATTGTGGAGCGCTGTGGAGCTTGGTCAGACACTGAAGGTCATCCACTGCATCCCAGGCCACCTCCAGGCACCATGACTTTTGTCTTGCCACTGGACTTTGATGAGTCTGGGATAGAGAGTGAGGCTGACAACTTTGCAAAACTCTGCCGCACCTAAACCCAATTCACTTGAGAGTCAAGACATCGATTATCATCCACTATTTTACCCCAACATCGAGATGTCATTGGTCCCCTTCCAGAAATGAAGGAGGAAAAAACAACAATATAGTTTACTCGCTGCATGACCTTGGGCAAGTCACTTAATCTCCATTTGTCTCAGTTTCCTCATCTGTAAAATGGGGTTAATGACAACACCTGCCTCCCAGGGCTGTTGTGAGGGTCAAATGAGATAATCATGAAGCTGTTAGCACACTGCCTGGCCCATGGCGGGCACTATGTAAATGTTCACTATCATCACCATCATCATCCACATGCTACTGGACACACACAGGTCTGTGATGTCATTCCTCTTCTTGTAGTCTAGGTGTGATTCAGACCGGTCTGATGTTTCAGGTTGAGAACTGGAATGAAATGAATCACTCTCAGACCACGGAAAGGTCAACCAAAGGAGGTTTGCTTAGCCTGGAAGCAATACTCAAGCAAGGGGAATATGGGGAATTTGGGACCAGAACACTGATTCAGTCGGGCAAAACTTTCTTCCACTCTACTGGTCATGCTGGAACACTGATCAAGCTTGAAGAAGAATGACATCTGCCTCTTCATTGGCTGGCCTTTGAAGTTAGGCCACCAGGAATTTACATCAACAGTCTGAGCCTTGGTCTCCTGAGTCAATTAGGCATTGAGAATAGTTTCAGTCCTTTTAAGGGAAAACAAACCTGGCTTACAAGGCAGATATTGCTCCTATCAGACCTCTCCTCAAAGCTCTTCAATGGCTTTCTGTCATCAAGTGAATAAAGGTCAGCTTTTCTAGCCTGGCATTCAAGGCCTTTCACAATCTGGCACGTTTCAGGCTATTCTCCTACACATAGTCAGTGCTCCAGCCAAACAGAATTACTCATTGTTTCCTATAAATATGCCCATTCATTCTTGTTCCCCCCTCCCCCCGTGTAGTTGCTCATTCTGTCTGTATGGAATGTCCTCTCCTCAACCTCTGCCTGATGGCATTTTAACTGAGTCTTCAAGGTCCCTCTCGTATTCCACTTCCTCCATGAAGTCTTTCCAGATCTCCCTCTTCCTCTACTCAATAATGACCTTTACCCCTAGAAGCTCACATAGCAATTTTCAATTCAATT
Source organism: Pseudochirops cupreus (assembly GCA_028627135.1). Taxonomy (NCBI): domain Eukaryota; kingdom Metazoa; phylum Chordata; class Mammalia; order Diprotodontia; family Pseudocheiridae; genus Pseudochirops; species Pseudochirops cupreus. The sequence continues at coordinate 279,641,786 of CM053581.1, forward strand.
CAACAAAAATTTGTTGAGTACCTACTATGTGTCAGACTGAGCTAGGAGCTGGGGTACAAAGGCAAAAAAAAAACCCAGTCTTTGACTTCAAAGAATTTATATTCTATAATGTTATACATAACTCCAAACAGATACGATCGTTCAACTTGCCTTTGTTAACCGCTGTCTATATGCCAACCACTGTGCTAGGCACTAGTGATGCAAATCCACAAATGATACAGTCCCTGCCCTCAAGAAACTTTCACTCTTCCAAGTGAATACAAATCACTTTGAAGAGGGATAAAGTCGGCTAACAACTAGAAAGGTCAGAACGGGCTTCCCGTAGGAGGCTGGCACTTGAACTGAGTTATGGGTAAGTGAACAAATTTAGACATACAAGAGGTAAAAATACCAGTGACAATGAGGCAGAGTTTTCACTTCCAGGTTGAACTACACCTAAAAGAAAAAGGAAAGGTGGTGGTGATTCCAAGGAATAGGAAAGTGAAGAAAAAAACCCCAACAGGTTATTTTCCCCAGGAATGAGGGACATTCGTTCAGCATGTGAATATCAAATTAATATTTTTTTGGATTGTATTGTGTTAAAATGTTTGATTTTTAAAATTGCTGTTACCTCCTTTTTTTTTTACAGAAACATATGTGTTTAATTGCAGCAAGACAAAGCCCTTTAATAATATTTCTCTATCATTACCACTGTATGTGTATGTAAGTGTGAAATCAGTTTTTAAATTAAGCACAAACAAATGTAATTTCATAAACTAAAACTAGTACTTATTTGAGAAATAATTAGTAATATTTATTTACATTTTAGGACAAAAATATTTTTCAGTTATGCATAAGTGACTAAATTTAGACATAAGAGGTAAAAGTACTGATGACAATGAGGCAGAGTTTTCACTACCAGGTTGTACTACACCTGAATGGACAAGAAAAAGGAAATATGTTGAGTCGTTTTTGCAATATGGATTTACTTCTAATAATGACGATGGTGTGGAAAAACCTGTTTGCTTAATTTATAATGAAGCTTTGGCTGTGGAGAGCATGAAACCAGCTCAATGAGAACATCTTAATACCAAGCATGCAGGGTACTGCAATAAACCGAAGGATTATTTTGAATGACTTTTAAAATCTTCAAATAAAGAAAAACGTTTTGAGAAATTTGTTAGTCAATGAAAAGTATTTACTCATATCTTATGAAACTTCTTATTTAATTGCAAAAACTAAAAAGCCCTACATGATAAGAGAAGATCTTGTCTTACCTGCTAGTATTAAAATGTTAGAAATGGTTCATAGGAAAAAGTATGGGGATGAAATTTGTAAAATTCCTTTATTAAATGATACTGTTTCCAAAAGAATTTATGAAATTAGTAATGATGAATTCCAGCAGCTTATTATCAGGCTCTTAAGGGCAGCCAAAGTTTGCGATTCAGTTATACGAAACAATCATATTTCTAACATGGCACAGCTGTTACTTTATATAAGATATGTTTATGAAGGAAGCATACATGAGGAATTACTGTTCTGTCACCTTCTGGAAGGGCACACAGGAGGGGAAGATATACAATTTCAAACTGATGAATTTTTTGCAAATGAAGACTTACAGTGGTAAAATTATACTGCAGTCTGTACAGATAGTGCTGGAGCAATGATGGGTGAGAATGCAAGAATGTTGGATTTGTAGCAAAAGTTAAAAGCTGGTGGTAATGAACATATCACTTTTACTCTCTACATAATCCATTGGGAGGCACACGTAGCCAAAAAAAATATCACCAGAGGTGGATGTTGGGCTTCACAATACTACCAAAATCATTAACTTCGTTAAAAGCTGTGCCCTTAACAGTCACATTTTCAAACCTTTGGAAAGACTTGGACTCCAGTTACAAAAGCCTATTACTACATGCAGAGGTAAGGTGGTTCTCAAGAGGGTGAAGTTTAAACAGATTATTGAAATTAAACGATGAAGTTCTATTTTTTTTTTTTTTTTGCTTTTTGGAGGGGGGAAGGCAGGGCAATCGGGATTAAGTGACTTGCCCAAGGTCACACTGCTAGTAAGTGTTAAGTGTCTGAGGCCAAATTTGAACTCAAGTCCTCCTGACTCCAGAGTGGGTGCTCTATTCATTGTGCCACCTAGCCACCCCAGGTTGTTCTATTTTTGACTAAACAGAAATCTGATTTTGTTAATTTTTTCATAATGGTTTACAGCTTTCCAAGCTATGTTGTCAGATATTTTTTTTAAAAACTCAATGATTTAAACATGTTTCTTCAAGGAAAAAATTGTAACATATTTATGTTAAAAGATAAAATGGATAGTTTTACTAAAAAGTTATCATATGGAAGAATAGGGTAGAAAATGGTTCTTTAGAAATGTTTACAGCTCCAGCTGAGTTTATCATCAAAAATAACCTTCCCAAATTTTTAATTGTAAGAATTATAATTGATCATCTGAAGTGCCTGGAGACACAGTTTCAGAAATATTTCCCTTCAAATTTTGATTCCAAAAAACTAATTTGGGTTCATAAACCATACTCAATTGAAATAAAAAATGTCAGTCATCTGCTATTAAAAGTTCAAGAAGAATTTGCTGAGTTATCAAGTGACGCAGGTTTAAAACTCGAGTTTCCTAAAAAATTATTAAATGAATTTTGGCTTGGGATTAGGACAGATCCAGCAATTTCTGAAATGACCCTAACCATGCTTCTGCCATTTTGTACTATGTATTTAAGTGAAGTGGCATTCTCAGCATTGACAATTATAAAATCAAAATATTGATCGCCTCTGAAAAACATTGAAAATGCTCTATATCCTGTAGTATCAAATATTCTGCCAAGATTTAATTTTTTTGTAAATATAAACAAGCACATCCATGTCATTAGTATGCAAATTTGCTTTTGTTTTCAATAAATGGTAAAATTATATGTATACCAAAGAATTGTTTTAAAATAAATTTCTTTATGATTTATTATCAGTAAATGTTTGATTTTCATACTTATTTTTACAGATCTGTATACCTGGGGTCACATAAAAATTTCTCAAGTGAAAAGGGGTAGTGAGTAGAAAAAAATTTTAAAAGCTCTGATCTACAAACCTTTTAGCAAGATGTAGTCTCCTTCCTTATCTCTTTTATTAGTTCTATTTTTGCTTTTTCTTTGTCTGAGATCAGAATTGCTAGCCCTGCTTTTTTTTTTTTACTTCAGCTGAAGCATAATAGATTCTGCTCCAGTCCCTTACCTTGCTCTGCATGTGTGTGTCTTTCCGCTTCAAGTGTTTACACTTCAATAAGTGTAAACAGCATATTTAAGGATTCTGATTTTTCATCTACTCTGCTATCCACTTCCATTTTATGAAAGAGTTCATTCTTTTTAGACTTCTCTTGGGTCTTGATATTGGAGATCAATTTTTTTTTGCTCAATTCTTGTCTTCTCCTTATGAAAGCTTAAAATCCTTCTATTTCATTGAATTATCATTTTTTCCCTTGAAGTATTATGCTTAATTTTGCTGAGTAAGTGATTCGTGGTCATAGTCCTAGCTCCTTTGCCTTCTGGAACATGACAGCCCATGACTTCTGATTCTTTAAGGTTGCAGCTGCTAAATCCTATGTAATCCTGACTATGGCTTCCCAATATTTGAATTGTTTCTTTTTGTCCCCTTATGGTATTTTTCCCTTGACCTGATAGCTCTATAATTTGGCTATAATGTTCCTTGGAGTTTTTATTTTGGGATCTCTTTCCTGAGGTGATCTGTGGATTTTTTAAATTCCCATTTTGTCCTCTGGTTCCAGGACATCAGGGAAGTTTTACCTAATAATTTCTTGAAAGATTTTGTCCAAGTCCTCCTTTGATTATGACTTCCAGGTAGTCCAACGATTCTGACATTGTCTCTCCTGGATCTATTTTCCAGGTCAGTTATTTTTCCAATTAGGTATTTTGCATTTTCTTCTTTTTTTTCATTCTTTTGAATTTGATTGATTCTTGATGTCTCATAGAGTCATTAGCTTCCACTTGCCCAATTCTAACTTTTAAGGAGTTGTTTTCCTCAATTAACTTTTGTACTTCTTTTTCCATTTGGCCAATTCTACTTTCTAAGAAATTGTTTTCTTTTTCTAAGCTATTGACACTTTTTTTCATAATTCTCTTTCATCACTCTTATTTCTTTTCTCAATTTTTCTTCTACCTCTCTTATTTGAGCTCTGCTCCTGTGATGGAAGGGGAACTATCTCAGGCTTCTCATGCCAGGGACTGCAGACCTGGGGTGAGGGGTTGTTGGTTCTGCTGGCAGCCATACGGGTCTGGCAGCTTACCTGGTACTAAGCTGGGGTTCTAGTGCTGGTGCCTGGCACTTGCTGAGGCCATTGGGATGTTTCTGTGTTTCCTAGGGGGATACACTGAAGCACCTGGAAGTCTGGCCCCTGGAGATTGCCTGTTTTTAAAGGGCAATGCTGAAGCATCTCAGAGCTAGAGTTTGCCTCTTCCCCTGGCTATGCTGATATACATGGGGGAGAGGGGTCCTGGTGTGGGCATTTCCTGCTCCACTGCACTGGGGCTCAGGATTTGGTCGTAGTCCTAGCTCCTTTGCCTTCTGGAACATATTTGCTGTTTTGCTGACATGGGGCTTGCTAGGACACTTTCTGCCCTGGACTGTGTTCTTCTCTTACCTGAGTAAGACAGATCTTTCTCGCTGATCTTCCAAGTTTCTTGGGCTAAAAAGCTGCTTTACCCTGTCTTTTTGCTGGATTTATTTTGGGGTGCTATTTTATGGTTGTTTGGAGGTGAATGTGGGAGAGTTATAGCAATTTACTGCTTATCCACCATCTTGGCTCTCTTACACTGAATATTAACAACGGCTCTTCAAACCAGTCAGAGTTGCCTCCAGCACACCCCAGCTGAGATATGTCTTCTGCTTTCAAGCTGATGCAACCTCCCAACAAGCAGCTTCACCATGTCAAATGATAGTAATTATAGATACTTATGTGAATAATGTTCCATATTTGCCTAACAACATGTAGCATGATAACAATTCATAAATTAACTTTGCTGTGGACTTTATTTGGTTATAATATTCACCTATTACTATGCCATATTACTGTTTGTTGCACATTTGGCCATCCTACGTTTCAGCCATCTCCCATTTCTGTGCCTTTTTGCCAGCTGTCCTCATGCCTAGATTACACCTTCTTGTTACCTGTGCCTCTAATTTCCTTCAAATCTCACTTCCAGTACCATCTCCTACAAGAATACTATCCCGATCCTCCCAATTGACAGACTTTCTTTTAACTCATACAATCAGTTCTAGCTTTACATTCCCATTAAAGAAATTCAACTTTATGTAAAGAAATCAGCATTCCCAAACTTCATTGTATAGTATTGTGCTCTCTCTCCACTCCTGCCCCTTGGCTTGGTGTTCCACAGCTTCCCCCACCAAAAGAACAACAATAACAAACCAAAACCAACTTTAAGTGAAAGAACTGGCAGGCAGAGAGACCACCACTACTCTGAGTGCTTTTTCTTCTCTGTCTCTAGCTCCCACATATCCTTGAATTGTGTGCTGGCCTCCTCCCTCCAGGGGTGCAGAGCCCCTTTCTGCCTCCTTCCCTCTGCAGAATGGTCCACTTACGTAAAGAGAGAACTGTCTGTATATGTTTTGCACTTCCTTCTCTGTGAGCCTGTTGTCTTTCCCCCTTTTTCCTCCACCCATATAAGTTTCTTGAGGGCAAAGACCCCTGATGTTCTGATAAATGTTTAACAATGGGCAGTTCAAAAATTTAAAAAAAAAATTACTCATGACATGCTTTTAAATTTAATCTACATCATTAACATCTTAAGTCCAGAAAACCAACAAAATGATAAATCAAGCCCTGATTGGTCATAATTGCTGATTTCTGAGGTGTACATGCTCACATTGAAAACTGAACCGTTGACTCTAGAAAGCTGATAAAAATTGGCTCCAGCATATCCATGGCAATGTCTCTCCATTTTTGTCTTTGTATCCCTAGAACCTAGCCCTAGACTATCAAAGGCACTTAAAAAATGCTTATTAAATGACTGAATATATAAATGCTGTCCATTCAATATGATCGTGGAATTACAGGATTAAGAGCTGAAGGACCTTAGAGATAATGTACTCCAATCCCTGTTTTACAGAAGATGAAGAGTGGTTAAGTGACTCACTCAAAGTCATACAAACAGTTGGTAGCTAAGCTAGGATTCATGCTCAAGTCCTCTGACTCTACATTTGTTCACAATTTGAAACAACCAGAGGGAACATTACTTCTCATTAAATGTTGCATGTAGATTTAGATGGGGGCTGGCCAAGGAGGGACCAGTCTTGGGGACATGCACAGGGGACCCACATGAATGGCTGGTTGGCCTCCTTCTGGAATTTCATGATGACATGGAATGGAAAGGCCCCACTCTACTTCAGAGCATATACAGATATTCTCTGACAGTGACCTAAGGATATAGGAAAAGCTTTTGGCTTGACTACTGAACTATATCTGAAAGTACAAACAAAAGGGTCTGATGGGGAAATTTTTCTTTTTCCTTCCTGCTGGCTATAAGGTATAAAAATGTCTCTTAGAGCTCTGGAGGGCCAGCTGTTGGGGGGACAGGGGGAAGGGAGTCTGTCTTTCCCTTTCCCCTCATCGGGCCAGCCAGTGAGTGTGTGGCCTCTTAGGTGAATCTGTGTGTGGGATGGGGAACCTCCTGTTTTTGTCTTCTTTCCTTTGGTTATAGGGCTTAGTTAAGATTTGGTGAGGTCAGAGAGCAGAACTCCAGAAATGGAAATCCATACCAGAGTCTGCTGGCAGTCAAGGCTAGAGTACCAGGCATGACTGACTCACCCAGTCCAGAGGTGGATCAACCTGGAAGCCAAGATACCATGTCTTGAAGCAAAGGAGTGGCTTCTCTAAGGGCTCTGCCCCATGCAGAAGTAAACTTGGGGGTGGGAGTAGAACTGAGGTGGTAGAGGAGAGGATTTTCTTCAAATTGGGGTGTTTGTTGTTTCTTATCATACCTCCTTAGTAAATATTCCTCTGTAAAAGCTAATTAATATTAGCTGATTGACTGAAAATGTGGCAGCAATCACTGGTTATTGCTATTGGGGTAACATGTTGGGATAGAAGTTTGAGGTAATAAGGCCAGGACACGCCAATGCCTTGGAGCTACCCCTAGAACCCTGAAGCAAACTTTGTGGATCTGCCCTGCTAATGCATATATGGGAGTGGAAGGAATAAGCATTTGCTATGTGTCTATTAAGTGTCAGGCACTGTGTTAAGTCCTTCACAAATATTTATTTGATAGGGTTTGGGAATGTAAGACCAGAACTTAGCTAGAGCTAGAAAAGCCCACGTAGTCCAACCCACTTGTTTTTCACATGAGGAAAACATCCCAGGAGGGTTAATTGATTTACCCACAATCCTAAAGGCAGGATTTGAACCCAAGCCCTCTGACTCCAGATGAATTACTTTTTCCCTTGTACCATCCCTCCCTGTAATTAAACTGTACACGTGTTCTTAGTCTATGTTAACATTTGTCTTATAAGAACACAATGGCCAGGAGATGGGAAACTGGACAGTGGCTCCCTGCAAAGGAATGGGGACCCAGGATGAGCTTCTGAAGGTCCCACTATAGTGATGCTAGAGAGTGGAATCATGAAGGCTTTTAAATCATGGAGAGAGTCTGTAGGGACACAGACTTATAGATTATAAGAATTAGAAGGACATTTTTTCCCCATCAACTATGGTAGAGAGAGAATTGCCTTTGTAGTTGTAATACTGGGCCTGCCACATATTAGGTATATGACTTTGGGCAAACTTTCTGGTTCTCAGTTTTCTTATTTGTAGAATGGAGAGGATAATGCCCTGTCTATTGGCCTTACAGAGCTGTTATAATGATTAAAGTAATGGACTAGAAAGAGATTTGTAATCACAGAGTGGAACCTGACTAATCCATGGTACCGTTACAATCATCACTGTTACCATTCCCTGGCTCCCCGTGCAAACTCTGAGGCTTTTGTGACTCCCCCGGACTCTGAACACTAGGAATAAGGCTCTTTGGAAGAAAAAGAAAGGTCAGTAAATCCAGCTCCAGGAAACTCCTTGGAAGGAAAACGTCTTAGTAAATCCAGCCAGGAAGCTAGCTCTGGAGCTCTGGGAGCACCAGAAAGAAATATGTTACCCGTGCATCTGGCTTATAATGTATATGAATCCCTGACATGTAATTTGAGTAATATATGTAAAGTAAAAAATCCAAGCCCTGATTTAGGAGCGTCATTATTACCCTGTCAGCAGAATTCATGTTCTCTTTGCAGAGCATGCTGGGTCCATCATCTTATCTACAGAGGCAGGAAAGGTACAGGCAGCCTTCTGACAACTAGCCTGATGGTTGTGGAACCACAGATGGCAGGCTGGCAGGGGGCCCTGGTTTCTGAGGAAATTGTGAGGGGCTCAAAGCATCCCAGATCCAGAGTGAGAAGGCTCCTCAAAGGTCATCTAGACCAGCTCCTTCATTTTACAGATGAGGGCACACTGAGGGCTGGAGTAACTTGCCCAATATTCCATAGCTAGGAAGTGTCTGAGGCACTCAATTATGATTACTACTTTATTATTTACTCTGTTACTATCTATTACTTTGTGCTTTCTTAGAGGGGACCATGGGAAGATTAAATTAGCTCATTCCCCAAGCCCTGGACTCTAAGAGCAAAATTCCAACAGAGGTCTTGTCATTCACAATCTGTCATTTGAAGATGTTATGATACTGGGTTCTAGGCTCTGTGATTTAAGATTCTAAGATTTTGCTATTCTAAAACTCTTGAATTTTAAGATTTTTAAAATTCCTTTATTTTTGGCCAGACTTGTGATTTCAGAAATATAAGAAATTCCAGGTGATAAAAGCACCTTTATTAATGTTACATGCTTTGTTTAGGGCACTGAAAATCTGAAATAACTTATGCAGAGTCACACAGACATACTGGTGGCTGAATCTGAACCCAGGTTTTCCTTATACAGAGGCCAGTTCTTTATTCAGCACAAAGGATACACCACATAGCTTCTCGCTGTTATTTCCAAATTCCATATTCCTAAGATTTTTATGATCCTAAGTTTAGTAGGTTGAACATTTTGTACTTACTGCCAGGGATGTGGGTGGCATTCCCACACAGCACAGGGTTGAGAACCCAGGAAAGCCCACACAGCAGAATCCCTCTCTTCTATGGATAATTTCATTATTCTAAGATTCCATGGCTCTGAACTTTTATAATTCTAAGAGTCTGTGATGCTTTGATATTATGAGTCTAAGGCTCTGTGACTCAGTGACTAGGTTCTGAAAAACCCTGTGAACCTATAGAGGGGAGTGAAAGTCAAGCGCTTTGCTTCCCCGCCCCCCACCCCCACCCCCCAGCCCCGAGTCCCTCCATGTTCACTGGTGTGTGGGCACTTGGGGACAGGGCCACAGGAACTGAAACACAGCTCCAAGGCCAGCTCTCTGCCTGGCTTTGAGATTGGCTCAAAAGGTGGAAGAGACTTTTCTCCCCTGATTGTGCAGGGACACGTGATTTATGCGCTTTACGGCATTTTTATGAGCTGCTTTAGCCAGTCACACAGTGTAATAACAGCACAGTAATTGTGCTGGCTGTGTGGCCTGGCGCTTAATTATCATCATGTCATCGTTGCTTGCCAGCCTCCCCCCAGTAACCTTGCCATATGGCCAAGAGCCAACTGTAAAAAAATTTAAAAATTAAAAGGGAGAGGGAATGAGAAGAGACTCCCCTTTGCCCAACCTTCTCCCCTCAAACATGATTTTGACATAAAAGTTACATGGAATTAGTAGTCCGACAGGGAGTCAGGAGACCTGAGTTCAAGCCCAGGTTCCGCTACTTCTACAAGTGGCTTTCCCTCTCAGGCCCTTACTATCTCAATGAAAGGGTTAGAGTTAGATTTAATGATTTTATCAGGCCATAAGATTCTATAGGTTATTTTTAAAGTTATCTTCAGTCCTTTAAACTTGAGTGTGAGTCTCAGGCTCTCTCCTGAGGGTAAATATTTGAGAGAATTAGGGCAGGGGCACAGAGACAAAAGCAAAAGGTGGGGCAAGAGTTGGAAGGAACAAAACCATAAATGGAAGAGGGGGGAGAACCAAAGGCCAATTTTGCCTAATTCACAACTTTTCTGAGGATCAGAGTTGGTCAGAAGAGGGAGAAGTCAAGAAAGTATCTTACTGTAAATCTTTCCCTAATACTTAGGCAGCTTGGGCACAGTGGATAGAATGCCAGGCCTGGAATCAGAAGACCTGAGTTCAAATCCAGCCTCAGATACTATAGTTATGTGACTGTGGGCAAGTCACTTAACCTCGTTTGCCTCAGTTTCCTCGTGTGTAAAATAAATTGCAGAAGGAAATGGCAAACCACTCCAGTGTCTTTTCCAAGAAAACCCCAAGTGGAATTTTTACAACCAATGTCTCTGATAAAAGCCTCATTTCTAAAATATATAGAGAACTGAGTCAAATTTACAAGAACACAAGTTATTCCCCAATTGATAAATGGTCAAAGGATATGAACAGGTAGTTTTCAGATGAAGAAATTAAAGCTATCTATAGTCATAGAAAAATGACTTATGAAAAATATAGTCATGAAAAACATACATATATTTATAAAAATATGTATTTTATAAAACATATAAAACATAGTCATAAAAATGCTCTAGATCACTATTGATTAGAAAAATGCAAACTAAAACAACTCTGAGGTACTACATCACATCTACCAGACTGGATAACATGACAAAACAGGAAAATGATAAATGCTGGAGAAGATGTGGGAAAATTGAAACACTAATGCATTGTTGGTAGAATTGTGAACTAATCCAATCATTCTGGAAAGCAGTTTGGAACTATGCCCAAAGGGCTATAAAAATGTGCATACCCTTTGGCCCATAAATACCACTTCTAAGTCTGCATCCCAAAGAGATCATACAAATGGGAAAAGGATCCACATATACAAAAGTATTTATAGCAGCTCCTTTTGTGTTAGTCAAGAATTGGAAATTGAGGGGATGGCCATCAATCAGGGAATGACTGAACAAGTTGTGGTATGTGAATGCACTGGAATGCTGTTGTGCCATAAGAAATGATGAGCAGATGGACTTTAGAAAAATCTGGAAAGATTTCTCAGTTCATATAAGGAACTAATGCTGAATGAAGTGAGCAGAACCAGAAGAACATTGTTCACAATAATAGCCACACTATGTGACAACTAACTTTGATAGACTTGGGTCTTCTCAGCAATGCAAGGATCTAAGACAACTCCAAAAGACTCAATGATGGAAAATGCTGTGCACATCCAGAAAAAGAGCTATGGGGTCTGAATGCAAATTGAAGCATATTATTTGCTTTCTCTCTTTTTTCTTTTTTGTTTGTTTCTTCTTTCTAATGGTTTCTCTCATTGGTTCTAATTCTTCTTTACGACATGACTAATGTGAAAATAGGTTTAATATGAATGTATATGTAGAGTCTATACCAAATTACATGCCATCTTGGGGTGGAGGAGGGGAGAGATGGGGAGAAAATTTGGAACTCAAAATCTTGTGGAAGTGAATGTTGAAAACTAAAAATAAATAAATAAATTTAATAATAAAAAAAGAAAAACGAAAGAAAACTCCAAATGGGGTCACAGAGTCAGACATGACTGAAATGATTCAACAACAACAATGTCCATCACTAGAGGACAGATCATGTCCCTGTCCTCCTGGTGATGAAGTCTTCAAATATAATCACTAAAAACATTGAGCGTGCCACTAGCTCTCTGATCTCATTAATATGGATTCTTCCATCAACAGTGCATACTGCAGCCCATCCATACCTTCTTGTCCTATGTGATTCTCGTCCATGTCCTCCCATCAATTTTCCATAAAGGAACTACCTACCAGAAGCTAGATTCTGTCTTCTGAGTCTTTTAATATTCTGTTAAAAACGCTTCACCCAGGATGTCCATCTATCATCCTTCACTGCTGATACATGACCAACCCACCTCCATTTCCTGTCATATATCTTTTGAATGATGTCAGTTGTGCCTCTTCTTTTGCAACTCACTTATGTGCACTCTCTGCTTCTCCGTTGTTCTTCAGCCCACCTACAAATTGGGTTCTTTAGAGATGTGGCACTCTATGATCCTCCACTACATAGCACTATGGAAAGACTATTGGTGTTTAAAAAGATTTTCAAAATAGATTATTAGCATAACTCATTTTGAACTTTTTTTCCTTATTTTCAATGATGTCTTGTGTGTAGATATCACATTTGCTTCTGAATATTTCCTCTCCCTCCTCTACCCAGAGAGTTGATTCTTGTAACAAGAGGAGGGGAAAAGAGAAGAAAAGCAGTTTGTCAAGGCTAACCAACCTGTCGACCCTGTCTGACAGTACATGTAGTACCCCACCATAGTCCTCCCCTCTGAAATAAAGGGAGGGAAGTGTGCTGTCTCATCTCTTTTCCAATGCCAAGCTTGGCTAGTTTCATGGGGCTTGATTTGGTCTGGTTTTGCCATTGTCCATTCTGTTTACCTTGTCACATTCATTTGTGTGTGTGTTGTTTTTTCTGATTCTGCCTCGGTAACTATATCAGTTTATATATGTCTTCCTAGGCTTTTCTTAATACTTTACATTTTCTCATTTCTTACAGTGAAGTAATATTACATGTTCACGTACCATAATTTGTTTAGCCATTCCCCAATTGATAGGTACCTATTTGTTTCCAGTTACTTGTCATCACAACAAGGAGCATAACTTATTATATATTATATTTCCATGAGTATGAATTTCTTACACTTTCATCTCTCTGTTTTTTGTAAGTCTGTTCAACCATGTTCAACAATTATTAAGCACCTACAGTGTATAGAGTTCTCTGTATCCTGAGCTAGTCTCAGAGCCAGAAAGATCAGTACTTACATCAATCCCTTACATCATAGACTCATGGACTCTGAGTTGGAAGAGAACTTAGGAGTCATTTATTACTTTAAATATGATGCCTGGTACACAGTAAGTATTTAATAAATGTTTTGTTCCTTCCTTTAACATTTACAAAACCCTCTATATTTCGTTGTTCAGTCACATCTGACTTTTCAGTACCCCATCTATGGTTTTCTTGGCAAAGATAGTGGGGGGGGTTTGCAGTCCTTCTGCAGCCCATTTTACAGATATGGAAACTGAGGCAAACGGGTTAAGTGACTTTTAAGTGTCTGAGGGAAGATCTGAACTCTGGTCTTCCTGACTCCAGGCCCGGTGCTCTACCCACTGTGCCACCCAGCTGTTCTACTTCATCTGGGCTTCTCAACAACCCTGGGAGGTAGATTTTATGGGTATTACTGTCCCTATCTTATAAATAAGGAAACTGAGGCTGTGGAAAGGAAAGTGACATTTCCATCATCATATAGATAGTAATTATCAGATAGAAGATTTTTAATCCACGCTTCCCAAAGTCCAGGTCCTGGGTGTTCTAGCTCCACTGGACTCTTCCCATCCTGCTCTAAGTAAAGCCAAATTGCCAGCAGAGAGAGGCAAGACTCTCTGGGCCTTATTAATATCCAATATTATATAAATGCATTAGAGAAATGTAAAACAAAATGCTAGTAAGGTCTGAAGGGGGAGGATTACTACTGACTAGGGAAGGCTTCATGGTAAAGGCAAAATTCAATTGGGCTTTAAGGGGTGGGATGGAATTCACTGGGTGAAGAGAAGGCATTCCAGGTAGAAGGGATGGCAGGAGCAAGTCATAGAGGAAGGAGAGTGCCTAAACAGAGAGTGGTCCAGTTAGACTGAGAAATTGAGTCCCAGAGTGGTGAAGTAATTCACCCAAGGTCACACAGAAAATACCAGAGCTGCGATTCTAACTCAGATTCTTGCCTCCCAGTACAGAGCACAATGTCACCTAGTTCTGCCAAGAAGACAAAACATCCAGGTCTCGCAACAATTTAAACACTGGGAACATAGCAGATGCAGGCCTTCCCTCTATCTCTCTCCCTTACCCTGCTCTCGCTTGGCTGGGTGGTAGGTGTTACCACATCCAATAATTAGGGTGGGAAGCTGCAGGATTGAGCCAAAGCCCTGAGAAGGTCAGCAGAGCTGCATCTGTCCTCATCCGTCTGGCAGTGATGTCTGGGTGGTATTTTTAGCAGGGCAGGAAGATGTCCCTACTCACGTTCCCAGGGAGGTGCCTGCCTGGTATCACTGAATCCTTTCACTGCCCAACAGGGAGTCTACAAAAGCAGAGTTGGAGGAAAGGGGAATCAGAGTTGGGGGAATAATAGTAATTCATTTTTCTATAGCACCGTGAGGTTTATCCAACCCCACAGCAAGGGAGGAAGGGCAAGGCAGCATGGTACAGTGGAAAGAAAGATGAATTTAGGTCCAGAAGACCTGGGTTTCAACCTGGCTTTACCACTTGCCAACTGTGTGACCTTGGGCAAGTCACTTATTACTCCTTGGTCTCAGTTTCTTCATCTGTAAAATGAGGGGGTTCAACTGTATGACCCCTGATGTCCCTTCCAGCTCCAAACCTGGTATCCTGTGATTATCATTACCTTCTTACAGATAAGAAAACGGGTTCCTCTAGGAGAAGTAACTTGCCTAAAGTCCTGCAAATACTCGGATATCTAGATAGTAGCCACTGGAATATGAGTCAGAGAAGGAAGCTAATTTCGAGGTGAGCACATCAAAGAATGACCTCCCCAGCAAGGACGCCATGGGGAAGCAAATAAGGAGGTAGTGTGGCTCAGTGAAAATAAAACTGATCCTGGCATTAGGGGACTTAGCCTCAGCTCCCGCCTCTGGCACCCCTGTGACTTTGGGTAAATCATCTCACCCCTCTGTCTAGAAAAGTGAGGGAATTGGATTAGATGGCTTCTAAGGTCTCTCTCACCTCAAAATTTATGATCCTAAAGTGACATGCAAACTCTACATATACAAATGTGTGTGTGTGTGTGTTACTGTATAAATGTGACCTAAAAACATTATTTCCCACTGAGTTTGAGTACTGGGTCCAGTCCCTCTCCTTGCTCACCTCACAACAGGTAGGCTATGTCCTAGAGGAGACCCAGAGATGCGACAGATTTCCTTGCCTCAAGGAGTTTGAGGCATTGAACAAGGTAACAATGCTGGATCTGACAGAGCTGGGGGTTCGGGAGGGGTGGCCTCCATCCTCCTAGAGAGGCAGCATGAGAAAGAGTAGCTGAAGAGCCGGCAGTGGAATCTGGGAGGCTGAGATCAAGAAAATGGGGATAATTATGCTAAACTTACCTCTGACACTTAGGAGAATGTCATTTAACCTTTCTAACCTCAAGCTCCCTGATCTGTAAAATGGGGCTAATAATAAAAGCTACCACGTAGAGTCGTTGTGAGGACCACATGAGATAATGTATGTAAAGGGCCTTGCAAATCTTTGAGTGCCATATAAATGTGAGCTATTATTGTTGTTATTATTGCTGGTCTCACTTGCAGAGAAGGTAGAGTCACTGGCAGTGGGGATGGTAATAGGCTCTTTGCACAGCAGAGGTAGCAGCACTGTCCTGGAAGTTAATCTTCTGGAGAGCTTTGCTTCCTTTTAACTGGGCCTCTGTGGAGGGAGACTTACCCTGTATGTTTTCTGACTTTTTAGATTCAGCCTAAGCCTCTCTTTCCCAGAGTAAATCTTCTCCCTTAAAATGTTTCAAGGGTTTGTCCAGGAACAGCACTAGGACTTAGCTATCTGACAGCCAGCATCAAACTCCTGATTTATTTCTCATCCTTTCTAAACTGTTTTTTGATGATGAGGGTCACCTATAAAAAGGATGATCAAGGAGCCTTTACCATATGTTTCCTTTTGGAGACATGTTGGAATTTCTACAAGGGGGGCACCTGCTTCAGACCTTCTCTTTTTTCTAAAGATGAATTAAGAAATTTTTTTGTTATTCTAAACTTTATAAATACCAAGAAATATGAGCGTTTCCACATAAAGAGAAAATAAAAGAGGATTGTATATAAAACCAAGAATCTCTAATATGTACAGCTTATTTTTGTCAAAATATATAATAAACAATCAAAATATGTAATATACTTATCACAATAGTTCCAAAGCTGTCATGCTCTTTTCTGTGTTTCCTTCTGACACTCCTTCTGTTCTATTCTGTGCCCCTTTTTTAAATACTTCATTAAAATTCTTACTATTTTCTTCTTTATCACTATCATTACCCCCTCCAGCCTAATTCTCTTCCACCCAATATTTTTTGAAATCCTGTTTTATGACCAATAAGTATAGTCAATCAAAATAAATCCATACATTGTTCACATCTTAAAATGTACGTCTCATTCCAGTCTATTATCTCATTGTCAAGAGAAGGGAGGAATGCTTCCTCATTTGCCATCTATGTTGTGGTTGGTCATTCTATTGATCAGATTTCTTTTATTATTTTTAATCAGAATTCTTAATTAGACTTTTCCCAACCCAGTGGAAACTGAGTCACTTTCTTTCCCCCTCCCTCACAACTTCTACCTGTAGGGAATTTCCTTGAGTGTCCATGGATTAAGGTCTGATGGTTTTCAGCTTTCTCTGACTACCATCTTTGGGACATGGGTTAAGGATAATAGAGAAAGCTTCCATGCTGCCTGGCAGTTCGATGGTTTTGTGGCTCTATAGGTGGTTAATTGGATGGGAAAAAATCACTAAGATTGAACTTACTTGGGATTTTATGATGTTGCTTATTAATCAGCCTCAGGATGATTAGGGTTCTGTTGACGTCACCTAGCAGAGAGGGAGGTATTGTGGGCCTGGCTTAAGGGCGCTCTCCTACCTCTAGATTTCAGCACCAAGGCCAGAGGTACATGTGTATTATGTTCAGGGGATCATACATCTGGAGCTAAAAAGAATCTTAGCGGTCATGTAGTCTGACTGCTTCATTTTACAGATGAAGAAACTGAGGTCAGGAAAAGTTAAGTGAATCATCCAGGGTCATAGGGTAAGTGACAAAGTCGGTATCTGAACTTAGGTCCTCTGACTCCAGAACCAGTGTTTCTTTTACTGTGTCATGCTGCCTCTTCCCAGAGTAAGGGCGTGAAGGACTCTGACAGGTGAATGCCCAAGGCTGTCTCTATATTTGTACCACTGAAGAGCTCTAGACTTGGATCCAGAAGGCCTAGGCACATCTCTTTGCTAGTTGTATGACACTGGGTTTGGAAAGATTAACCTTTCTAGACCTGAGTTTCCGAAATGGATAATCTCCACCCTGCTTATCTCACAAAGTTGTTGTGAGGCCAGTGTTTTGTCCTGTGAAAAGCACAATGAAGATACAAATGATCATAACTTGCTTAGCACTGAGGTGCTCCTGGTGGGGCTGGGAACAAAACCATGTGTTTCCTGGCAACCCCAGTGGCTCTGGGATATGCTACTAGTTGATAGACTTGCCAGTTTGATCAAAGGGGCACTAAATTAAAACAAGGCAGCTAAAAGAAAACTGCCCAGAGATAACTGAAAGCCAGGACCCAATGAAAGATATTGGGTATGATAGAGAAAGAACAGAATTGTAGAAATGTTAAGTTTGGAGTTGGAAGGGATTGAATCATCTAGCATACCAATCCCCTTTTACAGGTGAGAAAACTGAGTCTCACAGAAAGGAAGAGACATGCCAAAGATGGCACAGTAATAAATAGAAGATCTGGGACTCAAGCTCAGGTCTTCTGATTCCAAATCCAGTAGAGCTTATTTTTTCTCATTACCCTACCCTGCCTCTAAAAAATAGCTGAGAAGAAAGGTTTCATTAATTAAATTCACAGGGTCAGGGTCAGGCGAAATATGTATGGTCTC
Organism: Pseudochirops cupreus; assembly: GCA_028627135.1. Classification (NCBI taxonomy): domain Eukaryota; kingdom Metazoa; phylum Chordata; class Mammalia; order Diprotodontia; family Pseudocheiridae; genus Pseudochirops; species Pseudochirops cupreus. Next base: position 279,659,599 of record CM053581.1, read on the forward strand.
AGATGTCTGTACTCTAATGCCTAATGTGTAGTTATTAAAAAGAGGGAGTTAGAAATCTCAAGGCAGAATGGGATAATGGGAAGAACCATGCATCTGAAGACAGAGGGCCTGCATTCACATCCTAGCCTTGCTATTTACTGGCTGCTGGCCTTGGACAAATCACTTAACTTCTCTGGGCCTCAGGTTCCTTATCTGTAAAATAAATTTTTAGGGTCCTTTTCTTAGGGTTCTTTCTAGCTCTAACTCCTATAATGAAATTTTATTTCAGGTCTCACTGAAACTTGATTGTATGAGACTTATTATGTGGAAGGGCACAAGTAGTTCAAAAGAAAACTACTAGATAGAGGGAGTAGTACTTGTATGTTAAGGATATACATACTTATGGAGAAATTCACAAGCAAAATAGGGAAATGGAGAGAATTTGGATGAGGATCAAAGGAAGAATAGATAAATATTATATTGTCATGGAAATATACTACAGATCACCTGACCAGGAGCAGTAAATGGATGACAGCTTCTTGATATAAATCACAAAACTGGTACAAAGGCTTGATATAACTGGATATGGATAGGGAACTTCATGTATCAGGGTATTTTCTCTAAAAGTACAGTGGCTAATAAATATTTGATTTGCCTTATTGGTAATTTCATTTCTCATGAGAGGAACTGCTCACATGGACTTGATTATGAATGATTAAAAGATTGATGATGCAGGAAAGAAAGAGGACTTTGGGAAAAGAAGGTGACCTTTTCATTTTAGAGTTCATAATAACCAAGGAGGGCCAAGTCAAGCCAATGAACATTTATGTTCATTGTATCAGGCTTTGTGCTAAGCTACAAAGAGAGATAAAAGACAGTCACTGCTCTCCTGAAGTTCATAGGCTAATGGTGGCGCTGGTAGTGGGGAGGTCACCATGCAAACAACTATGTACAAGCAAGATATAGATAGGATAAATTACTGATAATTAACACAAGGAAGATACCCAAATTAAGGGGGAAAGAAACAAGCATTTAATCAGCACCTATGATATGCAAAGTTTACAAATATTATCCCATTTGAGCCTTACAATAATCCTCGGAGGAGGTACTATTATTATTCCCATTTTCTAGTTTAGAAAACTGAGACAGACAAATGTTAAGTGACTTGCCTAGGGTTGCAAATATAGTAAGTATCTGAGACTGAATTTGAACTCAGGTCTTCCTAAGTGCAGGTCCAATACTCTATCCGTTGAGGCACCTACCTACATCCCAAAATGAAAAAGCTTCCTGTCGAAGGTGAGATTTTATGGGATTTAAAGGAAGCCGGGAGACAGAAATGAGAAAGGGGCAATTTCATGCATGGAGGACAGTCAGTGAAAATGCCTAGAATCAGAGATGTAGCTTATTCAACAAATTGTGAGGAGGCCAGGCTATGAAGATTGCAGAGTACATGAGAGTGGAATAAGGCGCAAGATTGGAAAGTTAGGAGAGGGCCAGGCTATGAAGGACTTTAAATATCAAACAGAGGATTTTATATTTGAACCTGCAGGTGACAGGGGGCTGAAGTTTGTTGAATGGGGGAGGGGGACATGGTTAGACCTGTGCTTTAAGAAGATAAATTTGACAACTGAAATAAGGATGGACTTAAGGGAGGGAGGACTCAAGGCAGGGAGGCTAATGTAATGGTCTAGGGCTAGGTATTAGGTGAAGAGGACTTGAATCAGGATGGTGACAGTATCAGAGGAGAAAAGGGAGTGTACATGAGAGAGAAGCAATACCATGAAATGTCTCTTGTCTGGGAAACTTGAATACATTCACAGACACTGCTTTCTCTTACTATTGCTTTGCTCATTATGAATTTGTTTCCTTTGACCATTTCTGGTCTTCCTTTTGCTATCTGAAAATAATGCTCCTTAACATAGAAGACAGATGGAAAGAAATAAGAATGAATGGTTTTTCTTTTTCTCTATGGCCTGTTAACATCATCTCATCCACAATGAGTTATTCCATGTCACAATCATAGTCACATGCCACAGTCACAACAATTACTTCATATTCTTTTTGCCCCCAACATAGTACTAGAAATTTTTCCTATGTCACCTCATTCAAGAGCTCTCTATATAGCCACATCAATCTCTTCAAGATGCATCCTCCATTTCTTCTCATTGAAATCATTCATAACTGCATCCTCAGAATTTCTGATCCCTCTTGAATCTTCCTCCACGCCTCTGCTCAAATCCTACTTTCTGCAGGGGCCTTTTTTGGTCTTATTTCCCCACCCATTCACTCATCTAAGTACTTTCTCTCTGAGATTCTTTTCCATTTATAATATTTTTATCATGTATATTCGTGATTATTTGCATATTGCCTCCCCATTATAATGTAACTACAGAGGGCGGGGACTGTCTTTCTTGCCTTTCTAAACAAAGATGGTTGTATCATTGATGTTGCCTTCATCCATAAATATACCACTTTCACATTCGTGTATTCTGAAATTCCCCCATTTGATCACAATCTATTGGCTTTCTACCTCTCTGCCTTCCAATACCAAATTCTGCTTTTCACCTGCACTATGACCTCCAATCCGTCTATTCCTCAGGTCTCTCCCAGGCCATCTGTTCAAGCCAATCTTTGCCCATGTCAACCCCTTGGTGAATCATAGCAATTCTGCACTGTCTTCCTCTTTGAATTCCTTGCCCCATTATTATGTTGCTCATTGTACCTGCCAAGCCTCAGCTGTGGATCACCCTGATATCCCTTGCCTTTGTTCCCATACACATGCTGCTGAACGAAGGGGGAGAAAATCAATGAACCCTTCAAACTAGATCTACAAATTTATGTTACATAACCTCAACTGGACCCTCACTCCTACTAGGCAACCCTTCTACACTTCCCTAATTAACTCACTATCTTATTCACCATAGCACTTTTCCAAATCTTTTTATCCCTCCTTAAACTTTCTGTGACTTCCCCTCCTATTCTCTTAGCTAAGAATCTTGCCTCATATTTTACTGAAAAAAATTGAGGGCATTCACCAAGAGCTCACTCTTCTCTCCTCTTCATTCATACCACTCCACTGTCACCCCCTACTGCCTTCACAAGTGATGCCATTCCATCCTGTCTCCTCCAGAAGATTGCCCCCTCTATCACCTCTACTGTCTCACTTACCTTCAATCTCTCCCTGTCTACTTCCCTACAACCTACAAACGTGTCCATGTCTCCCCCACCATTAAAAAGGTGTCTTATTTGATCCTTCCAGACCTACTCCCATATCTCTCTTCCCTTTTGTGGCTAAACTCCTTTAGAAGGCCATTTACAATAGGTGCCTCCATTTCCTTTCCTCTCACTCTCTTAATTCTCTACAACCTGATGTCCAACTTCATCATTCAACTGAAACTGTCCTCTGAAAAGTTACCAACGATCTCTTAATTGCCAAATCCAATGGTTTTTTTTCTCCATCATCATCCTTCTTGACCTCTCTGTAGCTTTTGACACTGTCACTCACCCTTTTCTCCACGATATTTGTCTTTTCTCTAGGTTTCTGGGACACTATTTTCACTTGGTCCTCCTACCTACTGGACCATTCTTTCTCAGTCTCCTCTCTGGGATCTTCATCTAGATCATGCCCACTAACTGTCAGCATTCCAGAGTTCTATCCTGGGTCCTTTTCTCTCTTTCCTATATACTGTTTCACTGTTGATCTGATCAGTTCCAATAAATTAAACCATCATCTTTATGCTAATGATTCTTAAATTTACTTATCCAACTATAACTTCTCAGCTTACTTCCAGCTTTGCATCTCCAATCACCTATTAGACATCTTGAACTGGATGTCCTGTAGTCATCTTAAATTCAACATGTCCAAAACTGAACTCATTATCTTTTCTCCAATGCCCTCACCACTCCAAAACTTTCCTGTTACTGATGAGGCACCACCATCCTCCCAGTTCCCCAGGCTCACAACCTACGTGTCATCCTTGACTGTTCACTATCTCTCATGCTCCATATCCAATCTGTTGCCAAGACCTATCAATTTAATCTCTGCAACCAAAAATCTCTCAAATATGTCTCCTCTTCTCCTTGACAGTGCCACCACCCTAGTAGAGGCCCTCATCTCCTCACACCTGGATTATGGTCTGCTGGTTGGTCTGCCTGCAAAAAGTCTCTCTCCATTCTAATTTATCCTCATTCAGCCAACAAAGTGTTTTTTTCCCTAAAGCTCAGGCTTGGCCATGTGATCTCCTCTTCCTTCCCCCCCAACTTAATAAACTCCAGTGGCTCCCTATCATATCTAGAATCAAATATAAAATTTTCTGTTTGGCATTCAAAGCCCTTCATAACCTTGTCCGCTCTTCCATTCTTCTTATAATTTATAATTGCACCCTCCCCAACATGTATTTTTGGATCTAGAAACAGATCCTTGTTGTTTCCTGAATGAAACACTCCATCTCCAGGCATTTTCCCATACCCAAAATGCTCTCCCTCTTTATTTCTGTCTCCTGGCTTCCCTGGATTCCTTCAAGTCCTGGATAAAATGCCACTTTTTATAGAAAGCCTTTCCTAATCTCTCTTAATTCTAGTGCCTTCCCTCTGTTGATTATTTCCAATTTATTCTGTATATAGATTGTTTGCACATAGCTGTCTGCATGTTGTCTCTCCCAATAGATTGTAAGCTCCGTAAGGGGAAACGCTGTCTTTTGCCTTTCTCCAAATCCCTAGACCTTAGTACAGTGCCCACGACATAGTAGGTGCCTAACAAATGCTTACTGATTGAATGACTGAAGTGCTCAATGAATAGACTGATTTGAATAGTCTTGTGTTGTGTGTCATTATTTCCTTCAGTCAACAAACATTTATTAAGCACCTACTGCCCGTAAGGTACTCTGTTAAGTGCTGGATAATAACAGCACACTAACATAGCGCTTTGCAGTCACAAAAACACTTGACATCCTCCCAGCACTCCTATGAGGGGGACAAGAAAGAACTGAGAATGATCAATAATTAATAATAATGACAACAATAACTCATTTTCCTCTAGTGCTTTTTTCCTCCTATGACAACCCTTTGAGGTAAGGAATATAAATGTGCTTTATTTATATTTATCCATTTGCTTGTGAAGGCAGTTTTTTACTAGACGCTTCCTACGTTTATGAAATCACAGGTCCAATAAAAGAAATGCATTTTTTTTTGCTATAACTTTAGTAACTATTAGACACTGAGGTAAGCCTTTAGGTATGGGGAGTTAGGGAGAAAGGCTTCCTTTGACTTGGACAGGGCCCAGGAAATCCTGGGAACGTGGTTCCTCGAAGCATATCAGAAAAAAACTGTAGACAGTTTTCCATCTTCCTGTGTCATAGGCAAACCCAAGATGATTTGGATGGCCTCATGAAAAAAAATTAACCTTCATGTCCAAGATCTTTAATATTTTCTCCGTTTTGGTCATCGAGAGATGCAAATGACTTTGGACAAGTCACTTAATTTCCTAGGGTCTCAATTCTTTCACATGTAAAATGAGAAGGTTGGAGGAGATGGCCTCTGAAGTCCTGTCCAGTTATGGAACTATGATCCTATGTGGCTCCTCTAGAAGTATAGCAAACCCTTTCTCCTCTTTCAACTTCCATCTTCCTTTTTAAGTTGTATGTTCCTTTCTCTACCAACAGAATGGAGGAGTCTCTGCTCTGTTGGGGACTGGATTTATCAGGTTTGACTAGTGTTATGTTGTCCTGGGGGCTCTTGTAGCCCTGGTCCACTGCTGGTCAATACTCTGATCTTTCCACTGTCTTTCAGTCTCTCCTTTTTATTCCTCTAATCCAGGTTTAGTCCTGATTTTAAACTAAGCAGGAGGGGCTAAAGTCCTGGCCTGGATTTCAGTGGGGCCACCCCAAAACCACAAGGCATTCTCATTGTTGTTCAGTCATTTTTCAGTTCATTCCAACTCTTCATGACACCATTTGGGATTTTCTTGGCAAAGATACTAGAGTGGTTTGACATTTCCTTCTGCAGTTCATTTTACAGGTGAGGAAACTGAGGCAAACAGGGGTAACTTGTCCAGGGTCACACAGCTAATAAGTGTCTGAGGACAGATTTGAACTCAGGAAGGTGAGTCTTCCTTGCCTCCAGGTCTGGCTTCTATCCACTGAGCCTCCTAGCTGCCTCTCAGTGTTGAGTCTAAGACTGAAAACATCTTGGCAGGGAACGTGTTGGGGAGTGTATAGGGATTATGTCTGAGAATGTATTGGGGAAAACATGGAAGGGAGTGGGGCATAATATGGCCAAGAACATGTGGAGTAATGTTACTTGAGAACATCTGGGAGGAATGTTATAGACAGGGAACAGGCCTCAACAAAGTTAATTACAGGGTTGGGGAGGAGGTGTGGAGGAAGGGTACATCTGTTATTTGCCTGGGACTCCATTAATCTGAATGGGTTGCAGTAGAAAAGGTTTCCTCATTAGAACAAATGCCACACATCTACAAGCCACCTCATTTATATTTCTGTTAATGTTATTCTGCTTCAGCAAGTGAGTCCTTAATGTCAGTTTTAATTAAAGCATTTGCCTCTGATTGTGAATTTCCATCCAATGAATAGGCAGGAGGGTCACTGGAGAGTGGGAGACCCTGCCCTTGCTGATGGGAATTCTGAAGACCTGCAGCAAAGTAGGTTGGGCCAATTTGATGACTCTTTAATGAAGATCATACTTTAAAGATGCCAAGATATCTTTTTTTTTTGAAGTAGTAATAATAATAATAATTAATTAGGGACCTCAAATGAAACCTCAGAAGGAGAGACGTGTTGAAGGACCTCCGGGGTTCCTAGCCAGTGCTCTCTAAGCTTGCAGGATTGTTTACTGAGCTGAACTCAGGAGAGCAGTATGAGGATCCTTGATAGGGTCAGGGAAGGAGAACCAGGGACAGTTCTCAGTCAACAGAGCAGGTTGGCACTTTGATGCAAAGACTACAACATCTGGAGTCAGAGAATATGCTTGATTTGGAGTTGAAGGACCTGAAGTTGAATCTTGGTTCAGATATTTTCCTGCTTGTGCAGGAGCACAAGCTTCAGACAGGTCACAACTTCCTGGGCTTCGGTTTTTTCATTTGTAAAATGAAGGAGTCAGACTCAATGGCTTGAAATCTATGCTCCTAGGAACCCGGCTTGAGTCCTGATCCGGCTACTTAGAACCTGTGTGAGCTTGGTCAAGTCCATTATTCTCTTCGGGTTGCAGTTTTTTCATCTGCAAAATGAAGATAATAAAAAATCCTAGTCTTGCCTCATTTACAGGGTAGTCGGGAGGATCAAATGAGATAATGGAGAAGTGTTTTGTAAGCTCCTGCATCTAGCTCAGTCTCACACACAGAATCATTATTGCTACAGGCCTTTGTCTTCCTCTTCAACCTTGGGTAAGTTACTTCCCCTCAGTTTCCCCATCTGCAAAACTGAGGGTAAGTGTAAAGAAAATCTCCGAGCCTCTTTCTAGCCCAATATACGATCCTTCTACCTCGGTGTTTCTACAGATTCATAAGATACCTGTCCCCATAGTAAAAGAGGTTTAAGTTGGTATTGGGGGATCAGGAAGGCTGGGACTTGGCCTCTTCCGATCTGGGGCAACGCGAGGAGGGCAGGCCTGGGACCAAGCTATCTCCTCTACTCGCTGCGTCCGGCCTCTAGGAGACCAGGCGGAGGCAGAGAGCGGGAGACGCTGGGGGATGGGGTCTCCCTCGCTTGCTGAGCTCCGCAGCAATCCGCCCATAGCTGAGGGCGGGGCGACTCTGCTCCAGGGAGCTCCATCCCCATCCCCGGAGAGGGTGGGGCTTGCACCAGAGGGATGCCCCCTCCCGAAGGCCCTCCCGGGCTGCTCGCGCCCCGCCCCTGGCCCCGCCTTCCCCCGCGAGACCTAGAGCCTTTCCAAAGGCGAGCTGAGAGAAGGGGTACCGGGAAGCCTACCTTGGCCAGGCTGCCTCCTGGCTCTACCGCATCTCCTTCAGTTGTGCGCTCAGACGCAAGAGAAAAAGTGCGTGTGCTGGGTGGACAGGAGCGCAGGGGGTTCGAGCTGCGAAAGTACCGATTCGTTCTCACCCTTCTCCTCGGAGCTCCCCCTCCTCCTCCCGCCTCAGTGGTGTGGACCGCGAGAACGACTAGCCACAGCCCGACTGGCGCCGCTGTCAGTGCGTCCGGGCTCCCCAGCGGTGTGCGCGGGGGGCCTGCTGGAGGCGGCAGCAGCGGCGGCGACGACGACGACAACGACGACGACGGGGGCGGCCACTTCTTCTCTGGCCCCTGCATTAGTTCCCTCAACTGCCCCCGCCCCTGGGCTTTTTCTGCAGCCTGTGCGAGACTCGCGGACGCTCCCGCCTCTCGGTCCCCTCCTCCACCCGGCCCCTCGCTCCTCCCCGCCTCCGCCTCTCGTTGTTTCTCGGAACCTTTTTTGCTCCTGACCTTTCCTCGCTGGGTGAGTGGGGCTCGGGGGTGGAGCAGGGCGGGTGGGTCTCCTTGCCTCCTCTCTGGGTGGTTTTTCTTCTTTGGTTCTCCAACCACCCCCACCCCCCACCCCCACCCCCTCCTATTTTTAGAAACACTTTCTGCTCCTGGAGGGAACCACGTGCTGGCCCAGGACGGAGTAAATACACAAATAAGTAGAGGCGCTCTAGGGGCAGGAGCCCGAGGCCTCGGCCCACCCCGTTCTGGGTACTGCGAACCTCGGCCGAGCGCAGCTCCGAAGCGCCCCTCTCGGGCCTTGGTCCCGCTGCCGCCCCGGGCTCCTGGTCGCCGCGGGCGACGATGGTGGCCCCTGGGGCTGTTCTCGTGGCCGGGCCTGGGAGCTGGGGGGCCGAGCAGGAAAGGGGGGGGGCTGGCGATGGCGCTGGGGCCTCTCCGAAGGGACGCTGGTGGCCTCGGACCCTACGGTCGGTTGGAGGGGACCGAGGTGCCCCCAGGCCCCGATGTTTCCCCTCGGCTGCTCTCCCGCAGCGAGACGCGCCCTCCCCTGGCTCTTCCGGGCTGAGGTTTGAAGGCCGCCCCTGCAGGACGGGGCCCAGCGGGAGAGGGGCCGCAGGTAGCCCGCACTCCCGCCCTGCCCGGGGCCGGGGCTGCTCTAGTACAAGAAACGGTTTCTTACTTCCGAGCCCTCGGCGCCTTCGCTGGGGTGATGTTCCTCCACTCTTTTTTTTTTCTTTGTGGTACTCTTACCCCATGCACCGAAAAAGTAGTTTGTATAAATTGCTGAGTTATAGAGAACTTAGAGGGGTCACCGGTCCAAGCTCCCAGCCTCTAGGTGGGCAAGGAAGTATTTTCCGTATTTTGACTCCCAGGCCACCAAGATGCAAAGAAAATTAAATAAATTTGTTTTCAGATTTTCTCTGTACCCTTCCCTCCCACCCCCCCACCCTCCGCCGGCTTCTCTGAGCTTGGGAAGGGGAACAATAGGGAAGGAGGGATTTTTGAGGGGAGAGAGGAAGAAGGACAGCAATTCATCCTTAAACTCAATCCTGGGGAACTTTGGGAAATTTACGTCCAAGAGGTCGCATCTGGGGACCTGGGGTGGAAGGTAATCTAGCTCTAAATTTTCCTTCCTGTAGAATGTAAGATCCTTGAGGGCTGGGGCTGTTTTTCCTTTTGTCTCCAGCATTTGGTAGGCTCGTTGAATGGAATTGTTGGATTGCTGCCATCCTGTTGGTTCTTTGAACTCTCTGGGGAAGTTCCTGGCAGGGTGTCTTTTCAGATATGTTTGGAGTTAGGATTGAATGAAAACTATGGTCCCTTAAAGCTTCAGCATCCTGTCTGAAGCCGGTTTGGGGGGCTGGCTAAGCAACAAGCAGGGCCTCTCAGTCCTTAAGAGGTACCAGCTGGAGATACCCTAGAACTGGAAGAGAAAGGGGGCTGGGCCGATCCTTCCCTTACCTAGCTGGGACCAGGGAATGAACTGGGGATTTAGGGAGGGAGGATCTGGCACCTCTTTGGTTAAAGGGAGTTGGGTAAGGAAAACTAGATTGGTAGAAAGATAAGGTATCCAAGTTTGGGCTTTCACCTCAGGTTTCTTCTCTGCCTTTGGAACTCCCAGAAATTATTAGTGTCTCAGACTAGTGAGTTTGACCTAGAGCCTCTCCTGAACTGGATGCAAAGAGCATTAAAAATTGCCTTCTATAAGTATGTCAGGGAAAAACTCCAGGTAAGCTGCTTATGCAGTCCTGGGGAGTCAGCTGGTCTTCTAGTCCATTCTGCTTCATTGTTCTGAGGAGAAGGCATACACAGAGAGGAAGTGACAAATCATAGTAAAATAGCTGAGACTGGAACCCAGTTATCTTGACTTTTTTTTATCTTTTCCCCCAGACTGCTTGTGGCTCTTTCTGGAGGAGGGTGAGATCTGAATTTAAAACTCCCTGTGGTAGATAGATCAAGAGGATTACTTGGGTAGATCACCTTTCTGAAAGATTGTTCCCCTGACCTTGCTGACCCTGGGGAGGGATTAGTTCAAGAGGAAGGATTAGTTTTTGGCAGCTGCAGGAATCCTGACCTAGGGTGCTAGGATCCAGTTAGGAGAAGCATTTGGCTGAGAGCCTGGGCTTATAAAGAGTTCCTCACATTCTTATCAGATGTAAACAGGGCTTCCAAGGGTTGGGGCAAAGGATAAAAGGGGGGTGGGTGGGCAATATTTCCCGTAGAAGAGACAGCTGATTACTAGATGCCTTGCTCTGGAGTGGCTGAAGATAAAGAGGCAGGAACAGAGGAGCTAGTCTGACAACAAACTCCTGGGGCCTTCAGTGACCCAAATAACTGCTCAGGGATGGAGGACAAAGTCAAGATTTAGATAATGAGGATGTTGTGTGGTCACCAAAAGAACCTAGCAGTACTAGTCTTATCATAATGATCTGTGGCTCAGGAAAAGCTGCCTGACACATCATCTAGAACTGTGGCCTGGGAATCAAAGACCTGGCTCCAAGTTGAAGCTCATGTTGTTCTAGCTGTCTGACTATGGACAGATCACTTAATGTCCTTGAGCCTTAGTTTCCTCTTCTGTAAACCAGGGATAATGGAGAATGGAAGGAGATAAAGTATGTAAAGAACTTTGCAAACCTCTTAAGTGCTATATAAACATTAGCTGTTATTTATTATTCTCTGGGTCTGCCCTTTGGATTTCTGGGAGAAAGTGACAGGAAACAGGGTGTGAAGTGGCTTAATTTGGCAAAAGTCTTTATAATATTGTAGAAGGACAGAAGAGGGAGCCCTAGCCAGGGGATCAGGAGAATCTAGAGCCTCAGATTCTCGATCTATAAAAAGGATTCAACTACAACATCTCTAATTCCCTTTCTGTTCAGTCTGATTCTGTGATTATATAAGGGTCACCTGGAAGAACTGGAAGCAAAGAAAAGATTGGTTCGTCTCCCTCCCCCAGCACCTTTCATCTCAGCACTGATGGCAAGTCCTTCGTCATTTCTGTGTCCCCTTCTTTCCCAGAATGTTTCCATGCTTCTGCTTCTCATTTAGTTGAGTTAAAGGCAGAATTTCTGGGGGCAAAAAGTGACATCCATGGTGTCAGTGTCAAGAATAAATTTGTGGGCCTAATTTCTGGCTGTGCTGCTTACTTAATGCAGTCTTGAGTAAAGCCTTCTGGGCTTCAGTTTGCTTATCTGTAGAATGAGGGGGTTGGGCTAGAGTCCCTCCAAATCCTCTCCCAACTCTAAATCCTATAATTTAGGGGATGAGGATCGTAGATTTAGAGTTTAAAGGGACAATCTAGTTCAACCCTCTCATTTTGCAGATGAGGAAACTGAGGTTCAGGGGAGGTTAAATGACGTATCTGAGGTCCTACAGATAGTATCAGAGATGGGAGTTGAACATAAGTCCTCAGAGGCATTATGGTTTGGTTTTGTTTTTTCTGGTATCCCACAATGCCTCCTGAAGGCATGACTAGACAAAACTGCTTATGTCAAAAATCTTGGATTTACAGTGAACTGCAAGCCCAAAATGAGTTGTGTGATAGGGCATTCAGAAAAGCTAATTCAGTGATGTGCTGTATTAATAGAGGCAGAGTGTGCTGAATGAGGATGGTGATAGTGCTCTGGCACTTTGCCCAGGTCAGACCACATCTGAGATACTGTGTTCAGTTGTAGGCACCATATTTTTAGGAAGGATTTAACAAGCTGGAGCCTGTCTAAAGGAAGACAGCTATGATGATGAATGGGGACCTTGCTATATGATGATAGGATGTGGGAAATGGGAGTGTTTTCTCTTAGAGAATAGAAGATAGGTAGGATGTGATCACTGTCTTCATGTGTTTAAGAGACTGTCACATGAAAGCAGGAATAGTCTTGTTTTGCCTTGCCCCAGGAGACAGAGCAATATGTAGAAATAGCATATTTAAGTTGATGTAAGGGAAAAACTTCCTAACAATTACAGCTGTCCAGAATTAAAATGATGGCTCTTCAGTAACTATCACTTGTCATTAATCTAGAAGAGATTCTTGTTAAGGTATGGATTAGGTAGATTGCAAGACATGTGAGGTACTTTTAAAAAAAGTTTTATTGATGTTCTTTTCTTTTTTTTTCACATCATCACTTCCCAGTGACATCCTCCCTAAGTAAAAGTGGATAGAGTGAAGCAAAACAAAACATTGACCACATCTAAAAATGTATGCCTCATTCTACATCTATAGTCTGCCACTTCTCTGCTTAGAGGCAGGACACATATCTCACTATTATTCTTGTGAAATCTTGATAGGTCACTGCTTTGATCAGAAGTTTTGAAGTTTTTCTCTGTTGTCTTCTTTGACAGTATTGTGGTCATGAAAATGAGACACCTAAGTGACAGTCCGTTAACTGAGACCCAGAGAAGGGAAGGAACTTGAGAGAGCCACGAAGTAAATTAACTTCAGAGCTAGGATTAGCTTCCAAGGCTCCTGGGCTCCCACTTTTCTTGTTTAGGGCTCTTTCTACCACATTATTCTATTTCTAAAAGCTTTTCCTTTCATTGTTCTCTGAGTAGGAAAGAGTGAACCAAATAGCCCCACTGATTAACATCATGCTTAGTCTCATTTTAGGCCAGGCCATTAATTTTTCTAAAAAAATTACATTTGTTTTAAAGTATTATGAGGTTAAAACTTTCTTAGGTAGATAGAGGGACCCTTTGTTAGGCCCCAGTGAATCTTGAGCTTCCTAATTACTGCTCCCTGGCCAGGATTGAGCTATGTAAAGTGAGATCTCAAGGAATTTACACTCTAACGAGTGAGGAGGACCCCTCAATTTATAGTCAGATGACCAAAGTTTGAGTTCATATTCTTTATAAAATGTGACAAGGTTGGAACTAGATTTATCTCTAAGCTTCTTCTAGTCTTGACATTTGAGGATTCTGTAAACACCATTTGTGAAAACAGAAACCCTGCTTGCAACCTGTCAGGATAAATCATTACTGCATTCTCACTAAGTATTTTCTATTAAAAGCCCAAATTTATAAATTCCCTGCTATTGGCTAAGTAATGTTTTTTCTAGAGGAGTTTATCTCTTGTTTTCTGGTTTGTTGTTTGGGGTTTTTGACTGGACTTTTCTTTATTATCTGTTGATCTTTCTTTCGTAACTTGTAAGGAATCAAAAAGGGTCATCTGTTTCATTCACCATCTTTATTGGAGCAGGGTTTTCTGTAAGCAAGATTTGCCTAGACTGTGATGAAAAAGAAAGCAAAACCCTGCCATGCAAATGGGCCAATTCTGTATTTTGTGACTTTTTACAGAATATCCTGAGGAAGCTCCAGTTCTTGTAGGGGGAAACTATAAGAATAGTTTCCCTTCATATCTTAAAGATTCAATCTGAGTAGATTTTTCATAACAATTTTTTTCCCGTCAGGCATATAATTGCACTAAAATTGTTTTTCAGTCATTTCAGTCTGTTCGACTCTCTGTGACCCCATTTGGGGTTTTCTTGGCAGAGATAATGGAGTAGTTTGCCATTTCCTTTTCCAGCTCATTTTATAGATGAGGAAACTGAGGCCAGCAGAGTTAAGGGACTTGCCTGGGGCCATACAGCTAATAGGTGTTTGAGGGCAAATTTGAATTCAGGGGAAATAAGTTTTCTGACTCCAGTCACAGAACTTTATTCACCGTGCCACCTCGCTGCCCTGCACTGAAGTTAGCTTCTCAGATTCTGTTCCTGGCTGAAGAAAACTTTTAAAGTTATGTAGGTTATTTAATCTTTTTCGACCTTCCCAAGTAAAGCTCATTCCTTTATCAGTACTTACTGTTGCTGGGCCAGTGCTAGACTGTTAATCCTAATGATAACTCATTTATATAATCACTTAAAGTTGACACATATACCTTATTGCTGCTGTCTCATTCAGTGCAACAGACTTGTGAAGTAGGTACTGAAAGTAGTAGTCTCATTTTGCAAATGAGGAGACCGAGGTTCAGAGAGAGGTTTACACAAGCCTTATAAGTCTCAGAGGCTTCTTACTCAATGTGTTACTCTCTTTACCTGCACCATTCCACCCTTCTAAAAACCATTCACATTTATCTAGCCTTCTGTGATTTAAAAAGTACATTATCTCATTTGATATGCTGTATGAATGAAATCTCGTCCCTGCCTTCAAGGATAGCACCAACACCATAACTCATATTAGAGCCTGTCAAGTGCATGAGAGGAATCCAGATTATGATGAGGTCAGATGGGGGCGGGGAGTGAGGTGGGGAGATTACTTCAAGCTTGAGGGGATCCTGGAAAGCTTCATGGAGGCAGCAGCCATGTTAGAGCTGAGTTTTGAAGAAAAGAATTCTGGACTTGGAGTCAGGAGATGCTTCTGAGTTCTCCCTCAGGCATTTGTATAGTTGTATGACTGTGCCTAAGTAGGTGACTTAACCTGAGAGCCAGCTTTTTCTTCTGTAAAATGGGCATGAAGAATACTTGCATTGCCTACCTCAAAGGTTGTGTTGTGGGGAGAGCATTATGCGACCCTTAGAGCAGTGGTTCTCAACCTTCCTAAAGTGGCAACCCTTTAATACTCATATGTGGGTGTATCTGCATGTGGACGGACTGGCCTGGAGACAGAGGAGCGGTGTCTCTGTTTCTAAGACCATCGGAAATATATGTTTTCCGATGGTCTTAGGTGATCCCTGTGACCCCTGTGAAAGGGTCATTCGACCCCCCAAAGGGGTCGCGACCCACAGGTTGAAAACCGCTGCCTTAGAGTGCTATGTAAACATGAGACGGTTATTTCAGTAGATGGGAATGGCATGAGCTAAAGTGTTGAGTCGGGATAGCATAGATTTATATGGAAAACAGCAGTCCTTTGGGGCTAAACTATATAGGGCACATGGGAGGGAGAGGTAAAATACAAGATCCCTGGAAGGAGAAGTCGGAGCAAAACTGTGGAGGTCCCTGAATGTCAGTGTGAGGCAGTGACGCAGAATGGGAGGTTTTTGAGCAATGTAGAGATGTGACTAGAGCTGGGTATTAGGAAGATGAATCTGGTGGCATGTGCAGGATAAGACTGGAGACCAGGAGACCCAGTGACTTGCAACTTGAATTCTATTAATGACACTCATTCTAAAGAAGAAATTTGTCTCAAGAATGGCCAATTGCCCAAGGTGTGTATTGCAGGAGGGTTTCTCCTCTACTTAAAAACAAACAAACAGATGAGTTAGGGTCTGTCAGGGTTCATCCAGTAGTTGTATGTTTGCTCAGGTAAAAAAAAATGCCATTTCTTTGTCTGCTTTTATCTGCCTTGTGGCTCTGACTACCTGTTTGTGTTCTACAGTTTTACCAAATCACTTTGAAGACTGAAGTGAACATGGGTCATGTCTTAGAGCTTTTCTCTCCTCTTTGTTCTGTCAGTGAGTATTAGAAAATGTGCCTTGAATTACCCAGTTTGGAGAAATAAAGCAGCTCTGCCTGCTCCCTGGTACACTTTCATGTTTCACAGCAGTCAGGTCAGCTCCTGCTCACTTTGGCCAGGCCAAGGCCTCTCCCTGTGTTTGGGGTTCACAGCTGTTGTCTGTGAAAGTGGCTGATGGATCCTAGTTGGAGAGCTGGACAGAGACCTTAGAGACCATTTAGTCCAAACCCCTTACCTCACAGAGGAGACTGAGGCTCAGTAAGGTTAAGTGACTTCGGTGAAGGTCACATGGGTAAGAAGTAACAGGTCTGGGATTCTAATCATTCTTTCCACTGCACCACAGTGCCCCTTAGGGGGAACCAGGACTGACAAGAACCACACTGCAGCACTGTAGGTGTGGATCAGATCTTCATCTGATCACTCAGTAATGAATTCCTGACCAGCTGCTCTGTGCAGGCCTTGAGCTGGGTGAGGACACAGATGAGAGACCTGTAGGGGCAGTGACAACACACAGGTAAAGGAGAACATTTCTGTAGGGTTACAGACAAAGCACTCCCCTTGCAGCAGCTCTGAGAAGCCTGCAGGAAAAGTGTGATGATCATTTTCTAGGTGAGGAAAGTGATGCTCAAAGAAGTTAATTGACTTGCCCAGGGCTACACAATTATTGTTAGAACCAGGATTTGAACTCCAGGTCTCCTGATTCAAAGGTGAGTGCTGCTTCCACTCTGCCATGCTGCCTCAGAACACTGGAATACAAGCTTGTACAGGCTAAGTCCGTCATGAAGCTGATAGCAAAGTGCTGGGAGAGCTTATTTTCAGCCAAAGGGATCAGGGAAGGCTTCACAAGGAAGGTGGCCTTGAGAAGGGATTTGAAGAATGGATAAGAACTGACAGGTTGGAGGAACAGCATGAATGGGGCCTAGCCAGTCAGTAAACATTAAGTGCTTATTATGTGTCAGGCATTGGGAGGACAAAGAAAAACAAAAATAGAATGTAAGTTGTGCCATCAAGAAGCTTACATTCAAATTGTTTTACGTGTAATTAGAAAAAAAGCTTATATTTTGAAAGAGATGACTTGTAAACAAGCTTATATTAAGTATATACACAATATCTTTGGCTTCATTTCTTCCAGTTATTCTCATGCTGTAATGCCTGTGGCCAGAAACATTTTTTTTCTGAGGCTATGCAAAGGACTTGAGGTGTTCACTCTCTTCTTCTGGGTTTACCTGTTGGGTTTCTCTCAGCCTGTAGTGTTTTTTCGTTGTGTTTGGTAGTTTTTTCTGTTTACTTTTGGCCCAGCCTCATGGCTGCTAACTCTTGACTAGTCACTAAGACTAGTCACCACCTTCTGTAAGAATTTCTGGGTTTGGGCTCAGTGTCCTAGTGGTACACTTTGGGCTTTGGCCTTGGACAGTTATCTCAGTCTCCTTCCCCTTGTGCTTTCCTGAGCTGAGGGTTGACTTTGTTCCTTGTTGACAAGCCCCAGCCAGATGATGTTGTTTGTACTGGGATCAGGCCTCCTGCAGGGCCCCCAAGTGCTTTTCTTCTCAGGTGCAGTGTTGGTCCTTTGTTCTTTAAAGGCACTAGCAATGGGATCGGCTGGCCTTCTCTCCTGCGGAGCCTTGGAAAGGGCTACCTGGTCCTTGGCCATGTCTCTTGTGGTGACTGGGCTGTAACTGGATGGCCTGGTTCTGTTTCCTTCTCTTTCTATGGCTGGTTTTGTGCTTCACCTTCTACCCACCCTGGTTTTTTTCTGCTTATAGCTTCCATAGGATTCTGGCAGGGTTTTGTGCTGTGAGGAAGAGCTTATAGATACTAATAAGTATTTTTTTGATACTTATCATTGTTCTTCTGGTACATTTTTTTAGAGTTTTATTAGGATATTTGTAGGTCCAAAAATGCTGCCATCTTCCCACATTTGCATACATACAGAAGAGATAGAAGTTACTAGCAGCTTCAGGGAAGAGGGGGATCATGAAAGGCATCCTGCAGAAGGTGACAATTGAGTTGAATCTTGAAGGAAGTCAGGGATTCTGAGAGGCAGAGCTCAGGAAGGAGAATGTTCCAGGCACAGTGAGACACAAGATGGAGCGTCTTGTTCATGGAATAGCAAGGAGACCATTGTCCTTGGATTACAGAGTGGGGAGGGGAATAAAGTGTAAGAACTTTCAGTGCTAAATAGAGGACTTTATCTTTGATCCTGGAGCAAATAGAGTTAGGGATGGAGGTGAGACATGGTCAGCTCTGCATTTGAGGAAACTCAGCGTGGCAACTGAGTGGAGAAATGTTGAGTCAGCAGAGACACAAAATGGGAAGACCAAATAGAAGGTGATTACTGTTATCCAGGCAAGAGGTGATCAGGGCCTGAACTAGGGTGATGGCTGTTGTGTGAGCAGAGGGGAAGTCATTAAAAGAAATGGTGTAAGGGTAGAATGACAAGATTTGGAAATGGATTGGATATATGGGGTGAGTAATAAAACTGGATGATTGAGAAGATGCTGATGGTAATCGGGAGTCTTAGAAAAGGAGAGGGTTTGAGGGAAGATAGAATGACTTAATCATAGATGAAATAGGTACATAACTACCTATAGGGAGGGGGTGGGGAACCTGCAGCCTCCAGGCCACATGTGGCCCTCTGGGTCCTCAAGTGTGGCCCTTCCACTGACTCCAAACTTCACAGAACAAATCCCCTTAATAAAAGGATTTGTTTTGTAAACTTGGGCTCAGTCAAAAGGCTGCATCCAAGGACCTAGAAGGCAGATTCCCTACCCCTGCTGTAGGGGGAGAGTTCTAGCAACTTGCCTCCTTCCCTTGCACCTGTGAGGAAGCAGCCATGATTAATGGCAAGAGCAGGTTTGGAATTAGAGGACCTGAGTTCAAATCCTCATTAACATTTACCACTTAATGTGACCTTGTGCCAGTCCCTTTTCTGGGCTTCAGTTTTCTCATTTTAAAACCAAAAGGGTTGGAACCTCTAGGGTCCTTTCCAGCTCTGAGTCTTGTGATGTCTGGAATTTTACCATTAGGACTTCATTCTGTTGAAATCCTTTTCTTGAAGGTACTGTGACTCCTTCATAGAGCCCTCCCTGATCTCCCTGCCTTCCTGAGGGGAAAGTGACCTCCCCCCCCACCCCCAATGTCACCAACTACCTTGCCTGCACCTCACTTCTTCCCTCCTCTCTCTTTGTATCATGATTACTTTTGTACTTACTCTCCACCACATATAAACTCCATTCCATGTAAAGTCCTTGTAAGCAGGACCTGTTATAGCTTTGAAGCCGAGCATTAAGCACAGTAGGATGTGTCCTGCACATAGTAGGTGCTTAATAAATGTTGAATAAATTAATTACTTTATCTCAGAGTTCTTAACTTATGATTCTTCAACTTGTTTGGTTTTTTTTAAAAATTAATTTGGCAGTTGTAGTTCAGCATAATAGGTTTCCTTTGTCGTCCTGTATGTTTTATTTAATGCATCTAAAAAGAATTCTTTTGAGAAATCATCGATAGACTTCACCAGATTGCCCAAGTGGTTCATAAAAAAATAAATTAAAATAAAGGTTGAAAACCCTTCACTGACCTTTGTTAAAAGGGCAGTCCTCTTGGGAGGAATTTATATTGAGCTGTTCTGTGAATGAATTTTGGGCTCTTTCCGCTCTCAGGAAAAACTAGCAGGTAGGTGGTACAGTAGATAGAGCATGGGACGTTGAGTCAGGAAGACCTGAGTTTGAATCTTGCCTGAGACATTTGCTAGCTGTGTGACTTTGGGCAAGTCACTTCAACTCTGTGCCTCAACTTCCTCATCTGAAAAATGGGGATAATAATAGCACCTACCTCAAAGAGTTGTTGTGAAGACCAAATGAAGTAACATAGGTAGAGTGTTTTGCAAACCTAAACCTATGTAAATTGTGTTCGTTATTATTAGCTACCATCAGGATTCTGATATCTGAGGGGGAAGAGAGAACTGGTAGAGAACCCAAGGGACTGAATTCAGAGGGTGTCAGTGACTACTTTCAGAGTTTTCACTCTGGGATGATAGACATGGAGCCAGCTCTGCCAAGCTCCACCTGGGCTCCCCTCCTTTGAGGGACAGAGCACAGGGAAATGACTGCTTTGAAAAAGGTGGAAAAATTTGGGGCCTCCTTGAAGACCCTTACTCAAGAGTGTTGAGCTAGGCCAGGGCACTTGGTCTTCAAAGTTTATCTTCCCCTAAGACTCAGGGTTCTCTTACACTGACCATACATCTTTTGACCAGTCTTCCTTATAATTTCAGAGACTCATTTTTCCTGCACAGTGAATGTTCTTCAGGGACAGATTGCTTTCAGATCAAACTATCACAGGTGCTGAAAGCAGGTTTGGAGTCCAGCCTTTAGGCTTTCTTACTGTCCCAAAATTCATTACTTTACTGTCCAGCTTGTTAGCTTGGTGTGTTTGTGACCTAAGATCCTTTTGCTTATCCTTCCTGCTACCCCTTGTGTGATTTCCCTACCCACCCAATCGGTTTGAGTTTATAATACTTTGACCTCTTTGTAGCATAAATTTGGTGAAACGTTTCCCTCTTGATGACTTTTCTTCCACCTTTCTCTAACTCCAGAAACCTGACTCCCATTAGCCTTCCTTCTGCCTCAGTTTCCCTGTCTGTAAAATGGAAATTAAAACGTGGATAATAATTCCTGTTTCCTCTACCTTAGAGGGATGCTATTAGAATGAAATGAGATCATTCATGAATGTATTTTTCCAGTGCACAAAATTAGTGCAGATGAGAGAAATAATTATCCCAGAGAACCAGAGGGAATCCTGCTCCGCTTTGCCATTTATTAGCTTTGTGCCTATAGACAAGTTGCTTTTCTTTCTCCTCTTTGGACCTCAGTTTCCCCCTCTATAAAATGAGAGAGTAGGACTGTGTTTCCTTCAGGTTCCCTTCCAACTCTAAATTCTAATAATCCTACAGTGATAGTTACTGTTTTATACCTGGGGAAGCTGAGGCACAGAGTTTGTGCCCTCAAGCTAATGTCCTCAAGCGCCTCCATTCAGGTAATTGATCCTCCTTCTCAAGACAAAAGTTATTTTTTGTGTTTGTGGGATTGGGGCCTGTTTTACAAGGCTGGTTCCTAAGAGGATCTGAGAATGCTGCCTCCTGCAAACTTCCCTTGGTTCTTACTTATCATTCACTCATCCTTAAAAACGTGTCCTTCACTCACAGTGACCTCTAGGCACAAAGAGAAAATTTTCAAACAGTATACACTTTTCTTTGTGGATGTTCTGTAACCAAGTAAAGATTGTTTTCTTCTGTTCTAGTAGAAAGCAGAGCTACATTGTCAGGGGCAAGGGCAGGGGAGACTTTCTTTAGCCCAGTGAATCCTGTTACCTCAGTGTCTTTCCTAAGGGTTTCTTCTCTACACTCACAAGGCTTCCAGTTTGGTTTTGTCCTTGTCCCTCTTTCCATTTCCTGCCATTCTGTTCCAAGTACCTTGTACTTGGCATACACTTTCTTCATCTCCACCTGTTGAAAGTCTTTCCTTCTCTTCTTCCTTTAAGAAAGGTCTACCTCAAGTGCTGTTCCCTCTTCCTTCACCTTTCTAGCTAAAAGTAGCTTTTTCTGCCTTGTTTTCTAAGGGGACTTTTGTGTATGGTACATGATGTACTCTTCGAGCCCCACCCTCCACCCCTCCTCCTCTGCAGCTCCCCTTCCCCCAGGTTAGTTTGTAGTTTTGAGTACTGAGAGGTGCTTATTGACTTAATCCGCTTGTCGGAAAAGGAGGGGATGGATTGGTCCGAGCTAGTAATCAAAGCCCAGCTCCCTTCCTTTACCTGGTGAATTCTCTCTGCTGTATATTTCTGCCTGCCTGACCTCATAACTCGTCCATGAGTCCTTTCCTTCTGGGTCCTATCGGCATGTACCTCCTGAACCTACATCCCTGACTCTGTGTCCCTGCCTCTCTTAACATTTTCAAGTTCCTGCCTGACCAACCCTAATCCCTTATTTCTGGGTCAGGTCAGAGGAGCATAAATTTAGAGCTGGTAGGGACCTTAGAGGCTGTCAAGCGCAAACCCCTCGTTTTACACATGAGGAACTGAGAATTCTCTGGGATGATGGTCAGGGAAAACACATGTGTTTTCTTAGTCTAGGAGATATAGGACTGGAGAGGTACTGAAGGGGAGATGCCCTAAAGACCTAAAGGGCTTGAGATGATTATTCCCTGGTTTTTATTTCCTTTCTTTCCCAACTTCCTTTGTTTTTTCTCTTCTTCCTTTTCCCTTTTTAAACTTCTTTTCTTTTCTAGTGACCTGGAACTTGCCATTTGATGTCTCCAAATCCCTTGGAATCAAGAACTAAGGCAGGCCATAGTTCCGTTGCTTCCTTGTTTCTGTTCTTTAAATCCCTGAACCACAGGCTTAACACCATTAACATTCACTCCATTTTATGATTAGATACAAAATGTTAACATCGGCCCTTGCCTTGTAAATATTAAGAACTCTGGTAGGACACACTAGAATAATCACTTAACATTGTTAATCTCAAACCATTTGACTGGCTAGAAGATGCTTACACTAGTACTATCTCCACTGTTACAAAGTGTCATGCTGATGGGTTTTAAACTACCCTGGCTGCCGCAGCTCCTACTGACTCATCACCAAGGCTTTCATTTGACTGTTTCAGAGTTCACTCTTTACCCAGATAGCTCACCTTCCACTTGAATCATGCATTCAAGCAAAACATTGATATTTATGACTTCCTTGGCCTCAGAGTTCTGCTTCATTCTAGTTGTACCTCTTTCTTTTTCCAGTAGGCCATAGGCCTTAGAAGTACCTTGGACTTGGAATCCTGAAACCTAGATTTGAGCCTTGGCCCAGTCACTTATTAGATGTGTGAATTTAATTCTTTCTCCTCTAGGTTTCATTCCTTCATCTGCAAAATGGGGAGTATAGTACCCATCTTCCAGTGTTGCTGTGAGATTCAAATGAGATGAAGGATGAGAAAGAGTTCTATCATTGGAGCATACTGTATAAATGAGGTATCTCATTCTCTAACCTGTTAAGTAGCATTTATTAAACACCTGTGTATGCCCAGCACTATGCTAAGCACTTTACAAAGATTAGCTCATATTTTGATGTAACTCTGGGTGGTAGGTACAATTATTATACCCATTTTACAGATGAGGAAACTGAAGCAGTGGTAAGTGACTTGTGCAGGCTCAAAGAACTGAGTGTCTGAGGCTGGATGTGAACTCAGGTCTTCCTGACTCCAGTCCAAGCTGCCTAGGTGGCAGCATAGAGAGTGCTGGATTTAGAATTAAGAACTGGATTAAAATCCTTCCTCAGTCACTACCTTTGTAACTCCTGCAGGCAAATCTCTTGATTTCTTCGTGTCTGTTTCCTCATCTGTAAAATAAGGGAAATGGTCAGGATGCTTTCTAAAGCATTTTCTAGGTCTTAAATCTATGATCTATCATTCTTTCACGTGTAATACCTACCAATTCAAGTTCCTTCTGACAGATCTTTATCAACCTACAGCTACTGCCAGATTAACTTCTAAGCAAGGTCAGGAATGCTTACACCCATTGTCCTTAGGAGGAGCCAACATCATTCAGGCAGGCAGGAGACTGGAAATCAGGTGTGATCAAAGGCTTTTCCAATTCCTAGGGATCCCAGGTGACCATACTCTTACCCCAGGGAGGATGAAGAAAGAAATTTCCTCCCTTCACTCTGCCTCAGGTTCTCATACTTCTTTCTTTACATAGAATGAGGTATTATTTCTATGTTTCCTTCGAGGTTCCATAATTTTGTTTCTGTGGATGCTCCCTCCAGTGATGCAGAGCTATGCACTAAGAAGTTTATAGAATCAGAGGCTTAGGGGTTAGAAGGAATTGTGTCCCATTTCCAACCCCTTGATTTTACAGAGGAGGAAACTGAGGCCCAGAAAGATGATTAGGTGACTAGCTTGAGATCACATGGCAAAGTCAGGATTCAGATCCAGGTCCTGTAACCGCAAATGGGTATGAGTCATAACCTCAAAGCTGCTTTAAGTTACATTTCCCTAATTAGTGATTTGGAGCATTCTTTTAATTGGAGTTGTTGATAACATGAATTTCTTCCTTTGAAAACTTCCTATTCATCTCTTTATTGGGAATGAATGACTTTGTCACCTTCTCTACTCATAGAGTCATTTCTTGGAATAAAGAAGACAAAAGAAAGGGAAAAATCAGTTCAGCACAACCAACACATACGTTAAATGAGATTGGCGGCATATATAACATTTCCCTCTCCACAGTTCCTGATCTCTGTGAGGGAGGGAAGTGCATTTATTAGCTCTCCTACAGAGTCTAGTGTCTTTGTTATTATAATTATAAAGTGTTAAGTTTTGGGGGTTTTTTGGTCTTTCTTTTTGTATTGTCATTATGTGTGTATACATATGTAAGTTTGACTTACTTCAGTATTCATTGGTTCGTTTAAGTCTTCAGTGCATCTCTGAATTCTTAAGATTTCATTTTCTCATACATCACAATAATATTCTATCACAGTAATGTACGACAACTTATTCAGTGATTCCCCAGTAGCTAAGCATCTACTTTCCAGGTTTTTGCTGCCACACACACACACACACACACACACACACACACACACACACACACACAAAAGCTGCCATAGTTTTTTGATGTATATGAGGCTTTTCTTTGTGTCTTTGACCTCCATTGAGTATATCTCTGGCTGTGAGGCCTTAGTATCAAAGAGTATGGACATTGTTAACACTTTTTTTAAAGTCCAGATTGCTTTCTAGAATGGTTAGACCAATTCACAGAACACCAACAGCTTATTATCTAGTCTTCCTGGCAGCTGATGCCCTCTCATTTAAGGTTGCCTTCCATCTACAATGTATTTATCTTATGTTCTGATTTACAGTCTCCCCATTAGAATGTAAGGTCCTTTAGGGCAGGGACTATTTTTGCTTGTTTCTTTGTGTCCTCTGTGCTTAACACATGTCTGGTACATAGTAAACCCTTAATAAATTCTTAATGATTGACTGTCTTTCCATAGCCCCTCCACCATTGACTATTTTCATTCTTTGTCATCTGTGTTCTTTTGTTGGAGATAATTATAGCTTCTGACCTGACTTGGGACTCTGCTAATCATCTACATTGATGTGTCCCTCAATATCAAGTTAGCAACGTATCCACAGGAGGATGCTGAGAGTTGGTCCAGTGGGTCTCTGTGGCTTTGTGCTTAGAGTTCACCTCTTGGGTCCCATATCTCAAGTTAGTCAGTCCCTGGTTTCTTTCCTCTCTCACCTCTGAAAACTGGGCAGCCATAAGCAATAGCTCTTACTTTTTGAAAGTACTTGTTGAATGAGTAGCTCTTCTTGATTAAAATGGTTTCCCGTGTTCCACATAGTTTTCATGTATGAAGCACCATGGTGATCTCCATAATACTGGCTCCAATTTCCATGATAGAAATGGGAGGCTAATAATCTTGAAAAAGGCATGGCTGAATGAATCTTCTCTCTTGTGACACCTTTAGAATCACAGAATGTTCAATTTAGAAGGACCTTAGGACATGCCCTCCCACCTCACCTCAGCCTCTCCGAATCCATCTAGTTCTTCAAAGCTCAGCTCCGCAGGCTCCACCTGAATGAGGCCCAGCCTGGATGACCTCCAAAAAATACTCTGTAATAGTGTAAGCTCCTTGAGGGCAGGGATTTGTATTTTTTCTTTGTATCCCTAGCACCAGACCTGGCACATACTTGGCACTTAATAAATATTGATTGATTTATAGAATTTCAGAACTGAGGGACTTCAGACTGCCAGAGTCCTTAATAAAGATTATCCTGTTTCTAATCACATGATTGTATAAATAAGAAAACTGAGGCTTTGGGAAAGAAAATTACTTGCCCACAGTCTCATAGATAACAAATATCAGCTGGAATTTGAATTCTGACATTTATTAGCTTACTTTTTTCTTTATACCGAATTGCCTCCAGATCGTTTCTTGGTTCAGGTGTTCAAAAGGAGACCATTACAGTTGCAGAAGGTTACATGTCCTCCGCCAATTTGAGATCAGAGAGTTCACTATTACTTGAAAACACAAACCTTCTGGCCACTCAATCTTTTGCTAACCCCACGTGAAACATCATATAGCCCAATATATTTTCCTACCTTCTTGTGTTTTTGTACAGCAGTATATTTCCTTTAAAAAAAAATCACTCTCTTCTCAATGATTCCTTTCTCCCCCCAATATAATTCTGTCTTATGATAAAGAAGTGCAGTTGGGGAAAAACAAAACAAACAAAGACAAGCCATTTTGGAAAATATGTGCTACATTCAGCACCTATAGTCAGCTATCTCTCCGCTAAGAGGAGGGAGCCCTGCTTCACTGCCAGGCCTCTGAAGTCACAATTGGCAACTGTTGTATCCATTGAATCCAGCTGATCCAAATAGTCTCATGAGGAAGACAGGGAAAATGATTATTCTTCCCATCTTATAGACAAAGAAACCAAGGCCTAGAGGGGCAGAGGTGGGATAAGGGGGTAGACAGCTGCCTGAGGCACAGTATTTAGGCAGTGCAACCAGGGATGTTTTTTAAGGATTTTTATAAATGCACATATTTTTAACACCAGAAAATCCCACTCTTCTGTGCCTGGAGGGATTTATTTTGTGATAAGTCAAGTCGCATATGTTACTGTGAAGGCTCAAGGTCCCTGGTGAGCAGTAACACACTTTTGCTTGTACACTCCAGTGAAAGAGAACATGCTTTATCTACCATTCTCTTTGTCTTTCATTGGTGGGTGTCTAAGTGGGAGGACCACTCACTTGTTTTAAAACCTGGCCTGTGGTACAGTAGTGCCTTGGCTCTGGGAAGGAAGTTATGGTCTCCCACGCACCTAGCACTTAATTCTGCACTGGCTAGTCTAGACTGAGGTAAAAGAAACCACAGGTAGCTGAGGGAAGACCTATATTGAGAAAAGGGGCAGGGTTTATGGAGCCCGAAACCCAGCCTGAGTCTCAGCAAGACAAACCATCTCTAATGCTGAGCTTGTACCTACTCTTCAGCTGCCTGATTTGTAAATAGCTTGCCCCTGTGGAATTCAGACTGTCTGCACTTTGTGCAGTGACATCTCAGGGGCTCTCAGAAAACAGGCTGGAGGATGTTATTGACAGGAGAACTCCTTTGAGGAGGGGCGGGGGTGGGGGGGGGAGGGAAGCAGAACCGAAGTCCCAAGGCTAGAGCTCAAATCTCCCTGGAGAGGCAGTAGCCAATGTGTCTCTTCAGGCTGCAGTTAATCTGCCTCTCTGACAGATGGGAAGTTCAGGGTAATGTCTGCCTACAAGCAATGGCAGGCCTTAAGGCATCTACCCACACTGGAGCTTTGTCGGCTTCCTCAGCCCCTAGGGCAGAGTGTAGCCTCTTGGATGGTTAGGGTGACAGGTTCCGACTCACTTGGTTCGTCCCTTTGATGAGGCTCTTTCTGTATAGGAGAATCTTGGGGAGTTAGAGCCCTTCTCTCAGCCTTTGCCAAACAAGCCCTGCCTCAAATGCCAGTCCCTGTTGAGGCTTCTTGTTCTGAGAACTTTCTGACTAGGGGGGAGGAAGTCTTCCATTTATGCAAGGGTTGAGACAAGCCTCCTTGGTCCTAGGGGGAGGAGGATGGTTTTTAGTTTCAGTTGGCACAACTGGCTGTACTAAGCCTGAGTCTTAGCACTGACGGTCTATTTCTGTAACATGCATAAAGGTGACCTTATTTCTCTGCCTAGAGAGACGCTGAAAACTGGCCCCATCCCTAAGAGTTGTAATGCTGAGTCTCCCTCCCTCCTTTCTTCCTCTTTGTTTCTGCCTCTCATAGAATCCAAAATTTAAGGGCTGAAAGGGACCTTTGACTGTCTGGGTCAGCCTATCCCTGAAAAACAATCCTTTCTGCAATGTGCCTAACAAATGATCATTCAACCTTTGCTTGAAGACTTCCAGGTTCATAGAAGTGAAATGGATAATTTAGATTACATAAAATGTAAAAGTTTTTGCACAAACAAAACTAATGCAGCAAAAATTAAAAGAAAAGTAGGAAACCGAAGGGGTGGGATTTGTAACAAGTTTCTCTGATAAAGATCTAACTTCTCAAATATATAGAGAACAGAGTCAAATTTATAAAAATAGGAGCCATTCCCCATTTGATAAGTGGTCAAAGGATATGAGCAGGTTTCACAGAAGAAATCAAAGCTATCAGTATCCAAAAAAAAAATGCTCTAAGTACTCATAATTAGAGAAATGCAAATTAAAACTCTGAGGTACCACCTTAAACCCATCCTATTGGCAAAGATGACAGAAAAGGAAAATGACAAATGCTAATACAGATGTGAGAAAGTAGGTACTTTAATGCACTGTTGGTGGAGCTGTGAACTAGTCCAGTCATTCCGGAGAACAGTTTGTAAATATGTCCAAAGAGCTATAAGATTGTGCATACACTTCAACTCAGCAACGCCACAACTGAGTCTATACCTCTAGGGAAGCGGGTCTCAACCTGTGGGTCGCCACCCCTTTGGGGGTCAAACGACCCTTTCACAGGGGTTGCCTAAGACCGTGGGAAAACACGTATTTACAAAGGCCTTAGGAACTGAGACACTGCTCCTCTATACATTTCCAGGGGAGTCTGCCCACATGCAGATACGCCCACACATGAATATTAAAGGATCACAGCATTAGGAAGGTTGAGAACCACTGCTCTAGGGGATTAAAGGAAAAGGACCCATAGGTACCAAAGTATTTGTAGCAGCTATTTTTGTGATAGCAAAGAACTGGAAACTTAGGGGATGCCCATCAGTTGAGGAATGGCTGAACAAGTTGTTGTATATGAATATGATGGAATACTATTGTGCTATAAGAAATAATGAAGGGGATGGTTTCAGAGATAGCCTAAGAAGATCTTCATGAGCTAATGCAAAGTGAAGTCAGCAGAACCAGGAGAACAGTCTACTCAGTAAAGGCAATATTATTAAAAAAAAAAAAAAGTCAACTGTGGAAGAGTAACTGATCAATATAATGATCCACCACAACTCCAAAGGACTCAGTATAAAATACTGTTTCTAGGTAGAGAACTGATGAATTCAGAATACATATTGAAGCATTTTTCCCTTTTATATTTCTCGCCTTTTTTCCCTTTCAATAGATGACTAATGAGGAAATACGCATGACTGTACAGCATATGTATAATGGATATCATGTTTCTTACCTTCTTAATGGGGGTGCAGTGGGGAGAGAATGTAGAACTGAAAATAAAAATAAAATTTAAATTTAAAGTAAGTTGTGGCAGAGCTGGAACTAGAGCCCAGATTGCCTCCGTTAAGCCCAAGGCTTTCTTCTACACAGCATTTCTTGTCAATCCATGTATCACATCACAGCAGAACTTGGGATCAGGGGGTGGAGAATCGGGCTTGGAATTGCGGTGGCTTCTATAACGTCACACAAATGGACTGGAGGGAGAGGATCACAAAGGATGGGATCCTTTGATGGTAGGGGAGTGGAAAAACTCCAGCCCTGGGGCTCCTACCAGTCCCTCAGCTGTATTCTGTCCTGTCTCTGGGTAATACTGTTCTGGTTACTGTAGTCATAGGAGATTAGAGAACCTTTTCACCTTGGCAGACTCCTGTGAGCCTGCCCATTTCAGAGGAGCCTGTGGAGGATCAGGGATAAAGAGCAATTGATGAACTGTGAATCCTGGTTAATCAGCTAATTAAGCTTTCCCAGCCTGATAACTGAGCTCCTGAAGCTCATAGCTCAAATGATCAACAGGGCCCAACCGACTGTTTAGTTTAGAGTCTTTAGAGTTTAGAAGGGAAGCAACATTGAATTTGGAGTTGTCAGGCAAATCAGTTATCAGTTGAAATCTTTGGATGAAACTTATTAGCTGTGTGATCTTGGACAAATTGCCTAACTTCCCTGCACCTCTATAGGGATGATTGGTCTTGAACTGCTCCCCTCCCAGGGGTATAAAGGGGAAAGCAGACTGTAAACTTACAGAAAATGTGCCTGGAAGTGGTTATTGTCTGCCTTCCCCCACTCCTCCCTCTTTCTTTGCTTGACTCCCTTTCCTTCTGTCCCTTCCTTTTCTCATTCTACTTCAGTGAACAGATTGTACCTTGACTATATGTGGTTCCCTCAGTGTCCATTTTTCTAGACTCTGTATGCAGTGATAAAATTCAGTAGCTCCCTTGACCTTACAGTTACCCGCTGTTACTGGGAAAGAGCAGGCTCTAAATAGCTTAGCCCTGCTTCTGGGCCTACCTGCTAATCAACCATGGGAGAAGTGTTCTTTTTTACCTCAGGCCACACAGTAAACCAACCTTAAAGATCCTTCCGGCAGGCCTTCACTCACCTGCCCCTTGCCTTGGTGTGTTGCCTCTTCTGGAGTTCTTGATTCTGGGCTAGGTAGAGCTGGTCAGGGATAGGGGCCTTTCCAACCCTGGGAATGCATCATTTTTCCCCCTTGTCCTCCAATGGAAACAAACAATACAATTCAAAAAACATTTATTAAGACCTTGCTATATGCTAGAAACGAAGACAGAACCTCCCCTCAGAGAATTTACATTCTATTTGGGAGGGGGCAGGTAGTTTCGGGAGACTTACAACATATAAGCTGTCATATTGTGGGTTACAGTTGAAAAAAGCATTTTGATATTGATCCATTTTTCTCATTTGATCCTTAACAAACACCTCATGATCAACGGAGGCCATGAATTAGCCTCATTTAATGGAGGAGAAAATAGATTCCAAGACAATATCCCACAGCTAGTAAGAGGCGGTGTCTGAAAGTCACAGCATCTGGAGCATCAGAGGCTCTCAAGTCCAATTTCTTTCTAGCTGACCTCTCCATGTAACATTCCTTACAGGCACCCTTCATTTGAAGATCTTATGTGGTGAGAGATAGTGTAAAAAGATTACATTTAGTCAGATGGGAGTAAGGAAACCTGGGTTTAAAATCCTGCCTCTGCCATTTATGCCCTATTGGCATAAACCTTGGCTAGTCACAGCCTCCTAAGGTCTCAGCTTCCTCATCTATAAAAGGAGGCATTGGATGAGATGGCCTTTAAAAGCCTGTCCAGTTCTAAATATATTATCTTGTGGTACACTACCTCCTAAGAGAGCCTCATCATCTTTTGATCAGCTCTAATTGTTTTTTTTTTAATGACTTGTTTGTTTACTTTTAGTTTACAAGATTCATTTCCACAATCACTTGAGTTTCAGATTTTCTCCTGTCCCTTCCCCCCCCCCCCCATGGTGGTGTGCAATCATGT
>CM053581.1:279691161-279738617 GCA_028627135.1 Pseudochirops cupreus
AATTATGAAGTCCATCTCCTTCCCATTTCTTATAGCACAATAGTATTCCATTACATTCATATACCATAGCTTGTTCAGCCATTCCCCAATTGATGGGCATCCCCTATATTTCCAGTTTTTTGCAACCACAAAGAGAGCAATCAGCTCTAATTGTTAAGAAGTTTTTCCTTAAACTAAACTTTAATCTACCTCATCCAGGCTTCTACTAGTTATGCATAGATAGGTCTGCCTACTTGGACTAAGCATGAAATTATAGGATCCTAGATTTAGAGCTAAAGGAACTTTAAAGATCATCAGGGTTCGACCCTTTTGCTTTGCAGATGAGATAACTGAGGCCCAGAGAGGTTAAATCTTCCTGACTCCAAGCCTAGCTACACCTCCGTGTCTCTTAACAGAACAAGAGTGCATGTTGTAACCCTTCAGATACTTAGACAAAGCGATCTTGTCTCATATCCCCCTCCCAAGTCTGCTTTTTTCTCCAGGCCTCAGTATCCCCAGTTCCTTCTGGACACTACCCTCACCAAAAGCAGTGGAAGAGGGTAGGAATGGGCCAGTTAGTGTAGGCATCAGTTTCATTTATTCAACAAACAAGCTTGTTCTGTGCTCTTGCAGGATTAGTGAAGATTTAGCAGTGAATAAGACATGGTCCCTGTCTTCAGGAAGCTCACTCTCTAGTTGGGAGAGAGGAGGTGTGCTGAAACACTGACAAATAACTAATAGAAAAGAGAATGTGATAATAAGTGAATAAGGAATTTCATAAAATGCCATAAGATTAAGTGGGGGCAGCCAGGTGATGCAGTGCATGGAGTGCCAGGCCTGGAGTCAAGAAGACTTAACTTTCTGAGTTCAAATCTGTCGCTCAGACTTACTAGCTGTGGGACCCTGGGCAAGTCACTTAACCCTGTTTGCCTCAGTTCCTCATCTGTAAAATGATGTAGAGAAGGAAAGTTGGAACCACTCCAGTATCTTTGCCAAAGAAACCCCAAAAGGGATCACAAAGAATCAGATATGACTGAAAAACAACTAACCAGAAAACAAGAGTAGATGGGTCAGTAGTTAATTTCAGTGGGGGACTGGGTTGGGTATGGGCATTAGGGAAGGCTTCTTCATGGAGGGTTGGGGGGGGCATTTGAGATAGGCTCTGAAGTGTGGGTAGGACTTGAGCATTTGGAGATCTGTGAATTGTAGTTCTAAGTTCAAGACAGTCTTTGAATTTCATCCAGTCTTTTTCTCTGCTCTGCACATAGTTGAGACCCTTGGTAACCACACTCACTAGGTCTGGATTGTCACCAGCTGCTGCTACTCACAGGAACTGGCCTTTTCAGCACCATCACGATGTCTAGCACGGTATTTGATCAAGTGTATCTAGCACTTGCTACTTTTAGCAGTGTTCCCACAGCTTTTATTTCAAGACGTCCCCTTTCCACACATATTGCCACAGGAGTGCATAGACACACACCCACCATCCTCTCATTTAGTTACACCACCTTCTCTCCGGTGTCTTCTTGCTCTTTTTTCCTCTCACTTGCTTCCTTCCTCTCCCCTAGGTAATTCAGCCTTTCTGTAGACTGTGACTGTGTGTTTTACTCCAAACAACACCTTTTCCTGTAAAACTGGCAGTGACTGGTGAGATTTGAGCCTTACCAATAGTAGTGTTTTCTTTGACTTCTCACTGCATTGGGTACATCTCTGTTTCTCTGTCTACACAAGCATTTATTTGTAGAACTTCTGTCCAGCTTCTTCATTTTACATATGAGGAAATTGAGGCTCACAGTCTGTGTAACTTATCTAGGCTGCACCTGGGACCTCTCACTCCAAATCTAATGGTCTTTTGCCTCACCCATGCATTTCTCTTTCTCCCGCTCTGCTTCTCTCTGTCTCTTAATCTGTATGTATGTTTTTTTCAGTGTGTCTCTTTGCCTGTCTCTGTCTCTTTAGATGTGCTTTTTCTTTTTCTTTTTTTTTTTTACTCAATTTTAAAATAATTGTCAAAATGTCGGTTCTAATGAAAAATATTTCCAGACAGGCCTGCCCCTCGGTGTTACAAGCCTCCAGGCAAAGCTGGGGCGGGATGAGTCAGAAATGTGCCCAGCTCCCTCTGCCTTCTATACACCTCCACACATCACTGCCTCTCACAGACATACACAACCCATTTTCCCTTCACATGCCTACACATGGACACATGCTTCCTCTGCACATACACCACAGCTGTATCTCCAACACTTGAGAGAATAGGGCTCTTTCCTCGGTGAAGAATGGATTGGGAGTCAGGAGACTCAGTTTCTGGACCCTTCTTCACTTTGTTAGAGACGGCTACATGGCCCAGTGGGTAGATCTGTGGTCCTGGAATCCAGAAGACTTGAGTTTAAATCTGGCCTCAGACTCTTAGTCACTGTGTGACCCTAAGCACGTCATTTAAACCTATGCCTCAGTTTTCTCATCTGTAAAATGGGGCAATAATAGTACTTACTTCCCAGGGCTGTTGTGAGATTCCAAATGACTCAATATTTGTAAAAACTGCTTAGCATAGTTCCTGGCACATAGTACATCCCTGTGTGATCACAAACCAAGTCCCATCCCCTCTCTGGGCCTCAGTTTTCCCCAGCTACAAAAATGAAGGGGTTTGAGCTTGGTGATAAGTAAGGTCCCTTCCAGCTCTGACATTCTAGAATTCTAAGCCACCAGAATCTCAGTTTTCTATCTGGGGATTCTTTCTATTCTACAGCAGAATTGGAATTTCTCCTATTCCTTCCCAACACAGGGAGCTTTTTGCAGTTTAGAGGACTCTCAGGGAGATGCTCTGCCTTGCTGTTCTCTCTGATCCCATCCCCCTCTGCTGACCCTTGCTCACAAAAACCATCAATCCTTTCTGCTGATCAATGGGAAGACTCTCCTTCAGCTAAGGATGCAGTGTAAGGATTCCAGGGACAAGCCTGTTTCAAAAAGAGGTTCTGGCAGCAATTTTCAGACTCAGTGTAATGAAGAGAAAAGCTTTAGGAGACCTCTGGCAGTCAGGGCAAGCTGTGTGAGTCCCCTTCTTGCTAGGGACAAAGGGGCGGGGCCCACTCCGTGGCGGTGTAAGGGAATGGATTTCAAAGCCTTTGTGGACCCTTCGAGCTAATGATCCTGGGTGGGGGAAGGGGAATCTTGAAACTGTTGCCCAAGAGGAGAAGAGGTCAGGGGATCAAAATAAAAAAATACAAATAGAGAAAACAGTGACAAAAAAATTGCAAAATGAAACACTGTAACTATAATGACCAAGTTTGACGCTGAAAAACAGGAGACTACGTTTCTCTTTTAATTTTTTTTACAGCTGTGGGTCTTGATCATTGCATATACTGTCAGACTCAGTGGATGTGTTGGTAAGTTTTGCTGAACTGCTTTTTTTCCCCTTTGTTACAAAGGGATGGCTCTCTGTAGTATAGGGAAAGGGTTACATATGGAAAAAGAAAATGATATAAAAGCAAAAAACTTGAATGAAACAAAACTGTAAGAGCTAGTAATGATGAATTATAAAGGACATTGTTATGTGGTTAAAGGGAGGTAAGATGTCAGACTCCGTCTGGTGGAGAGGAAGGAGGAAAGAGTATACAGACCCAGGGAAGGGACAATTGGCAACACCTGCCAGCCTCTTAGCTGAGCCTCAGACGTCTTGTTTGGCCGAATTCCATGGTTTTACTTTGTGATTCCTTAATCATTGACCCACATGGAGGTGAATGGTAGGCTGAGGTTCTTTATCCAAGGAGGGTCAAAGAGGAGCCAAGATCGCTTTTATTTGGGGGATTCTGATCCCTGCCTTAAGTTCAGGCAGTAGGCAGGTTCGGGAGCCTGGGATTAGGGGAAGATTCCTTGTTGCAGTGTGGGTTAAGGCACATTTTGACCTCAGGGCTGCAACCCTAACATTGGCTTTTGGTTCCCATCAAATCCAAAGGAAAATGGAGTCTGAAAGTTAGCAGGGCCCAACTCTGGCTGCTAGGCCCAGAACACGGGACTAGGGATAATGAGGTAGAAGTTGCAGAGAGATGGATTTAGACTGGATTAAAGGAAAAACTTCATTAGTATAGTTATCTGTAAATCTGATTGGCTGTCTAGGAAAGAAGCGAATTCCCAGTCACTTAGGGTCTTTCCAGCAGAGACTAGATGACCTGAACACACATATACTCACACACTCCCCACCCCCCAGTTAAACTAGATGTGCTTTGTTTAGCTCTTCTTGCTCTGTTGGGGCCAGCTCTGCTTGAAAAACAAGGAGGTCCCAGGCTCCTAAATGGAACAGACTTTGGTAGAGAAAGCAACAAATCAAAAAACCTCAAATAAACACAAAAAATAGAAATTCTGAAAAGGAGATAAAATTGAAAATAAAACAAAAAACCGAAACCCAAAATCCATGGAGTTTGAATAATGAAGGAGCTGGTCTTCTGAAGGCTAATAAAATAGACAAACCCTATTACCTAACTTGAGTCTTTAAAAGAGTGCAGAAAACTAAATTACCAAAATCTAAAATGAGAAAAAGGAGAATCCATCCTAGATGAAGAGTAGCTAAGAGGACAGCTCATTAGTACATCTGGTTATCCAAGCCCCTCTGTATTTGAAGCCCTTTACCACCTGGCTTCAGCTTACCTTTCCAGCTTTATTAGATATCACTTGCCCATTATGAATGTACTGATACCCCATCTCCTGTCTCTCCATGCCTTTGCACTGCTCGATCCCCATGCCTGAATGCACTCTCACCTTCTCTTAGGGTTCCACATTTCCTTTAAAGCTTAGCTCCAGTGCCCCTTTCTGCATGAAGCCTCTGCCTTTCCTCTTCCCCAACCACTAGTAAACCCCACCCCACCCTCAAATTACCTGGTATATATTTTGTCTATACTCATGTTTCCCATTGAGGGGAGGGATTATTTCATTTTTGTCTTAGTATGCCCAGTGCCTGGATCAAGATAGGGCCTTAATAAATGCTTGCTAATTGATTGATTGTCTGACATGTATGAACCTTTTATAAGTCCTTGTTGATAGACATACTGCCTCTGACAGTCACATTCTTTGTGACCTTGGGCAAATCACTAGACCTCCCTGGGCCTCAGTTTCCTCATTTATAAAATGAGAGGGTTAGACCAGATGGCTTCTGAACCTTGTGATCCTATGATTGATTGGTAGGAAAATGGCCCATATGTCAGGAGAAGACTGGATTGGATTGGATTAAAGATCATAGGAGAGGAAAAGCAGAACTCCCATCTGCCCCAAGAGGGGCCTTTGCTGGAATCCAGGAACCCCAGATGTGGGGATGTGTCCCCTGAGCTTTGAGCCTCCATATTCCAAGTCTTATCTGAGTGAACAGGATGGCTGCTAGGCGCCTGCACGCCAGGCCCCATAACCAGGCCCCCAGCTGCCGAACAAAAGACCTTCTCTCAGCTCCCAATAAATTGGTCCTCTGGGAACTGGCTCCGAGATTCTAATTGATGCAGGGAAGGAAAAGATTCATTAGTCTACGGACTCATTAAAATGCTCTGCTGTTCACCTACAATTTATTCTTGGCCCTTCATCAAGAAGAATTAAACAAGTTGGTACCTGGGGAGGCAGCTTGTGCAGCATACATCCTACCCTACCCCTTGCTGCTAAGGGTCTTTGGCCCCTATCCCACTAGGTGGGACCCAACTCAGGACCCCATGCTTTGGCTGGATCTAGAAAGAAGTGCAGAATTTCAGAGCTGGAAGAGTCCTTAAAGATCCTGAAGGCTGTAAGGGATGAGGGCAAGCACGATGGATTTGGAGTAGGAGAACTGAACTTCAAATCCCAGCTCTACCATGTATTATTATGTCTCTGCATTGTCTAGTAAATTACCTAACTTCTGTGGGTTTCACATCCTCCTTTGTTAAAAGAGGGGATGGGACTGGGTGAATTCTTAGCTCCAGATCTATGATTCTGGGATCTAGTCTTGATCCCTTATGCAGATAAGGAGACTGAGGCTCCCCATAGGAATCACACATCAGAGCTAGGACTAGAGCACAGGTCTCTTGGCTTTCAGCCCCGTGATCAGAGAGGAGGAATTTGCTTTCAAGCCCCAGAGGAATAATTGATATTCAGAATGTTGACCCTCTAGCCCTGTGATATCCCGGGGAGCTTTTTGAATCTCTGGGAAAAGATTCAGTTGTACTCGTTGTACTTTTGATGATCCCTTGCCTCTGAGTGCTGTGATTTATATATTTCAAAGCACTTTCCCACCCATTCCTTCATTTGATGTTCTCAGTAATGAGCAAGGTGAAGGGAGAAGAGGCCTGGGCTGGGGAATCAGGAGACCTGGGTTTTAGATTCAACTTTCTTTTTACTTACTGGGTGGGTTTGGGCAAGCTGCTTCTCTCTGAGCCTCATTTTATTCCTCTTTTAAAACAGAGTGATTGGATCAGGTGATTCCTAAGGTTCTAGTTCTGATATTATCCCCATTTGTTGCCTGGAGAAGCTGAGCCTCAGAGAAGTTAGATACCTTTCTCTTTTTTTTTTTTTGTTTTGGACAACTTTTTATCTCTTGTTTTTTTTCTTTATTTTTAACGTTCTTTGTTAATATTTTGAGTTCCAGATTCTCTCCCTCCCTCCAGTCCTTCTACCCATTGAGAAGGCAAGCAACATGATACCCATCATACATAGGAAGTCATGTAAAACTCTCTGTATTACCATGTTGCAAAAAAAAAAAAAGGCAAGAAAATTAAAGTGAAAAACCACATGCTTCCATCTGCTAAATCACATAAATGGCAAAACCAGGGCTAGTCTCCAAGAGTATTTTATTATATTCTTATGCTTTAGAATTATTTCTCTAATTCTTTAGAAATCAGTAATCAGCAGTGGTAAATATTTGGGGAGAAACTATTAGCAATGAAGAATGAAGAATTTCCTAGCAATTAGAGCCATTCAGTATAGAATGAACCATCAACCAACGAAGCATTGATTAAATTCTTACTGTGAACCAAGAACTTGTTAGTCATGAAGATTATAGAGATAGAAAATGTGAGTCCTTGTTCTCGGGGAGCTTAAATTTTATTGGTGAAAACATGTACACATATAAACATACATAATATAAATACATGATTAATTGGGGTGAGGAGGGCACTAGTACCTAGGGGAAGAAGGAAAAGCTTCCTGTAGAAGGAGGGATTGCCTGAGAAGAATTTTGAAGGAAAGACTTGATTTTTCAAAGATAAGTTTTTGTTGATATTTTGTTTCATACATTACCATAGCATCCCATATATATTCCGCTCCCTCTCTTTCCTGAGAGCCATCCCATATGACCCCCAAAAATATTTTTTTAGAAGGGGAAAAAGTCACAACTGATTGCTACATTGAAAAAGTACTAAAATGTGTGCTGTGTACCTCCTTGAAGGGCTAGGTCGGGGATGTCTTTTCATATAATTTCATTTGAATACTGTTTGATCTTTCTAATTTTGTTACATTTATTTGTGTGTGTGTTTCTTCCCATTTATATTGTTGTAGTTACTATATAGAAATAGTAAATTCTTAGTATGAGGTAGTGACCTCCTCATCACTAGTAATGTTTAAATTGAGGTGGTATCACCACATGCAGGGAAAGCCATATAGAGACAGCCCATGCCTTGGGCAGAGCATTGAATGAGATGCCCTCTGAAATCCCTTCCAGCTCAGAGATTCTATGATTCTGTTAACAAGAATATTCACTTAACTGAAATGCTCCCCCTTTTTCTGTATTACTAACAAATTGGAGGCCAACAGAGCTGGAAGAAGCAAGGTAAGAATTCTGGCAGCAGGTCCTCAATGATGGGACTTCTGGGAAGCACTAATCAGCCAGCATTGTTACAGCTTCCAGGCCCTCCTGTGGATGCACTTACTTCAAGAGGGAGAAAATGAAGGAGTCACAGAATGTTTGCAAATAGACAGGGAAACAGGGGTGAGACCAGATGGTTTTTGGAAAGTTGACTCAGGCCTAGATAGTTTTCCTCTTTGTTTGCTTAGGAACCAGAGTTGTCTTGGGGTAGTTGAGGCTGAGGAATGAATGTGGAGGGGAAGTCAGGGCTGGGGTGTGGTTCCTTAAAACTGCATAGTAAGGAAGAACTCAGTTTGACCAAGCATAGAAATCCTGAGACTTACTTGAGAGACAGCGTAATGTGGTATAAACAAGAGCTCTGGGTTTGGGCGATTCAGGAGATCTGGGTTCAGTCCGGGTTTAATGCTCACTTTATTTTGTTTCAGTTCATCTGAGTTTTCTCATTCCTTCCTGGGTCCTTGGTATTCATCATCTGCTTCTACTCTGATTTTGACTTTTCCTTTCTCTGCTGTAAGAAAGGAAAGGAAAACTTATCTTTGAAAAATGAAGTATTTCCTTCAAAATTCTTCTCAGGAAGAATTCCTTTTTTAGGAAGCCTTTCTCTTTCTTATCTGCTAAATCAGGATAAAAACCTGCCTTGCCAACCTCTTAGGATTGTTTTAAGAGATCATGGATGTGAAAGCCCTTTTTGAAAACCATGAAGGCAGCAGCAGCAGCTCCTCCAGATTGGGAGTGTACCAGGTCATGGTGTAGAGCCTTAAGAACACAAATGTTTCAGTGTCTAGTAATTGCATGGCTCAGACAGTGTTATAGAACAAAGCTCAGAGGTTATTGGTAGGTGAAAGAAGAGGGCAGGATCTGGACAAGGGGCCAGTCCTGCTGTGTAGTGGGTGAGCCCATCGTGGAACCGGAGGAACATATTAAAGCAAAGAAAGCTCAGCAGGACTGGAGAGTATATCTGGAGGGTTGAAAGGCAAGGGCTGATTGGGAGGTATCTGGAGTCCTGTTCCAGTAGAATCTTTCAGTTTAGTTTCCTTGCCTCTTTAATCTTTAATTAATTTATTTTTGACATCATTTAAAAAATTTTTAAATTCCAAATTCTCTCCCTCCTTCCTGGCCTTTCCTCACACTTGAGAAGGCAAGCAATAGGATACCAGTTATATACGTGAGGTCATGCAAAACATATTTCCATATTAACCATGTTGCAAAAACAAAAAAGCATGAAAAATAAAGAAAGTATAAAAAGTATGCTTCAATCTGCATTCAGATTTCGCCAGTTCTGTCTCAGGAGGTTGATAGTGTTTTTCATCATGAATCCTTTGAAATTCATATGACTTTTCTTATAAATGGTACGTTTTCTGGACGAAGAGTTCTACCTTTTCTGTATCATCAGATCTCTAGAGCTGGAAGGGATCTCAGAAGCCCACTAGGCCAGCCTCCTTATTTACAGTTGGAGACTGAGACCCAGGCAGATTTTACCCCTAGGTCATACCAGCAGTAAGCACCAAAAACAAGTTGAACCGAGTTCCTCTGGCTCCAGAACCAGTGTTCTTTTCCATACTGTTTTCTCTGCTTTCCCTGTCTATTCTCCCCATAGGTCTAACCTCACAACTGCTTATCCATCTGCCCCCTTACAGAGTATCAGAACCTTTCAGGTTTGGGTCATGGATTCACAACCTGCACCAGCCAAGCCAGCTTCTCTGGGCCTCAATTTCCTTATCTGTAAATTTAGAGGATTGGACCAAATGGCCTCTGACATCTTACCCCTCACCTTTGCTGCCATCATCCAGGTGGTTTTCAGTGGGTATGGGGGATGGGGATCTTCTTTTGCCCTTATTTGGGTTTTTCTTTCAGCTTTTGGCCATAACTGTCAGTCAGACTGGAATGACCCCCAGCAGCCCATCCTAGCCTCAGTTATTTGGTAAAGAATAGGGGGAGGGGAGGAGGTAAGTGGAGAAAGGGCCAAGCATCTGCTTAGAATTTCAGGGTCTGATAAGGATCTAGGACCTCCAGCATGGCATTCTTGCAAGGCTCATGCAATGTTGTGGTCTGGTATCATCAAAAGAGTGTTGGACTGGGAGGTTGAGACCTGAGTTTGATACTGATGAGCTCTACATATGATTGTCAGCAAGTTCAGAGCCTAAGCTTTTTCATTTGTAGCAAAGAGGTAATAATTCTCTCACTGCCTACCTCATGGATTTGTAGTAAAGATGCTTTTGTACAATTTAAAGAGCTACAGAAATGGACATTATCCTTCTGTAAACTTTAAAGTACCTGAGTTCTTTTCTTCCTCTTTCTCCTTCCATTAGTCATCTAGCATTTGCCAAGTTCAGGGCCATGTGCCCAGCACAGAAGAGGATATATACGACGCAGAGTCCTTGCCCACAGAGCTTAGGGGTCCGCTTGGGGAGAGAGAAACAAATGGAGAATAATACAGGATATAATATAATCTAAATGACTCATGTAAGGTCAGGAGCATTTGTCTTTTATAAAGAAAATTAATTTTTGCTGATATATTTTGTTTTTATATCATGTTTACCCCCCAGTCTTTAAACAGAGTACCACTTCTTATGACAGAAAAGTGGGGCAGAGAGCAATTCCGTAAAACTGATCAACGTATCAGTCAAATATAATCATATATACGGGGTTCCACAGCATAGCATCCTGGTTCCTTAACTGTTCAACCTGCCTTTCCTGTGTAAAGAAGGGAGGGAGGAATATTCTTACATCTTTTTTGAGGCGACCAAGATAGGTCATTGTAAATTACAGAACACTCTCTTTCAGTTTTTTTTCCCATTTACATTGTTATAGTTGTACATGTTGTTTTCCTTGATTTGCTTTCTTCACTTTGCATTAGTTCATCATTTCTCATGGCATAATAAGATTCTTTTTCATTTGTGCACCATAATTTATTTGCCCATTCCCCAATGGGCATGTACTTTGTTTCCAGTTCTTTGCTACTGCAAAAAGTACTTTTGGAATTGTTTTCATGTATGTGGAGAAAGTTCCTGTCCTATGGGAGCTGATATTTTATCAGGGGAAATGTGTACACGTGTAAATATGTATAAAATAAATATAAAGTAGATTGGGATAAGGAAGGCACTAGCAGCTAAGGAGATAAGCCTTCTACATAAAACCTTTATTTCTCTCTTTGATCTCTTTAGGGTGTGTGTGTGTGTGTGTACACACACACACAATAGTGGGACCTCTGGATCAAAAGGTATGGGTGTTTTAGTCATTTACTTTGAATAATTCCAACTTTTTCGGTTGGACCAGTTCAGAGCTCCATTAGTGTGCCTGTCTTGCTGCTGCTCCTGCAACATTGACTCTTCTCATCTTTTGTCATCTTTGACAATTTGCTGAGTGTGAGGTGGAACTTAGAGTTATTTCCAGTTCTCTGATTAGTCATTTGGAACAATCTTTCATATGGTTGTTAATAGTTGGCAGTTCTTCTTGTGAGAACTGTTTGTTCATCTCCTTTGACCACTTATCCATTGGGGAATGGTTTTTTGCTACTTGGAGTGCTGTCT
This sequence comes from Pseudochirops cupreus, assembly GCA_028627135.1. Lineage (NCBI taxonomy): Eukaryota > Metazoa > Chordata > Mammalia > Diprotodontia > Pseudocheiridae > Pseudochirops > Pseudochirops cupreus. Next base: position 279,702,478 of record CM053581.1, read on the forward strand.
TAGGAACTCACATTTGTATAGCCCTTTTACTTCCATTACTTTATAGGATTCTTACAATAACCCTAGGAGGCAGGCACAGCTTCCATTATCACTCTTATTTTACAAATGAGAAAACACATCCAAAGATTCAAAAGGAAGGGCCGTGACTAGAACCCAGGTCTTCTGCTTTTAGAGTGGGTCTTTCTACTACATCTTGCTGCTGCTTCCTTTTTTTTTGAAGTGATGAAATATTTAGAGAAATAAAGTATTCTGCTCAGTCCCAGAGAGTCAAACTAGTAGCAATGGATGGAAGTTACAGGGAGATAGATTTAGGCTTTGCTAGTAAAGAAAAACTTCCTAAAAGAATGATCTCTAAGTGGAATATACTGTTTTGGGAAGTAATAGAGTGCCCCCTCCCTACAGGTCTTCTAATCAAGTGCAGGACTATATGACTTGTCAGCACACTATAGACTCCCACTTAGGTATGTTATGGGTTGGTCTTTGATGTCCCTTCCCTTTCTGAAACTCACCTGACCAAGATGGGAGCCAAGATTATAAAGGGCTGAGGTCACACTTCCCACAGCCCTGTTTCCTGTAACTTACTGAATTGATTGTTTTACAGCTTTGTTGAATATCCATCCAGGGGTTTTCTTGAAATGTAGTGGAATCATGCTGAGTCATTGGTTGGACAACCTTGGCTTTGGGGGCCTCTTGAACTTTGATATTCAAATTTATGCAAAACACCATGCAAATTAATACTTTGATTCATTTGCCCATTTTATTAATGGGGCTGCAGGTATGGATGTGACGGCTCAGATGTGTACATGGGCCCAGTGTAAAAAGTCACACACACACACACACACATACACACACACTTTTATATATATAACTTTTTAGTTTACAAAACAGTTTGTTGCCATAATCTCCTGATCACAGCCCATGTTACCCAACAGCTCTGGACTCATGAACGGAATTCTCATCAATAAATCATCTATGGTTCATTTGTCTCCACTCAGAACTGGGAACTTCTGAAACTAACTCATATCTAAATTATCCATTTCCAGGCCTTCTAGCAAACCAGCGGTTACCAATAGGCTTAGACATTTACAACATTTATTCAGGACAAAAATAAATGGTAAACTTTATGAGGACAGTCTCATTCTGCATCTTTTCCCTGTCCCAAATATTCGTGCCTCCAATGTAGAAGGGTTGGACAAATTCTCTCTGCTGCTGGAAATAGGGAAAGATGGTTTTTGGAAACTGGCATGTCTTCATCCCAGCTTGATCAATTTCTGCCACTTTTTGCATTTTTCAGGAGCCAGAATATCTCCTGCATCTGCCCTGCTTGCCTCAGGAGTGGTCCAGTGCTGGTCACACAGCGAAAACTCTTGTAGCTCCCACTCTCCTGAACACCCTTCTCACTCCCTGTAGCTCTCCTCCTTCTGAGAAGCTTCTGTCTCCAGTCAAAGGCTGACACAGCAGCTAGTTGGGAAAGAGTGGAGAGGTCTTCAGAATATAAAAGAGCCAGGAGAACTCAGGGAAATGGAGACCTTGCTCTTTTCTAATGAGTACATGTATTCTTCCTCTCCCCCACTCCCTATTCATGTACTCTGGGAAATGTATTCTTTTGCCTTTTGGGCATATTTGTCATAAATTTATGTACTGGTTTTTGGTTTAGAAAGTATTTCATATTCATCATTTCTTTGCAAAAGCCATATGAGGTAGTAGGGCAAAGACTGTTCTCATTGTACAGATGAAGAAATTGAGATTCAGAGAGCCTTGAGTTCACAGTTTTTAGTACAAGCAGAACTTGAACTAGAAACCAGGTCTTTTGACTCCCCAGTTCAGTATTCTTTAATGACACCATCTTAGATACTTTTAGCCACCTTTCTCGCTGATCTTTAACAGTATAAATCTTAATCCTTTCTGTCTTTTCTCTATATAGTTTTTAAAGAGAACTTTTTAGAAGGAGCATGAAATAATGGGATAAATTGTAGACTTGGACTCAAAAGCCCTGAGTTAGAATTCAGGTTCTGTCCCTAACTTCTGTGTGTGCTTGGACAGATTTCATTTTCCCCATCCCTAAAAAATGAAGAGATTGGACTGTGTGGCCTCCAAGGTCAGTTAGATGTGGCTGAGTTGGGTCATGAACCCAGGCCTTCTGACTCCCAAGTCCGGTCTTTGTGCAGCATCAGACTCATCCTAAGTCAATATACATAGTCAAATTGAACCTCCCTCAAAACAAAACCTACACAGGCTATTTTTTGAAGATGAGAGTCCCTGTAGCACTGTTTCCTGGTACCCACCTTGTTAGGGGTCTGAGGCTCCACAGTCATTCTGGGGTGGTGTCTTCCTCCTGAGAAGAGCCTGGGTCTTGAAGGATTCATAGAATTTCAGCTGGTATTCCAGAGAGAGAGTGTGAATAAAGGCATGAAGGAGGGATGTGAGGTACACCATGGCAGGAGCACAGAGAGGTGTGAAGGGAAGTAGTGAGAGACAAGGCTGAAAATGAAAAGGGCCTCAAGTGTTAGTTTATAGAGGTTAGATTTTATTCTAAAAGTGGGAAGAACCACTGAAGGAAGTTAGGCTGTATGCTGGCAGTCCTCATCCCTAGCCCGCAGTGAAGGGTAGTGCATGGTGACTGAGCCTTGTTTTGCCTCAAATTTTGAGTTTTTGCCCCTTAAAAAGAAAAAGATGACTCCTTTGCCAAGGCTAGGCCAGCAAGTGGGCAGTGAGATAAGAGCTTGGAATTGTGGGTATTCAGTTTCACAGACTCTACCTTTTCTGGAATGATCTCAACCCAAGAGTATTAGATTCCCCAACCTGTGACCTTGAAGTACTTTGCCCTCTCTGAATCTGTTTCCTTGTCTCCACAATGATGGGGATGGACCCAGTGGTCTCTGAGGACCCTTCTGGTTCTGACACTGAATTTCTGACTTTATGGCTTCAAGATCACAAGAGGTGTTAGCTCTAGGGCCACTTTGGGAATTCTCCTGGATGAGAATCACCTGGAGGATTGCAGAGGAGCTGGTCCTGCCTTAGCTGGGAAATGATATGTATGGGCTATGCACCAAATGTTAACCACAGCTAAAATTCATTTACCACTCACAGAATCATAGATTTAAAGCTGGAAGAGAGCTCAGCTGTCAAATCCCTCATTTTACAGATGAGAAAACTGAGGCTTACTTAGGTTAAGTGATTTGCCCGAGACCACATAGGTAGGATTAAAACTCAGATCCTCTTGACCCCAGAGCCAGTGCTTACTTTGCTATTCCATGCTGTCTTCTACCTCTCTGATCTTGGACAGATTACTTTAACTTTGACCTCCTTAATCTGTAAATTGAAAGTGTTGAACTAGATGATCTTGAAGGTCTTTCCAGTTTTCCCAGGCTTTAAATATTGATGAAAGTTAGGGTAGGGAAGAACTTGGAATAAGAGAATGGTCTTGTCCTGTCCTCATATGTTTTAGGACTGTGGCCGTAGTGCATGGCCAGGGCCCCAGTGGCCTTTCTTGTGTGGCAGCCATGAGACAGGATGTGACAGGGCCATCTGAGTTAGCCCCTGGGGTGAGTTTTTTCCTAGCTATATTTATGAAATAAAATCAAACATGGCAGGCGGGCTAGAACCTGATGGATGATACCCTAGTGGGGAGGGCAACCCCTTCAGGTCCTTTCTGGTGTTTTTAGGGAGGAGAAGGAATGTTGTGATGAGGAAAATATTGATTCCCCATAAAAAGATTTTAATCAAACGCTTGGACACCCCAGGGAGAAACAGCTCAGCCTCAGCACCAGATTAAACTTCCATCTTCCCAAGATCTTACTGGCTAGAACCCTACTGGAGGCTCCCAACCCTCATCCATCACTGAGTGTGAGCTAAGTGAGTCTCCAGGGGCACCCAAACAGTCTCAGCCAGGACACCAAGGCTCTGGGGCCCAGGGCCCAGGCCTCTTCATGTTGGGGGAAGTTTGGTGTTTGAGAATATATGTGTGGGCCTGACTGGAGACCTCAGAGCCCCCTGAGTTCCAGTTTGGCCTTTGTGGCTCCCGCTGCCTCAAGCTTTTCAATGTTGTTTGCTGCCTGGTTAAAAGGACCTTAGCTTCCTCATCTACAAAATGGGTTCCTCCCTTTCCAGTCTGTTTAGCAGAGGGCACATCTGGTGGGGTTTGATTGAAGGAGGGAGCCCATGACCCAGTTACTACCTTCCATTTTGTAGCCTTGCTCCACAGCATGACTAATTTCCAGAATATTAATGAGCTTAGGAGGATGAGAGAGAAAACTAAAGACTAAGAGAAAGGGGGAGAAAGAATGTGTGGAAGAGAAGGGTAATAATATTAAAAAGGGGAGAGAGACCGAGACCAAGTAAAGAGAATGGAGGAGAGAAAATGGAAGGGAGGTAGAGATGAAGAGAGAAATGAGAGGAAGGGAAAGAGAGAGGGAAATATTAGAAGAGAAGAGGAAAAGGAAGAAGGAAAGAAAACACTGTATAGAATGCAAAATGAGGAAAGATTCTGCTGAAGTTAGAACCCTGTCTTGTTCAAAGCCAAAAACCTCCATTTCCTCTCTCCGTCCATCCCACTGACTTCCCTCCACTTTACTTCCCTGGGGCATTTGTCACTAGTAATTTTCTGCTTCTGGTAAACCATGCCTAGCTTCACAAATAGGGTTAGGGTATCCTAAGGGTTTTGCTGGCATCTTCTAGAATCCTATACTCTCCTCCTCCCTGCTCCTACCTCTGCTCCTTCACCTGTCACTATTCTTGGGCAGGAAGGGAGGTTGGTCACAGACATGGAGTCACAGCAGGAAAGTCAGGGTACCTTGAAAACCTAAAAGAAGTCATTCAGTGGACCAGAAAGAAAAGGAATCAACTCCTCTCTCCTTTGTAGGTTTTTGTGGGAATTAGGGACCAATGGGGACGCTGAAGGCACCATGGTGCAGTGGAAAGAGCCCCAGACTGGGAGGCAGGAGACTTGGCCCCGGAGCGCTGGTCCCTGTTGTGGGGCCTGAGTTCGTTCATGTGTGTGAGGGGGGGATGGTACAGTGAGAGAGTCTCCTCGTCCTTCCAGCTCTGACATTCTGTGGTTCCAGCAATATAAATTACTGTTTTAGAATGAATATTATGACCGTGAAGTATTTCGATTTAGCAAACATTTATAAACTATCTACTGTGAAAGGCAACGTAGAGCAGCTAGCTGAGCCACAAAGACCTGGGTTCTAGTTACGCCCGTGACGTCCCAGTTGTGTAACTTTGCAAGTCACTTCACTTCTTGGTGTTGTGGGCTGCGAGTGTCAGTCTCAGAGAGGAGGGGCCGCTAATCCATGTATAAGGATCCCTGTGTTGCACACATTGTTTTAAAACGCACTACTGTCTTTTTTCCATTGTATTTTTATTTATTTCCTATTTGATACCTCTACTCTTACCCTAGGACGAATAAGGTTCCTCATATTTCTCAATATTAATGAAATCACAGGTTCAGTCCATGTGTTGGGAGAGATACAAAATTTAAAGAAGTCACAGTCCACACCCTTATGGCATTCAGTTACAGAAGGAAGATAAGATACCAATATATAATACACAATGTTATCTGATAAAAACATTATTATTTTGAACTGTTCCTGTGATTTCGCTGTTATAGGGAACTCTCAGTGAGAAGAATCCCTCCACCAGTGCCTATTGGTTTCATTTCTCCACTTTCTGGGTCTTAAGTTGCCACAGTTGCCTAGGGCACTTTGAGATGAGGCCACTGCCCTAAGGTCCCAGTGCCAGTACTTGTTAGAGGCAGACCTTGAACCTAGGTCTTCCTAATTCCAGAGCTAATCATGGTGCCTCAAAATTGCATCTAGAGATACAAAAAATGCCTTTGGAGATCTCCGGGAAGAGGTCTCAGGGAAGGCTTCCTGGAAGAAGTGGCTTTTAGTTTAGGCTTTAAAGGACAGGATTCAGCCTAAAAGGGGAAAGGGAGGAAGCTAACCCCATTTCTCCTGTTCTCAATGATAACCTCAAAATCAGACATACAGGATCTTGGCAGGTAGAGGTTCTCAAAGGTCCTGACCTGGGGTCCAGAGTGACTAAGGAAGAGACACAGCAAGGACCCCAGTTTGTTACCGCATAGTTGAGCACCCTTCTGGGCTGGAGACAGCCTGGGAGGAGGTGCCTGAGTATTGGTAAATGAGTAATGGTAAAGCAGGGTTTGGGGTTTTGTTTTTCGTCATTTTCACCCCCAGTAATTGGAACTGGGCACCTCCTGGCCACATGACAGATGAGAGGCCTAGTGGGGCATTTGTCAATGCCCAGCTTCCTGGTGGGAACGAGGCTCATAAGTCACAGCTGACAAATCTTTTAATGACTTTTAAACGTCATTTGCAGGGAAGAATGACTGTGATCAAGAAGGGGTGCTCTTGTGACTAATCATGCCTGGGATCCCTGGCATTAGCTCCTGGGCAGCAGCAATCTCAAGCGTGGGGATTTAGGGGGCTTCCTATTCAGTTTCAGAGGATAGTCTTCCCAGTGGGTATGGAGCTGGGCCAGTCTAGCAGATTTCTGTACACAGACTCTCAGAGTTTCTCATGTCTGAAATGCCCTTGAGCCTCATTTGAACCCTTAGAATTCTTAGCTTCCTTCAGTGCTCAGCTTTGGTGCTACCTCTGAAGGGAAGCCTTTCCTCATCCCCTGACTTGTTAGGTACTCACTCTCTCCTAAAATACACTGGCATATGCTTACCTCTTTATGTGTTCTATGTGTTAGACCTGATAGAAGGTAAGACCCCCTTGGGGGCAGGGACAATTTCATTTTTGGCTTTGTATTCCCAATATCTAGCATGGTGCTAGGCACATAAATGGTTATTGATTGATTGGATTGGCTTAGAGAGGTTGGGCAGCGTTGAATAGAGAGGAGGCCTCTCAGGGTGGAAAGGGGACAGAGGATCTGGGTTAGCACCTCACGGATAAATATGGTGGAGAATTAAAAAGCTTTTGGGGAGATTAGTCCTGCCTGGCTGGTAATGATGGTTTGGGCAGCACTAACGAGGTAACTGAGCCCTGCACTACCAGAGGATTTGAATGCGATTAATAGATTCTCTGTTATAATCCAGCGCCTTTCTACCAAGATGCCCCGAGTGAGTGACCGTCCTACCTTATTGCTTCATTTTCCTTCTAAAATATTTCCCACCACAGAAAGCTATTTCTTTTCCAGACTACAGGGCAGGGCCATCACCTGGCTAGGTTTGAGGACCTGGGGCTGGTCACACTCTGCTGATCTTGAAATCTGTTAGAAAGACAGTGGAAAGAGCCTCAAACTGAGGGTTAGAAGGCCTGGGTGTGAATGTTGGTTGGCTCTGCTATTAAGTTGTGCGCCTTTAGGCAATTCATGTTCCCTCCATAGACCTCAGCTCTTGGATGGATCTGTTTAAGGAAAGGGGTTGGTGTCAAAAGATCCAAGGTGAAGTCCTGACTTTGATGCTTATTAGCTATATGACCCTGGTCAAGTAAGTTTTCCTCTGTTGATCTCAATTTCTTCATCTGTAAAATGAGGGTGATGGCTTGATTCAATAAACATGAAGGGTCTTTTAGAAAGAGGGTACTGTGCGAGGGGCTGGAGATCCAAAGACCAAAATAAAACGGCCCTGTTCCTAGAAGAGCTTACATTCTAGGAGGGATGAGAGGGCGGACACAGCGTACGGAGAAGCAAACAGAAGGCCGGTTTGAAGAGGGAGAGGGCACTAGGGAAGTGATACCTGAGCTGAGCCTGGAAGGAAGATCAGGCTTCTGAAAGGCAGGAAGTGGAGGAAGGGGGAGGAGTGCCCTCCAGCAGGGGGGATGGTTATACAATTACATGGAGACAGGGATAGACTTGAGTTCAGGAATAGCTCATAGTCCAGTTTGCCCTAGAGTACGTGAGAGGAAAGTCATGTGAAATCACGCCATAAAGGTAAGTTGAAGCCAGATTGTGGGCGGCTTTAAACAGCAGACTGAGTGGTTGGTATATTACTTATAGGCAATAGAAAGCTTCTTGAAGGCTCTTGAGGAGGGGAGTCATATGAACAAACTTGTTTCTTAAGACATTTATTTTTGCAGCAGTGGAAAATGGATCAGAGATGGGGGAGAGACTAGAATCAGGGAGGTCAATTATCCAAGGAAGGCTGTTGTAGGAAAAGCTATAGAAGAAGTGTGAGATGTTATTAGCTTTAAAAGGCCCTTCCAATTCTCATGCATTAAGATACCTAACTCCATTATGACTTAGGGCTAAGTTGAGTTGGTTTTGTTGTTGTTGAGTCATTTCAGTCAGCTTTGACTCTTCATGACCCCATTTGAGTTTTTCTTGGCAAATATGCTGGAGTGGTTTGTCATTTCCTTCTCCAGCTCATTTTACAGATGAGGAACTAAGGCAAACGGGGTTAAGTGACTTGCTCAGGGTCACAGAACTGGGAGTGTCTGAGATTGGATTTAAACTCGGGTCCTCTGGACTCCAGGGCCAGCACTCTATCCACTGAACCACCTAGGTGTCCTAGGTTGAGTTGCAAATAAAAGCTGTCCTGGAGGAAATTTCCACCTTTGAAAGAATACAGTTCATGTTGTGGGGATCCTGTGAAATGAATTTAGGGAAGTTGGGTTCACACTGTGAAGGGCGAAGAATTTAAATTGATCCTGCAGGCACCAGGGAGTCATAGAAAATTCTTAAGTTATGTGGTTGTTAACAAGGGATAGAAGTAATCAACCACAAAAGATGAAATAGATTTTGATTACATGAAATTGTAAAACTTTCACATGAAGTAAAACAATACAACTAGGATAAGAAGGAAAAGAATTGGGAAAATGTCTGAAATAAGGGTTGATATCTAAGATATACCTAGAGGGACTAATATACTTATATAAGATCCAAAGCCATTCCCCATGGAATATCAAAGGATATAAACAAAGAGTTCTCTTGAGAATTATATACCGTTAATAAAAATGTGAAAGATGGCTTCAGATAGCTAATAATAAGGAAAATAAAGAGTCAGAACAATTCTGCTCTTACTTTGTGCCCAGCCTGTTGATTGGCAGGCTTGTGGAAAGGCAGACACATTACTATACTGTTGGTGAAGCTATGAATTGGTTCAGTGATTCTGAAAAGCATTTGGAATTAAATGAAGAAAGAAAGTAAAATTCTCTTTCCCTTTTACCCACCAATCCCATTGCTAGGCATATACTTTAGGGTGGTGAAAGATTAAAAAAGAAAGACTCCTTTTCTTACACACCATAATACTTACAGCAGCCCTTTTGGTGAAAACAAAGTAGAAGACTAACTATTGGGGGATAGCCAAATAAATGTGGTGCACGAATAGTATTGAGCTGTAAAAAATAAAGAATGTGAAGAACGCAGAGAAGAGTAGGGAGACGCAGACCAGCTCATAGAAGGTAAAGTAAGTAGAACCAGGAAAAAATACACGGGAAGGTGACAACAATGTAAGTGGAAAGAACAAGAAGAATGAGGGGAGGGGAATGGAAACTAAGTGCTGTGTAATTGGAATGACCGAGCTTGGGCCCAAGAAGAGCCACAAGGCTGCATCTCCCTGCCTTCTTCCGGGAGCGGTGGACAGGGTGGGGAACTGTGGGTGTGGAAAACTGCGTGCAATACCAGACTTGAGAGAAGGCTAGTTTTGCTGAATAGTATTTTCCCTTCTTCTTGTTCATTGTTATAAAGTGGGGGTTGGGGAATAAAGGTAATATGAAAATAGAAATATTAATAATTTTTTAAAATGTGTAGGGTTCTAGGAGAGGGAGAATTAAAGGATGGGGGACATGATGAAATATGTCTCTGTGAGCAGGTTTTGACTTTGATATAAAGGATTGGTCATGTTAGGAGCTTTGCATTACAGCTCATAGGATTGGGGAGGGGGAGGAACCTAGGAAGTGTGGGGTAAACTAAACCATACAAAGTGATCCCTGAAGGCCCCATATTGACTCAGAAAACCACGAATTAGTATTATTTATGTTGTACTAGCTTTTTTGTTGTTGTTAAATATTTCTGAGATACATTTTAATCTGGATCTGCAGTGGTGCTGGCCGAATGAGTGATGCCTCTGGTGTAGACAGCTCTGTTAGCCATCTCTGCCACTGAAACAAGCCCTCCCACGAGAGCATCACTGTATCTCTGTGTGTGTGTACCAAGGGCAGGCAGCATGTTAACCCTCTACTATTTCTGACTTACTAAATCCTATTCACTTTTCCCAGGCTGTTGATTAGTGCCGTCAAAATGGCTAAAACATTTCAACTGAGAAAATGGGTTTATTTGTTTATTTTTTGTAGCAGAAATGAGCTGGTGTCCTCAGAGCTATAAATTACATTTCAAAACATTTGTCCTATGGGAGCGTAAATCACCCTAAGGTCTAGTGCAGCAAAAATGGTCTAGTGGCTGTCCCTCAAAGGACACTCCAACTCCCATCTCTGTGCCTTCACTCCATCTGTTTTCCATGTCTGGAATTGACTCTGCTCACCCTTAACTGTTAGAATCACTGGCTTCCTTCCAGTGCTCAGCTCAAGCGCTCCCTCCCCCATAAGGTCTTTCTGACAATTCCTGGGAGCCCCCCTCATTACTTGTACAATCAGTGAAATGTGTAAACTGCCCCAACTGTAAGGATGCCTTACATTGCCCTGAAGAGACACCCAGCTCAGGCATCCCAACCCAGGTTCAAGAACTAGCTCTACAACCAGGTGGCAGCAAAATGTAGTAGAAGGTGGGTGAGAGGGGGAGCAGGAAAAGCCACAGCTTGAAGTTGGCCTCAGACACTGGCTGTGTGATCATGCGCCATCATGCGCCAGTCACAGCCTCTCTGGACTAGTTTCTTCGTTTATAAAATAGAGAGAATAGTAGCAGTAGAGAGCAGCGTGGTGTAGTAGATGGAGGGGCCAGCCGGAGTCAGGAAGACCTCCTACCAAGTGTCTCTGCTTCCCAACCGCAGACCAGTCTCCTCACCTCTCAGTGCCCCCAGGCAGCTCTTCAAGCTTCTCTAGTCTTGGCCAGCTGAGGTGTTGTTGATCTGTGGAGTTTCCACAATCAGGGAGTTCCCCACACGGATGAAATCACCTCCCCCAGAATAGCACTTACATATAATAACAGTGAGGCTCAGAGGGTCAAAGGAGATAACGTATATAAATCTCTTATAACTTCAGCTGATGCAGTGCTCAGTATGGGGGGAGGGGGGGAGGAGAAAGAACCCTGGATTGGGAATAAGAGGACTTCTGTTCTCTTCCTGGCTCTGACTGACCCTTAGGACTTGTGCTGCCTGGGACAGGTCATTGGTGATCTCCGCACCTCTGCTTCCTCCTCTGTAAGAGGAGGGTTTGGACTGAATACCTCGAAGGTCCCTTCCAGCTCTGAATCCCTAATCCTATGAGCCTCTTCTTGTCTGCATCTCTAACTGTCCATCTGTTTCTGTTTTGATAGTTCTGCTTGTTCATCTCTGACCCTCTCAATATGTCTCTAATTCCATTTCTGTCTGTCCGTCTGTCTGTCTCCCCTTTTCTGATTGTATCCTGCTCAAGCTTTATTTGGATACCAATCCATGCTCTGCCACTTAACTCGTTGTCTAACCTTGAGCCAAATCTTCCCCTCTCCCTGGACCCCAGTTTCCTTCTCTGTAAAATGAAGGGGTTTGACTAGTTGACCTGGAAAGTCTTTTCTAGTTCTGATGTTATCAGATTCTCTTCTCAGGTCCCTTTCAGCCCAGACATTTTTGATTAGTTGACTCTGGTGGCAAGCCTGACTATTTCTGTCCCCAAAGGACACTCTCGCTGTTTTTATAGCCTTCCTCTTCCTCCGTACCTCTATAACAGCCCGTGGCCACTGAGCAGAATGGTACCTGGCTTGGTTCGCTTTCCTGCCTTCTACAGCCTGTCTGGGAGGCAAAACCAGCTGGAACAGGGCAGGAGAAGGTAGCAGGTCAAGAGTCTCCCATGGAACCAAATGATGAGGTTTCCCAGGGATGATTACCTGTAGCCCCAGAGATTGGGTTTCTGAAAAAGTGGTTCTGAGGCAGGCCCTGAAGGCTCGTACTGTTTTGAGAGATAATAAGGATAACATTCCTCTGCTGTAGTTTTCCCCTGTTGTCTCTTGGCATGGAAGTGACCCTGGGTTCTCAAGGCTTCCTACCTCTGGAAGGTGTTACCAAATTACGACCTTCAGAAACAAGCTCAGGGACAGAATGTGTGTTAGTTCTTAGCTGTCCTACCTAAATTGAGAGACTCATCACTGGAGAGTTGACCAAAGATAAGGAATTTTTTTCAGTCTCAGTAAATCATGAAGACTGGCTCCAGGGTGGCAGTGGAGAGAGTACCTTTACTTATGAAATCACAAATCCTTAAAATATCAAAGTTTCTTAGACTTACAAAGCTCTTTCCTCACAACAACCCCAGGGAGGTTGGTATTATTCCCATTTTGCAGATGGAGAAAATGAGGCTCAAAAACAGTACTTGACTTACCTGGGGTTCCATAGCTGATATTGAAACTCACACTTGAACCTAGCTTGTTGTTCATTTCTTTCAATTCTGTCTGACTCTTCATGACCCTGTTTGGGGTTTTCTTGGCAAAGATACTGGAGTGGTTTCCTTTTCCAGCTCATTTTACAGATGAGGAAATCGAGGCAAATGAGGTTAAGTGACTTGCCCAGGGTCACAACAGCTAGTAAGTGTCTGAGGTTGGATTTAAACTCAGGTCCTCTTGACTCCCGGAACAGTAGGAAGCCACTGGAGCTCTTGAGCAGTAGAGTGACATGGTCAGACCTGTGCTTTAGGACAATTAATTAAGGATTGCAGTGGGAAATACTTGGGACAGAGAGCTCAATTAGGAGGCTGTTTCACTAGTGCTGGGAGAGATGTTAAGGTCCAGAAATTAGTGAGTAGAGAGGAGACAGATACAAGAGATATTATGAAGGTTGAATTGACAGTACTTGAGTCTTACTGTTAGTAGGAATAACAACAGACTTCCCAAGTATTTAAGTCTTATTTTCCCAACTAGTATTTAAGCTTCTGGAGGGCAGAAGGTCTTTGATATTTTTTTATGTCTCCTCCACTGTTACTAGACACCTCCCTTCCACCCAGGCCTCTGATACTCCCTCTGACCCTGAGCTTCCCTTCTGGCTGTGCAAGGCCCAAAAATTGAAGAACCTCATCAGTCTTGTCTGAAAGCTTTTTTTCTTTTCTGGCCCATCTGACTGACTGTCAGGAACCAGTTGGAGGTTAAAGATTGCTTCACAAGCCTCCAGGGATCTAACACTCCCGCCCTAGGGGCACCAGGTGGTTCTATCAAAGCTCATTCAGTGCCAGGAGATGTTGGCCTAGGACCAGGGAAGATCTAGCTCATGGAGGTGTTCCCTGACACATACCCTTCCCTGTGGAAGAAGGGGAGGGCGTTGTGGTGATGGCAGCTCTGGGCAAAGGGTGGGCCCCAGCTTCCCGTCCAGGTGAAAGGCAGCATGGTGCAAAGGAAAGGGACAGAGAAGCTGGGTTCAAATCCTAGCTCTCTTTCTTGTGGTATGACTTCGGGGAAGTCAGTTCATCTCATGGGGTTCCCATTTCCTCATCTATAACATGGGGATCCATCTGTCAGCAAGCATTTATTAAATGCTATGTGCCAGGCTGCATTGAGTTCTGGGGAAAAGATAATGAAGGTCTCGGAAGCTTATATTCTGTTGTGAGAGACATGTACATGTGTAAATAAATACGAAATACATACGAGGTAACTTTGAGGGGGAGGTAACAAGATAACTTGGGGAAAGTTGCTAGCATCTTGGGGTTTCAGGAAGGGTTTTCCTTTCTTTATGATTTAACCTCATAGGGGTGTTTAATAATTTAGCAGAACCCATCTTGGAGACTCCCCACCCTTTCTTACTCTGCCCATCGGGAATCTGTAGACATAGACTAGTAGGTGGGTCAGTATTGTGACCTCACCAAGTTTCTGTCTTTCTAGGTTGTCACCATGTCTCTGAAAGTGCACACGAGTAACATCACCAACAAGAATGACCCCAAGTCCCTCAATTCTCGGGTCTTCATTGGGAACTTAAATACAGCCATGGTGAAGAAGGCAGACGTAGAGACCATCTTCTCCAAATACGGCCGTGTAGCTGGCTGCTCTGTGCACAAGGGCTACGCCTTCGTCCAGTATGCTAGCGAGCGCCATGCCCGTGCTGCTGTGCTGGGTGAGAACGGGCGAGTGCTGGCAGGGCAGACTCTGGGTAAGGACTAGGCCCCTCCCCCATCAGTATCTGGGCTCTGGCAGACCCTTACTCAAGCTCAAAGCTGCCCTTACCTGTAGGTGAAATAGGCAGAAGCTACCCTGCGGTAGTTGTGATTTTGAGGGCTTCTGAGAGGCCTCTCCCTCCGCTTCCTCAGTGCCTGAAATTCTTTTAAAAGACTTGACCTTTAATTACACACTTCAAATGCTCTTGAATGAAGCAATTCAGTGACTACTTATATGCACCCTTAGGTGTTAGGGAGGGGGAAGAGGTAAGGGGGGGACCTTGAGAAATCTGGAGATGAATATATCAGAACAGAAAAAAAAAACAGCCAGCCTCACACCTCTGTCCAGTTGATTGATGCCTGTCCTGGCCCTTCCCTAATCAACCCCTCTATAGTTGATTATTTTCTACTCCTGAGATGCCCCTGCCCAGGATCTGCCTTTCTGGTATGGGTATGTAAATAGTCGCTCAATCACCCAAGACAAGCATCCAGAGTGCCAGGCAAGGCAAGGGAAGCTGGGAACCTGATGATAAGGATGGTGCCTCTACAGGGAGTGGAAGGAGGATGGGTAGGGGGGATGGGTCACAGCAGAAAACCTTGGCTGCTGAGGGCAAAAGAGGCACTTTGCACCCTGGGCATGTGCTGGGACTGATGGGACTTAAATGTGTGAATGCCCTGGCTTGTGGATTTGAATCTGGTATGTGAGCATGGCTGTATTAGATGTGGTTTTGTTGGTATTTTATGTAGACGAGTATATGTGAACAGTTCTTGCATGTGGGCGAAGCCATGTCTTAGTATGATTTTTTTTGGAGGGGGCTGTATGCACACGTGTGTGTGTGTGTGTGTGTGTGTGTGTGTGTGAGTGTGTGTGAGTAAGAATGTTCATATATAACTTGTGTTTGTGATGCCTGTATGTGTGAAGGGGGTGGCCTGGCAACCAGAGGCATTGGGCAAGGGAAGTCTCCATTCAGTCAAGTCATTTCTAATCCTAGCATAAGACTGTGTGTGTAGGTATGATGTGCGTGTGTACACGTTGGTGTAGGTACGCATGTGCGGGTGAGCAAGTGCTATCGCTCCATCACCTGCCTTGACTTCTTCTTTGTATAGACATCAACATGGCTGGAGAACCTAAACCCAACAGACCAAAAGGACTCAAGAGAGCAGCTTCTGCCTCCTATGGGTATGTGTGTTTGCTCTTTAGCCTGTCTGTCTGGGGGCCAGGCCCTAAAGACAGAGGGACTCCTTGCCTGCTGGTGCAGTGTCCCAGGTCAGGAATGGGGGGTACGTCTGGGGCTGGCACTGAAGGTCTGAGAGTTAAGGGGTGGCTTGGGGGACTTGGGTCCCTGGAACCTGTGTGACCTCTTACAGAGGTCAGTGCCTTCTTCAATTCAATTCAACAAGCATCTAATGAAAGCCAGTGTGGCCCACTAAGTAGAGAGCTGATCTGAGAACCAGGAAGAATTGGATTTGAGTCTTGTCTCTAACAAAGATTGGCTGTGGTGATTTTGTGGGTGAGTCTTCCCAGGCAGCTTCCTGAGCCTGTGTGTTGCACAATAGTTGCTAGGTTGTTTCCTGGGGTCTGTATATCCACAATGAAATCACAGATTGAAGGCCCCCTTTGCCACTTAGAGCACTTATTAGGTACCTACTGTGTGCCCGGCACTGTGCATACCTCCCTCGTTCCTCTCCTCCCTGGGGGCCTCGGCTGGATTTTCCACACCCAGAAGAGTCTCAGGGAGGAGAGAAGAGGTTCTACCAGGGATAAAGGGCCTAAGTCCAGCATGGACTAAAGTGAAAGGTACAGAGTCCAGAGAGAAGAGGCTGGTGGTCCTGCTGTCCAACATATGGGTCAGGGCCCATGTGGAGAGCCAAGTGTTCAGTGCTGGGCGCCACATTTGAAGAAAGACTTTGCTAGACTGCAGTGTGAGCAGAAGGC
The DNA here is from genome assembly GCA_028627135.1 of Pseudochirops cupreus. NCBI lineage: Eukaryota > Metazoa > Chordata > Mammalia > Diprotodontia > Pseudocheiridae > Pseudochirops > Pseudochirops cupreus. The sequence continues at coordinate 279,718,603 of CM053581.1, forward strand.
AGCCACCAACAATGCAAAGGGTCTGTGCCCTGTTCCAGTGAGTAAAACCTGCAAGTGTTTAACCCACAAAGGAGGCCAACAGGGGGCCACCAGGATGCTCATCTTCATGTACTTGAAAGGCTGTCCAGAGGAGGAGCCAAGAGCAGAGGCAGGAAACCCATATGGTACTGTTAAAGTTTATAATGCATTTGGCATAGGTGGTCCCCCCATAGACAGTCCTGTGAGTCAGGAATAAACAGAGAGCATTATCCCCATTTTACAGATGAAGAAATTTAATCTCACAGAGGTTAGGGGACCTATCAGAGGTCACATAGCTTGGCAGTGTCACCATTATTATCTTCATTTTATAGACAAGGACACTAAAGTTCACATGAATAACTCTTCAAGGTCACATAAGAAAGTGTCAGGAGTGAATGGAGTCTGGGTTCTTCATTCCATGGTTCCTACTGCCAGCTCAGGTGGGATCCTACCTGGATTGTCATAGGAACTCCTCCAGTGCTCTTCTCCCCTAGATGAGGCCCCACCAGGATTGGGGAGAAGACAGTTCATTGCAGGGAGAGGTAACTGTTACAAGTAGAAGAATCCAGCTATTGGTAGGCAAACCCTGGGGGGACACTGGTGCCTCAGTTTCTCCATGGCTTTTGCTGGATGAAGGAAAGTAGGGATTTAAATCCCCAAATAATGTTTAAAGACTCAGTGAAAGGAGGCAGGAATCAGGCTGTCCTTTCCAACCGCTTTCTGCTGTTATTAAGCCATAAACCCCTAGATAGTATGACTTTTTTCAGGAGATGGAGGAATGAGGTAGACTCCACCTCTTCATTTGAATGTAACTAGCTTTTACTGGACCCCTGCTTTGTCCCATCCCAGTAAACAATTAGAGAAGGCAGTAATCTAGTGCCAGAGTGAGAAGGCCAGGTCAGACTGGAGGAGCCTAGAGATCAGTGGGGGACTGCATGATCAGAGAAGGCTGCATTGGAGGAGGCAGGCGGCAGATCTGGGCCTGCCAAGCAGGAGGACCAGCTGTACCAAGTTAACAGCAAAGTTCAGGAGCTCGTGGGACTCAGAGCTTTTTGGGACCTTCTTAAATGATCTCTTAATCCAAACTACCACTTTATAAATGAGCTAACTAAGTCCCAGAGTAGTAAAGTACCTTGCTGAGGTCATATGGGTAGTTACAGGCAGAATTTGAACCCAGTTTCGTGATTCCAAATCCAGTGCTCTCCCCACTGTACCACCCTGTATGGATGGTACCGTCCTGAGCACAGAATGTGGGGGAACAGTTGCATTTCTGGATTTGGTCCCAAGAAGATGATGAGAGGGGACTCGGTATCAGTATTCCAGCCTGTCATGAGCCAGTCAACCCTGGCTGGCCTCTCCAATAATAGTAGCTCAGCCAGGTAGGAGAGTAGAGCACTGGGCTCGATGTCAGGAAACCAGAGTTCTCAGATCCTTCCTCAGACACCCATTATTTGGGCAAGTCCTGTAACTTCTCTCAGCCTCAGCTTCCTCTGCTGTCAAATGGGGAAAATGGCCTCACGAGGTTGTTCTGAGGTTCAGATGCAATAATAGGTGTAAAGTACAAACCTGTGGAAGTGCTAGTTCTTGTTATTATTAACACACCTATTTAGAGAGCAGATTAAGGCTTACAGAACACTTTGCCCACAAAAGCCCCTATGAGGTATGTAGTGCAAAGGTTATTGTGCCCATTTTACAGAGGAGAGGACTGAGGCTACACACCTGCTAGGTGTGGGGTCAGAATTTGGACCCAGGTCTGACCCCAGCTCCCATGCCCTTTCCATTGCACCTTGGGCCTCTGCTTTACCACCTGCTAGCCATATGACCTTGGGAAAGTTGATAACTTTCTGAGGGTCTCCTCCTCCTCCCTCAGCCTTCCCTCATCTGTAGGCTAGGAGTGATGACCCCAGTCCTTCCTGCCTGGGGGTTGCTTTGATCCCAGGAGAGTGGAAGCAGAGTGGCAGCGATGATAATGAGCTCATGCCAGCCATTGGGCAGGAGGGAGACTCTAACCCTTGAGTGTCTCCCCTTTGTCTCCCCAGGGGCTACGACTTTGACTCTGATTACTACAGGGAAGACCTGTATGAGAGGTGAGCAGAGAGGAGGAGCAGTGGGCTGCTCTTGGCTACCCAGAAGGGAATGGGGAGGGGCCTGGGGACCCAGTGACTGCAGGCAAGGGAAGCCCACATGCTGTGATTCAGTCCACTCATTTTTCCAAACCTAGCACCAAGCTCTGCACACAGTAGGCACTTAATAAATGTTTGTTGAATTAAATTGAAAGTCAGGATTTTATGACTGGAAGGCACTTTTATCTTGGGCTGGGAGAGTACTGGGGCTACTCTGAAACAGAAGGCCCTGAAGGTGTCCCTTCAGAAGACCCTTCCCATCTTCCTCTCCCCAGCCCTGTCCCCAACACGAAGCCCACCAGGCTCTGTCCCTCACACACTGGGGTTACTGACCAGAGATCTTCATGCTTGGCCTGAAGTTCTGTCCTCTCCCCTGTTTTTCTTTCCTTCCCTTCCTCCCCCCGCCCCAGCCCCAGTCCCAGCCTCAGCCTCAGCCTACTCTTGGCTGCCCGGGAGAAGGGGTTTCCGGCTCCCAGCTCAGGAGTGCAGTCAGGACCACTGTCCGAGGGAAGGCATGTGAACCCTGGGTTCTTAGTCCCCAGATCCACCACGGAGCCACTGTGTGGCCTGAGGCAAGTTGCTTGCCCTCTCTGTGCCTCAGTTTCTCTATCTGTAGACTGGAGGGAATGGGGGAGTGGAGGGCGGGCAGTGGGTCAGGGTGGGTGAAGAGAGAGCAGGTTGGCAAGGCCCATAACTTCCTCCCTTCTCCAGGTGGGTGCCCTCAGGTGGTCCTTTTGCCTTTAGAAATTATTTCTTGGTAGATCCCTTGCCACAGCCCCTGTGAAGTAGATTGGACAGGTCTTGCTTTCCCTGTTTGATGTATGAGAAAACCAAAAGCTTTAAGAGCTTCATTGACTGCCCAAGGTCACACAGCCAATTCAACAGCCACACTCTTTCCAGCCCCCCGGAAAAATCCCTTTTTTTTTCTCCCTCACCTGAGAGCCCTGCTCTGTTTTAAAATCTGCCTTCCATTTTCTTGGGCCATTGTTCAGTCTGTTTTTGAGGGGCTGTAAATCATCTAGAGGTTGGAGGTCTTGGGCCTGATTCAGGGGTTGGGAGGAATTGGGGTGCGGGGAGGCATGGAAGAAACTGTTGCCTGGGAATAATGAGAGAAAGAGAGGAGTTCAGGATAGGGCCCTAGCCTCCAAGCTGCTAGCCTCAGCTACATTCCAGGCCACTGGGTCCCCTAAGAGGCCTTTGAGAAGCAATAGCAGCTTTTGGTGGCCACATCCCTTCCCCAGTTCCCCAGTCCCTCTGTCCATCCCTCATGCAGCCTTCATCACTATATATCCAGTTCCTCTCCCTCCCTCCATCCCCCCTCTCTTGCTCATCCATACTCTGTCCATTCCCCATCCCTCCAGTCCTCCTTACATCCTCCATCTCTGGTTTGGCCATTGTACCTTGGTGACACGCTGCCTGGGACACCCAGTCTGCAAGTCTCTGTCCTGTTTTGAAATTCAGGCTTTTTGAGCCCCGGGGCCGACTATCTCCAGTCCCGAGGGTAGTTCCTGTGAAGCGGCCACGGGTCACCATCCCACTTGTCCGCCGCATCAAAGCAACTCTGCCTGTCAGACTCTTTGCCCGCTCCACCACTTCCAGCAGCTCATCGAAGTTAAAGTGTGAGTGTCCGGGGGGATGGGATGGTGTGGGGAGAAGCTGTTAGACCCTTAAAGTTCTCTCCAAGTCTTTGAAAACCTCAAAAACCTCTTTCCAGTCCTGGGGATCCCTGAACCTTCTCAGCATCCTTTCTCCACCCATCTCTAAGCTTGTTCCCCTAGAAATGCTCTTAGGAACTTCCTTGCCTTTCTTCATGACACAGAAAACTCTCAGGAAATTCCCCCTGCAGGAACTTCTACCAGTCTCTGAGACAGATCATCAGAGAGGAGACAAGATTTGAAAGGGGCTAAGACCAAGGGCTCCCCCGAATAAAATGACCCCAGTGTAGTACCGTCAAAAAGGTCCTAGGTAGGGAGACAGGAAGCCTTAGTTTGATTCCCATTGGTCCTACTAGGTGTTCTACACTGGAGAAATCACTTCACCTTCTGGGCCTCAGTTTCCCTGTCTGCAAAATGGGAGGACTACTCCCTACATCTCCTGCCTCACAAGGTTATTGTGAGGGAATGCACTTTGTAGAAGCATTGTGGAAATGTGAGCTTATGATAATGATACTGATCATAGGACTCAGAAATTGGGTTAAATATAAGGGATAACTTAAACGCTATAGTGACAGGGCATGAGGAGAAGGTGTAGTCTGAATTCTTATTTGCCCAGGGTCTGGAGGCCAGGAAGCCCTCAGGCCGTGGAGGGCTGAGTTTGGGATTCTTAATGTCAGCAGTTTCCACTCATACTGAGAAGCTCCCTGGGCCATGTACTGGGAACTTGAACTCTATCTCAGTTCTCTGGACCCCAGGTCTCTTAAACATACTAGTTTAAGGCTCAAGGGGAAGACGGGTTCCTGGTGCTGGTCACCCTGGTGGGGATTGACCTTGGGCCGGTCTAGTTTTAGGAGCCAGTCCTGATAGAGAGATTCTCCCCCAACTCCTCTTGAGCCATAACTAGAGTGAGGCCACCAGGATTTTGTTATAGGCTGTGAAATTCAGGGCTCAGCACCAGCCAGGGGCACTTTTTCTCCTCTGTCAGACTCATCCCTGGCAGCAACGTCATCCCAGGGCTCGGTTCTTCCCCTTGAACAGTTTAGAAACTTTGTAGTAGCCTGGATTGGCTTCCTTCCTCCTGCAGGGTGCACCCTAGATAAGCCCCTTACCCCTGCTTGCCCTTGGAGCAAAAATTGCTGGTTACAGTTCTGATACCCTCCTCCCTGTACTTATTGATCCCCCTTGTACCTCCAGTGAAATGTACTGAGCTACAGACCATCAAGACAGAACTTACCCAGATCAAGTACAACATTGAGGCCCTGCTGGGGCGGCTGGAGCAGATCTCAGAGGAGCAGAGTCCTGGCACAGGTTCGACCCCTGCTTCTCGGGTGCTTGTTCCCTAGCTCAGCCTCAGGAAAGTGGAGGGGGTGAGGGAGAAGAAGGGGAGATGGAAGGGAAGCTGGGAGTTTGAGGATAAAAGAGACAACTTGGTACAGTAGAAAGAACACTTTGCTTTGGAGTCAGAGGACTTGGGTTCAAATTCCATCTCCACCACTTACTGTCTCTATGACCTTGGGTAAGTCACTTCCCTCTTTAGATGACTGAGCTATCTTTTAATTCTTAAGTCTGTGATCTAATGTTTCTGGACATGCAAGGTGAGAGGCTTCATATCTCAAAGCAACTCCCAGGCCCTTTTCGTTCTAAAATTGTAGGGCTCTGAGGCTGGTTTCAGTTCAGTCCAGCAATCTTTTACTAAGGGCACTAGGCTTCCAAGAGAAAAGTGACAATGGAAAAGGTTAAAGTTTCCTGACCAAGGTGCCCAGAGGTCTGAAGGCTCTCCTGTGGGCCCTAGCTCTCCTTGATCCTACTCATGATGCCCTAGGGGTGTCCTCCCTGCCCTGAGCCTTTGCTTCTCCCCTCCCCAAGATGGCAAGAAGAAGAATGACAGCAAGAAAAGTGAGGCCACTCAGGAGGACACGGCTTCGGAGGCAGAGATGCCCTTGGAAGAGCTGTTGCCCGGGGATGACGGTGATGAGGTGCTGGCACAGGATGACTTCGAAGATTTGGTGAGGGTCGAGGGAGGGCAGAGGTTGGGCCCCTGAGCATCCAACCTTCAGGTCCCAAGGTTTGCCCTAGTGGGAGGTGCCTGGACAGGTGGCTTTCAGGTGTTCCGTTTAATCCACTCTGGAGCCTGCCTCTCCCTGCTTCTCTCCTGGTTCATGCTTCCCTCTGCCTGCCCCTGCCCATGTCTCCCAGCTCCAGGACCAGTCCCTGCCTCTGTTTCCCAGCCCGAAGACCAAAAAAACCCCTGTCCCAGCTTTTTCAAAGCTGTGTGTTATCTATCATATCTATGTAATTATATACAAAATAAAAAAGTAAATTTTTCTGTGGGGACACTGGCAGCTTGGAGGACAGTGACCATGAACTTGGGGACTTGAGAGCCATGGAGCCCACCAGTCAGCAGAGATACAGACAGACCACCCAAAAGACTCACTGTCTAGCCTAGAAACTATATATACCCAAACACACAACAGGCATTGCACTATAAACTGAGTCATGCTTGGGGGGAGCTCGGGGACCCTTAAGCTGCCATCTCCTTTCCTTCTTTTCTTCTCTGTTTTATTAAAAGCTTAACAATGAACATCAGGACAACCAATGAAACTTGGTTAGTATAGATCTACATTTAAATTAGGTCCAGGGCCTAGTCTCCAATATAATTTCCTTTGAGAAATTATTGTGGCACAATGAACAGGACAGAAACATTAAACTTCATTCAAAAAAACCATTTGAGTCACAAGAACTCAAAAGAACTTAGAAGTAGCTGTAATGTAAAATTCTGGCTGTGCAGAAAGTTACAAACAGTTCCTACTCAGAGGAACACTTTCAGGATAGTATGTCATGTGACTTTGGGCACCCTACTCTCTCCCCCCTCCCCATATCCTCCTGGTCCCCCACCTCATACTTAAACTCTGGACTTGATTTAGGCTGCAGTATTTATTTAGAGCAAAAGAGCTGCAAGAGGTTTTAGAGATTGCTTAAGCCAAACCCTGCATTTTCCAGATAATGAAACTGAGCTTCAGAGAGGAAAGGGATTTACTTGCCCTAGGTTATACAAGTCAGCTCCAGGATTTTCTTCCCACCACCCCGTGGTTTTTCCCTGTTTCTCCTCAGTCAAAGTCTGAAGCTGCCCCCACGTGTCCAGAGACATGTACAGCAGCGGCATGAGCTGCCTTTGTGTGACTAGTGAGTGCGGCAGAGGCCGGATGAACACGCCCACCCTGCCCGTCAGTGATGTAAAGGGGATGCCTGGGTTGGATTGACATCTTGGAGACCATTCCCAGCTCTGAGATTCAAGGCATGGTGCTAGACTTGGGCAGTCAGGAGGCTGATTTCTTCTGTTTTCCCTGAAGCCGCTCTCCTCTTGCCTGACCATCCATACAGCGTGGCCCTTGGGCAGTTCCCTTGCTAGAAGGCCGAGGTCACTCGGCCAGGGGCTCCAGAGGTCTCAGGCTCATCCTGTATTCCACAGCCTCTCCTTGAGCACTTTCCTTTTTTCTTACCTAATGAGTTCTGTTATTAAAATTTTAGCATTAACAGAACTGCCTGGACTTGGCTTAGTGACTGTCGGCATTTATGTTTGTTTCAGCATCTAAAGTACTGTCACTTTTCAGTTGCTCCCTCATCCAGATTCTTTGTCCATTCGTTCTCATTCACTTTTTCTCTTTCATGGTTAAAGTTCCACACCCTTTTCCTGGTTTTGCTGATTTTTCTTACTTTGCATTATTGTGTAAAGATCTTCCCAGATTTCCCTGGATTCTTTACACTTGTGTCAGCTGTACCTGTGGTATTCCGTTATATAAATAGACTGTTTCATACTGAATTCTTCCCTTATTGTTGGGCTTTTAGGTAATTTCCGGTTTTTCACAATTACATATGCTATGACTATGAAAATCTTTTAAAAATAATCCTTTTATTTTTGATAACTCTCATAGTATATATTCTCAATATGGGGATTGTATTTACAACTTTCATACTACTAGATGGCACTCAGAAAAGATTCTGCGTTGTCTGCAGAAAATCCACCCAGCAGTGAATGAGGGGAGGATACATTTTATTCTATAACCCTACTAGCATTAAGATTCCTTGCTTTTAATTCATTTTTCTAGTTTGAGGAGTATGAAGTCTGGTAAAAACAAGTGAAGAGTTGTTTTCATTTGTCTGTCTGTGATTATTTATAATATTGTGGAGCTCCATACCTTTCAAGGCAGCCCCATCCCATTATTGAAAAGCTCTGATTGTTTTATATATTGAGCCCAAATCCATATCCTTACCCCTCCCACCCCCCCACCGATGTTTTTGCCTTTTGAAGTACAGATTAACTCCTCTTTGTGGCAGCTCTTCTGATCCTGGAGGACAGAGATCACATCTCTACATAAGTTCTTTACATTTCAGGCTAAAAGTCCCGGATTCCGTCAGTGAATCATATGGCCTGGTCCTCCACTGTTTTATCCTGGTTGCTATCTTCATGCTTTTAGCATGCCCCTCACAAAAATATAAACCCCGAACTGAACACAACCCTTCATGTGTGTTAACCTGTTGTCTCCCTCCCTCCATTGTCCCCCCTTCTTTCTCTCTCAGGACAACAGCCGATACACAGAGCTGGATGAATTGACTCTACAGTAAATGGTATGAGCTTTAGAGGGACTGAGGATTGGGAGGAGGCATGGCTGGGCTGGACTTTGGGTTTGTGGAGGTTTTATCTGGTCCCATCAAAGGATTTCTAGCCTGAAGTCAGTTTTCCCAGCACTGACCAGGGCATAGTAATGAGAGCTTTCTCTCTCTCCATTTTCCTTGTCCCCAGTCATGGGCTTCCTAGAATGACTGTTAAGGTGGGTTAAACGAGTGGTTGTTGGGTGGATGGGGGCCTGGCCTCCCCCTCTACTCCCTAACCTGACCTTGTTCCACAGGCCTGAAATGGTGTCCAGGACCTCTTAAGCCACCAAGAATGCCCCTTTTCTTCCCCAAGACATTAACCCTCCCCACCCACAACCCATCCTTCCCTAGGCAACCCAGGATTCTTTCCCCAAGGATGAAATGTCCTCAGCATCTTGCATCCAACTAAAGAAGCGTTAAATTGCACCTGGAGAAACTCATAAATCTCATCTTAAAGCTGATGGAGAGATTTTTTTCCCCCTCTTATCTCTGGCCTACTAGACAGGAAGGGATCATAGATTCAGAGCATTTTACATATGAGGAAACTGAAGCCCAGAGGGGATAGGTCACACAGTAAATGTCTCAAGCAGGATTTGACCCCAGCTCTTCCTGTGTCCAAGTTCAGCTCTGTCCACTGCCTCATGCCTTATTGTCAATGCTCCTTCCCTAGTGCTCAGCTGTGCCACTAGGTCACCACTATTATTATTAATAAATAATTGCTATCATTTATAAAAGTGCCTGACATATATTCTCTCATTTGATCCTGACAACAGCCCCGTGTGGTGCTCTTTCTATCCCCTTTTATATCCCCTCCTTTTTTTGATGAGGAAACTGAGTTAGATGACTTTCTGGGGGTTCATACCGCTAGTAAGTGTCTGAGGCTGGATTTGAACTCAGATCTTCCTGACTCTGCTTGGGGGATACTTCTGTCCTATCTCAGCTGGCCCTAGCATCTCGTTTTCCTTTTATTGTAGCAAACTATGTAGGAAAGGAGAAAATAAATAGCAGTCACCATTTGTTTAGTAATAATAGCTGACATTTATTATAGCTTTTTAAGTGTTTCAGAGCTCCTTAGCCACATCTCACTTGATCCTCACAGCAGCCTCCTAAGGTAGGTACTTTGAATGTTAACATCCCTATGTTATAGATTAAGCCACAACATGAAGTGGTTGCCCATCATTGTGTAGCCAGTGAGTATCAGGGATAGGATTTGATTCCAGGGCTTTTCCCACTGTACTGATTTCCTGTAACATTTGAAGGTTTATAAGCTGTTTTCCTTACAATTGTCTTGTGAGACAGGTAGTTCAAGGATTAGTATCCCCACTTTACAAAGGAGAAGACTGAGGCTGAGTGGGAAAATGACTTGAGCCAGACCCCAGGCCCAGTGCCAGCTCTCTTGATTCCCAGATCCATGGCATTTTTTTCCCTCTTCCAGATGGCTTCTCAGTGTGCTCCGTCTCAATTATGTTTTCCTCTCCACGATCAGTGATAAACCCTGAACAGGATCTAACTCATTCATATCCTCCAAACACACTGCTCTATGATGCTTCAAACCAGTGTTTCTTCCTTATCTTCCATTCTCAGAGCGGGCTAGGAGGGACTGCAGGCTGACCCGAGGAGGACGGTATGAGGGCAAACCCTGACCCTGGCCCCCTGAGCCAGGCACCACCCATCACCCCCCAAACCCCCAGGTGCCATCATCCCCAGCTGGGCAGCGGAGGAGAACTGTGGGTCCGATGGCTTCTACCCACCTGTCACCCATCAGTGCCAAATCCAGCCAGCCCCTTCTCCAGATGGACCTGGTACCCTCAACAACTCACCTGGGCACCTTCCTGCTGGAGCAGATAGCAGGAAATCTCTCCCTATCCTCCCACCCCCGAGTCCCCCAGCCAACTGCCTTCCTTCCTGCCTGGGACTGGCTGGGCAGAGCACAGAAGTTGTATTATATCCTGGACCAGGACACTGCAGGGCTTTGGGATTTTCTAGGGGTGTGGGGAGGGTGATCAAACAAAGACGGGACTTCACAATGACCCTGATAATAAAGAGTTTGGATCCTGAATGCTCAGGCAGATTGGATGGTGCATTTGTCTTCAGAGCCATCTTTCATACCTTTGGTATTAAAGCAGAGAGCAGCTTATCAAATTCAGAGCTAGGAGAGAATTATTCATGTGCTGGACAAAAGAATTTGGTTCCCTAAAAGATCTCAGCAAGCTGGAATGATGGATCTATATAACAGAATGGAATTGAATAGGGAGAAATTTTGAGTCCTAAAATTGGGTTGAAAAACTAGTTGCACGAGGCCTCTAAGGTCCCTTTCCAGCTCTAAATCCTATGATCCTGAGTACAGGATTGAGAGAGATGTAATTAATGTGAAAAAGCTTAAGTATTGGAGTTGCCAGTCCAATGTTACAAGGAAGCCCAAAATATTGTGACTTTAGGCTATATATATGTATACTAGAGACCCAGCATCTAAAGGGAGAGAGATTATGTCCACGTTCTCTGCCTAGGTCAGATCACACTTGGTTATCATGCCCAGGACTGGGGCCACATGTTATGATACTGACAAATCAGATCGTATCCAAATGGTGACAGGGATGGAGAGAGGACTGGAAACCACCCACAGATCTTTGGAAGAACCAGGGGGGTTCAGGCTGAAGACTTAGAAGGACCGTGGCAGATGTCTTCAAATACCAGGAAGGCTGTCATTTTAAAACATTTGTTCTACTTGGCCTTAGAGGGCAACACGTGGGGGTGGGGCAGTGTACTAGGAAGCAGTTTGGGGCTCTGTGAGAATGCTTGCTAACCCTTTAGAGCAGTACAGCGGGAGATGGGCTACTTTAGTCAATAGCGAGTTCTCCAACACTGGAGGTCATAGCATTGGCTGGACTTAGCGGGGATGTGTGCTATGAGAGGGTATTGATTCACTGGGCAGTGGATTTGACTTTACCCTTCCAATTCTGGGATTCCATGATTCTTTTTCATTAAACCACTTATCTTTTGTTAACCCTTTGCTTGGCTCCTTTCCTCCTGGACAGCTGGCTCCACATTTCTGTGGTGGGCCTTTTTACCATTGTTTTACAATGAGGGTTTTCAGGGCTAACAGCCTCAGTGAGGCCAAGGCCTTTTATTATTATTATTGTCTGTGCTTAGGCCAGCAATATATTTAGGAATAAAATTACGGGGCTTTACCAAGCATGAGTGTCAATTCACCATGGGGAATGTATTTTCATTTGTACGTGTGAATGCTGTCTGCTTTACAGAAGCCAGCAAGGGGACAGGACAGAGAATATAGGGCAGTGTAGCTAAAAGAGCTCTGGACTTGGAAATTGCTGCTGGAGCCATAGGTGGTCAGTGCTAGAACTTTCCAGTCCAAGCCATTCATTTTACCCATGGGGTATAAATAGGCTCCGAGGGAAGTGAACTGCCTGGCTAGCTGGGGCACCTTGGACAAATCCCTTCCCTTTCCTGGGCTGCAATTTCTCCATCTAAGAATGAGAAGGGAGGTGGACTAGATGACTTTGTAAGTTCCTATCAAAGCTAGCCTTCTGTGATTCTGTGGAATACACTGAGAGGAATTGGAATAGCAAGGTGTCTTACACCAGCCTAACCAGGCAGTTGGAGGAGATGGGGTCTTTTCCCTCTTCTCCCAGGGCTCCTTGTAAAATCTGAAGAGTGGAAATAAGAGAGAGGTTCATTGGTTGCTAAACCACAGGCTCACTCCGCCTAAGACCCAGTCTGCCCCACACCAGAGGTCACTTGCTCATCATTTAATTCTTCTGGTCGTTCTCAATGTGTCTCCAGGTGATTCAGGTAGGTAGAATAGAGGAGTTGGCTTGCTAGGGCTTCATTGCTTCCCTGGTGGAGCATGAGGAACACAGAAACCTCCCTTTTCCCCCAAAGTAAATTAAGTGATAGTGATTCCAGTTCAGGACCTGGCACTAAAATGTCCTGAGTTCTAGGCTTGGCATCAGATAATCTGGTTTTGAAACCTGATGATCCCTTGTGACCTTGTACAACTAACTGGCATTCTGGGCCTCAGTTTCCTTAAAATGAAGCAGTTAGACCAGATGGCCTCTGGCGTGTCTTCTGGCTCTAAATTTATGATCTCTTTTCACTTAGTGCCCGAGGGGAGTAGAGTTGGTGAAGTTTTGTTGGTCTCTTAAAAGTTCTTAAACCAGTAAAGAACAGGAAATTAGGGAGGGGTACCCAGCCAGAGGCCAAAGAATAGAAGTAGAAAATGGGCTTTGACCCATCATATCTTCATGTGGCATCTGTGTTTCCCAGGAAGGAGTTTACCTTTAAAGAAGGATCAGAAGCCCTTTTCTTCAAAGGGCTTGGAGGGAATTGTACGAGGTGACCTATTGTCCTTCCCGAATCTACACTTCTCAATCCTGCCCACCCACAATTGGGTAAAAATAAAGCATTAACCAAACACCCCTGACCCTCTTAGTAGTGGAGTAAGTTATAGAAAGAACATTTTTCTGAAGATGGGGAGACCTGGATTCTACCCTACCTCTCCTGACTAGCCATGTGCCTCTGAGTAAGCTCTTTCTTCCTCTCTGAGCCTGTTTCCTCTTCTGTAAAATTGAGGCCCCTTCTAGCTCTGCCATTCTGTGATCCTGGGAACTCCTAACCCTCTATTTCATGCAAGTTACCCCAGGTCTATCACATAGTAAGTGGGAGGGATGGGATAGTATCTGAGGAAAGCACCTAGAAGACCGTCACTTCTCATTGTATTGTTTCATTTGTATAAGGAGCTCCCGGGAGATAGTGGCTGTTCCCCCTCTCACCGCCAGTCAGCATCTCCTAAGTTTATAGACAGAGAGTTGTCTAGAGCAATGAATGATGCCCAGGGTCACAGGCCCTGGTATTTGAGGTGGGATTTCAGCCAGGCTTCCTGGCGGCCTTCAAGGCCATCTCTGTTTTGCCATGCTGCCGATCTTGTGTTCCTTCATCGAACAGCACTTTTGTACTTGAAAGGACACGTTGTATTCAACATGAATTCAGCAAGCCTGTAATAAGTGCCTACTATGTGCTGCAGTGGCTAGAGCCAGCTTTGAGGAAGGAGAGTGAGAGGATCAGGAGAGGCCTCACGGAGATATTCCTGAGCTGAGTCCTAGAAAGAAGGATTCTGGAAGGCATTCTAGGGAGGCGGGATAGTCTGGAAGGCTAAGGCACTGTAGTGTCCACGTGATATTCACAGATGCTGAATTCAGAAAGCACTTAATAGTCAATATGCATTTATTAAACGACTTCTACGGCCAGGCCGATGCTAAGGTCAGGAATGCACGGAGGCGAAAGAGCTGCCCTTCTCAAGCTCACAGTCAACGGGGGAGGAGGGACGGGAGGTGGAGACGACGAGCAAACCAGGCCTATGCTAACGAGTTTGCACAGCGTATCGTTAACAGAGAGAAGGCTAAGACAGGTCCCTGTAGAAGGCGGCATTGGGACTTTGAGGAAGCAGAGAGGAGAGGCAGAGAGGAGCAGGGAGCGTCTGCCAGGTGTGGAAGAGGGGCTGAAGAGGTTTGGAACTAAGAGATGGAGAAGAGGGAGCGGAGCAGGGTGGGGAGGACGGTGTGAAGGTAAAGAACGCAGTGAAGGGCTTAGGAAGTGCTTAGAGAGGCTCCTCGAAGATTTTGAGTTTGATCCTGGACATGACACAGCTGCTGAAGTGTGAGTCAGGAGGGTGACTGGGTACCTGCGCTTTAGGAAGATCACTTTGCAGCCGGATGGAGGCCAGTCCAGTGTGGCTGGATTGCAAAGTGCCTGAAGGGTAATGATGTGAAGCAAGTTTGGAAAAGTCTGCAGAAGGCTTAGTGCCGGGCTAGGGAGGTCCTTCTTCCTAGAGGCAGTAGGGAGCTCCCAAAGACTTTAACACAGTAACATAGTCATTCATAAGAGGACCAGAACCTCCTGAGGAGCCGAGCGCAGCATATGCTGTGTAGCACGGGCCTCACGAGCTGGCCACAGGCTAGCCGCCGGCCGCCGCATCCCCGGCCGCACACAAAGATCCTACTGCACCAGAACGGAAGAAGCAGCTGCCTTCAGCTGCCCTTCACACAGACCGTGCCTTCCGTGATGTTACAAGCAATGACCATAGGATAATATAATCAGAGCTAGAAGAGACCTTACAGGACATCTAGTCCCCATCCCCTCAATTTTGCAGAGATGGAAGTTAGGTGCCCTGCTTATGGCTCCTTGCTAAGCGTCAGAAGTCAAGATTTCCAAAGCTCAGCACCCTTTCTGCTATGCCCTGCTGGCTCTCAGAGAAGAAAAGCACATGAGATTTGGAGTCAGGAAATCCAGGTTGGAATCCTGGTTCTGTTACTAGCTGCACTACTGAACCTCAAGTCTCCTCATCAGTAAAATGGAGGTCGTATATCTGAATTTTCTATTTCATGGGGTTGTGGTAAGAAAACTATTTTGCAAATCTTAAAGTGATATAGAAAACTTATTAATAGAGTAGGAGGAAAGAAGTGTTTGTAGAGTGCCTACTATATGCTGGGCACCCTGTTAAGTGCTTTTACAAATATTTTCTCATTTGGTCCTCACAACAACCCTGGGAGTTAGCTGCTATCAGCCCCATTTTACAGTCCAGGAAACTGACATAGGCAGAGGTCAAGTGACTTGCCCAAGGTCACACAGCTGGTAAGTGCCTGAGGCTGGATTTAAACTTAGGAAGATGAGTCTTCCTGACTGCAGGCCTGGCGCTGTATTCACTGTGACACCTAGCTGCCCAGAATCTGAATGACCTGAGTTCAAATGAAGTAGTTGGATTGGTTGGCCTCCATGGTCCCTTCCAGCTCTGATTGGCATTCTATGGTGTTATAGTGCCAAGCTGAGGAAGCTATATTAATGGATTAGAAATTACTTTATTTTTATTTGTCAATGTATTTTAGTTCTGGGGATCAAATATATATGCGGTCAGCTAGGTAGAGCAGTAGATAGAATACTGACCTTGAAATAAAAAAGATTCATATTTGTAAGTCAAATCCAGTCTCAGACACTTACTAGCTGTGTGACCCTGGGGAGGTCACTTAACCCTGTTTCCCTCAGTTTCCTCACCCATAAAATGAGCCACAGAAGGAAATGGCAGACCACTCCAGTATCTTTGCCAAGAAAACCCCAAGTGGGGTCGTTAAGAGTTGGACACAACTAAAATGATTGAACCACAATAATAAATATGTATATACATATTATATACGTATGTGTACACATATTTGGAGAGTTTAGCTCTATAAAGAAGTAGCATGAAAGGTACCAAAGACTGTAATCTCTTTGAGGGCAGGGGATTTCTTTTCTTGACAGTATCTTCCTCTGAGTCTAGTGCATGGCTCCATGGCTTTTAGGATAGGAATTTCATAGAACTTAGAACTGCACTTTGGAAATCATCTAGTTCAACCTCTTCATTGTACAGATAAGGAAACTGAGGCCCAGAGAGTGGGGGGTTTACCCAAGGTAATAGGAAAAGAAATGAATGAATGGAAAAGCATTTATTAAGGACTTTTTATTTGCCAAGCACTATGTGAAAGAGTCCTAAATTAGACAGCCCCTATCCTCAGGGAACTTATATGCTAATAGGGGGAGACAACATGTAAAGGGAAGTGGTGGCCAGGGATGGGCATTTTGGTTTGGGAAGTCACAGGGCTGATGAGTGGAGCCATAATGGGGGAGTTAAATGACATCCCCTTTCCAGGAGCAATGGTCATATTGAGCTGATTGAGGTTCCAGAGTGGGGAGGGGAGGGACGAGGTTGGGGTAGGAAGGTCCATATCGCACTCACAGGATGAGAGTTGGACGGGACCTCAAGGATCCTCTAGTCCAGCAGAGACACCAGAGGTATCCCCACCATCACATTCCTGACCAGTGGTTGTCCAGCCTCTGCTCAAAGACCTCCAAAGATGGGGAATCTGTCAATGGCCCGAGGCAAGCTTTTAGACAGCTCTGATAGTGAGGAAGCCTTTTCCTGATCTCAGGTCTAAATTTTCCTCTTTGCAATTTTTTCTAGTGCCCTTTGCAGCCAAGCAGAACAATTAGAATCCCTCCCCCACAGGATGGCCTTTCCAAATACTTGAAGTCACCTATCATCCCTACTCCTCCACTCCTTAGTCATGGTGCAATGGCAAGGCAGATGGCAAGATGGCCGGGGTAGAATATGAAGCATGGCTAGCATTGGCTGGCCAGAGTGGGCCACGTGATAGTCATCAATCAGGATGATGCCAGGGAGGGAGGGGGGCAGTATGGTGTCAAAGCTTGAGAGCCAGAGCTGAGAAAGTTAAGTCTTCCAGGAGAGTGGAGTGGCTATGGGGAGACGGGAAGGTCTGCTGGTTGGCAGTTCTTACTAAAATCTAGTAAGTATATAACAAACAGATATGTTTGAAGTGTCTATATGGTAAGGGGATAGGTGAAGGGAGAATGTTGGAAAACAACCCTCAGTTCTGTTCACCATAAGCTGGGGCTGAACTGCAATTGGGGGGGGGGGGGAAGCATCAAAATCTCTGTTTTCAACCACGATTTGAAAAAAGGGTACAATGAAATTCCTTCTATTAATAAATGTTTATTGTTGATCGATCAGAGCAACCAGAAGAAAAAGTGAGCTGTTTATATAGAAAGATGGACACAATAGGGGATCAGCTGAGTTCCACCAAATATTTTAAAAAGCAGCAACCAGGAAAGTCTTGAATCCATTGCCTGAATCCACTGTGGATAATTTATAGAAAGGCATGAATAAGATTTGGCCAGGATCCTTTCACCCTGTAGCACCTAGGGTAGCAGCGTCCCAGTGATAGCAAGGATCCTCTGGACTATTGGCCCTACAAAGATGGGCAGGGAGGAGAGAGGAGGAGCTCTCCAAGAGGGGATAGAGAAGGCACAATTCCCAGGCTAGGCCTTTAAGCCTCTCCTTTCAACAGTAAAACCGACTCAGGGAGAGTGAGAGGCAGAATTAGAGTTGAGAAAGACAACCGTGAGCAGGGCTATGAGTCTTAGGGTCATGAGAGAGGAGCCAAGGCAAGCTTGAAGTGTTTGGTTTCAGCACGTAATGAATGGCCTTTGCTGGCCCCACAACTAAGTCAGGCCAGTGTCCTAGCTAAGACCAGCCTACAGTCAGGGTACATAGAATATTCTAGCAGAAACAGCAGTGGACCAAGAGTCAGGGTTTTACTGCCTCCCCTCCTATGGAAACCATTAATTAGCCTCTCCATGCCTCAGTCTTCTCATCTATAAAATGGGGTTAATAATCCCCCTGCCCTATCTGCTTTGAAGGCAGCTAGGCGGCACAGTGCCAGGTCTGGAGTCAGGAAGACTCATCTTCCTGAGTTCAAATCCAGCGTCAGTTTGCCTTGGTTTCCTCATCTGTATAATGAGCTGGACAAGGAAATGGCAAATCACTCCATATCTCTGCCATGAAAATCTGAAATGGGGATCACAAAAAGTTGGACATGACCAATAAAATGCCTGAACAAACCCCTTGTCTGCTTCACTAGGACATCAGCAGAATAGCATGACCGAAAATGTAAGGAAACACTTTGTAACCCAGATCGCTTAGATCCCAAAGAAATCAAAGAAAAACCAAGAGGGTCTTTTATTTGCAAAAATACAAAATAAAATGGAAATAGCAGCTCTTTTGGTGGTAGCAAAATATTAGAAGCTGAGGGGTGTCCTCCTATTGGGGAGCAGCCAAGCAACCTGTGCGTGTGGGCGCAATGGAATCTCCTTGTGCCACAAGAGGTAAGGGAACGGGCGGGCTCGGAGGAAACGCGTCCCGCTGCAGAGTAAAGCGAGCAGAACTAGGACAATTTATACAACATGATAGGGCGAAACGGGCTCTGAAGGACTTGAGAACTGAGCAGAACTGTAAGAGAATAAAGATGAAACACACACCTCGCCTCCCAGCAGAGAGGCGAGGAATTTAAAATGCAGAGAGAGGCATCCGTTCCTGGACACGGCCAGCGCTGGAGTGTGTTTTGCTAGACTGTGTTCATACTTATTGAGGGATCTATTTTTTTGTGTTCTTAAAGATTTATTCAGTTGGGTAGAGGGATAGTGGAAGGAACAGATTTGTTTTAAAAAAAACTACTTTCATCAGTTTTTAAAGGGATAAAAATGAAAACACTCACTGGAAACTGTCTACAGATAGAAAAATTAAACAGTAGTGATATTTGTGTATATGTGCATATGTATATACATATATACAGGATGTCCCAAAAGTCTTAGTGCAGTTTTGAGCCACTAAAACTTACACACACACACAACACACACATACACATAAAAGGGTGTCCCAAAAGTCTTAGTGCAGTCTTGAGCCACTAAAACACACACACACACACACACACACACACACACACACACACAATAAAGGATGTCCCAAAAGTCTTAGGATAGTTTTAAGTAATAGTTGTAAACTATACTAGGACTTTTGGGGTACTCTGTCTCTGTGTGTGGTGTATGTGTATACACACATATATGTATGCAGACATGTGTATATAAATATGTTAGTGTGCACACACATGCATATACATATCTGTGTATGTATACATGTTTATTTCCCCCGGATCCGTGATTCTGTGGGAGGGAATCCTCCAGTGTTGAAATTCCTCCCATTAGTGCAGCTGGCAATTTAAATGTGAATATCATCTTAGAAAATTTGGAAGGGGGACACACATGACAATTGGTTACTGCCTTGTTAAATTTAATATACATTAAAAAAAACCCTACATGACAGAAGTGCACGGTCTCATATACTGTGTTCTCTTTTTGTTCTTTGCATAGTGAAATGTTTGTTGGTGACCACTAAGTTCATAATAAAAAAATCTTAAAGATTTGTAAAATATTTTGTAGAAACCTGAAAAAAAAGTTGTTTTAGAGAGTTTCTTGGGGAACTAAGGGGTTAAAGTGACTTGCCCATGGTCATACAACTGGTAGGTGTCAGAGGGAGGGCCTGACCTATCGACTTTAAGACCATCCTGCCTCTTAGTAGTGATAGTAAGAATGATTAATAATAATAATTTCTAGAGGGAATTGGACCTATGATTTCATTGGTATAGGGAGCCTCCCAATCAAATAACTCTCTCTACAATGGCAGATTGACACCTGTTCTGAAATTCATAGTCTTAGGGAGTTGTCTGAGGGTATTAAGAGATTATGTGAAATGCCCAGGGTCACACTACCAGTGTGGGTCAGAACTCCAACAGCCTGTCAGAGGTAGGATTTGAACCGAAATCTCTCTGATTTTGAAATTGAATTTTTAATATACTAGCCTAGTTGGTTGACCCACAGACACTGACTTTTCAATAATAATAAAAGTCAACTAACATCTCTTAAACACCTAAGTATACAAAGAAAGGCCAACAGTCCCAGGAGAACTCAGTCTCATGGGAGAGAAAACATGCTAATGACTATATACAAATAAGCTGTATATAGGACAAATTAGGGGTAGTCTCCAAGGGAAGTTACTGAGATTAAGGAGGACTGGGAAAGGTTTCTTGCAGAAGATTAGGACTATACTACTACTACTAAATATTATAATATATAGTATATTTAGTACATACAACCTATTTAGTATATA
>CM053581.1:279739117-279767308 GCA_028627135.1 Pseudochirops cupreus
AAATAATATTATTTATAGAGCACTTTCAAGTTTGCAAAGTGATAGTACTATATGATTATAGATATAGTTACCTGTCTACTACACCATGCTGATTCTCCATTGGTAATAAGAAATCATTTAAAGTTAGTCATGGAGGCTGGTAAGACAGCATTAGGAGGCTAGTTTAGGGGGAAAGGATTTTAATCTGAAAGAAAGAAGGGAAGGAGGACGGAAGGAAGGAAGGAAGGAAGAAAGGAAGGAAGGAAGGAAGGAAGGAAGGAAGGAAGGAAGGAAGGAAGGAAGGAGGGAGGGAGGGAGGGAAGGATGGAAGGAAGGAAGGAAGGAAGGAAGGAAGGAAGGAAGGAAGGAAGGAAGGAAGGAAGGAAGGAAGGGGGAGCTTCATAGCTGAATGATACATATTGGTTAACATCCCCTGGATGTGGAGTCTGAATGGATATGGGAGGTCCTGGGGAGCCATATTCCATAACATGCCCCACAGCCATCCTCACCAGGTCTAGGCAAGCCTGGGGACCATGACTGAGATGTTGCCATGACAACAAGCATGGGCCTGCTGGGGATGTGATCTGGTCAAGAGGCCCCTGTTGCAGGCTCAGGCTGCCCTCTGGTGGCCAACAGGTGTCTGCTTTTCATAGAGATGATGCCCTAACCCCAGGAGATGGAGGCAGTTTCAACTGGTCCCCTCATATGCTACTTTGTTTCCTGTGCTGTAGGTAAGCCTCTTTCCCCACCTTAGAGGGTGACATCTCCAAGGCCTGACAGGGCTGTCCTCATCCGTTCCTCCATCATTCCCCACCCTTTGTCAGCCACATAATTTGGGTGGAATTGTGGTGTGACAAAATTTCTATGTAAAGACACCTTATTCTGGCAGTGATGGGAAGGAATCTACCTCCAGTCAGCTCTCTCCCTAACTCCCCGTGCAGCAAGTACCCTTTGCCACCACCCTCCCATATTCCTTCTCAATTTCCCATTCAATTCCTGCTCCTTTGCCACTGCTCTGTAATAAAAACCTTTATTACAGCATGCCTCAGCTACTGCAATTGCTTCCTAATGGTCTTTATGCCTTCATTCTCTCACCCCTTTTCACCAGCTCTTTAAAGACAATTTCATGGGTACCTGATTGTGTGTTGAATAAAGTTTGAACTACGTCACTTAAGGCTTTTCACAAATTGTAAAACCGTACCCCACGCTGCTGTCTTGCTTCCATTCTTTTGTTAACTGTGCCCAATGGTCTTCCTCCCTTACTTTGCATGTGAATTCATCATTCAACTAATTCAAAATGCCAGCTTCTCTATGAAGCCTCCCCTG
Source organism: Pseudochirops cupreus (assembly GCA_028627135.1). Lineage (NCBI taxonomy): Eukaryota > Metazoa > Chordata > Mammalia > Diprotodontia > Pseudocheiridae > Pseudochirops > Pseudochirops cupreus. Next base: position 279,740,423 of record CM053581.1, read on the forward strand.
ATCCTTGACTGTTCAGAGTTCATAAATTCGGACTAGAAAGGTCCTCAGAGGTCATACAGGCCAACTCTTTCATTCCACAGCTGAGGAAGCTGAGGCCCATAGAAAGATTAAATGATTTAATTATAGATCACATTTAGATGGTGCCTTATCTCATTTTTTCCTCACAACTCTTTGAGGAAGATACAGTGATGATTCCCATTTCACAGATGAGGAAACTCAAGTCCATTGCCTCAGGTTGAGTGATTTGTCCAGGATTCACACAACTAGTTAGTGTCAGGAGCAAGATTCAAATCCAGATTTTCCAGACTGCAAGTTCAACATTTCCTTTTCCATTACACCATCCTACCTCTCAAGATTGTTCACTCATACAGCCAGGATGAAGAATCATGATTTCAATACACGTCCCATGATTCCAAATCCCGTGTTCTTTCATTACATTGCCTTCTCTGATCTCATGTAGTAATTTGCATCTACATATCATTTATCATTATCCACATAGATAACCTATCTACTTACTAGGCCTGCTAACAGTTAGTTAAGTATCTTCCCCAGCATCCAGTATAATCTTGTGTGTACCGTAGTCACTTAATATTTGCCAGTTACGGTTATCCAGTGTTTTGTCTACACTAGTGACCACCCACACTGTAGCTGATCAGTCTCTTTGCTATCAACCCTCTCCACTTACCACGTTCCAACCCCTTCGGGCTGCTTTCTGCTCATCTGAGTTAGCTAAGCTTCCCATGCGGGCATTCATTTAACCGGCATTTACTGAGCACCTTCCATGTGACAGGCACGGTGCTAGGCACTGGGGACACAAATATGGGACAGTTTTTTCCTTAAGGAGCTTGCATTCTAGGTGGGGGTGGGAGGTGGGGAGAAAAACAACTTCAATATCCAAAAGTAAATACTACAAAACATGTACAAAGTAAATAATTTCTAGGAGGAGGTTGCAAAGGGGGAGGGCATGACTGGTGAGCAGGAATTTGACTAGGCAGTTTCCTATAGGCAGCATGCGCTGAGCTTTTAAAGAAGCGAGGGATTTTATGGGGTAATAGAGGACACTGCAGGTGTGAGACCCATCTTCTTCACAGACACCAAGATGGAGAAGTTTGGCTAGAACCAGGTTATGTTGTTTTATTCTAGACAGGAGCCACTTAAGTGACTTAAGTTTCGTTCCTGACATGATCAGAGAGAGCTGTGTTTTAGGAACATTAATTGGGGAGCTGTGGAAGGGAATGGGTCTGACCAGGAGTAATGCCAATGTGAATGAAAGGAAAGGATTCCAGAGATCTTGTGGGATAAAAAAGCACTAAGCCTTTGCAAACTGATTGCGTATGAGAGGTGACAGAGCGCAGCCAGAAGTCAGACTCTGAGGTTAGGAATCTGGGTACTTGAAAGTATGGCAGAACCCTCAGCAGAAACAGGGAAATTAGAAAGAGGTTGGAGAAAAGGGTAACAAATCCTGCTCCAGATACCCACAGGACATTCAGTTGCTGTCCAGGAAGCAGATGGTGCTGAAGGGTTGGAGTTAAGGAGACACTATGGCTGGACAAATTGATTTGGGAAAAATCTACATAGAGGTATGTGAACCCTCAGAAAGTGAAGTCACCAAAAGCCCTCTGAACCCCCTCTCTTCTCTAAAATGGGGTTTAATACTTGTAATACTTAACTCATAGGGCGGTTAAGTTTATAAACCTTAAATCCAGTAAGTTGGAAGAATCTACATTACCACTCCAAGTCTGCCTGGGATACTGATATTCACTTGTCCAGACACCTCTAGGGAGGCTGGGATAGGGAAGAAACTACTCCCTAGCTGCCTTCAATCATCTCCTCTCACCCTGGCACAATCACTAACCCTTCCTTCGGTTCAGCACAGCCTTTCCTGTGGAGCCAAGTGAGGATTAAGCCCTTCAAGACTGACCTTGCTCTTAGAGTAGACATTTGCAGATCTGTAGAGCTGGCCACCTAGGATCTCTCTTCCAATGATACCCATGTTAGCTCCGTGTATCAGGACTTAATTTGCCTGTGCAATTACCAGATCTCCCAGGAGGCTCATTGACCCTGGGTGACAATGTCTTCTTCAATTTCTAATTATCCCCAACCCTTTGAAATTGCTGAAAAGGATAGTACTTTCACCCAAACTCATCACTATCCATCCTAAACCACCATTGGACACAGTCAGATTAACCTTTGGTAAATCATGAGATAAAAGAATCAAGCGTTAAAAGGATCTTAGAGGTCATCTAGTTAATCACTTTACAGATGAGCAAACTCAGACCCGGGAAGAGGTTAGGTGCCCACTCACAGAGGTAATGTCAAAGGTGGGCTTTGAACAAGGTCCTGTGACTAGCAAGTGCTCTTTCCAAATCCCAAGCTTCCTGGTATCTTCATCCACAAAATAGAGATAAATATCTACTTTATCAACATAGGTGTGATCTCATTCATTCCTTCCAAGAACCAAACGTGTCCTGTCAAGCCCAAAGTTCTTATATAATTACACAGGACAAATATTTCACAAACCTAAGTGCTGTGGCCATGGCATCTCAGTCAGCATGGTACAGAAAACTGGATTTGGGGCCAAATCATGCTCTGCCCCTTCCTAGCTATGAGACCTTAGCCAAGTTACAACCTCTCTGGGCCTCAACTTCCTCATCTGTAAGTTAGGAGGTAAGAATAGTTAATCTTACAGGATTCCTTCTGGTTCTAAACCCACTGATTCCCAAGCCTGTCAGTCCAACTTCGGTCTGACACTAACCAGGCCCTCCCACCAATGAATATATGGAAATAATACTGGCCTGGGAGACTCCAATTTGAGTCTCAACTCAGTTACCAACTATATGTGATCCTGAGCAAGTCCTTTCCCCTAAGCTTCAGATTTCTTATCTCCAAGACCATCTCTAGCTCTTAAATTCTAGGATGAACCAACTGCCACAAGATTAAGATAGTCATGTTCACCATGGACATCAATGAAGCAGAAAAGTGAGTCATGGAAATCATAGTTAACTGGAAGGGACCTTAGAAGTTTAGTTCACTCCCACCCTCCACATTCCCCACCCAAATTCCTTATTTTACAGATGTCTCCCCGAGTCCAAATATATGTCATAGAACATAGGTAAACATAATGATAATTTTCAGTTCATTTTTATTGTCCAGAATAGATGAAATTCATCAGTGATTTTGCTTTTTTTTTTTTTAAGCAACCCAATACACTTGGGTGATTTGCACTCAACTGAGCCCTTAATGAGTCAGCTGTGGTGGAAGGCTCAAGGCTCACACTTGGGAGCCAGGATAAGACTTCAGTCAAGACTGCTGCTCCTGAAATGAAGTCTTCTGTCCTGCCAAGACAATGGGGAAGGCAGCTAGACCTTTTTCAGTCTTCTTGACCCCTTTGGAATACAAGAAAGCATACCAAACAAGACCAAAAGGAATAAAACAAAACAATACAGTCCTAGGTGTTACACAAGAGGCACTGATCCTGGCTTTATTCACTCAAAGTTACATCCAACATTTGTTACAGCTCTTTCTTCAATTTCCAAATGCTTTTAGAATCTCAAACCTGAATTCAAGCTGTGGCTTTCAAATTTCAGTCAAGAATTTCAAATAAAAAAATGACTTGCCAGTAAAATTGGAAACTGTTAGTGCAGATACAAAAAAAGTAAAATCCAAATAAAAACTTGTTGAGTTCAAAAATAAGTAGTCAGCCACTGTCACTTTGGGCTACCTAGGGTCTAGACACCATGGGTACATGCCAGTCAAATGAACCATCCACCCACTAACTCTTAGCCAAGTTTCCTTTCCTCTTGGCTTATACTTTAAAATTAAGGGTCACAGTGATTTTAAAATAATATAGCTAAGTTATTCGGGTGCCAACACAGCCTCCATTCATCTAGAACACGTGCTTGATAATTCACTCAAGTGGCTTTCCAAGACCCCAGGTCATGAAAAGTAGAGAAATTTGGGAGTGTGCCCTTCTTCTAAATTAGCTTGTTTCAGACCAACATTAATGTGGCCAATGAGAACAGGAACACATATGTAATATTTCAACTGCTCTTCTTGGTTCCTAGAGGTAGAACAATCACTTTAAAATCAAATCCACTCGAGGTGGCATGGCACATTCATCTTCTACTGCTAGAAACCTGTAATACCAGTTACTGGCTTGCAGGCAACGGTCTCTCTCCTTTGATGGACACTCTGCTTTCAAGGTATATAAAAACAGTTGTTCACAATGGGGCTTTTCAGAACACAGACTACAAGGTGAGGGGAAAAAATGCTTTCTCTTAACATCACCATCCAGACACTGTCCAATACCACATATCATAAATCACTTTCACAATGCCCTAGCGTCCCAGGGATGCCACGCTGAGTTTTAGAATTAAAGTAGTAGCAAAAAGTTCAATATTGCTAAGACAACCCCAAGTTGCAGGGAAGAGAGAGCTCTACATAGTCGGGGTATTAACCAGCTTATCCTTCCATTTTCCACATGATCATAGTTAGAGGACACACGCATGAGGTGGAAGTGAGGTAGAAAGTAAACAATTCTCACATCTTAAAAGATAGTTCAAACCAATATGATCATCCCACAAAAATGGGGAATGTTTTGCTAAGTAAATAGCTCCTCCTGGCCTCCACACTCCTCCCATCCCTGTAGTGCACTTCTTTGCCCACGTGAATCAGTGCTTCTCTCTTACTGTTTGTCACGAGGAGCCAAGGAGCAGCATCTCCAAAGTATGTGCTAAAGCTCCAGCCCTCAACACTAGGAATGTACAGTTTTTTACTCGGAGTCTGCACACAGTCACAGTAATTTGCTTTCATTGCATTTGTCAGTTATGGTTTCGTTTTTTTGTTTATATATATACATATATATATATATATATATATATATATTTATAAAAAGGAAACTGAAGGACAAGCCGGCATGAAAGAGTCACTGTTAGAATAACTTTAATTTATCTTGCATTTTACAGAAGTCTAGGAACGGTTTTTAAAAAGCACCTCCTCCTTTCCCCATCATGTTTCTCTGACAGTTGTTAAAATATTCAATGAGCATGTGAACAGCTTGAGGATCTGCATCTTGCAAGGATTTCACAGACCAACCAACCCAATGCCAAATGAGAACTTGGCAGCTTTTATATATCTTGCTTTTTAATACAAAGGTAAATCCACTCTGATTGTAATCCTGTCCAGCCACATCTCCAAAACACTTTGCAAAATCCAGTGTCGATTAGCAAATTAGTTAGCTTTGGCACGGAGCTGTGCTCGTTTGCCTGTGACGGCCTGGAACCCAGTTTTGATGCTGGCGACAGAGCAGCGAGAATGGCAGGTCTCACACTGTAAGAAATAGAGTCGTGTGTCCTTCTGCAGGATTGTGTCTGGTGACCGACACGTATGGCAGGTGACATACTCCTCTGTGGAAAAGCAATACAGTGTCAACAATGATGCTCATAAAAGACACAAGTGACTTGTGCCAATCACAGGTACACTCGAGCAATTTATAAACCACTAACACAGAGCCACAAAACAGCCAAGACTATTGTTCTAGCACCAGAAAACACAATCTGTCTCTTCTGAAGCTTTGGGCATCTGGGTACCAAAAAAGCTGCTGTTGAAAAAGGTCAGACCTCTCCAAAAGGTATAATGGCCATGTTGCCTAGAGGGAACCTCTCTAGACACCAATTACCATCTGTAAAGAGTTCATACTGTTTCTGGCCAGGTGGAGGGACAATCATTTGACACTTTATCTAATCTGGCAGAAATGACAAATAAGTCACCATATGCTTTATTATGTAAGTGGGTCTTTAGGCAGATGGTTAAATCAGTCAAGTCATGCTGCAGTACTGACTGGAAAGGTTACTTTGCTCCTTTGGCCGCAGGAACCAAAACATTAGCTTCTGATTATTACTAAAGTTAATGACGATGATGATGATGATGATGATGATGATGATGACAGCAATAGCAGCTAGCATTTTTACATGTGAGGGAACTAAGGCAGACAGAGGTAAAGTGACTTGCCCAGGATCACTTATTTGAGCTCATGTCTTCCTTACTCCAGGCCTGCACTCTATCCACTGGCCCCGCTATGCTGCCAGAAGGTCAAGTGAAGCAGTAATCGTTTAAATACTTCTGCTTCCATGGTTCCAAATCTTAGATCCATTCCAGTCCTATGTTTTATGACGCTATAAGATACAGTACAAAGGCAAACTCTACACTTACTGATATATCTTCTCAAAACATTTTCTATTTGTTTCTGTTGGAATCTTCCTTTGATTACAAGTTGGTTATTACCATCTATGGAACCACTATTAAGAGAAAAAAAATCCATTATGAAAAACACGAGAGATGACCAAATCACTATACCTAGTGTATCTGAGAGTTAACCGATGTTCAACAATATGAAGTTTCCTAAGAATATGCTGTTTCATTCATGCTAGGAGGGAGGCAGTTCTGACAGAACAGAGAGAGCATCTACACTAGAAGACCAAGGTTTAGGACCCAACATCACCACTTCCTGTGGCCTCAGGGAGATCACTTAAACTTTCTAGGTTCGAATTTCCTCATCAGCAAAATCAGGGTGGTAATACTTGTACTGACTACTTCAGAGAGCCAGTGCAGGCAAGAAATGAGCTGTATATGAAAGCATGTTGCAAACTATAAAGTCAGTCAACTTCATTTCAACCAGACAGATTTTTCTGGTAAAAGAGAACTTTACTGGTTTCAAGTTCAAAACAAATAACCTTTGGGGATAACAGTATATTTTTTTATTTAGAGAATGAAAAGAACGTCTCCACTGCATTAAGTTGATCCTACCTTGAGCTTCAATGGAAAGGGATAAACAGCATTTTACAGAAGGTGTAGACAAGCTTCAGGCTACATTGCCCTTAGTGATGATATCAAATATCCACTGATTTATCAAAGAAGACATCATACCCCCACTATCCACAAACATTTACTGGGCCTTAATGTTTGTGAGGAATGGTGCTAGGCACTACAGAAGGCACAAGGATGCCTAACACTAGTCACAAGGGGCTGATGTTGCCTCACACTGTCACACTGTCAATGAGTTCTGAAAGCAACTCCCCATACTTTACAGAGGTGGGGGACCAAGGGTGTGGAAGACTGCACAGAATTAAGATTTTCTTTGTGTTGGTTAGTTCTAATGAACTTTTTCCCCCCACTTGTTAAAAGTTTTTGTTAAAAGGGATAGTTCTCTGGGACGGAAAGGAAACGTAGGTTGATATTATGGAGAAAATATTTTTTAAAAATTTAAAAATATATTCTATAGCAGCCTCCCCAAGTTAGCTTCTATAATGGACTAATTTGCTATTCCATTTTCCCTCCCAAACATAGGAACACAAGGACTGCCTTTCTTGGATGTTTATGCCTGTTCAAATCCTAACTATATAATGAACCTCAAGGGTATATTATCCTTTACTGAATTTTGCTAGCAAGAAGTGGTCCAAAGTTGACAAACTTGTGGTTATTTTTTTGTTGATACTTGTTATCTTCAATATGACCTGTGTGTAATATTTTTAAAATAAAACCACCACCACTTTAGTCCTGCTTTTTTGTCAGGCAGATTAAGGCATGCCTAACTTTTCAGACAGAAATTTAAAAGTAGCTGAAGGGGGTAGGAGGATGGAGTACACTATATCTGACCATTAGACCAAAAGGGATGACCCAGATGTAGTTAATTTCTAATGCTACACACTCGGGACTCCGCCAACATCATTTTAAACTTTCTGTTATAAGCCTCAGCTCTCTTCAAATGAAGTATCTTTTTCAGAGTAGCTAGTTTCACATTTGATGAAGTCATACTCTTCTTAACATTTCACAAATCTCTCTGATATTTCATCAGAGTTTACCTAAATGTGTTTCAAGTTTTTAAAGTCAAGTGAAGCTCTAACTAAATTTTTAAAACAGTCCATAAATCGTGAACTAATCAAACAAAATGTTCATTTACCTTGTACCCAATTCAGCCAGTAAAAATGCCAGGAGATGTTTGGGCTGACGATGTAATCTAAAAAGAAAATACTATATTCAACATTTACATACTAAGGAAATTACCTATCCACATTTCTCCTCCCAAATATCCTAACTATAAAAAAATACAAAGTACTACATGTGTAGTGTTTTAATAGTCTGTGGTCTTATTCATTCGACCTTAACAGCTGCTAGGGGGCAGCATCTGCAACCACTCTAATTTAAAGGTGAAACTTACTAGAGATTTTTAATGTATTCAGTTGATGACCATAGTAAAGTCACAAGAGAATACATGTAAGAACTCTAATGGGGATTGGGAGAATGAACAGACAGGAACCAAGGGAACAAAAATACTAAAATAACAAACAAATCTCACAAAAATAACATTTGATGACTATTGAGCAAAATGGAGAACAGACTTGTAGTTCAACATTCATGAAGAAGCACTTGGGCCTCGATGACAGAAGTTAACTTTCTAAGTACCTTTTTTAAACTTTCATGACAGAACAACATGCCGGGTTCACAGAAAGAAGAGGCCAACAGTAAAATGCTGTAAGACATTGTCTAGCTTTCTAATTCTGTTACTACAGTTTACAGAAGGAATGTTTCTTCAGAAAGACATTTTCCAAACCTGCTTAAGCCGTGCCAAATTCAAGAGTATAAGTGAAGGATCTGTTTAGCAAACTACATTCAAATTCAAACTGAGAAGTTTCCCAGGCAGTACTTACAGTTTACAGATATCTGTGAAGTTGACAAAAGAAGTTTTCTTGGTTCCTACTCTAACAACCTGTGGAGGTTTCATGACAAATTTCCTTTTTTCTCCTGCAACCATATCTGGATTCTTTTCCCGCATTATGTTGAATACTCGATTCAGCAACTACAAAGGCAATGGGCAATTAATTACACATTTAATAAGTTGATTTTCTCTAGTCTCAGTGTCCAGAGGTGACATCTAACAGCTTCTCATATGCCCAATACAGGGTAGTGGGTGCTGAATGCCACAAGATTCATTTTGGGGTATAAAGTGGCCAAAATCTCCTTTTAATTTTACTAAAAGTTAATTTCATTTTTCAGCTTTAAAATGTATATATAGGCATGCCCTTATGTGCTAACAATGAATGAAAACTCTCCATTAATTCTGCTGTTTCAAGAAATTTCTAACAGACTAAGAAGGATCAAGCTTAAAAATAAAATCCTTACCTGTCAGCACCTGTAACTACCCACCTATCCTACCCCTCTCCAATCAGAAGAGCCCAGGAAACAAAATAAATCCTAGTGGGAACTAGTCTTCAAGTTCTCTTAACAAACTCCCAATACAGACATGTCAGTGAGTACATGATCTGATTCCACCTAGTATGGATCAGATCAGGTTTTCTCAAACTGCTGGCAATGAAAAGTCACTGGAATTCTAGAGTTCATTAATAATGGACTTAGAAAGACTACAGTCAGTGTTGGCAGTGGAAAGGTTGAACATGACTGCCTAATTTGGGTACTTTGTTTATATAGCTAAGTAAAACTTTCAGGCATTTTCCCCCCGACAAAATGGCATATTTTACCTCATCATAAGTATAATCTCTTTCTGAGCCTGCCCATGCAGGACCAGTCTGATTGCTGAAGGAGATTCCATCATCCTTTTTGCTGTCTTCATCTTCTAAAGCTTGAGAAAAAAACAAAATAGATTCCCAAGGGAATTAAAGACTCTTAATATAGGCTACTTGAAATAACAGCCACATACCTGGTTTTTTTTAAAACATAAACTGAACTGTAATTTAACAATTACAATGTTGTAAGGTTGAACACTTGACATATATCAATATATTCGATCCTCAGAACAACCCTTAAGGCAATGTCATTGTTTGAAACCTAATATAATAATGGACCAACAAATGTCATTAACACAGCAAAATCAAATTCTATCACATAACGTTGCTTAGGCCACTTGTAACAAAGTGTTTCCAGAACAAACTAAATTCCTGTGGAATGATGTTCCACCTAATTCCAAATTTCCCTAAAACCAGGTATGGATTATAAGATTGTGCCCTGAGATGACAGCTGAGAAGCTTAAGCCTCAAGGATCCAAGTCCCTTGTCTGAGGTCACACATTGTTAGTGCAAATCAAGGACACAAGACCAGAAATGCTCCTTTTGCTAGACCAAATGTGGGTGGAAAACGAGAGGGTCAATAATGATTTTATCCTATTAAATATCCCCCAGAATAGGAGTAAATGCTCAGGAGGGGGCAGAGTCAGAAAGGGGTGTCATAGAGCATCTGAAAAATGGCAAAGGCAGGTGAACGGAATCATTTCTATGAACAAAACCAAATGACTAAGTTTTGGATAAAAAAACACTTTTTCATACAGAACTACAGAATATCAGAAAAAATGACTCAGTGGAGGACAAGCTAATTGATCTACCTGACAACCAAAAATTCCAAACTGATTCCTAATTAACAAAGGTATAAAGTTTTGGGGGTATCTTTGGAGAAGCGTATGCTATTTTTACTAAAAATATGATCAAAAGCTTTAATTCCATTTACAACAATTTACCTCTGTATCCAGATAATAAGTCCTGTACTCAATCAAATCCAAAACCAGAAACAAACTAGAGAGGGGATGTGACACAGAGGTATCTCTTTCAAAAACTATTCAACGTCACATAAAAATAAATCTTCAATTACTTCACTTATAGAATATCGGCCACTTAAGAAATGAGCAACTGAGCATTTAAAATACATACTCAATTATAAAAACTGTATGTGATAGTGCGGTAATTAAGCATGAAGGGAAAACTCTAATACAGTGGTTCTCAACCTTTCTAATGCCTCGACCCTTTAATACTTGTATGTGGGCCTATCTGCATGTGGGCGGACCTGCCTGGAGAGGTATAGAGGAGTGGTGTCTCGGTTCCTAAGACCATAGGAAATGTGTTTTCCAGTGGTTGTAGGTGACCCCTGTGAAAGGGTCGTTTGACCCCTAAAGGGGTCATGGCCCACAGGTTGGGAGCCAGTGCTCCAATAAGAATGTTAGCACAAGGCTAAACTGAGTTTTTCATTGTTTGGCCAAGGCCTTCATCAATAATGCAAGTTAATAGTGGTAATGTTTGTAGGAAAGCATTCATACTGTTTGAGTACTTGGGAAGTAATCAAATTGTATTTTTTTACTTTCTAATTAAGAATGACCCTACCACTATTCAGACTTAACCAATAATTCCCGAATCTCACTTCAGACAAAATCCAGAATTTATTCCCACACCACATGAAGTTAAATCTGTCTTTCTTTCCTGTTCCTTTGCTTTCCTTTGTCCACCTTGGTGTAGAGGGGCTAACGACAGAGAACTGCTTTAAGAGGGACTGACAGATGGAGGCTAATAGTCCAAGAACCTGCACTCCACTTACAAACAGGTAATGTACACTACCTTCATCTTTCTCTAGGATTTCATCCTCATCTGGGAACTTGACATTCTTCTTTTTCTTCTTTTTATTGCCAAGCATGATATCAAGGTCATCTTCTGGTTCTGCTGGTTCTTGTACATCACTTTCAATCTTTAGGTCCTAAAAAAAAAAAAACAAGGCCATTTCCAATATTTAAATAAAGACTATTCTAAAAGCTTACACTAGATTGGCTTCTATCTGGCTTGCGTGATTTGAGGGGAACAGAAAATTTCAAAATATAAAGACATAATTATTACCTCCTTCCAGTTTAATAGTGTTGGCCCAGTCTAAATATCACCTCCTTCCACAAAGTCTTCTAGTCTTCTCCCCAAATTGTCTAGCTAGCTACAAGTAATCTCTCCCTTCTCAGAACTCCATCAGCATTTTGTTTGTACTCTTAAATTTTACTTTGCATGAGATATATCTTTCCTTCCTACTACATAGTAAAAGAGAGGTGAACTAGTAATCTGTTGGAGATATAAATTTCAAAAACTGGACCCTAGTTATCTGTCAATAAACACTTATCTAACACGTACATCCAGTAGTCAAACCATGACTTATGGAAAACAAATGAACTTTCCAGCCCAGGGTCACTCTGCTTCATCCCTCTTTCCACGTCCAGTTTTCCTAAATCTTATACTGCAGAGAGATAACAATAACTAGTCGGCTATTCTTACTTCTCCTCTCCCCTCCCCCCAAAATAATTAATGATAGATTTAGCAAACAGCAGAGTCATCTTTTATTCTTATTTTTAAGTTTCAAGGCTTCAAAGACTGATTCATTTGGTCTAATTATTGAAATTCTTAGCTTCCAATCTATAGTCAATCTATGGTGAGGGTAAGAAGTAGAGGGCACACATCAGAGGGTAGGAGAGAGGAGGAATAGAGGAGAGAAGATGAAGGATGGCTGGTAGTGGTAGAAAGAACCATTTTCAAGGTTCTGGACTTTCAAGATTAAGCCTCCCACATACCAGCTATTTATTTATGTCCCCACAAAAATTCTTCAATCATGTAAAAAATTCACCTGGAGCAGCAGTTCTCAACCTGTGGGTTCTGTTCAATTTGGAACAATGAAAATACATCCTGCATATCAGACGGATTCATAACAGTACAGTTAAGAAGTAGCAATGAAAATAATTTTATGGTTGGGGGTCACCACGACATGAGGAATTAGGGTCACGGCAAGGTTGAGAAGGTTGGCTTGAGAACCACTGACCTAGAGAGAAAATATAACCCCGAGTCTCTTATAGGGGTCCAAGTCAAGGCCCCTAGACTCCCAATATAAAATCAGTTTAGAACCTCAAAGCCATTTTTAGGTCAGAGATGTGTAACAGGAGCAATAGCCTAAAGCAGGGGTGAGAAACCTGCAGCCTCAAGGTCACAAGTGGCCCTCTAGGTCCTTAGGTGCAGCCCTTTGACTGACTCCAAACTGTATAAACAAATCCCCTTAATAAGGATTTGTTCTGTAAAACTTGGACTCAGTCAAAAGGCCGCAGTCAAGGACCTAGATGGTCACAGGTTTCACACTCCTGGCCTAAGGCTTTAGCCCACACACTTTAGGCTAGTTTTTGCTTAAAAGATAGTGAAACCAGCCACAAGATTTTGCCCTCTCAGCAGAATTCCGTCTGGGTTCATGTAACTTCCTGGTGGCCTAAGTACAAAAAGCTAGTGCATGGATGGCCTAAGCAGCAATTCCCCTTGGTCTGACTGACAGATAAGCATGCCCAAAGCAAACCAAGGCAAACCATGCCTAAGTGAATCAATGCTGTATCCTGAGTATCCTTTCCCTGCTATAACTAAACAAGCTTATTTTCACTAACTGCCAGAGATGTTCTACAAGTGTCTCATTTTGATCCAGTCTTATAACTAAAACTACCTACAACACTGACACTTGTAACACTTTCTTATGCTAGATACAAACAGTCTACCATGTAAAAACTTTTCCCAAAGATTTACCCTCAGCAGAAATAGTTCAGTTTAAGAGTGGATGTTGATAGCCAGGAGTACATAGGTCTTTCTTACTGTAAATGTATTTCTCCCTAAGTTTCCCTGTAGTAACAAAATAATAATAAACCAGCAGTTTCCAAACTTAGTGAAATAATAACATGAATATTGGCAAGAGATATGTTGTACCTAAATCTCTCTAGACTAAGTCACATTTCTTGGAATATGCAAAAGCCAAAAGATTTTTTTTTTCAGTGATGGTACAAAGCAAATATCAGATGTACACTATTTACAAAGAAACAGAAAACTGGAAGGGAATGTTTTAAAATGAGCTGGATATGGTTTCCAAAATCTGCTGATCATGTTTCAAGGTTTTATGAGCTGAGACATTTGCCTCTTTGGTTAGAGGCTCTTTCTGGAGACGGAAAGAAATTATAAAATGACAGTTCACTAATTCTGCAAAATCCAAGGTATTTACAAATTAACCAAGGGCTTTAAAATGTGTCTTTATGCAGGGTGGATGGAACTGAGCTAGACCATTTTACGGTTAGCCCAAGCGCCCTCTTCCAAGAATAAATCCTCACCAAAATTCTGCTGCCCATTACAAGACCATCCAAAATTTTATCACAACATGTGAGAATTGGATGAAATTTTATTAAGAATATTTATCATCATAGCTATTCAAATATAGATACATCTTATTTGAAACAGATATTATACAGAAATACTTTAGCAAAAGTTAAGTAGATAGAAGTATAACAGCATAAATCAATGTCTAAAAATCTCTCATACTAAAGTGGACATCAAGATGAATCCCATTAACATAGGATTCTACCTATCTTCCTTAAACTATAATACCTTTAAGATAACTAATTTGAGATAGTCTTAATAAACTGACCAAAAGAGTAGTGACTGTTAGAAGTTTTAGATACAGCTTGTCTTTACCTATCAATAGAGGACATATTATTTGTGAGAAGGAATAGTAGCAACTTGACTTCCAGAGGCCAAATTTTATCTTCAACAACAACATCACACAAGACATGTGAATACTAACCTTTATACCTTCTTCAGTTTCCTCAATATCAAATATCTTTTTTGTTTTTTTCTTCTTTTTCTTTTGATTGAAAAAGTTTAAGTCATCCAGGTCATCAGAAGCATCTGAAAAGGACAGCCCAGGAATTACCAATAAATGAATAGGCAACAGTCAGTGTTATTATTTATTCAAGCACCGAGTAGACAGAAGCTCCCTTATGAAACCTGGGAATGGCTATGCCAAATTGTAGTTAGAATAACAGCCAAAAGGTATCACAGTTTGTTCAATCAAGTCAACCAAAAAGAATGGGATAAAGTGTTACCCTTTTTAAAAATCTTTTTTGAGATCTGTTAAGAAGTGACGACTGCCAATCTGTCTTTCTTTCAGGGCTGACTGAATGTTATTCCCACTCACAGAACTGTAGGTTCCATCCAAACTGGCCTATTTATTGTTCTGCAGTATTTTATCTCCTAGACTTAATCCTCACCAATGGAATCACATTCTCTGTACAACTGCCTCTGGGTATCTCTATCTTCAAGGAGGAGCTCAGTACCACCTCCTACAAGAGGACCTTTCAAATTCCCCCAGTCATTTGTTCTTCCTTTACCCTCTTTGTCCAAATTTATCTCGTATATATTTTGCATTTTTATCTGTGTACCTAGGTCATAGGTTGCTTCCCACCAGCAGAATATTAAATTCCATAAAAACCATGACTACATTATTTTTATCTTTGTATTTTTGGTGCTTTGCACATAGTGGGAATTCAATAAATGTTCAATGAAGTAAACTGAATTTTTCCACTTTTTTCTGATCACTATAGCCACTGGGTGAAACAAGAGGTTGCCTAGATAATCTACAAACTGAAAAACCAGTCGTCCATCCAAGAGTTAACTATACTTTCCATGTGATGTTTCATCAACTATACTATATATAAAGCACATTAACAAAATTTAGTTTGAATAAGAACATGATAAATCTGGCAAGTGCAAGTAAGAACAAACTTTTAATGGCTATTTTTGTAACAATAGCACAACCAGGCCAAGAAATGCCATGACATGACATCCACAAAATCCAAAAATAAAAAGCTACCAACTGGCTTTTAAACTGTAAAGTTTTACAATGATTCTTTCAGAGTATTCTTTTACCTTTCTTTCTACCATCCTCTTCATCAGCTTCTATATCTCTGTCCTCTGTTGGCTCTGGTTCAGTTTCTTTTGTTTCTGAGGGTTGTGTTTCTTCTGTCTGTGCATCTCCTTCTTCATCCAGCATAAAAGGCTTCTTCTTCTTCTTTTTCTTTTTGCTCATAGTAGGATCGAAAATCATCTGTTTGCAAAAAGAAAAAAAAAACAACTCTGGGTTCATTTTATGACTTAAATGCAAAAAAGAAACCAAACTCCAGTGATATTAACAGTCTGCTATAATAATATCTTAAAAGTACAAGGAAAATTGCAAGAAAACACTTGAAATCTGAGATGCACTAAACACACAGAAAGCAACATCGTACAGTAGAAAGAACCCTGAATTTGAAATTTAAAAAAAAAAGTCCTGAGTTCTAGTCTTACCTCTTAGTGAGCTATTTCCTCCTCTTTGGCCCTATCAGCTTCCTAGAGATGGTTGGAAGCTAGATAATCTTTGAAATTCTGCGATTACTTTATTTTTCAAAGTTATTTAATCAAATCCCATCATTCATATAAGGGTAAAAAGAAATTAACTACCAAATAAAGTCCTATTCTGATGCCTCACTGTGGCATGGAGGTGACCTATTCTCTGACAGGTCCTGCCAAAGTGGAATTGCTTAAGAGTTTCAGACTGGTGTCAACCCACTGTCCCAGATCAGTCAGCTACAGGCGGCAAAGCTCATTGCTACAATGACCACCATCTGATGGGGGGGGGGGGGAATTAGCAGGTGAGTACTGGGAGGTAAGCAACTCATATCATCAGTAGAGGTGTTCAAGGACTGAAATTTACAGGAAATATACACATCTATGAAGTCAAGGATCATTTGAAATAGGATTAAAGGATAGTTAAAACAACAGTGATAGGATGATTTCCTTTTATAAAATCAACTTTAAAAATTAATCTGTTTCTCCATTTGAACTCTAAGTCTATAGTGTTCCGATCTTTACAATTAAAGTCAAATTCCATTCCTTCTTTACTTTTTAAGCCTTACAACTACTTTAGTGATACTACGCACTGACAAGCTGAAGACTTTCCTTTCACTATTAGAAACTGAGGGCCTATTTTCCCAAACCAGGAAAATAATTCCCTCTCAAAAGAGGGAATCCCTTGATTCCATTCCCTCTCTAATGGCCTCAAGAGATCTTTTATTTGGTTTTTTTTTTCTCAATTCAAAGGCTACACACATCCTAGTCTATCTTCTTAGTTAAGCCTTTTTTAAAGGCCTGGATTTGCATTAAATTCAGTATATCCCCTTACACTCCCCCCAAGTATTCTAAAAATCTTTCTAAGTAAAATTAACTTTAATTCACCTTAATTAAAAAAACAAACAAATATCCAGCACTTGGGTTGGGGTAGTGAGATTACTTACTCCAAAAGAGTTAGAAATTACTATCCTGATACTACCTAGCCAGCCAGGAAGCACAGGAAGAGAACTGTGCACAACTTTAATACATATATAGAATTCTGTGACATTAACAGGGCAACAGCACTTTCACATACATTAACTCATTTGAGCTTAAAAACATTTCTGAGATAGGTATGGGTGTTACCAGGTACAGACTTGCCAAGTTTTATAACTTAGTACCTGGCATTGTTGAAATCCCAAATTCCTTCTGACTCCACTATACCATCCTGCCTTACCACGTACTAATTCTAAACTATAACTAAGAACAGTAAAATAAACCAGTCATGCACACTAAGTACCTCTATGACATCTTCAACAGACTACTAGAGACTAAAGGTTTTCATAATTAACCTAGTTCACCTAGAAACTAACTCATAAATGCCCTCCCTGTATTTTTCCTGTTGCAAAAGATATTGCAATGACACTTGGTAAAACATGAACCAAGATGTGACCAGGAAGCATCACAAGCAGCAAAGCCTGATGATTTTTGTCCACAAAGAATTTGAAATAGTGTGTACTAGAAAAGTTGGTGAAAGATATTCATATTTTGCCAAAAATTTACTTAAAAACAAGGGTGAAATATGAACATAATTGGCTGTCTCCTGTTCTGTTTTCATAAATAAATAGGTGGGCTTGTTAGTTTATTTGGTATAAGAAATTCCCTATGAGCATTCTCCCTTGACAAATGCACACTGGTGATTGCTTTGCAATTTATAATTTACAAGAATTGCCCAGGTCCCTAAACGGTGGGATAGAGAGCCTGCCTCAGGCTTTGGTGAGGAAGACCTGTGTTCAAATCAAGCTTCTAATATATACTGGCTATATGACAAAAGGCAAGGCAAAACAAGGATTTAAAGGTAGAAAACAAGTAATTCTGAATGGCGTTCCTCACTCTAATGATAACAATGAGCCAACTTAAATCCAGGCAAACAAATTGTTCTCATCAGTGTGCTCTTAAGAAACAATCTGATCTAGCAAAGGGGCAAAATTTTCTGGAATGGCTTTTGATAAATATTATTGTATCTGTGAAGTACAAAACTCTCTAGAATAGTAATAGCCCTTTAATCACTACACAAGACAGATTAAAGATAAGACAGGAAAAGGGTTCTGGTATTGAGGATCCAAAACTAGCCAAATACCCAATTTTACTCACCAGGGAAAAAAATACCGTTCATTTTAAAGGAAAACAGGATAGTTGGAGTTTAACAAAAAGGGAACTAAATTAGTAAGAAACAATAGAATCATTTGCATGTCCCTACCATGCAACTTTCAGGGATAAATCTAGCAATCTTCAACAAGCTTAGCATATACTTACTGAGCAACAGAATGTAAAAAAAAAAAAAACAAAAAACCCAACTTGTTTTAAAAACATTTTTCAAATAGCTCAGATAAAGTTAAAATAACTAATTGTTCCAGTAAAGTTCCAGCTTAAATTCAGGAAGTTTTAAATTCACTAAAAGCTCTTCACTCAGTTTCTTGAGCACTAAGAATAGCCATTGTATAGAAATAAAAAATGATGTCCTAAGACTGTTTTATGTTAATTTGTTTCTATTTAGCTGGTTTTCCTGGACAGCTCAAAATTTCATTTGTATATATGGCTTAAATCTAATGTCACTATTAAAAACATGATGACTGACTCAAACGGAAATTCTGTGTCTACCTTTCAAAGAAAAAAGACTAAGCTGCATTTTTCTATATTTATATTTTGTCTTCATGGGGATAATCTGTGTTTAAGAAGCTAACATTTGTTGAATATTAATGTTAATTTCATTCATGTTAAAAAAAAAGCCCACACAAACCAATTTTATTAGGAAATAAAACAAAGTAAAGGTAACACATGAAGGGAAAGTTTTATTAAATTCAAAACCCACTACCACATTACCTCCCCAAAAGACAATATTGTACTTCTAAAAAAACCAATCTACTCTGTGGTTAAACACCAAAGGCACTGAAGCTATGCTGTGGTTAGTTAAGAACTACCATATATAAAGCACAGTACTCATTTAAAGCCTCTTTCACAAAGTACTCATGTCAAAGATCAACACAGGGTAACACCTTTGTTGTGACAGAAGACCTAAAACTGAAGCATTATTGATACCTTGTGAATAGGGGCCAATACAGAAAGCACTGGTTTAAAAACCAAATATTCTTTCAAATAAAAGCATACTGATGGCTAACCTCTGACAAGTCTGACACTTCTTATACATTTAGACTCCATATGAAATTCTAGGGAAGGCAAGAAAAGGATCCTAAGAGAAGGAGAGAGGGTGGGAGAGAGAGGGAGAGAGACAGAGACGGAGAGAGACATAGACACAGAGACAGGGAAAGAAAGACAGGGAGAGGGAGACTGGGAGGGAGGGAGAGAGGGGTAGAGAAAGAGAGAGGGAGGGAGGGAGGGAGGGAGAGAGAGAGAAAAAGAGAGAGAAAAGAGAAAGAGAGAGAGAGAGAAAGAGAGAGAGAGACAGAGACAGCGACAGAGTAGTATATCAGATCTTTTCCTAAACAAGAGTTCCCTGTTGTCCCTCAAATTCCAATCTATTAAACCTGGGATTTAAAAGGTCTTCCATACATTTCCCACCTAATTTCACCCCTACTCTCTTCTCTCTTTCCCTATTTGGGGAGGTGGGGTAAAGGAACTAAACCTGTTTGTAATTTGGTATGGGGAATTCTAAGGAAATAAACTTCCTCTACTAGTGCAAGTCTGCACCTGCTCTCCAACTCTTAAGGAGTGCATGGGACACTGAGGTTAGTGACTTGCCCAGGGTCACAAAGTCAGTATATTCAAAAAAAGACTTAAACCCAGGTCCTTCTTTAGTCTGGGACCAGATGGTCCTCTACCTCAAGAAATGTCCCTGCTCTCCCTCTCCCACCACCCTTTAAGACCCAGGTCACATGCCACCTCCCAAAGAAACCACTTTTGATTCCCTCTCCTCCAGCAGTAGGTGAATTCTCCCTTCTCATAAATCACACAGCACTCCGCCAGTACTTTTTCTTTTAAATGTCACAATGTCCTACCCATGGCAATCATTTGTATGCATGTCTCATTTCTTCTACTAGCTTACTGTCTTGCTGACTTTGACATTCTTGGATTATAACTGCCTTTAACTATTGTAAAATGAAAAGAAGAGATGAGAGGAATCCAAAGCTTATCACAAGGGAGCAGCAGCATAATTATCTCGCTGACCCACTCAAAAACAATGCCTTTCATTTTCCAGGAAAACAGCAGTTGTGACAACAGAAAGATCAGTAGACATGTAATAAGTAATCTGAATATCTGTATATCCCTCAAACCACTGGGCTTTGCATAAAAAATAGCATGCAATAAACTTTTGCAAAATGTTGAAAAAGCAGGTGGAAACAAAGCATAGCACTTTCTACATAACTCGGTAAGGACTTGCAAAGTGCTGTGCCAAAAAAATCTACTACTTACCCTTTCCATTTCAAATGGAAACTGTTGACAATTATAATTTTTTGGTGTCTACCTAGTTCATAAGCTGAGATTCTCCCCTACCTAGGAATATATCCATAATGCCATTTTCACTCGGGACAGCAGTTTTGCCCTTTGCTTAAAATAGGTACCTTTTAAACCTATTAAAAGTCCAGGAAACCCGAGTTCTTCGGGGTTTTTTTGCCCAAGTTCTTCCTAAATCCAGTAAGATTAAATTCCTCGAGGGCTGGTCCTGTATTGTTTTCCATCTACGACCCCGGCACCTAGATCAGAGCCTAGCACCTAGTAGGTGGTTTAAAAAGATTCACAGGTACTTAATCATAAGGCAGCAGGATTCAGATAACTCACCTTGGTGTGAACGTGCAAAACCCCATTCTGAGGAAAAAGAAATTGAGGTCTGAAGACCCACTTAACTTTGGAGGAGCCATCTGAGAAAGCTTGGGAGGGAGTGCAGAGGAACACCCCTCCAGGTAACTTTCCGGAGTCGTTCTCCCCAGGGCTGGTCCTCCCTTCTAGGGCATCTAGGCCCTCCCAACCTGGCCCCTAAGCACGCACCCCACCCAGCCCTTCCCGGGGACAGCAGGTTGCAGGCGGGGGCTGGGGAATGGGCCAGCCTGCGACCACTCTGCCCAACAAGTTTCCTCCCTTCCGGTCTCCCACTTTCCCATGGGACAGGCGGGACCTGCCTTCCTGTCCCTCCTCTCCCGAGGCTTCGCTCCCCCCACCACCCTCTCCTTCACACCCGCCCCAAGCAGCCCCCGAGGCTACGTGACCCCGGTCCTGACTCCCCGACGTGGGGGGCGGGAGGGAGAGTCCAGGACTCTGATCCGAGGGGCAAACGCGAGTGGAGGGAAATCGGGCGGCTCCGACGCCGGGCAGGGTTAGTCCAGGCCTAGGCCCCGGCCTCCACCCCCGGCTGGCCCCGCGCTCGCTCTCACATGGCGGCCGCAGCTAGGCCGCAAGCCCAGCCTCGCTGGCCCCTCACGCCGAGACGGCTGTCCCCCGGCCTCCGGCCCCGAGATCGGACCCTCACCTCGTCGCCGGACATGGCTGCGGCTTGAGAGGATTCGGTGCGGACGGAGAGTCGGACGGCTCAGTCTACGTTTCAGGCCCCGGTCCGGCAGCGCTGCTGAAGATCCTGCCGCTCCCAGCACCGCACTAGCCTCTTGCATCAGCGAAAGGGGGTGGGAGTTTCCCCTTCGACCTCCCGGCGCCCAAGCTGCGCCTGCGCCGAGCCCGCCCCCTTCTACACGCGCGCTAAGAGCAAAGCGCTACCGCCGCTCTGCTTCCGCCTTCCTGAAGAGCGACGCCGCGCCGACCATGCCGGGAGTTGTAGTTCGGCCGAGTGAAAGGCCGTTGGAGAGAGGCGCCGAGGCCGTCTGCATGCGCATGCGTTCTATGGACGCATGGAAGAGTCCAAGTGGTACTCCTAGAAGGGTAAGGATGGAAAGTTCTATGCGGCTGGGAGAAGAGAAGTGTAGAAACGAAAGAAGAACGTGCGTGGAGAGGTTTGGTTAGCGAGACTCGCCTGGAGTGCTGGCCTGAGATCTGTCCCTCCTTAAAACTCGGGTTTCCCCTTCAGAAAGTGTCCTGGAAGCGTCCGCCACCCCTCGCCTCTTACACACGTGTTTGTGGGGAAGTTTGAGCCGACCGTGGGCACTGTCACCCGGGGATCTCGGGTTTAGGCGCTAGAAGCAACTTTGGAGGTCACGTCGCTCAGCCGCGTCCTAGCGGGGAGGCTCAGAGACGGGGAGGCACAGAGACGGGGAGGCACTTGCCTGAGGGCGTACAGCGAGACCCCGACGGAGGCAAAGTTGAGATGACCAGCACAGTCTTCTAACCAAGCCATTGAGCGATTGAGAGAGAGAGAGAGAGAACGAGAGAGAGCGCGCATTTCCGGGACCGCTCTAGCAGTCTGGAGAAGCCTATGGACTCCTTTTCAGAATAAAGTTTTTAAATAATTCAAGGGAATGCTAAATTTCAGTTAGAAGTTAATGAAATAAAGATGCGATTCGCACATACACACATATCCAAATTCCAGACCCCTTGAATTCTATATGGCGGACCCCAGGTGAAGGACCTCGGTGGCCCCCCCCAACCCACAGTTTGCCTCAAATATTGGCCTATGAAGCAACAATTACAAATATAAAGTGTGTACTCCAAATGAGGAAGACCTTGCCTCCAAACACCAGCCTCAAAACAAGAACTGTGACTCCATTCTCCCAGACTCAGTTGCTTCATCTGTAAGATGGGGATAATAATGCCTGCTTGTAAAAGAGGGAAGGAAGTAGATGTTTATTAAGTACTTACTGAATGTCAGGCACTGTGCTAAATGCTAGGACACAAATACTAGCACAAAGGCAGTCCCTGCCCTCAGGGAGTTTATATTCTAATCGGGGAAAGTAATACAAAAAAAGGAGCTGGGGGTGGAGGGAGGTGTGGAATGAAGTGGAGTCAGGGTTTTGAAGTCCAGAAAATCAGGAGGAGACTTGGGAGGAGAAGGAAGGCTAGCAGACCTGGGCCTCTCCACAAAATGGAGGCCCCAGGAAGAGCTCATCAGTTCAAGAAGTGGGACAGCTCAGCAGAGGGCTATTCCCAAGTGAGAATGCCTTAGGAATGGTTGGATGTTCCTGAGTGAGGAGGCTCCAGGCACTGAAGGAAATTCCAGAATGAGGAAGGTGCTGAGGTATGGAAAATCATCTTCAGTCCACATTTCTATAAGGTTTTAACTCTTAAAAAGACAAAGCTCTTAACTCAAAACTTGTCCCCATTTTGCAGTCCAGAAAACTAAGGCTTAAACAGAAAGTCAAATGAAACAAAACCTGACACCCCTGCCTAAGTTCCCCTCTCTTACTCTGGAGAATAGGGGCCTCCTTGGAGTAGCAGTGATTTTGACCCTGCTGAAGGAGTGGGAGACTGAGCTGAGGTCCTGGGGTAGCTGGAGCTTACACTGTGAATGGGGCCCAGGTTTGGACACTTTGTCTTAGCTCCTACAGGCCTCAGTTTAGCCCATCAGCAAAAGTGAATGGTAAGATACCTAATGGTATTCCTTCTCCATTTTTTACCTTTATTACCTATCCACTTGTAGGTGATGAGGTATTATGGCCTGAATTCGACCCTAGTCTTTGGAAGGCAATGACATTTGAGAGCAAGCTTTGACAGGTCCCACTGGAAAGGTTTTTTGAGTGTACCTGGGGTGTAGTTCTACTAGGGGCTAGCCTAACTCTGCAGGAAATACTCATCACCAAGTTGGCAGCAGGGCTAGCGCTCTTGTCAGGGTTTTTGGCCTCAGGATTCCGGGCTCAGGATTTGAGTGAGGGCAGGTAGTGGCTGAGGATGTGATGGTTCAGCTCTCTTGACGCATAGCACCCATTGTCTCTCCCTCAGATGGCTTACTACTTCAGCTGGACTGGCAGAGTTAGATCCTTGCTTCAACTTCTGACCTTGTGGTGTTCATAAGCTTAGAACAGAGGGCATAGGACTATCTTGACTTAAATCCAGTTGGGTCTTTATAGACTTCTCACTCTTTTCTTTGCACCTTAATCATTTATTTAATTCCAGTCTAAACCTATAAATCCCCAGTGTATATGTTGTTACTTAGATTGGAATACTAGTTCTAGAAACTATGTTAATAGGTTTTGGGAACTCTCCTGAGATCCCCCAAGGTTCTCAGAACACATGCAGAATCATGAATAATCATCCTTTCTTCAGAAGCCAGGACTCATCTTCATAGTGCCAGTTTTAAACAGATTTTATTCTGCAGGACAAGAATGGTATGTCTGTCCGTTTCTGGTACTGTATCATCTCTCTCTGCTCATTCAAGTCATCAGAATGCCTTGTGGTGTTCATAAGCTTAGATTTACACTTGTAGTGTTTAGGAAATTATGTTGTTGTTCAATAGTTTTTCAGTTGTGTCCCACTCTTCTTGACCCTTTCTGGGGTTTTCTTGGTAGAGATACTGGAGTGGTTTGCTATTTCCTTCTCCAGTTCATCTTACAGATGAGGAAACTGAGGCAAATAGAGTGAAGTGACTTGCCCTGGGTCACCCAGCTAGTAAGTGTCTGAGGCCAAACTTGAACTCATGAAGATGAGTCTTCCTGACTGCCCACCTCGCACTCTACCCACTGTGCCACCCAGCTGCCCTCCTTTATACTATAAATAAATGCTTTTGTTGATTATTCTGGAGCTGAAAGGGAACTTAGAGGTGATCATGTCCAAAGCCTTTACTTGACAGGTTAGGAAACAGGCTTAGAAAAGCTTTTAAACCCAAGTCCTCTGACTTCAGATTTGCAAACCACTTATCTTGTTGTGGAGCACTGAGGCTATTGCTACTTGAAGAAGCAAATTTGATGAAGAGGGAGGGTGTTGTGTGAACTCTCATGGACAGAAATGGACAGAACATCCCTCCCACCCTCCTAAGGCAGCTCACTTGACGTTTAGAAGCTTGGCTGGGATGTTCTTCCTTTTCAAAGGTATATATTTGATTGATTAAGACAAAAGGTGAGGGGAGGGGAGACAAATGTATAAAGCACCTACTATGCGTCAGGTACTGGGCTAAGCATGTTACAGATATTATGTCATTTGATCCTTATGATAACACTTTAAGCTAGGCGTTATTATCATGCCCCATTTTACAGTTCAAAATGAGATAGAGGTTAAGTGACTTGCCTAGTAAATGTCAGACTAGATTTGAATTCAGGTCTGTCCTGACTCCAGGCCTAGTCCTCTATCCATTCCATTACCTAGCTTCCTCTAAAGCAGATCTTCACAACTTGACAGTAGGTAGGGGCCAAAATTAACAGGCTAAACTTTTTCAGTTTAGGTTAGACTGCAGATAGGTTAGACTGGAGACAGACTGGCTGTAGTTGGTTGCCGGTCACATGACAAACAGGAGAGTGCCCAGTGGCAACCCTACTTTTTTCTAGGGCTGAAAGAAATCTTTTGGCAGGCTGCATGTAATGCAAGCGTGCCCTAAAGCAGTGGTTCTTACCCTGTGGGTCACGACCCCTTTGGTGGTCGAACGACACTTTCACAGGGGTCACAGGGGTTACCTAAGACCATGGGAAAACACATATTTCTGATGGTTTTAGGAACCGAGACACCGCTCCTCTATCAGTCTCCAGGCAGGTCCGCCCACATGCAGATACACCAGATATACCCACATACAAGTATTAAAGGGTCAAGGCATTAGGAAGGTTGAGAACCACTGCCCTAAAGGAGGACAAAGAGAAGAGAAGAAACATGGGGCGGGGGGGGAGGGGGGGAAGACAGTTGTCAGTGATTACTTGAAAGGGGAAAGAGAGGGAGGGAGAAGGAAGTAGAACATAGGATCATGGAATCTGAAGAGATTGGAAGCCATCTAGTCCAATCTTGTCATCTTAGAGATGAGGAAATTGTCATCCAAGGCCTTACCTAATATCCCACAGGTGGTTGGGCATTGACACCCAGGTCCTGGATGGAATCCCAGCTCCAGCATACTTTCTATCATACTGATGTCAAGGAGAGAGAAAGATAGAAACCAAAAGAAAGGAGGAGATCATTCTTAAATTGTTCCTTTGTTTATGCATGCCAACCAGGCCTTTACTAGGATAGATCCGAGTGTTTCTGCTCACTCTGCTGGAAATGCTGTTCTGTCTGGAGGCCCTCTTGATAGAAAGGTCAGTTTCCTATCTCTTGTGCCCTTTGATGTAGCAGGAAGAGGGCTGAACTTGGAGTCCTAAGACCCGAGTTCTAGTCCCAGCTGTGTCATTTACTACCTATATATATCTGAGCAAGTTACTTTACCTCTGTGGGCCTCAGTTTCCTGGTCTGTAAAATGGGTGGGTTTAAGAAGCACTGATGGGGGGGCGGAGCCAAGATGGCGGCGTAGCAGCAGCAACATATCGCAGCTCTCACATAGCCACCCCAAAATACCCATAAAACAGGACTCTAAACCAATCCTAGAACTCCAAAACGCACACAAAGATACTTCCCACTAAAGTCAGCTCGGCTAAGAGGAACCATATCAGCACTGCCAACTGAAAACCAGCCTGCCCTGAAGCCCCGGCTGTGCCCTGGGGGCGGCTGGACGCAGAGCAGCCTCTCAGGTGAGCAGATTAGCAGCAGCTGTGAGTGGGGATTGTGAAAGGGGGAGATAAGCAGTCCGGCAAAAGGCCTCCAGAGCAGAAAAGAGAAAGGCAGAGGTTTTGCACCCGTCTCCGCGTTGTAGCTTCCCGCCAGCGGCCTGCAGACAGCAGGGGGACTTAGCGATTGTTCTCAGGCCAGTGCTCTCCCGTTGAGCGGCCTGGATCCGGATCGCCGTCTTGGGCCTCCGTCTTGGAGTCCTCATTATCCAGTCAGCCGGAAGTATTTAGGAAGACTACCAGCATCCTCCTGAGAGCTATGGCAGCCGGGAGGACCCCAGCGATTTGGGACAGAGATTTCCCTTCTGGAAGCAGAGCCCCACAGAGATTTAAAAAAAAAAATCACGGTC
>CM053581.1:279767808-279781556 GCA_028627135.1 Pseudochirops cupreus
ACTTTAGTGGGAAGTATCTTTGTGTGCATTTTGGAATTCTAGGATTGGTTTAGAGTCCTATTTTATGGGTATTTGGGGGTGGCTATGTGAGAGCTGCGATATGTTGCTGCTGCTATGCCGCCATCTTGGCTCCGCCCCCTAACATCTCCTCTTCTGTAGGAAGCCTTTGCTAGACCTCCTTAATCTTGGTGCCTTCCCTGTACTCCCCCCTCCAAGATTATCTCCAATTTGCCCTAGTTTTACATAGTTGTTGGCAAGTTGTCTCCCCTGTAAGACTATGAACTTCTCAAGAGCAAAGACTGGTTTTTGCTTTTCTTTGAACCCCCAGTGCTTGGCACAGTCCCTGGCACATTATCAGTACTTCCTAAATGCTTGTTGACTGACTATTGTTCTGGTTCATTCTAGCCACCCTGGGACTTAAGGAGACTTTCACAAAAAGGCAGAGAAGTCAGTAATTACTTAAAGCTTTTTTGAAGGCTTTTATTACAGCACATTTAACTCACACAAATGAAGACTGAAAGCTTAATATGGGACACCCATGGGCAGGAGCCTAAAGGAAAGGGGGCAAAGGTAGACAAGGTAAAAAATGCCACCAGGAATCAGATGCTGGAGAGAAAAGGAAAAAAAAACAGGACTCAGGCCTCAGGGCAGGGGTTGCCAGGCCTGAGGTGCAGTGATCTTCAGGCCACATCAACGGAAGGAAAGTTTCGGTTGTGGTCCTTCAAAGGTCTGCCCTTAAACATAACTCCTCCAGTTTCTGCTGAGTTCTCTTCTCCTCGTTGATAGCTTAGTATACCTGAGTCCTTTGTCATCTCTTCACCAGGGCAGCTCGGTGCCACAGAAGAGGGCTGCAAATTTGACAGGGACCTTCTCTCTCAAGTTGATCTAATTCATTTTCCATTTGTGACATCCCAGGAAGGGAGACGCTGAGCACTGGCCCGAGTAAACCCTGCTGTATAAGTATGGGGCATAAAGGCAAGAGGAGGGTGGGCAGGTCCAGGGCAGAGACAGCCTGCTCAGGAGAAGTTAGGCCCCAAAACTCAAGAGCTGTTTTTGTTTGTCTGTCTGTTTGCTTATAATCACTATTGTAAATGTTGGTTGGTAGTGATGATCATTTTTAAATTTTAAACAAGTTCAGTATCAATCTATTGTTGGAGGCACAAGTGTTTTCAAGTTTTTCAGTCCTTCCTAAAATGGAGAGATAAAAAACCAAAGTGATATAATGGGAAGAGCCTTAGTGTGGGGAAAGTGAAGTTAGGAGTGGGGAACCCATCCTGTGAGAGGCAAAGATGGAAGGAAAAAAAGATCGGCAGTCTGCTTGTCCTAAGACCTCAGTTCTGGTCCTGGCCATGGCACTGACTCACTAAGTAACTTTGGGCAAGTGTCTTCCCCTTGGTTTCCTCTTCTGTCAAATGAGTTGTGTGTGTTGTTGTTATTGTGTTGTGGTTTGTCCTTAGTTCTCAAAGAGGACCATGACATCAGAGAATAATGACATGACTTGCAGTTGATTTTGATTGGAGGGAGGGAGGGTTGTGCAAGGTCACCAGACTCACTTTCTCCTCCAGAGTCACCTGAATGCAGTGGCCAGATATTCATCAGGAAAAATGGAGATGGCTTGAGATGCAAGGGGAGACCATGGCCCTTTTAGGCTAAGGTCTTTTCAGGTTTTCACTTTGAGTGAGGCAACACCCATTCAGTGAATAGGCCTTTTAAAGAAATGAGTCAAGTGATGACCCCTTTAATAAAAAAAAAAAATCAAACTTGGAGGGGAAGGCCCTCAGGGTTGCTGGCCAAAATAGAAACAGTTACTGAGTTATGATACAGCATGTACTCTGGAGTTAGAGGACCCAGGTTTAAATCCTACTTCTGACACTTACAATTTATATGACCATGAGCAAGTTTTGGTTTGGTTTTTGAGACTGGGTTTCCCTGTTTCTCCCAAAATGGAAGTGCAGTCTCCACTCACAAGGTCCATCCCAAAACCAATCGGCCTGGAAGCTTGGAACTGCTCTGTTTTTCTGACCTGGGTCTCTCTGTCTTCCTTAGGCAGCCTGGTGGCCCTCTGCTCCCCAAACTTACCATATTTATAACACAAGGTACATGTGCCCCATTGCTTTTAGCCCTTCTGCCTCTCAGCTCTCCAGAACTCAAGAGTTCCACCTGCCTCAGGCTCCTCAAGTAGCTGGGATTCTAGGTGCCACCACCTCCCACGGCCTGCCTTGGGCAAATAACCTCTCTGCGACTCAGTCTCCTCAACTGTAAAACAAGGGGGTTGGTTCTGACAACCTCTGAGCTTTCTTACAGCTCTTTATCTATGATCACTTTCCCTCAGTTTCCTTATCTGCCAAATAAGTAGGGTCAGGGTAGATGATGGTTAGAGTCAGACGAGGTGCATTCAAACCCTGCTTCTGATTCATACTATCTGTGTAATTTCAGGCAAATCACTTAACCTGTCTAGGCCTAGAATTTTCTTCATCTATAAAATGGGGATGAGGTTGGGGAGGCCCAGCAAGGTGGTAGGCCTGGAGTCAGGAGGACCTGAGTTCAAATCCTGATTCAGACACTTACTAGCTATGTGACCCTGGGCAAGTCATTTAACCTTATTTGCTTCAGTTTCCTCATCTATAAAATAAGCTAGAGAAGGAAAGGTAAACCACTCCAGTATCTTTACCAAGAAAACTCCTAAAGGGGTCACAAAAAGCTGGACATGACTGAACAAAAAGAAAATGAGCGAGTTGGATGAGAAGCCTCTGAGGCCCCGTCTGCCTCTGACAGTGTGAGATTCTGGCCCCAAGCTCCAGCAGCTGGGCCTGTGCCTTTGGCCAGCACCCCCACCTTCCCCACGCTTCTCAAAGGCAGCATAGCTCAAGTGTATGTGCTCTTTTTTTCTTTTTTAAAGCTTTCCAGCTCCCATTAGATGGCTGCAGAATTCAATTTTAAACTGATTTTTTTTCATTTTCATTATTGGCTGTCTCTTTAACGGTATTTGTTACCCTCCCCCTCCTGCCCTGTGGAATGAGCTATGACTCTGGGGACATCTGAGAGTCTCTCTCAATGTTTATGGTTCTAATCACTCCTTCCCCTCCTGGCCCACAGTTTTGTGGGCTGTCAAATTATCTTCACCAAGAGCAGATTAGAGACTTAGAGCCTAGAAGTCCACACTTTAAAGCAGGAGCTGTAAACAGTCATAATTTATAGTGGCTATT
This sequence comes from Pseudochirops cupreus, assembly GCA_028627135.1. Lineage (NCBI taxonomy): Eukaryota > Metazoa > Chordata > Mammalia > Diprotodontia > Pseudocheiridae > Pseudochirops > Pseudochirops cupreus. The sequence continues at coordinate 279,771,015 of CM053581.1, forward strand.
ATCTATCAATGAGGTATAGAAGATAGACAGCTAGGCCTTGGAGCCAGGAGGATCTGAGTTCAAATCCTGCCTCTGACATATACTCATCATGGGACTCTGGGTAAGTCACTCATGTCCTAGTCTCGGTGTCCCGGGTGACTTTCTCAAACTCTTGAGTTACAGAGCCAGGGCTGACCTGTATTGGTAGGAATTTCCCTACTGAGAGTACCCTATACTAATGAAATTATAGATCTAGCATATATGCATATGTATACACATACACACACATAAATGTATGCATATAAAGATGACTACACATAATATAGACATGGGAGAAGATTTGTCTCCCACATGTAAGGGAAGTTAAGGGAAGGTTCCCACTTGTAGCTTGGATAAAGAAGATGTACCCCCTTTTATATTATGAGGCAAAATGTAGGAGGTGAGAGGAAGGAAATTCAAGTGTGCCCCCCAGTAAAGATTCCCATGGAAAGCTCTCCTTTCCTAAAATCATATGGACACATTGCCAGAGCTAGCTCAGTGTTGGGGAGGCTCTGAAAGAAAGTGTGGGAGAGAAGAGGTGTTAGACTGACTACCAAGCTGAAGGTCTATAGAGCTGCTATACTGACTTCATTGTTGTATGCCTGTGAAACCTGGACAGTATATTGGCGCCATGCCAGGAAACGGAATCGCTTCCATTTGAATTGACTTAGGAAGATTCTGAAGATCACCCAGCAGGATAACATGCCAGACACTGAGGTCCTTTCTCAATATGAACTGCTAAGCATTCAAACTGTTCTGCAGAGAGTACAACTTTGATGGGTTGGCCATGTAGCCCGAATGCCAAACATATGTTTGCCTAAAAGACTATTTTATGGAGAGCTCACATAAGGCAAACACTCATAAGGAGGTCAGAGATACAAGGACATCCTCAAAGTGTCTCTGAAAACTTTGGAATTGATTGTGTGACGTGGGAGACACTGGCACAGGACCACTTAGTATGGCGTGCCCACATCAGAGAAGGTGCTATGCTCTATGAGCAAAACAGAATTGAAGTAGCTCAAAAGAAACATGAGATGCATAAATTTGAAGACATCTCCACTCCAAGTGTTCATATGGACTCTTTATGCCTGACCTCTGGTGGGGCCTTCTGAGCTCATTTTGGTCTGATCAGCCATAGTCGGACACACTTGTACCTTGACCCCAACATAGTGATGTCATTTTGGCCCTCTTTGAGAACAAAGGATAACAGCCATCTATCTACTAGTCTAGAGATTCCTTGATTTTCATGAGGCTTCTAGTCTCTCACCACCAATTACTTCTCTCGCTTATCACTTTGAACCAGCTAAAGAAACTTCAAAACAGAGCAGTTCACCCAGGGCTCCGATTTCTATCCTATGGGTATGGCATTCATTCCATGCATCATGTTCAGTGAGAGATGTAAATTATTATCCCCACTTTACAGATGAGGAAACCAAGGCTTTGGGACATTCAATGACTTGCCTAGGGCCATAGGGCCTGCTGTGCCATTATTCAATTATTCAATTTGGATCTTCTGGACTCCAAATCCAGTATTGTATCCACTATGCCAGGATGCCACTGAGGACTCGCTTCAGATCCTAAAGTCATGATTTTGAAAAAAATTATCATGAAGGAATAACAACAACAACATTTCATATTTCTGTTGTTCTTTAAGGTTTACAAAGCACTTTCCTCACCACAACCTTGAAAGAGAGGCAGAGCAAAGATAATTCCCCTTGTTTGTTGTTGTTTGGTCATTTCAGTATTGTGACCTCATTTGGAGGTTTTCTTGGCAAAGATACTAGAGTGGTTTGTCATTTCCTTCTCCAGTTTATTTTACAGATGAGGAAACTGTGGCAACCAGGGTTAAGTGACTTGCCCAGGGTCACACAACTAGTAAGTGTCTGAGACCAGATTTGAACTCATGAAGGTGAGTCTTCCTGATTCCAAGCCCAGTACTCTATTCATTGCACTATCTAGCTGCCCTAATTCCCCTTTTACCAATGAGAAATGTGGGGTCCAGAAACAGGAAATGATATTGTACAATCAGTGGCAATATGACAAAACTTGAATGCAGGCTTTCATGGTCTATCTCTAGTGGTACTCATCCCCAGGTACGGCATTGACATCTCACTTATCCTGTTGTCCCTAGTCAGTTTGCTGTTTTTAACAAACCATTTGGTCCATTCTGCCCTTTGTGATTCTGACTCCTTCACTGTGGCCCTAGACTGGCACTGGGGAAGCATCCCCTCGGGCCATCATAAAATCATAATGATAGGTCTCTATGAACCCAGTTCCTCATCTTGAGCAACATATATAATGAGATACAATATATATGATACAGAAGTGTTTATTAAATGCCTACTATGTGCCAAGCACTGGAGAAACAAATGAGAAAAAGAACAACGATCCGTGTTCTCACTCTAAGAGGGAAGACACTATAGAAAAGGAAGATGAAAGGGAGGAGGGGGACACTCAGCAGGGGGGCACGATGGGGGTCGGGGGGGGGGGTGGAACAAAGCAGAGCTGCCCGTGGCAAATGAAGAAATGGCGATCCAGATGAAATCAACATACATGTTGATAACCAGTGACTTTGATGCAATAATAGAACAGATGAGGAAGGTTACAAAAATACAAAGGAATACGATTTTTTAAGTTTAAAGAGTAAAAATAAGAGGTCAGAGACTTGTAGGTCCCAAAGAAGCTCCATAAATGTATCATCACTATCTCTGAGAAAAGCAGGCAAACCCTGAACGCCATCACAAAAATGGCAATTAATTCTATTTGGACAGACAGGAAATGATTCATCACTTATGTGGGAGTCAGTCCTGAATCAGTTGTCGTGTACAGACAACCAACACATTAGCACTAACAAGAGTAGTAGTTTATACTTACATGATGCTTCAAGATTTGCAAAGGGCTTGACGTGTCTTAACATATTTGATCATCAACACAGCACTGTGAAGAAGGTATTATTATTTTCATCCCACAGATAAGGAAACTAAGGTGTGTGCTACTCCAGAATATTATTCCAGACAAACTGGTCTACTTGATGTTCCATGGACAGGACATTCCACATCCCACCTGGACGCTATTGCACAGGCTGTCTGTCCCCCATTCCTGACCTCTTGCCTATAGGAAGGCTCAGCTCAAATGCCGTCTTCTACAATGAGGCCTTTCCTAATTCCCCTAGGAGTTAGCACTCTGCCCTTGCCAACCAACCCCTCAAATTACCATGTTTTCTTGTTGAGTGCATATGATTTTTATCTACATGTGTGTATGTGTTGTTTTTTTTCCTGTAGAATATAAGCCCCTTGAAGGCAGGCCTGGTTGTGTTTTGTCTTTGTATGCCTAGATACTAGCATAGTACCCCCCCCACCCCATCCCCCACCGTGGTAGGTGTTTAATACATGCTTGTTGAAATGACTTAATTGAATTAGGTCTTATAAGATCATAGACCTTGAGCTTTAAGGGACCTGAGAGTTCCTCTACTTCAATCCCCTCATTTCATAAATGGGGAAACTGAGGCCCAGGGACAATAAGTAATTTGCCCAAAGTTATATGGATATTAAGTATGTGAGAGGTAGAATTTGAACACAGGTCTAGGACCTTGACTCTAGACTCAGTGTTCTTTACATTCTACTACCCTAAATGGGATTGAATAAAGTGGTTTGCCCAAGGTCAGACATCTAATAACACCCTCCATATAGTTAGAAAAGTGATTTTGCTTTTTATTTATTTATTTTTAGTTTCCAACATTCCTTTCCACAAGATTTTGAGTTACAAATTTTCTCCCCATCTCTCCCCTACTCCCATCCCAAGATAGCAAGCAGACTGAATACCCCTTCCTTCAGTCTGCCCTCTCTTACACCCTCCACCATCCCCTTCTTCCCCCCTTCTCCTTTACTTTTTTTGTAGGGCAAGATGGATTTCTATAAAGTGATTTTTCTTAAGCATAGATCTGATTGTCACTCTCTTTCTATTCACTAAATTCCAGTGGCTTCCTATTGCCTCTAGCATAGACTATAAACTCCATTGTCTGTCTTTTAAAGGCCTTCACAACTTCGCCTCAACCCAGTTGGAGTTCTCCATGTCATTATATATACACTCCCTTTCCTGGACTCTCAAACACAGCCAAACTGCCCTTCTATCTATTCCTCACATAGAGCATCCATCTTCCTCCTTCACGCCTTTGTCTTGGCTGTGCCTCATGTCCTCCCTCCTCACCTCCACCTTATAGAAAGAATCCCTCACTTCCTTCAAGATACCACTTAAGCACCTCCTTCCTGCCAAAGCCTGTCCTCAGTCTCCAGAACTGCTAGCGACTTGCCTGACTACCACGTTTTCAACTACTTTCCATTTATGTTTTTACTTATCTGTGTATTATAATTGCTCTGACCAATCTGTGTACATTGTTCTTGTATGTATCTGTATTGGTCCTTTAGATTATAAGCTTGTTAAGGGCAGGGCTTAGCACAGAACCTGGCATGATATAGGCACTTAATAAAGGTTTATTAGATTGGATGTTGTCTCCTTTGATAGAATATTGCGAGCAAGGATTGTTTAATTTTTTTTCTTTGTATTCTCAGGGCCTAGAAAAGTGTCTAGTACATGGAAGTGGCTTAATGAATGTTTGCTAATTGATCACAAGCGCTGGAGGTGGGGCAAACAGATATATACAAATACCTACATTCACTCATTCATTCCATAAGCATCTACATAATACTTATTCTGTGCAAGGCTGAGGGAGGGATATAACCTTATCCTTGCCTTCTTTCTGCCTAACAAGAGATGACAGGGATCTAGAAGTGCAATCCATGGCAAGGTATGAACAGGGTCATACAGGGGAGACGGATGCAGGACTGGGAGAGTTCTAAGGAAGGGTGGAAGGAGGGAGAGAGCATATCCATCTAGGGGCCTCCATAGATACACACCCATTCCATTCACAAGCAGACATTGTGAACACAGAGGCACACACAAACACACACACACACCCCAAGTCACCATACAGACACACACCATTCTTCCAGACACAAGCATCCACACAGAGCCACCCACTCAGGTCTGCACAGCCACACAGGGCGTCTCGGTCCTCACCGCTAATGAGCCAGGCACCAATTCCAAACCACCAACTTGTAACTGAATAAACATGATAAACGGTTCCTTTCCAGATGGCTTTTTATGCAGAACTGTTTATGCAGTGTTGATAGATAGCAAATTTTATGCCAATAAATCCTCATGTTTTAAAACATTTTCCTTCTTAATTGGCCAGTTTACATGTAAAATATGTTTATGTGCATTACTGAGCTTAGGTTAGGCCTCTGGTTGGAGGGAGGCTCTCAGTTCACCCACTGCCCAGCAGTCAGCACAGAGATGGGGGTTGCATTTGGACTGCCAGCTCCCCCAGCTCCTGTCCCTTGGGACAACCACCAATCTAACTAAAAGAGTTTTGGTGGTGGAAGGAACCAGGAGATTGGAAGTTCAAGTCCCAGCCACTAGAAACTTTTTGTGTGCCCCCAGAAGGGTCAGTTGACCTGATGCTTAATAAGGAAACTGGGAGCTCTGGCATCAGGAACCTAGATTACCCACCCCTGGCTCCAGCAAATGTCCCTGGAAGAAAATCTAACAACCTCCTTCTCAGACTTCTTCTCAATCCTCTCTCCTCCCAAGCTAGGGAATGAAGCAAGCTCAAGAGGGTGTGAGAGGAGGTATGGTAAGACAGGTAACCCCTGACCTGAAGCCCATCTGAATGGGACTCTTCTTATTGGTGAAGATAAAGAGAGAAGAAAGGGGAAGGGGCCAATCCCACTTCAGATTGTTGAAAGAAAAGACTCTGGGAAGACTGAGAGAAGCCAGAAATCTCCAAAATGTCCCCATCTCCAGCTTGCTACAATGGAGATTTGGGGGAGTTTCCCCTCAGACAAGATCTAGGACTCTCTCTTGGCTGAACTACATTATCTCACTCCTAATGGGAGCGCTCCTTCATTCTGTTTTGTCTGGTATATATTCTCCTACATATACCTTCCCTGATTTCTGTTTTGCTATTTGGATAAATGAATTTCTTTGTTATTATTTATATGTGCTCATTGTGGAACTATTATTTGGTAGGAAAGGGATCAAGCCTTGGATTTAGAACTTGAGGTCCTCCTTCCCCTCAGAAGCTAGATTGATATCATATCCAATCATATCCCCTAGAAGAACGATATTTAAGGGAACAGATAAGATATAATTCTAGTTTGGTATTCCTTCTCACTGAAGAGAACAGAGTTGTAGCCTCTGGCTCCAACTTCCTTCTTCCCCTCCTGGAAGGAATGAAAACCTTCCTTGAAGAAGGGTGGGGAGAGAGGAAGCTAGAGATGTCTATTCTCCCTCCCTTCGAGCCGTATAAGGGCAGCCCTCCCTTGTGGGCCTCATTTGGGGCCTACTCTTATTACAAAAGACACCATAGTCTTAGAGGCAGAAGGATTACAGGGTGAAGGATTGGAAGGTCATAAATCCAGAGCTAGAAGCAGCTTCAGAGGCCAGTCCCCTCGTTTTATAGATAAAGAAACTCAGTTTCGGTGGTTTTCTCAAGGTCACAGAGGTAATGTCAGTAAAGGGGTCTGAACCCTGGTTTTCTGACTCAGGATCCAGGTTCAAGGGGAGTTGGAAAAAGAACAAGAAGCAGAGTAGCATCAAGACCCCCAACAGAGGCAGGAGACTGTTTAGCAGACTCAGGGATGGAGAACTTGGGACCTTGGAGCCCCTCTGGCCTTCTAAGTCCTTGAGTGCGGCCTTTTGACTGAGTCCAAGTTTTATAGTTTTTTTTTACAGTTTTGATTCAATCAAAGGACTCCACTTGAGGACCTAGGAGCCACATGTGTCCTTGAGGCTGCACATTCCCTACCCCTGTTAGGTTGAGGAAAAGAAGATTAAGGAGAACAACATCATTGTCATCTAATATCTGAAAGGCTGCCACGTGAAAAAGTAGGATTACATTCAGGCCAGTTGGCCCCAAGAAGCTGGATTGGAATTCAGGAGCAAATTAGAGATTTCAGATTTAAACTAAAGATTCAGAAGGATAGCAGCGCCTTGTAAAGAAAAGCAGGACAGTCAGAAATGCTCCAAGGGTTGCGTTAATGGTGATTTTCCCATCACTAGTGGTGTCCAGGTAGAGACTGACTGACTGCTCGTCAGGCATGCTATGAAAGGGATGGCTACATATGTAAGGCAACCAGACTGGAGGCCAGCTCCCAGAGGCTATGATCAGGCAATCAGCATTGCAGGTTCAGGCATCTCGGATTCCTCTCTCTTCCTTGCCTCCCCTTTCCATTAGGCTTCTCATCTTGTTGAATCTTCTCTGCGGTATTTCTCCTCAATCCCTCTTTACTCACACTATCTTCATCTCAACACCACTCACCTCACCCTCTTGAGGCTCCCTATCACCTTATAGACTCAAATCCAGGCTCCTTTTCCCACACTGTGAGGCCTCCAGGGGTGGGGAACCTGCAGCCTCAAGGTCATGTGTGGCCTTCAAGTGTGGTTGAATCCAAAACAGTTTGGATTCAAAAGGCTACACTTGAGGACCTAGAGGGACACATGTGGACTTGAGGTTGCAGGTTCCCCACTCTTCTAAACCTTAACTCTTTGTCCAGCTTTGTTGCACACTGGCCCTTCCCTAGTCCCCTAACTGCTCCCCAAAACTGGTAGTGCCTTCCCTCTGAGATTACTATATATATGTATGTATGTATGCACATAGACATATATACATGCATGCATATACACACACATATATTATATATAGTTATTCACATATTGTCTCCCCCATTAGACTGAGAGTGCCTTGAGATCAAGAGCTGTTTTTTGTTTCTCTTTGTATCCCCAGTGCTTAGCACAGTGTCTGCTATATAGTAGGTGCTTAGTAAATGATTGTTGATGACAATGATGAGGGTGATGATGACAATGATGATGATGATGATGAGAGTGATGATGACAATGATGATGATGATGATGAGGGTGATGATGGTGATGAGGGTGATGATGGTGATGGTGATGGTGATGATGACAATGACGATGATGATGATGAGGGTGATGATGGTGATGATGATGATGGTGATGGTGATGGTGATGGTGATGATGGTGATGATGATGGTGATGACGACAATGATGATGATGACAACAAAGCATCCCACTTCAGCCAGGCCCCTTTTTCTCCTGATGGCCTCAGTCTCCATGACCAATCCAAGTATACCCACTGGGAAGGCCCATGTGTATTCTTGAAAAAATGAAAAACATAAGCTTATTTTTTTAAGGTTTTCATCTAAACTGTGTTTAACAACCTGCTATAAAGCCAGGTGGATATAATCTCTCTCCCATTTTCCTCTTTCCCATTTCACAGCCAGAACACCAAATTCCATTTATAAGGTTTTCTACATGGTCAATGAATTTTTGTGGCATAGCTATGGCTTGGTCTGGGCTTGCCTGATGGAGGCAGAGGCCTAGCCTTCTTAGAAAGATTAGGGCTGCCTGGCAGCTCTGGGCTATTACTCTCCTAAAAGTGAGATACAAGACCACTTAACTCTGGGCAGCTTTCATAAAAAGGAATATATTGCCAAACGGGACTTTCTACTTTTGCAGTCAGCAGAAGGGAAGTAGGAGTCATTGGGGGCTGGACTCTAGAAGAGCAAGGTTCAAGTCCCACCCAGCTCTGCCCTTGATTGGCTGGACAACCTTGGCCAGGTCACTTCACTATCTCTAGACTTGTAAAATGAATGAATTGGCTTGATCTCTAAGGTCCCAACTCTAATATTCTGTTTTATGATTCATGAACACAATTTTTCAAGGGAAAATTAAAAAACATCCACATCTCAGATCCACATCCTGAGGCCAAGAGAGAGAAAGGATTTGTTAATAAGTCATGGACAATTCTATTTAAACTTGTTATCTTAGTTATTAGTCAGGAGCAATATTTCTTACTAATAGCCAATTTCAGATGATAAAACCAACACTTTGGGATAATGAAAGCTCTAAGTATTAGTCTCTCACAAGGAACCCGAAGCTGCAATAGCCTTGGTATCACGTCCCAAATGCAGTTAGAAATCTCCATTTTCTCTATACATTCCACTGAATTTTTACCCTTTTGGCAAATAAAATATTCTCAATTCACTGACCCTCTTGTATTTAAAATGTTGTTATTATTATTGTTCAGTCATTTCTGAGTCTTCATGACCCCATTTGGGGTTTTCTTGTCAAAGATACTAAAATGGTTCGTCGTTTCATTCTTCAACTCATTTTATAGAGGAGGAAACTGAAGCAAACAGGGTTAAGTGACTTGTCTAGGGTCACACAGCTAGTAAATGTCTGAGGCCTGATTTGAACTCAGGGCCTTTGGACTCCAGGCCTGGTACTCTATGCTTAAGTAACATTTGGTAATGGAGTGGTTAATTGGTTCAACTATTCTGGCAAACAATTTGGAAGTGTTCAAGAAAATTCACTAACCCTTTAACTAACCCTTTAACTCAGAAAACTCCATTGCCATGAGGTGTGTGAATATAAGGGGATACCTTTGTGCTATAAGAAATAATGAACATAAGGAATTCAGAAAACCAACGGAAGTCTTAAGCGAACTGATGCTAAATAAAGCAAAACTAAGAAAACAATTTATACAATGACTACAATAATGTAAGTGAAACCAACGACATAAAGTCAAATATTCTATGATTACAATGATGCCTCTCAACTCCAGAAAGAGATGAGAAAATAAACCTCTCTCCTTTAAAAAAAATTTCCCAATTACATGTAAAAACAATTTTAACTTTATTTTTAAAATTTTGAGTTTCAAATTCTCTGCCTCTTTCTCCCACCCTTTTCATTGAGAAGGCAAACAGTTTGACACAGGTTATACATGTGCAGTCATGCAAAATAGTTCCATATTAGTCATATTGTGGAAAAAAAAAACATGAGCCAATAAAAAAAAAAAGAAAAAGAAAGCAAGTGAAAAATGGTATGCTTTGACCTGCATTCAGATTTCATCAGTTCTTTCTCTGGAGATGGATAGCATTTTTCATCATGAGTCCTTCAGAATTATTTCAGATCATTGTATTGTTGCTGAGACTAGTTAAGTCATTCATAGTTGATCATCATACAATGTTGCTGTTACTGTGTACAATGTTCTCCTGGTTCTGCTCATTTCACTTTGTATCAGTTCATTTAAGTCTTTCCAGGTTTTTCTGAGAGCATCCTGCTCATCATTTCTTATAGCACAATAATATTCCATATCACAATTTGTTCTGCCATTCCCCAATTGATGACCATCCTCTTGATTTCCAATGCTTTGTCACCATGGAAAGAGCTGCTATAAATATTTTTGTACATGTAGGTCCTTTTCCTTTTTTCTTTTAAATCTCTTTGTGATATGCGTTTCCCATACATGAAAATCTATCCCCCAACTCTACACCTTTGCCCAGCGTTCCTGAAATGTTCTCCCCTTCATCTCCCCCTTTCAAGACTCAAGAGCCACCTGCTACCAGATGTCTTTCCCAGTTGTGCCCATGCCAAGAGCCACCT
>CM053581.1:279781656-279819848 GCA_028627135.1 Pseudochirops cupreus
CAAGAGCCACCTGCTACCAGATGTCTTTCCCAGATGTGCGCATGCCAAGAGCCACCTGCTACCAGATGTCTTTCCCAGATGTGCGCATGCCAAGAGCCACCTGCTACCAGATGTCTTTCCCAGATGTGCGCATGCCAAGAGCCACCTGCTACCAGATGTCTTTCCCAGATGTGCGCACGCCAAGAGCCACCTGCTACCAGATCTTTCCCAGATGTGCCCACGCCAAGAGCCACCTGCTGCCAGATGTCTTTCCCAGATGTGCCCATGCCAAGAGCCACCTGCTGCCAGATGTCTTTCCCAGATGTGCCCACACTTCCTTCACCAAACTACATTTGTGTTTGCTTTGCATATGTTCGGTATTTATGTATCTTTTTACGTATTTCCCTCTAAAAGAGTGTAAACTCTTGTTTGTGTTTTATTTGCCTATCTGCTAACATGGGACAGCTGGGTGACGCAGTAGATAGAGCATCAGGCCTGGATTCAGCAGGACCAGAGTTCAAATCTGGCCTCAGGCACTTACTAGGCGTGTGACCCTGGGCTAGTCACTTAACCTTGTTTACCTCAGTTTTCTCATCTGTAAAATGAGCTGGAGAAGGAAATGGCAAACCACTCTAGTATCTTTGCCAAGAAAACACCAAATGGGGTCACAAAGAGTTGGGCATGATTGAACAACAACAGTGAATCAGTTAACACTGTACCTGCCACATAAATAGGCATCTAATAAATGCTCATTAAATTCAATTTTCCTCCAAGATTGTCACCAACATTCCCAAAATTCTACCATAGCATGACATTTGGATTCAAAAAAGGTACAAGGAGCGGCTATCTGTCAGACTTCTTATCACAAGCTGCCAGCTGACACACTCCCTACTTTATTCCATCTTCTAGCTTCTTTGACCTGGGAACTCATTAATGAATTTGTGCCCTCATCAGGCTACTCCTAAGTCTTTCCCTTGGGATGTAGGGTAAGAAGTTAGAGACTGATGTTGTAATGGGGCAGAGCCATTGACCCACTGCTCCCCTTGGGCACTAAGTGCCTCCCCCCCATGAAGAGGGTACCTCTCATGATACAGACAGAAGGGAAGAGGAAAATGGGCAGTGCAAATAGCCCTGGGTTTAAGCAAGAAAGAGAATGGTATAGCAGAAAGAATATTGGATTTGGATTTAGAGAGCCTGGGTTTGAGTCCTAGCTTTTTCCCTCCTTTCCTGTGTGACATTGGTCAAATCCCTTTATAAAAATGAAGAGTTTGGACAAAACATTCTAAGGACTCTAGTAGTTCTATGATTCTAAATCCTGGTTCTTCTATTAACTCGTTCTGTATCTTTGCCTACAAGTTAGTGGATACCTTTCCCCCTCTTCCAGTCCCCCTGCTTTTCAGCTCCCTCTTATGGCTTGTCTTCCCCCATTAGAAAGTAAGCTCTCCAAAGGCAGGACTTCTTTCTTCTTGCTTGTATTGTATCCTCAGTGCTTAGCACAGTGCCTGGCACATAGTTAATGAAGGCCTTAAGTAAGTCTTTTCCATGCCTCAGTTTTCTCCCCTTCAAAGCTAAATTCAAGTTCCAGGCCTCGTCGGGCATGCCCATATACACACATTCCTATAGGAAGCTTCAGATTTAAAGGACTTTATTCGTCAAGAGCATATGTTCCCAAAGTGGGTGATACCACCCCCTGGGGGGCACTGGACCATGGAGGGGTAGGGGCAGTAGGAGCCTCGGGTGCAATTGGGGAGTGCTAAATAAAAATAAGCTGACAGTGGAAGCATAAGGAAAGAAGAGAAGAAAATTTTGAAAAACAATTTGAACATATTTCATCTGTTGTATAACAAAGTTAAAGTCATAGTGATTACATTATTTTCCAAATAAGCACACAAAATTCAAGTTGTAATCGATCCATGGTCAAGCAACTGACCTTAATAAGCAAGAGTTGGTAGGAAAGCCTGTCGTGCATTGTCAGGAAGTCTGGCGTGCATTTGTAGGAATATGTGCACGTAACAACTTGCTTACAATATGATACTATATGGTTACATGACACAATATTGTGTCATCAAAATTTCAAAGCAGAGAAAAATTCACAAATTTGCAATGAATTATTAAATTTAAGCTGTCATTTTTTTAAAAAATATTTTTTGAAATGACACAAATTTTTAAAAATCATTAAAAGGTTAAAGAAAGTGGATTTCCATGGGGCCACTAAATAAATTTTTTTTAAAGGGGTAGTAGGCCAAATAAGTTTGGGAACCTCTGGTCAAAAGGAAGAGAAGAAGGATGGGAGGGTAGGAAAAGAAAGAGGGGATTGATAAGGTTCAGAGACAGGAAAAGAAAGTGAATAGAAAGATCAAGAGATGAGAAGGAGTTGGAAGGAACTGGGCCCACTGGAGGGGTATGATCTTCACCAAGATGGGCATTATCTGGTCCAGAACTTGATTACAGAGCCTGGATAAATGCTGCCCCACTTAGTGGGATGTTAGAAAATTCAGGTCAAGTTAAGCAGGTCTTAACAGCCACAGCACTCAGTGGTACAGCTACCAGGGGTGTTCCTGCCATATTCTGGGAAGACAGGGATAGCCGCCACCAAGGCCAGACATGAGCCTGTTGGGACTGGGTAGTTGGGCAGAAGAGGGAAGCCCAAACTATCTGTCTCTAAGTATTTGAAGGCTGTCAAATGGAAAAGTTAGCGTATCTACAGGGTAACAGATTTAAAACTGGCAAGGATTGTAGAGGCCACCTAATCCAACCCCTTCGTCTTACAAATGAGGAAACTGAGGCCCAGAGAGGTTAAAGTGATTTGTCCAAAGTCACACAATTAGTAAACAATAAAGACAAGATTTAGAACTTGAGATCCTCTGATCTCAACAATTTTTTATACCACTTTGGCTCCTTTATAAAGATGGAATACCAGGTTCAGGGAACATCTGTTAGGACAGTTTGGGAGGAAAATAGAGTGGAGGAAGGAGAGTAATATGAAATAAGGCTGGAAAGGCATGTTGGAGCCAGACTATGGAAGGCCTTAAACACCGGCTTGGGAGTTTCTATCTCCTCCTATCAGAGAAGTGACATGACCAGACCCTGTGATTTAGGGAGATTATTTTTGCAGCTGTGTGGAGAACCAGTTGTAGAGGGGAGAGACAGGAAGCGGGGCAACCAATTAGCAGGCTATCATAGCAGTTCAGATGAAAGGTGATGAGAACCCACACACAGCTGATAGCTATGTGAGTAGACAGAAGAGAGCTGGCGAGAGATATTGTCAAGATGGAATCCGCTAGACCTGGAAGTTGTCAGTGATAGGGAGAAGAGATAGATAAAGGATAAGGACGTTTGGGAATGGCACAGTCAAGTCAAGGTTTTACAAAAATAGAGGTGACTTAAACATGCTAGTAGGCATACTAGAAAGAAAACAGATTAATCTCTTTGGAATAGATGCCTAGTAGTGGGATTTCTGGGGGCAGCTAGGTGGCACAGTGGATAGAGCTCTGGGCCTGGAGTCAGGAAGACTCATCTTCCTGAGTTCAAATCCAGCCTTAGACACTGTCGAGCTTTGTGACCCTGGGCAAGTCTCTTAACCCTATTTGCCTCAGTTTCCTCAATTCTAAAATGACTTGGAGAAGGAAATGGCAAACCACTCCAGTATCTTCTGTCAAGAAAACCCCAAATAGGGTCATGAAGAGTCAGACATGACTGAAATGGCTGAACAACAAGTGGGATTTCTGAATCAAAAGGAAAGCAAATCAGACATACTCCTGCTTTCATGGAGTTCACAGTCTAATAGGGGAATAAGACAAAAAGCATAATTATAATATACAATATTACACAATAAGTACACTAGAGAGAAACAAAATACCTGCTGTCTACATCTGTACCATATCTCAGTCCCTTCCTAAAAACATTATCTATACCTGATGCCCCTATTTCCTCACCACCCACAATTTGTCTCCTTAATCCCTTGAAATATGGCCTGCTCTAGATTCTACCAAAATTGCTCTAACATCCCCAATGACATCCTAATCAAGAAAGCCTTCTCCACCCTTACCATCACCCCATACCTACCTCCCCTCTTTGCCGAGATGAATTAGAGGTACAGAATATTGCAACCTGTCAGATGTGGTTTATATATTTACTGGTTTGACTGAATGACTTTTGTTTTTCTTTCTTCAGTTACGCAAAATTGAAAAAGTTTTTCACAAACAAAACCAACATAGTTGAAATTTCTAGAGAAACAGGGTCATTGAGAAAAAAAATTGCAGCAAGTTTCTCTGATAAAGGTCTCATATTCAAAATATATAAAGAAATGACTCGAATTTATATGAATAAGATTTATTACCCAATAGAAAAATGATAAAAGGATATGAACAGATAGTTTTCAAGGGAGAAATCCAACCTATCATTAGCCATATGAAAGAAATGCTCCACATCACTAGTAAGTAGAGAAATGCAAATTAAATCAAATTAACTCTGAAGTTATAAATTATATCCATCAGATCAGCAAAAATGTCAAAAAAGAAAAATGAGAATTGTTGGAGCACCAAGGGAAATTTTTTGTGGAGCTGTGTATTAGTAAGCACCCTAGCACACCCAGGATGGCCTACTAGCATAAGTTCTTTGGTCTGCTTTGCTAAAAGAAAGACAACTTTAAAAGGGGTCAACAATCTTACTTTAATTACAGATAAGTAGAACATACAAGCAGAAAAATTAGCACAGAGATTCAACAGACAAAGCTCCTAATGTCTGAACAAAGTACCACAACCACCTACATACACCACTAGGACTAGGAGAGCATAAACCTCTGAGTAGTTGGAGGGGAGGGAGGGGCTCTTAACAAATAGCTACTCGAGTCCCAGGAAATCAGAAGATCCTTCTCATGAGTGAATCCCCAAAGCAAAATGCCAACCTCCCAGAATATATATCAAAGACTTGGCCCATGATTGGCTCAGAGCCAGAAGGCAGGAAAGCTGTGAGACTCAGCACAGCTGTGAATTATCAGGGTTCAAACAAGATCAATCCTTCAGATGTTCACAATTTAGCCTGAGCCTAGGAAACTGAACCCCAGAAAAAAACAAAACAAAACAAAACAAAATACAACAACAACAAATACCACTTTGCTTATGCTTACACAAGCTGTCAATTAATCCAGCCATTCTAGAAAACAATTTGGAACTATGCCCCCAGAGTCACTAAACTGTACAGGCCCTTTGATTCAGTCATATTACAAAGCCTACACTCTACAGGATCAAAGAAAGAGGGAAAGAACTCCTGTGTGCAAAACCATTTGTAGCAGCTCCATTTGTAGAAGCAAAAAACAAAACAAAAAACTGGAAACTACAGAGGGGACGATCAAATGGGGAATGGCTGAATAAATCATTATATATGAATGTAATGGAATATTATTACACCAAAAGAAATTATGAAAAGGACAGTTACAGAGAAAAGTGGGAAGACCTTTGAGAACTGGTGCAGAGAGAAGTGAGCAAAGCCAGGAGAATAATTGTGGAGTTCAGAACTGTCTATTCTATAAAAGAAACTGAGGCAGAGGTTGGTTGGTTGTTGTCTGTTCTCAAAGAGGACCAAAATGACATCACTATGTTAGAGTCAAGTTACAGTGTGTCCGACTGTGGCTGATCAGACCAAGACAAGCTCAGAATGCTCCACCCCAGGTCAGGCACAAATGGTCCACGTGAACATTTGGTGTAAATTCTCTAAATCTGCACATTTCTCATTTCTTTTGAGCTGCTTCAATTCCTTGTTAATTGAAAAATGAATTTAAGTTTAAAAAATAAACAAAAGTTGTGCAAATACAAAAGACACGAACACATGCAAGATTTAAACAAAAACATTTTAAAAGTCTTCTTTTTGCCAGGTTTTATTCTCCTTTATCTCTGTTGCTTTGGAAACAGTCGGCTTCCCAGAGTCAATCGCCCTCCTTTTTTTGGATACTTTGTCCTTCCTCGGCTTAAGAGGACTGCACACTCTTGACTCTCCTCTACTTGTTGCTCCGTTTCCTTCACTATCTTCTCACCCTCCTCCTTACTCCTTAGTGCGGAGACTCCTTCCCCAAGGTTCTGCCCCTGACACTTTGCTTTTCTGTCTACGCGCTCCTTTGACAAGCTCTTGTGGTTTCAGCTATAATCCCTGTACGATTTCTCTTCTGAACTCCAAACCTGCATCTCCAACTGCTTAACAGGAAGTCATCTAGGTTTCACACTTACGCTTCATACTCAGAATGTTTAAGGTTTGTCTTTCCCCTAAACCTGCTCCTCTCTTTGACTTCATTATTTTTGTAATGTCACCTTTTCGGTTTTATCTCCTCTGATTCTACATAGCTAGACAGCAGCTTGGTGACATGGTTGCTAGAGTGCTAGACTGAGAGATAGGAAGCCCTGAATTATAATCCTGCCTGAGACACTTTTTGGCTGCGACCATGGGCAAATCGCTTAAACCTCCCTCTGCCTCAGTTTCCCAATCTGTAAAATGAGGAGTTTAGACTCGATGGCCTCTGAAGACCCTCCTAGCTCTGAATCTATGATCCTTGAGGGCAGGGATTACTTTTTGTTTTGTTTTTTTGTAGCCCCAGCACTTAGTATGTTGTTTGGCACATAGAGTAAGTGATTAAATGCTTGTTGACTAGTTGAAAGTGTACTGTACACTCCAGCCTGGGCCATTCAGCCTCTGCCATGGCTCAAAAATATGATCTGAGACTAGTATGCCAAGGGACTGGCTATGAAAAGAGAGATCCTTAAGAAATCAAAGGCTGCAGGGCTGCCTGACCTCCAGTTCCATCTCCTGGCCAAATAGAGGCAAGTCTGCTAGAGATGCCTTTCTATAGAGGTTGCACAAGCATTTACTAAGTACTTACTATTACATTCATGATCTGTACCTTGTTCTGGGATATAGAGTTAAAGAAGTCACTGTCCCTGACCCATGGAGGCTCAGGGTATCAAACAGGAATGCTCCGATAAAGTCTGGTTAAGCTGTTTTTCTCTTTCTCGCTGAGAGCCCTCCAGCTCTCACTTCTGAGCCTTTGCCCTGACTGTGACCCACCTCCACTCCTCCACATCTGGAATGCACTTCCTCCCCCTGCTAAATTCTTAGAATCTCTAGTTTCCTTCACGGATCAGTTCAGATATTACTTTCAGCACAAGGCCTTTCTGGATTCCTCTAGAGCAGTGGTTCTCAACCTTCCTAATGCTGCGACCCTTTAATACCCATATGTGGGCGGACCCGCCTGGAGATGGATAGAGGACCTGTGTCTCGATTCCTAAGACCATTGGAAATATGTGTTTTCCTATGGTCTTAGGCAACCCCTGTGATCCCTGTGAAAGGGTCATTCGACCCCCAAAGGGGTTGCGACCCACAGATTGAGAACCACTGCTCTAGAGTCTAGTGCCTTCCTCGACCTACCCTTAAAAATGATTTGTATTGGGGTGGCTAGGTGGTGCAGTGAATAGAGCACCTGCTGTAGAGTCAGGAGGACCTGAGTTCAAATCCAGCCTCAGATACTTAACACAAAACTAGCCTGTGACCGTGGGCAAATCACTTAACCCCAATTGCCCTTTCTTCTCCCTGCCAAAAAATAAAAAAAGCAAAAAAAAATTGTATTTGCTTTTTATATATCTAATATGTACTTTTATATCTGTATATCTTTTCTGGCAAACTGTAAGCTCTTCAAAGAGAAGATATTCCTTCAATTTTTGTATCCGCAGGACTGAGCATAGTGCCAGGCCCATTGTAGTCAATAAATACTTGCCATTGACTGACTGACTAATATCCTCAACAATCACCTGAAAGCAGAGATAATAATCCCTCCATGCTTGCCAATCCTATGTGACTCTCTTCCATATAGCCCTATAAATTCACTGTAGAGGGCCCACCCCAAAGTGGTAGGGGGCAGGTCTTGTTCTAGTTCAAATTACCTTGGAGGGGCAGATCCAAGATGGCAGATCAAAGGCAACTTAGCTGAAGTCTCCAAATGACTTTAAAACAACACCTCAAATCAGAGCCAACACAAGGTCAAAGTAAGACATTTTTCCAATCTAAGAAAACTTAAGAGGATGGCAATAGTTATAGTGGGGTGAAGGCCTGTCTGGAGGCCACATCTGCGGCAACAGCAGAAGCAGCAGCAGCAGCAGCAGCAGCAGGAGGAGATTTGGGAGCTCTCAGCCCAGAAACAGAAAGGGGATCAGACAACTGGCCAGAAAGAGATTAGAGGGGACTCTTTGGTACAGCTGGCATTGACTAGCAACTCTATTGCCCATACACAGTTCTGGGTTACAGTTCTAAGGCAAAGAAAGCACTAGGACAGTGGTTCTCAACCTGTGGGTTATGTTCAATTTAAATACATCCTGCATATCAGACATCTATATTACAATTCATAACAGTAGCAAAATTACAGTTATGAAGTAGCAACAAAAATAATTTTATGGTTGGGGGTCACCACAACATGAAAAACTGTATTAAAGGGTCACGGCATTAGGAAGGTTGAGAACCACTGCACTAGGACTTATGGCTGCAGGAGACCAGGGGACCTTCCTGGGTAAAGACCAGACCCACTGAGAAGGCAAGCAATATTATATCAATTATGCATGTGAAATCATGCAAAATATATTTCCATATTAGCCATATTTTTTATGAAGCAAGAAAAAAAAAGTGAAAAAGTTATGCTTCAATTTGCACTCAGAGTTCATCAGTTCTCTCTGGAGGTGGAGGGCATTTTTCCATCATGAGTCCTTTGGAATGGTCTTGGATCATTGTATTGACCAGAGAATTGACACACACCCAACTCTTTCACAGTTGATCATTATTGCAACATTGTTACTGGGCACAATGATCTTCTCACTTCACTTTGCATCAGTTAATATAGATCTTGCCATGTTTTTCTAAAACCACCCCTCTTGTCATTTCCAATAGCACAATAGTACTCCATCACAATCATAGGTTACAACTTATTCAGCCATTCCCCATTTGATGGGCATCCCTTTGATTTCCAATTCTTTGTCACCACAAAAGAGCTGCTATACTTTTGTACATGTAGGTCTTTTTTCTTTTTCTTTGATCTCTTTGTGATACAGACCTAAGTAGTGATATTGCTGGGTCAAAGGGTATGCACAGTTTTATAGCCCTGTGGGCAAAGTTCCAAGTTGTTCTTCAGAATGGTTAAACCAGTTCATTACTAACAGTTCGTTAATGCACCAATTTTCCTTCATTCCCTCCATCATTTGTCATTTCTGATAGATTTGAGATATTACCTCAGAGTTATTTTAATTCGTGTTTCTCCAATCAATAATGATTTAGAGCATTTTTTCACATGACTATAGATAGCTTTGATTTCTTCTTCTGAAACCTGCCTATTTAAATCCTTTGATCTTTGTCAATTGGTGATGGCTCTTATTTTTACATATTTGACTCAGTTCTATTGACTCAGTATATATTTGAGAAATGAGGCCTTTCTCAGAGAAATTGCTGTAAAAAATTTTGACATTGCTTCATTTTCTATACCTTTTAGCATAATGTAGTTTCCCTGATTGCCTCATTTAATTAAGTCTATTTTTGCTTTTGCTTTTGTCTGAGATCATGACTGCTACCCCTGCCTTTTTTACTTCAGGTGAAGCATATTACCTTCTGCTCAAGCCCTTTATTTTAACTCTGTGTGTGCCTTTCTGTTTCAATTATGTCTTTTGTAAACAACATATTATTGGATTCTAGTTTCTAATCCATTCTCCTATCCACTACTGTTTTATGGGTGAGCTCATCCCATTCACATTCACACTTATGGTTATTAACTTTGTAGTAATTCCCTCCATCCCATTTTCTTCTGTTTCTTCCTTTCTCTTTTTGATCCTCTCTCTCCTCAAAAGTATATTTTACTTCAAACCACTGCTTCCCTTAATCTACCCTCCTTCATATCACCCCAGGCCTTTCTCTTATCCCCTTACCCTGCTATTTCCCTGTTGGGTAAGTTACATATCTATACACAACTAAGTGTGTGTGTGTGTGTGTGTGTGTATGTATATATAATACACATATATTATAATACACGCACACACATATACATATGTGTATGGGGGTATTTTCCCTCTTTCAACCATTTCCAATGATGAGGTTTAAGCACTGCCCATACCCCTTGTTTTCCCCTCCAGTGTAAAAACTCTTCCTTGCACTTCTCTTTCATGTGAGAAAATTTGCCCCATTCTACCTCTCCCTTCCCCCTTCTCCCAGTGCATCCCTTTTTCTCACCCCTTCATGTTTTTGGAGATCATTCCTACATAACTGACAAACATCCATGTCCTCTGTCTAGTAAATTCCATTATCCTTAATAAAGATGATAAAGTTCTTAGGAGTTAAATTATCCCTTCTGGATTGATTTTCTAGGTCATGAGGTATTTCTTTCATTCTTTCGACTTTGTTTTATTGCTTCTTGATGTCTCATGGAGTCGTTAGCTTCCATTTGCCCAATTTTAGTTTTTAAGGGATTAGTTTCTCTAGTGACCTTTTGCGCCTCCTTTTCCTTTTGGTCCATTCTGCTTTTCAAGGTATGATTTTCTTTAGTATTTTTTTCCTCTTTTTCCAAGCTATTAATTCTCTTTTCATAATTTTCTTGTATCTCTCTCATTCTTTTCCCAATTTTTCTTGTACCACTCATCTCTTTCTTTAACTTTTGCAGGGATTCTTGTGGGGCCTGGGTCCAATTAGTATTTTTCTTTGAAGCTTTCATTGTAGCTTTCTTCATATCATTGTCTTCTGAGTTTATGTCTTGGTCTTTACACCACTGAAGCAGCTTTTTTCTTTTTTCTCATTTTCCTGGCCTATTTCTTGACTTTGAATTTTATATTACAATTAGCCTCTGCTTACCTGGAGGTGTGGAGGCACTATTCCAAGCTCCAGGCTTTTTCATGCTGCACTGAGCTAGTTCTGGAGGTCTGCAAGTTTTGGGTGCTTCCAAAGTAGTGTAACCCTGGAGAGGTACTATCCTGTTCTGCACTCTGGTCTTTACCCAGGAAAGACCCCTGGTACCCTGCAGCCACAAGTGCTCATGTTTTCTTTGCCTCGGAACCATAACCATGGCTCCTGCTTCCTTGTAACTGACTCCCAGTACTCCTCTTCACCTTGGAACTGTGACCCAAAACTGTGCTATGGGCAATAAAATTGCTAGTCAGTGCAAGCTGTCCCCAGTGAGAGAGCAAGGGATCCCCTGTAACCTCTTTTTGACCAGTTGTCTGAGCCCCTT
Source organism: Pseudochirops cupreus (assembly GCA_028627135.1). NCBI lineage: Eukaryota > Metazoa > Chordata > Mammalia > Diprotodontia > Pseudocheiridae > Pseudochirops > Pseudochirops cupreus. The sequence goes on from CM053581.1 coordinate 279,792,872, forward strand.
GGTATCTCTGGGCTGAGAGTTCTGGAACCTTCTGCTGCTGTGACTCTTGTTGCTGTGCGTATTGGGGCTCTGGACAAGCCTTCACCTCCTAAATTTTCTTAGGCTGGGAAATCGTCTCACTTTGACCTTTTGTTGGCTCTGCCACTCCAAAATTTCACTGGAGGCATTATTTTAATGTTGTTTAGAGGGAAATATTGAGAGGGTTCAACTGGTTGACTGCCCTTAATCCATTGTTTGCCCCCCCTTAATTATATTTTAAAAGCATTTTCGCTACTTCAGTACTGAGGGTTAAGTGGTATCAATCTTATTGCCCCCCAACTTACCAATGAGGTAGCTGAGGTTCTGAAAGAAAGTAACTTGCCCAGAGTCAACAAAGCTAATATCAGAACTGGGATTTTAACTCCTGACTCCAGGTCTAGTGTTCCACTGGACCACAATATAGTATCTATTATATACAGAGCACTGTGATCGGCACTGGAAGAGAGACAAAATTTAAATAAGACACTCTCTGCCCTCCCAGAGCTTGTAGTCTATTAAGGAGAAAGGATGCAAACTCAGACAAGTGCCTGGTATGTGAGGTAGGAAGGGGATGGTCAAATATGACCAGGATCATGGGGACAGTATTTGAGGTGGGCTTCAAAGGATGGGCAGGAATTTAATAGGTGAGGAAAGGGCATTTTTGGCATAGAGAAGGGGATAATCAAAGGCATCAAGGCAATAGGATGCAAATTCTAGAGATAAGACATTAGAATGGTTTGGCTATGTGGAGAGGGAAAGTGGTGTCAGGTTGTGGAAAGCACTGAATGCCAAGCAGGAATTTTATTTTTAACTTTATTTGATAGGGAACAGGAAGCCATGGAAGGTTTTTGAGCAGAGGAATGCCATGTCTAAATCTATACATAGGGGGGCAACTAGGTGGCACAGTGAATAGAGCACCAGCCCTAGAGTAGGGAGGACCTGAGTTCAAATTCAGCCTCAGACATTTGACACTAGCTGTGTGACCTTGGGCAAGTCACTTAACCCCAACTGCTTTGCCTTCCCTCCTCCAAAAAAAAAAATCTATAGATAGGAGAGATTAAACTGGCAGCAGTATGAAGGACACTTTGGAAGAAGACTGGGTTACACAGAAGATCTGACCATAATTATGCAGGAGCTGGTAATGAGAGCCCAGACTAGTATGGTGGCAGTGACTCTACTTTCTCAATTCCAGAGAGCTTATTCTACTGTACCACAATAAAATAGCTATTATATACAGAATTTATTCATTATAAAAGAAAGGGTAAAAAGCCAGACACAGAGACTGTTTGGAAGCCAGGTATCTGAGGCCACAAAAGTTGCCAAGTTCTTCCCTTGCGGGGTCAATGTGGTGGAAGCTTCTGGGCCTGGATAGGTACTATCCTTCCTGCCTGTCACTCAACAACTTTAGATTCCCAGCCCTTTGGGCTGAGCTTAATCTCTAGGAGACAGTGCCATCTGCAGGTCTCAAAGCAAATGAAGTACAACTGGAATCCCTAGAGTCTTCATAGGCTTTCTTACTGTGGAGTAGACTCCTACCCCAGGCAAGAGGCATAAGGATGACTAGATGCTCTCTGAAGTCCCTTCTAGCTAGGAGAGATCTATGCTTTTGTTCCAGAAGTTCTCAGTATCCTGAACTGGGACTGAACACTCATGGCAGATTCTAGACCTGCTATTGCTCTAACCTAACTCCAGACTCTCATCCAGGCCTGGTGTTAATCAAAGAAGCATTATTAAATACTTATGTTCCAGGCCCTGTGCTAAGCACTGGGGACCCAAGAAAGGCAAAAGACAGTTCCTGTGCACCTTCTCATGGGGGAGACAAGATTTGAGTATTTGTTGTTGTCATTGCGTTGTTTCAGGCATGTCTAGTTCTCCGTGGCCCCATTTGGGGTATTCTTGGCAGAGACACTGGAGGGGTTTGCCATTCCCTTCTCCAGCTCACTTTACAGATGAGGAAACTGAGGCACATGGGGTTAAGTGACTTGTCCAGCTAGTAGATGTCTAAGGCCAGATTTTAAACTCAGGATGAGTCTTCCTGACTCCACACCTGGCACTCTATCCATTGAACCACCTAACTGCTCCATTAATAAATAGATTTGTGTGTATGTGTCTATAAGTAAATATACACATGTATAGCATATGTACATATGCTTATATGTACATAAATATGAGCATATGTACATATATAAGCATGTTATAAACAAATATAGATATTATGTGCACATTTACGTGTGTAGCTATACACACACATGTATATTTGGTGGGGAGAGAGAGACAGAAAGGCAGAAACACACAGAGGGAGGGAAGAAGAGAGGGAGTGGGAAGGAGGGAGGGAAGGCAGTCTGAAAAGGGAAACACTCAGTGGCAGGTGGTGGGGAGACCAGAAAAGACCTCCTGTAAAAGGAGCGCTTTTTGAGATGAATTTTTAAAGAAGCCAGGGAAATTAAGAGGTGGAGATAAGGGGTCATCCTGAGCAGGAGGGAGGGTCAGTGCCAATGTGTGTGGTGTTGCTTTGAGAAGCTGCAAGGCAGCTGGATTAGAGAGGTAACTGAGTGTGGTAAAGTGTGAAAAGACTAGAAAAGTAGGAAGGAGATGGGCCATGAAGAGCTTTAAATGTCACAGCAGTTTACATTTGATGTTAGAGGGAGTCACTGGGCCTTACCAAGCAGTGAGGCGACATGACCTAATTAGACTGTTTCTTAGAAAAATCACCTTAGCTGAGTGGTAGAGAGAGACTTGAGATCAGTTGTAAGAGGCTCTAGGGTAGAGACAAGAACTTCAACTAGAATTGTGGCTGTTTGAGTAGAAAGAAGGGGGCCAGTTCCTGAGGAAATGACAGGATTTAGCTGTAGGTTGAATATGGGAGATGAAAGTGAGGAATCTGAGGATGACAGCAAGGTGTCTGGCAATATACCCTTGACAGTAACAGGGAAATGTATACAGGCAGAGGGTTTCAGGAACGCATGAGTTGTTTCGGACATGTTGACTTCAGGATGCCTGCAGGATATCTGGGTTTGAGATGTCCAAGAAGCAACTGGTAATGAATGACTAACTCAGGAGAGAATAAAACAAGATACACTGCTCTGGGATCCATCTGAAAAAGAGATTCATTAAACCCATGGACAGGGACAAGAAAAGGGTTTTTTTTTTGCCTCATACTGTCCAGAGCCCACATTGTCCCTAAAACCCACTCATTAGTTGGAGAGAAAAGAGAACTCAAGAATTAGGAGGGACAACTGTCACCTAGTCACTCACTGACAGGGCCTAACTAAGCTCCTTCCTTCATGGGAAGGTACTCATTCATTGTAAAGGATTCAGCATTTAGCAGTCAGCTAGCCTGCACATGGATGATTACAGCCTTAACTCTTCAGGGCAGCTGCCTGGCGCAGTGGATAGAGTACCAGCCCTGGAGCCAGGAGGACCTGAGTTCAAATCCAACTTCAGACACTTAGTACCTGTATGACCCTGGGCAAGTCACTTAAGCCTGATTGCCTTACCCCCCCCCCCAAAAAAAGATGCTGGCTCTCAGTGAGGGACCCAGGACCACTAGTGCTGAGCACATCAAGAAGAGGAGATGTGGATCACAACATTTAGCCCCACCTCTAGCTAACAGTAGGCCCAGCCTCTAGCTCTAAGACTGGAGCCACAGAAGGATCTGCCTGCCTCAGAAGACAGGAGTGCTCTCCAGGGGTTAGGAGCATGGGCATTTCCTCCTTGTTGCAGAGTCACGTCTTCCCTCTTCTGATACAGCAAGGTCTGGAGAGGCAGCCTGTATTTGTCCAACGTTCTGGCCTGGGGGAGAGGAAGCCTGGGGTCGAGTTCTATTGGCCACTGACTTGCCACCTGACCTTGGGGGAAGTCCTGTCCTTCTGCGGATCCCAGTTTCTTCCTCAATGCACTGAGGATTTGAGGTTGGATGATTCCCTACTAGCTCTGAAACTGTGATTTTTGCTATATAATACTCGACTGAAAACTCCTTGACAGCAGGATCTTCTATTCTGGAGACACAAAATAAGTGTCAACCATCACAAATTTAGTCCAATCACATTGCGGGTAGTGGATACACCACTTAGTCAGGAAGTAGCCAGGATGATCTGGGTTCAAATTCTGACTCAGACACTTACTAGATATGTAGTCCGGGGCAAGTCACATTATTTCTCTGTGCCTCAGTTTCCTCAACTGTAAAATGAGTGAGTTGGGTTCAATGATCTCTAAGGTCCCTTCCAGTTCAAAATCTATTATCCTAATAATAGGGAAACTGAGCCGAGAAGTTGCAATATAGCCAAGACTAGAACTCCATGCATCCTGACATTCTAGCATACCTGGGTGATAAAGATTTCCATCTAAATTCAGAGCCTTTGGGATGAGGAGAGGGGGGGCATAAAGTCCTTTCTACAACTGGCAACCTTCACCCCCTATCTTTGCCAAGTCTTGAACACATTAGGGGATCCCAGAAGTCCCTACAAGCAAGTATGGTGGGCCTGTGGGATCCTTCAGCCAGTTCAGAGAGCTGCGCTCAGATGAGGTCCCACCCAGGAGGGAAGTGCCGAGAACTCCTCTGGGAGTTATGTAGAAGGCCGAATTAAATTCAGCTCCCTTTGGGGAGTTTACTTTCTGATGGAGGATAGGTAGATACTAAAAGGTGGCACTTGAGCTTTCTTGAATATAGTCAGGGCTTCCAAGAGGAGGGTCAAAAAGGGAGAGCCTTCCAAGCACTAGGGCTGGCCTGTGTAGGGAACTGTAGAGAGGAAAAGGAGGTGGGGGAAAAAGGAAAGAAAAATAGACGGGAAAACTGAATGCTGGTGTCACTGTGAGAATGAGGAAAGTCAAAGCTGGCTTTTGGGGGGAAGTGAAACGAATTTTGGAGTTTGGAGGCACTAGGGGGACATCCAAGTGGATAAATATATATATTTGAGGGGTCTTACAAGGCTGGGACATACATCTGGGAGATACTCCCAGGGGCCTGGGGTAACACTAGGTGGGGGGACAGTGGTGAGGTAGGGAAGGCAATGACTAAGAATACCTCCCTCACAGGGCTGTTGTGAGGATCAAATGAAACAATTTGTACAAAGTGCTTCATTCAATGCCTGGCACAGAGAAGACACAATAAATGCTTGTTTCTTCCTCCTCCTTCCACTCCCTGCAAGGCTTTTAGGGCCTGGGTCTGCCCAGGAAGATGTGATCACTACACCCCACTTTCTTTCTTGGAGCAATAGGACCAAGGTGGAAAACCACCTCTCCTTGGACTGACTTCATGAACCCCTCCGACCACGAGGTTGTCCCTGCCAGCATTTAGCCTGCCATCTTGTCCCAACAGCCATGGTGGAACTCGTTCATCATCTGCTCGGCCAGTCCAGGTAAGCGCGCTCAGGACAGCCCCAAATCCACTTTTCTGGTTGGGTGTTGAGGATAGGTACAATATGGGTCCCATTTCTTGCTGCCTAAGGACTTTTCACTCATCTTGAAGTGTTTTCCAAAAGAAGGCTTCGTTCCAAATGTCGCAATCAGATCAGTGGCTGAATTTAAAATCCCTTCCATAAAATCCCTTCCTGAAACTAATTTATATTGCTGGCTTTTTGTTTGTATAAATTGTGTATTAGGCTGATACTGTGAACTGTAAGTCTGGTTTGTAGTCAATTTTTAATATCAGGTAGCAGAACAATGGGGGAAGTAGGCAGATAAAGCAGTTGATAGAGTTCTAGGTCTGGAGTCAGAAAGACTCCTCTTCCTGCGTTCCAATCTGTCCTCAGACAGCTGTGTGACCCTGGGCAAGTCACTTAACCCCATTTGCCTCAGTTTCCACATTTGTAAAATGAGCTGGAGAAGGGACCCTGACAAACCAGTATCTTTGCCAAGAAAACCCCAAATGGCGGTCACAAAGAGTTGGACATGATTGAAACACCTACAATTACTATGTACAAGTCAGATTCTAGAATCCTACAGAGTAGGGGAAAGACAGGCTTTAGTCAGGTGGCCGTGGGTAATTTGAACTTCTTTCATAGTCAGCTTTTCCATCTTGCAAACTGAGGATCACTGCTTGTACCACCCACCTCCCGGTGTTGTTGCAAAGAAGCTACCTCAGAAAGCTCTGTGTGGTACACAAGCAGGTCACTGCAACATTTCCTTTCAGCTCCTTCCATGTGTAGATGGAATTCTCTAAAACTTTTCTACCCACTTTACAAGGTTGTTGGGAAGAAAGTGATTGTAAATGAAAATCTTTACTCCAAGTCGTTTCACACGCATTGTTCTTATCCCATTTCCACAATTTTCTAAGTGATTATTATCCTTCTTTCACTGAGGAGAAGTGATATGACTTAAGAAGTCATCCAGGGGCAGCTAGGTGGTGCAGTGAATAGAGCACCAGCCCTGGAGTCAGGAGGACCTAAGTTCAAATCCAGCCTCAGACACTTAACACTTAGTAGCTGAGTGACCTTGGGCAAGTCACTTAATGCCAAATGCCCTGCCTTCCCTCTCCAAAAAGCAAAAAAACAACAACAACAAAAAACCAAGAAGTCATCCATCATAAGCCTCTCTTCCTGCTCCCATACCTACAAGCCCCTCTTCTCCACCCCCTTTTCTCTCCTCTTTTAATGATGGGTGTTCAGTTCATCAGGGCCAGCCCTTCTCTTTGTGCCCTTACCTCACCTCTTTATTCTCATCTTCATTCTATCCTTGGCTCCTGGCTCCTCCATGTCTATGAACACATCCAGTCATCCCCACCAAGAACAAAACCAAAAACTTTTCATCTGGCCAGTCTTTCTCAGCCCAGTAGGGGAACTCTGGCCCAGTGCTTGGGAGGCTGGCATTCCTATCCAGGCTTGCTCAGTGGTTCTGGCATCCCACCTGGGGGCAAGAAAGGAATGGGAGGAACAGACAGTAGGTCTATGTGTCAGTGAAACATAGCACAGTGTCTCCCCGTCTGAGATGGTTATTATGCTGATTGTGGTCCCTTCAGCCCTTGTCTTCACGAACACCTCTTTGATGTCTTTCGTCCATCATACCACCTCTTGCTGGTTTCATTTTCCCTAATTACTTAGGTTTAAAGTTCAAACTTCTTTTATTTTTGTCTACAGTACATAGTATTTGAGAGAGTCAGCATGCTGCCGATGGCCAGCAGGTGGTGACAGCAGGAATCCAGCTGTGCAGGGGAAAGTGGTGGGGATAAGAAGAAGAGGAAGAGTGTGGAACAAGTTGTTGGAGATGTTTACCCATGTTTGTATCTGTGGTTTTTATCACATGAGGTGGAATAGTGGGATACGAGGACACCTGGCTAGATTCCAGCTTCTAGAACGGTAGCTGGACAGAAAAAGAAACATCAAACACATCTGCTGGCCTAGATTTCCCTATCTGTCCTTCCCCTTCTCCCTCACACTAGAAGACTAGTACATACTCATCCGTATACGTAGGTACATACCAGGTACCGGGTGACTTTACCCCTTAGAAATGGGTTCTGGTCCTAGACCTACGGTCATTCTAAGAAGGTGCATTCATTGATGACAACAGCTTACCTGACTGGCACGTTTAGGTTTGCCAAAGCACTTGATATTTATTATATCTCAGGACCAGACAAACTAGACCCAGCAGCTCCCTAGGGTCACTTTATCAAAATGTCATTTTCCAAAGAGAATCCTGTCCCAATGCCAAACTCTTTCTTCATCTCTGGTTCCTCAAAGTGTGATGCTATTCTCATCCCCCCAAAAGGCGCTTTACTACAACTACATATAGTCCCCTTTTAAGAAAAGTGAATATTGATTTCCTGGTCTCTGGGACAGCCAAGGTACATAGGAAAAGCATGCATGCTTGTAGATAAGAGGGGGTCAGAGGGCCAGTCCTCCAGAGAATGTTTTATATCCGGATGGGTGGAGGCTGGATTACATAAACCCTTCAGTTTCAAGGAAGTGACAGATAATTTCAAGTCTGATGTTTCCCTTTCATCTCCTCTTACGTGTGTGTGCATATGATATATCTCTACCTCCTTTCATGTATAGAGGACGGAAGGGCTGCCTGAAATAAGGCATCCAAGCATCCAACAGGGCCAGGACTGTCTTTCACACCTCTGCCTCACAATCTGGACCCCAGGCTCCTACTTCTACACTCCGGGCTGCTACAGATAGCTTCTGGGCACCTAAGGGCATGGAGAACCTAGAAAGTAATGCTTCCATACTTTTAAGTAGGGACTTGATTCATTTAGGACCAAAGTCCAAGGAGTTGCTCCAAGGCAACTGTATGTATTTTATTGTTTCCAATTGTACATGGTGAAATGAATTCAATTTTCTTCTGGATCAGTGTACACAGATAAATTTGTGGTAGTTGACTCTTCATGACTCCATCTGGGGTTTTCTTGGCAGAGATACTGAAGTGGTTTGCCATTTCCTCCTCCAGCTCATTTTACAGATGAGGAAACAGGTTAAGTGACTTGCCCAGGGTCACACAGTTAGTGTCTGAGGCTGAATTTGAACTCAGGAAGATAAGTCTTCCTGACTCCAGGACTGGCACTCTATCCACTATGCCACCCAGTTGCCCCACAGATACACTCAGCACCTCCTTAAATTCTAAATTCTAGTTGGAGGATAGGGGAAAGTAGCAAATAGACCTGGAGCCTTTTCAGTCAGCATGAAGCATTTTCCAAAAGTGCACTTTGTCTCAAGACCCAAGTTTGCTGATTGTTGTAGGTCTGGTGCCCTTTTTGTTTCAACACAAGGATTATGTTGCAATTGTAGGTTGTGACCTTCTGAGGGGGAACAGTAAGGTTCTATGTGCATGGAACTTTTATACTTATCTCACTTTACCTCTGTTTTTCTAGGAGATCCTCACAAGAACCCTGGATCTGGGCAACAGGGCAGGGCTATAAATACGGAGGCTGTTTCCCTATGCCCCTATGACACAAGAACTCAGCCTCCTGGAAAAGTAAACATGACCCCATGATACACAGCTGATGGCACCATGAGATGGTCTGACTTCTCTGGGAAATATTTAATTATCCTAGAAAAGTCACTAAACTGAACAGACTCTGATCCACCAACACAACCATGTGCCAGGAATATAACCCAAGATAAAAGACAAGAGGGTAAGTTCCCTATATACAAGAATATTTGTAGCAGAATTCGTGCAATAGGAAAGAACTGAAAGCAAAGTGGGTGAATGGTGACTAACTGTACAAACTGTGGCATAGCCAAGAAATGTGATGAACTACTATTGTACTGTAAGAAACAATGAATGTGAAGCATTTAGACACACTTAGGAAGACTTGTCAACTGCTGCCAGATGTAGCAAGAAGGAAGAGGAGGGCAGCCTACACGATGACCACAGTAATGGGAAGGGAAACCACACAGAGAGATGTAGATCTCAGACTGATGCAGTGACTTTGGGGGACAGATTAGGGGGGGAGAGGCATTGAAATATATATAGGTGGGAAAGGAGGTATGCATTATCAGACCTGGGTGATGTAGTTTGGTTTTTTGCTTTGGGTTTTTTGGGGTTTTTTTTTTGCTTAGCTATGTGTCTTTGTTTCAAGAGAGGGCTCTTGGTGATGGGAAAGTCAGTGGGACATGATCACAATGTTTAAAAAAAGAATATAGATAAAAAAATTTTAACAAGAACGAACAGTCCTAGTCTAACAAGCCCAGACCAAGGTTGGTTTCTGCAGTCAGAGGGTCAGCATGAATGACCATCAAACAACAGCACCAGCGTCTGACATCAACTAGTATCTCTAGGGTGTTTTAACTCACAAATAATTTTTGGTTTTGATCCAAACCTGTGAATTCATCAGCAACAGAAATTATAATATTACTTAGAACATTCAATTATACCTTTTCATCTGAGCCTCGAAACAACCCTGTGAGGTGGCCAGGGAAGATATCATTCCCATTTTATAAATGAGGGGGAAAAAAAGACTCGGAGATGTTAAGTGACTTCTAAAGGTCACACAATTATTAAGCTACATCTCCTGACTCCCGAGAGGGAGCTCCTCCTCACTGAGCAGGGGAAAGGAAAGCCAAAGAGCAGAGTAGCCCCACCCTGCTGGTCACAGTTGGGGAAGAGGAAAAGGACAACGATGACTTTTTCTGCAGCCCATTCGTTTCTCCACCTAATCACATGAAGGAATTCCTCACTGCTCCTGAAGTTGCATATGGCTGCCCTCGGAAGTGATTTTTTCTGGTAGCTAGTCCTCATATCCCAGGATGGCTGGGCATGCGTGTGGGGTTGAGAAATGACTTAGCAGAGCTGACAACCCAAGAGCATGTGTTTCTTGGCCAAACACTGACTCAACCTTCCCCAGTGGGTTAAAGTCCAAGGGCCCTGGGAGAGGGCTGATAAGAAATGACGAGGCTCACAATCCTACAAAAAGTTATAGCTACTTCCTTGAGTGGGATGCAGCTCTCCACGTCAATCCTCACTCACCAATCCTCACTCCGGCCTTGATGAAAAGACACAAAGAGATTTCCTTGTTTCTATTTCAAGAGCTGGCCAAGGGAAACGTTGCAAAGACCAGATGCATGGGGTTAAATGAAGCCACCATTTCTTTCTTTTCTTCATGGATCCATGCAATCATTGACTAATAATAATAATCTTATATGTGAACTGTGTGGGGAAAGATAAATTAAAACAGTCTTTGCTCTCATGGAATTTACAGTTTAATATTCCTGAAATGTGCTCTGCTAAGGGCTTTAAATATCTTTTATCTCTTCTGCAGAGGTGGAGACCAGTCTGACAGACAATTTAGAGCAAGTACTTTCACTTTCATTAACTCACCTGATTTTCACTTTCGGAGATAAGGTTTACAGGGTGCTTTCTCTTCTTGCAAGTACTGTTCCTATTTAACAGATGATGTGAAACTGAGATACTCTGAAGCAAAGTGATTTGTCCAAGGTGACAGCTTCTAAGTGGCAGCTAGGTGGTGCAATGGATAGAGCTCTGGGCTTGGGACTGAGGAAGACTCATCTTCCCAAATTCAAATCCAGCCTCAGACACTCACTAGCTGTGTGACCCTGTTTACCTCCATTTCCGCAGCTGTAAAATGGAGAAGGAAATGGCAAACTATTCCAGTATCTTGGCCAAAAAAACCTCCAAACAACCCAAATGGGGTCACAAAGAGACAGAAACCACTGAACAGCAATGAATAGTAAGTGGTAGAGCCTGGGATTCAAAACCAGATCTGACATGAAGGATAGGGCCTGGGATACCTTCTTCCCAGCACCAGGGGTGCTCATCAGGTATAGCCAGGAATAGGACCTCACCCTAGCAACAACTTCCCCAACTTCAACTATGAGACAGCTTGGCAACTTTCCGAAGACTTCCCCCTGAAGATAATCCTATTAGGAATAAAGGAGGAAGCCCATCTATGGCTAAGCTTTGTTGACAAGGTACTTTCAAACCTCCTGTTTGTACCTTTGCATCCAAAGAATAACTCTATGGGATATTTATTATATTACATCATATCATAATATATGTCATATTTGTCATATCAATGAGGATTCTCATTTTAGGGAGAGGCTAAATGACTTGCCTAAGATGGCATGGTGAGCAACAGAGCAAGGAAGTGAAGCCATGTTTCCTAACTCTTGAAATCCTACACACTGGGCACCTCTAGCGGCCTGGCATGTACTCAATCAATAGTCTCAAACTTTTTGGTCCACAAACCATTTCAATAGGTTAAAAGATCCCAGTGGTTCCCACTCCTATCTGTACCTAATCACTATTCAAATTAACAAATTCTACAAACATTACTACTAAAACTCTCACCTGAATTAATGGTAAGATTGGCACACAGTGTCTGACACAAGAGCTAACAGGTCTGTGTGGTATTCTAGATTCAGGTACTTTCACTGAGGTCTGTAAACCTGTGTGTATAAGTGGTTGGGGTTTTTTGGTGTTTTGTTTTTTCTACTATTCTGCTTTTAATTTTTTTGCTTTTTGGAGGGGGGAAGGCAGAGAGATTGGGATTAAGTGACTTGCCCAAGGTCACACAGCTAGTAAAGTGTTACACACAGCTAGTAAAGTGTTTACTATTTTGATAACTATATTTCAGCACAGATTAGTTTCCTTTGTAATCCTATATATTTTATTCATTTAAAAACATTCTGAAAGGGGATCCCCTAGGCTTCACCACTGCCAGAGGGTCCACGACACAAATAGGGTGAAGAGTCCCTGCTCTAGGTCTTGGTGAAGACCAGGAACTTGGACAGCTCTTGTGATTCCCTCAGACTCAGGAAGGGTGGGAGAAGGCCTGATCTGTCCCTAAGTCAGAACCCTGGTGCCTGAGGCTAGGGACATATTTCATAACTCCAATGCCTCAAGAGTGCCTTTTCTTGGCCCACTTATTTTGAACCCCAATGCCATGTACCGAGTCTTGACTAGAAAGTTACAATAACTTTATTCCATACTAGATCCTCATTCAGTCTCAAAGGTAAGTTGTATGTGATGTCCAGTAGATGGGGCTAGCCTAGACAAAGCATCATATTGTCATATATTTATAGAACTAGGAGGGACCTCAAGGGGCTCCTGATACAACTCCCTCATTTCACAAATCAGCAAATGGAAGCCCAGAAGTGTCAATGACCTATCTAAGGTCATTCTGTGGCAAGGAATCTGAATGCCCTCTGACTCCAGATCAGTACTCTTTCCACTGCCCTCGCCCTGCCTCACACAAATGGGTCTACTTACAAGAGAAATCTCTGCTCTTTTCCCTTCTTTGTGGAATGTACACAGAGAGAACTTTCCATGTTAACTACATAGGAAGGAGGCCTTTCTTTCCACTTCGACGATTCTAAGACTGTATAATGCAATCATCACCTTTCAGCAAGGCACTCCCTCATAATGGTCACTCATGAGTTCAGGAACTGGTTGGTTTTGACAACATTCTTCTTCCCAGAACCTAAGCTTGAAGTTGTAGAGAGGAATTCAAGAGGGAGGAAACAACAGCTTCTTTCAGTTTGACCCTCGTTACTGTTTAACAGGCATCAACATTGCCTCCCTTTTTATAAGCAGCCTCACTGGCTCCTCCTCCCTACCATAAGGATATTAGTCACTGATACCAAAGTAGTGGTGGTCCGATATTCTAGATATGTTAGAAGAGCCTCCTGTGGGAACTGGTGTTGACAATACCAGCTAAAGCCAATGGCCTTATGCTTGAGATTGTGGGGCGAGTTCTCTCTTTCCGCTCCATGCTTTACCTAAAGTCAGCATGGACCTGGGCCTTCCAGCAAGAAATGAAAATATGCCATAATACTTCATTGCAAACCTTGTAATATCAATCAGCTGATTAAGGTTCGGGTGGGTATAAGCCTCTTATTCCTGGTAAAGTCACTGGACCTCTCTGAACCTCTTTCCTTATTTGTAAAATGGCATAATAACTGTGAGTCAAATGATATCATGTATGTCAACTCTGTAACCATAATACAGATGTGAGCTGTCTAAGAATTATCTAAGAATTGCATCATTTTTCAAACACGAGGAGCCTACTATATGTGGTGAGTTGTGCTCCCTCCAGGGATACAAATGTAAAAGAAGATATGATCACTGTTCCACGGACCTCACAATCTTGTAGGGTAGATTAGATATGCACAAATAAATATAATACAAATGATAAATGCATAAAAGGAGTATAAAGTGCCAGAAAATTAGATGGAGAGGAAACTTCCAGCTGGGAGAAGATCAGAGAAGGCTTCACAGAGGAGGTGACATTTGAGCTGGGCCTCGAAGGATGCATAGGATGTCGACAGGCAGAGATGGGAAGAAGGGCATTCCAGGCGTAGGGAACAGTGTGAGCAAAGGCGCGGAGATGGGAGAGCGAAGGACGTGTTCGGGGATTGGCGAACTCGTCCCGCGCTTTCCCGTCTCCAGGCCACAGTTAGAGAGCCCTGAGAAGAGTTCGAAGAGACAGGAGCAAGCCTGGGTCTGGAAGAAATGTGGTCAAGATCCTCCTGAGCCCATTACAGTGCATCAGTTGGCATAAAATGGCTAGAAGACACAGAAGCCAAGACAGAGGGAACAACAGAACCATCAAGCCATGCAAGCAGCCACCAATATGGGACCAAAGAGGTTGAAGGGACTGTTTTTTCTACCTGGAAAAGATTAAAGGAAGCATAAAGCCATGCAGACAAGTCACTAGTATAGGCCCAGAGAGGCAGAAGGGGCTGACTTTACATTTGGAAAAGATAATAAAGGAAGCACAAGGTCGTGCAAACAGTCCCCAAATGTTCAGCTCCCAGAAGAATCAAAGCTAGCTTACCTGAGGGTTTAATTGCTGGCCCCCTCACTTAACTGGCACTTCCACACATCGATAACACACTGAGAAGATTCAGAATAATGGTGCCAAGGCACATACCAACAGCCAGAAGGGCCTTCTGAGTCATCAGAGAAAAACTGTATTATTCTTAATTTAGGTCTCACATTAAGAAATATTCTTAATGAGTTCAAACGCCTTGAAAGTGTGCGAATCTGTGATGGCATACGCATCACAATACCGGCACGCTGTCTGTTCCCTAACTGCCGGTGGGAAGTGAGCGTCTGGGCCTCATTCAGACACCGTCCTCTCCACGAAGCCTCTCTGTTCTGAGCTGCCTCTCTGGAGGCCTCATCCCCTCCTACTCTGTATTAGATTTATCTGTGTCTAAGTCTTCTCTCCTTGCTAGATGGACATCCACGAAGGGAGAAACCGCACGTAGCTCATTTATTTCAGCGTCATGCTGCCAAAGTGCTGCCCCACCCCAAAGCAGGCCTAGAACAATGCCTTCTACATAGCATGTCCATAATCAACGTTAGGTCGACGAAAATATCTATTGGGGTATTAAAATGGCTTTTAGGATAGACCCCTTCAAGGGTTGTTTCTGCCCTTAGGAGTGGCCCTCACTTTGGAAGTGTCTATAAAGGTTAGAGCCAGAAGTCTAAATCTCCTCGCTTGGCCAGAGGCTGGGGGGTGCTTTTGGCCAATTGTTGCCTAGGCAACTTGTTTCTAACTGAAGACTTAAGTATGGTCTGGGCTTGCACAGGAGGCAGGATGAACTAGTGAAATGGACACCGGAGACCTTGGGCTCTGATTCCCACACCATTACTGAACTAGCCATGTGATGGCAGGAGAGTGGCTTGATGCCTCCGAGCCACATATTCCTTAGCTGCAAAATGAGAACAATCAATGTCCTACCTGTCTCCCAGGGTCATTGTGAGGATCAAATGAGATTACACGCATACAGCCCTCTCTGCAAGCCATCAAAAATGCCATTTTATGTGCGTCAGCGACTTATTATTGGTATTAGAAGGGCTTATGTACATAATGGAATGTTAGAGCTGGAAGGAGCCTAAGAGATCATCACTACCTATTGGTTCTGAGTCAAGGTTTCTAGAAATGATCTAGTCTAGTACTCTGAGAGTTAAATGTCAGAAGAGCTGGCATGAGAACCAGCAGGAAACATTGAAAGACTGGATTAAAGAGTAATCACATTTGTTGAGAACCTACAGGAGAGAATTCCTGCTCGTCCAGCTTTTATCACTTATTACCCACTTTCTCTGGCCCTCATGCAGCCCCTTAAGTTTAGCCTTGCCTAAACCAATTCATAGCCTTTGTCTAGACCTCTCTCAGGTAAGACCTGGTCTTCTGGTCTTTTTCAGACTGAATTTCTGTGCATGCCCCAAGTTTGGATGACAAAAAACAGTGGGCCTTGGGTTATAGCTGCTTCCAAACAACAATGGCATTCAGGAGAGAGATTATCATCAGGTCCTAAGACCAAGAGGATCTTAGGAAAATAGCAATTTCTGCAACTCTTGCCCCAAGGCCCCCCGGGAAGCCAAGGCCAGCAGCAAAGCAGGCAAGTGGCAACTGGAGGCTGAGAAGGCTTCAGCTGGTCGGTCTCCTTTTGATGGAAAAGAAAAGAAGAGCTGAGAGCGGTAAGACTGGTTTTTCAAAGAAGTCTGTTTTTCCAACCACTTGGGGGAGGTGGGGCCAGTTTTATGCTACGTCATAAAGTCACAGCCTAAGCAGAAGTCACTGGGGGAGGTTGGGGAAGGGGGTGGGATCAGTCTGTCACACACCATCACGTGGGCAGCCACTTTCTTTGACACACCTGAGGTATCCGGCTCAGTGAGCTTCTGGAGGCAGGTCCTGCCATGCTTCCCCATTGGCTGAGGTGATGTAGAAAAGCAGAGGAGCCTCCGGGGTCCTGGAGTTTAAGAAGAGCTCATTTAGTGTTACAGACATGCCTAGAGGGGGCTCGGCTGGGGAACATCTCGAGGTAAAGTACAACAACAGAACTCCGGGCACCAGAAAACCCGCTCCAGGCTCATGCCTTCCAATTGTTGCCAGGCAACACCCTCAGACACAGCACTGTACTGAGTTTCAAAGGCTGGAGGTGATTTTTATCATCAGTCTAATGATAAATGATCAAAGGAACAAAATGGCCACGTATGAAAATTAATCGAGATATTTAATAGACAGTGCAAACCATAGTTTCATCTGAATATAAATGTATGCACATGTTCCAATGAGTTATATCAATCAGTTATCACAAACAGCAATGAACACTTCTGTAGAGCTATGTTAAAAAATGTACAGCTGGAATTTAATTCTAATAATCTCACCTGCTTCCAAGAGAACTTTGTCCATTTCAAATCAGTTTCACAAACTTAAAAAGAAAAGGTGATCTGGAGTAAAAGGGTGGGAGTATAGTGATAAATACAAAGGCAGTGGATATAAATACAGCTTACAGAGAACCAAAAATCAAATGCATTATTACAGCCGAACACAAGAAAGAAACCTATGACTTCTCTTTAAATGTCATACAAGACTTACAAAGGCATGTGGGACATTTCAACTGACTTAAAATGACAAAGACTACATTTTAAGAGCATTTCAATTCTGAACAATAAATTCCAATCGAGGATCCAGCAATGAGTTAGCATAGTCCAAAAGCTGAACGCTGGATTTGCAAATACATTTTATTTTACAGAAATTTAACATTATAAACAGCAGGCAACTCCCTTCCCCCTCCCCCCAGCTGCTCCCCCTCCCCGCGTGGCGCAGACCATGCCATCCACTATGCAGCGATGCAGGCCCACTGCCCTGGGTTAAGATCCAAGAGATAAAGATGGTTTTCCTCCCCCACACCACACGCATACACCCACTGCAACAGGTGACCAGAGTCTGTTTTTATACAAGCCCGTAGAGTTGTACCGATTACATAGTTTCAGCCCAGGTCTCCAGCTCTTTCAAATCATCCTCGTCCTCTTCCTTCTTCTTGGCTATAAAAGGGAGAAAGGAGGAGGGAAGAAGGAAAGTGAAAATTGAGAAATGCTACTTGTTTTAAAAACTCCCTTTTGTCCCCATACACCGGCCAGGTTCCAGGGCTGCACCAGACGGGGTTATGTAAACAGCCCCTCCCCTTGTTCCCAGCTCCAGGGGAAGGACTCTGCTCCACTGCTCTGATAAGCTGGTCCTAAATGCCAGAGAGGCAGAGAAGCAGCTCAGCCCCTCCTCCCCCTCAGCTTTCTCCTCCTCCCTCCCCCTTCCCTTCTCCCCGCCTGCTTTCATCATCCGGCAGGGATGATCATGTGATGAGGACGTCAAGGATGATTCATTCTGGGGCTTCGCCCTCGTTGGGAGGAATCCATTTCCTTCTTAAACGTGTGAGATGAGGGCACTGAGGATGATGGTTCACTCCTATAGTGCCTTCTTTCCAGCTTTTTCCTGTCATAAATCCTAAAGCCAAGCAAGGGCTCTCTGCCCCTTTTAGGAGCTGCCTGCACCAGATACCTGCACTCCACTGGAAATTATCTGGGGCACCTGGATACCCAGAAGCAGAATTTGGTGAAAGAAGAAATCTATGGAAAGAAGTTCTGTACTCGGTGCCATACCATGAACACAGTTGTCAGAGAGATGAAAAGAATAACTTCACATCATGCCTGACAATTACAAAGCACGTTCACAACAAATATCTCATCTGAGTCTCATGGTAATTTATAAGGGTAGGCAAGACAAAGGATAGTCTTATTTTAGAAACAGAAAAATTGAGATTCAGAGGTGCAAAGTCTTATGCAAAGTCACATAGACTGTAACTGAAGAACTAGGAACAGAACCAGGACCCAGGCCACTGTACCACAATCTCTGAACTGGCAAATGAATAAAACAGATGGATCCATTTGCTTGCTTTCTATGCCTTCTTTACAAATTCATTCCCCTTGCTAGAGGAAAAGATGCTGACCAAGCAATTCTGGTTCTTTCAAAAGGATAATTCTGTCTCTGAGGCCTCCAAGGAAAAGCAAGAAGGGCACTCACTGAAGGTAGAAACCCTTTCAGGAGCCCCACTCTGAGCCATTTTACTGGCTTCCAACTCTCAAATTCCCTTTGCAGAGGTCTTTGGGTACCCCTGGAGTAACCGAGTTCCTGTCCCCACTATCTCTTAGTGACAAAACAGTATTAAGACCAATTTTGTCCCTTGATGAGTGGGGAGGTGGGTAGTGAAGGGGGCTTTCTTGACAGAGATAAAATCACATTATAAAAAAAAGCAAAAACAATCCATTCTGTAACCCTTAAAGAGTTACATAAATGTTTGCTATTATTATCCCAAACAGTATTTCTCTGGGTTGAGAATTGATCTATACAAAGCTGAGGATCACTGCTGTGCAGTTATTTCAGTCATGCCTAACTCTTCAGGACCCCATTTGCGGTTTTGGCAAAGATTTAAAGCTTAAAGGGGACTTCAGAAATTACTAAACAATATCGTAAAGACAAATAACTTTGAAAGACTTAAAATCTCTGCTAAATGAATGATCAACCCTAATCCTGGAGGACTGATGATGGGCTACACTACCCACTTCCCGCTGGAGGTGACAGACTCAAGATGCAAAATGACATACATTTTTGGGCACAGAGAATATGAAAATTTGCTTTGCTTAACTACATATATTTGTTGTAAGGGGTGTTTTTCTCCTTTTAAAACTGGAAGAGGGGTAGGAGGAAAAAAATAAATGCTTGTTAATTGCGGGGAAAAAAAGGGAAATCACTGTCTAACCCAGGGGTGGGGAACCTGCAGCCTCAAGGCCATATCTGGCCCTCTAGGTCCTCAAGTAGAGCCTTTTGACTGAATCCAAACTTCACGGAACAGATCTCCTTAATAACAAAATTTGTTCTGTAAAATTTGGACTTGGTCAAAAGGCTGCACCAAGGACCTAGAAGGCCATATGTGGCCTTGAAGCCATCGGTTCCCCACCCCTGGTCTAATCCCTTTCATTTTACACATGGAGAATCTGAGTTCTGAATGGGGGAAAAGAGTAATTGGTGAACTGATAAGCTTCAGTCCTACAGTTTTGCGGTTTTGGCAAAGATTTAAAGCTTAAAGGGGACTTCAGAAATTACTGGCAGCTGGTCTCCACCTGCGTATCCTACGTACATCTCAAATTCTACATGTCCCAAGCAGAATAAATTATATTATACCCATCTCTCCTTCCAGCTTCCCTATCTTTGTTGCTAGCAATACTATCGTTCCAGCACCTCGGCTGGCAATCAGAGATATTCACCTTCATCTCCGAAATCCCTTATGTCCAACCAGCCACCAATGGCACAGCGTGCTGAGGAGGTAGAGATTCACCTCTCTTGCACCTCTCCCCTTCTCTGTATTCACACAGCTACCATCTGAATTCAGGCTTTCGTCACCTCTGACAGGGATTATCATCATCAATTGAAAACTGAGCAACTGCTTTGTTTCTCCTGTCTCCAATTCACAAAGTTTTCTCTCCCTTCTCAAATTCTCTTCTGTTTGTTTATCGCTTTATAAATCATATCCACAATAAACCTTTGAGAGTGAAGGTATGTTCCACCCTTCCTTATAACTCTACTGACCACCAGTGTCGTGTATATAGTAGGCACTTATTTGGGGTGTGTGTGTATTTAACATATTTTTCCAGTCTGACTTCCAAATTCCTCCCTTCCTCTAGCCCCTCCCTTACCCATTTAGAAGGTTAGCAATGTGATGCCCATTATACATGTGAAGTCATGAAAAACATTTCTATATTTTGCTGAATGTACAATGAGAGTCGGAACTAGAATTCAGTTCTCCTAGTTCCCAGTCCAGTGCTACTCTCACATCATGATGATCAACCAGCCTTCAAAGGCAGAGAGTACTTCATTAACTGGCCTTTGAAATGGCCTCAATTGCTCCACTCTCCCTTTTCCACAGGAGTTATTTCTGGAGCCTAAGCATTTGCAGCCCATGAAAATGCCACCACTCCTGCAAAGGGCCATCCTGAACCTGATGTTGCATGGAAATTCCCCAATGTTCCACCTTGGGCCAAAAATTTCTCTTATTTGGCACCATGTCCTAGAAGGAATTATGACTAAGATAGAAATACAGAGCTAAATCTGTATAAGATCATGTGAGAAAACCACCCACAAAACAAAGATCTACAGGTGCTTACTTCTTAGAATATCAAACCCGACACTCACCTAGTATTTGGGGACTGGACACACTCAGAAGACCATGAAATGAGACAGTAATGTATTCAAGGTGCTATTTAAAAAACACACTTTGGAAGTGCTTACCTGGTTTTGATGGCAGCGCTATAGAGGGCACATTTGGTAGTGGGACTGTTTCTGGACCATTGATTTCCAGCAAATTTTTGTCTAGTTCTTCCTGTTCTAGTTCCTCCAGTTCTGCCATGAGCTCATCCTGAAAGAAGGAAATATAAGAGTGAAATGCATCAGCACGGAAAATCCAGCTTCAGACTGCATCACTTCAGACCTGACGACTCCCTGTCCAAATGCTGCTGTCTGAATTCTGTTCAAGAGACAGGCGAGCGGAAGACATAGGTCTATCTTGACTCAAAAACTTATAGTGGCTCCTTGTTGCCATAAGGAACAATTTTGTGATTTTTTAGTTTTTGTAATTTTTGTAAATTGCCATTTACAATAAGTTGTAAAATCCTCAGTCTGACATATAAAGTCCTCCACAACCTGACTCCAGCTGAACTTTCCAGCTGCCTTCATACTCATTTCCTGTATGTGCTCTACAATTCAGTTCGACTGACAACTAAGCCACTTCCCAAACTCAACATGTTGTCTCTCTCTGTGCTTCTTTACAAGCTGTCACCATGCCTAAAATCAATGCCCTCCTCATCACTGACTTTTTTTGGGAGGGGGGAAGGCAAGGCAATTGGGGTCAAGTGGCTTGCCCAAGGTCACACAGCTAGTTAAGTATCAAGTGTCAGAGGCTGGATTTGAACTCAGGTCCTCCTGCCTCCATGGCCAGTGCTCTATTTACTACGCCACTTAGTGGCCCCATCAAAGACTTTTAAGATATTTAGCGCTTCCCTCAAAGCTCTCCTCAGCTGGCACTTCCTACAAGCCTTGCCTTATCTCCCTACCCCCACCTCCTGCTAGTTCTCACTCTCCTTCAATGACCATGTATTTATTTATCTCTGTACAGACTGTATCCCCCCACTAGAATGTAAGCTCTTTGAGGGCAGGGACTATTTCATTTTTTTCCTGGTGTATTCCTAGGGCCTAAAACAGTGACCTGGCACACACTAAGTACTTAATAAATGTCTGTTGAGTTACATGTAACCAAAGCCACCCACATGTAACCAAAGCCACCCAGCATGAAAACAAGTATTGAGGGAAAAGTCTTACGGCCACACCTTGGCTTTCTATGTCACAGAAAAGATGGATACTATGATGCCCTATGTTCATGAGAAATAAAATCTGACCTTTAGCACTGCTAAATCTGAAGCATAAATAATGACATGCTTTACAATGCAGTTCTGCTTTAGTGAAAAGTTCAAGAGATATGCAGTCCCAAATTACTCCAATGTACCTGGCAGGCAGCTCCTGAGAAGACCCTTGGACCTCAGATCTACAGGGTGTGAGGTAAGGTGCATGCTCAGCCAACCTGTGCTTGTACTCCAGGAGCAGTAAGCATACTGACAATTCTAGAACTGGAAGAAATTAGCCAGCCCTCACCTAAATGTTTTGGAGTGGGGAGAGATATTTGTTCCCCACAATCTAGCATTTGGAAAAGAAAATCATGTCTGAGGCAAGCTGGAAAGTGTAAACCTAAACCTACTAGAGAGCTACAGAAGAGTTTGAATTTGTTCAGTTTATATAAGGAATCAGTGTTAAGTCACTTACCTCATCAAACTCTTCCCCAAATCCTACAGGTTTGGAAATAGCTGTGGATATCTCCTCTGCAAGCTCCTGCTGGTCAGCAATGTCCTGCATTAGCTCATCAACTTTATCGATATCCCTTTAAAGAAGTGATACGCATGTCACGTCAGTCAAGGCACACACACACACACAGACACACACACACACAGACACACACAGACACACACACAACAGGGCCTGAGTGGCTCTCATAAGGGAGCCTTAATTACTACAAAGGGAGAGCCCAATTTCTCTGGCATGGACTATGTCCCCACTTTACCTCTTTCTAACAAACTATAATTCCTTACTCTGAGAAAACTCTTTGAGAATGTTAGTTTTCTTTCATTTTACAGACCAAAGGTAATTCTTAATAATGGGCAACAGGCAGAACCATCACCTAACCATTAAAATACAGTCATTCCCAGGAAACCCTAGATGGCCCCCAAATCTACTCTATGGTTTGAAAGGGAAAAAAAAAAACACAAAATATTTTATATAGCTAACTAACACACAAATGTTGACGCCTCATTTATCCAGCAGCCTCTCCCTTTTAGAACAGGAAAGCCCCTTCATCAAGCCTTTACTTAAGAGGTTACATCACAAAGTTCTAACAAGCAGGCGTTTTTACCACAGCAGGGAGAAATAACTACTAATAGCTTTGCTGTGAGGGAAGACACAGGGAAACCATGAAGAGAAGACACAAGAACTTAAGAAATTCAACAGTCTGGGGCCAAATGAAGGACAAATGAAGGAGGGGCATCCAGGACAGCTATGAATATGCATAAATGGCAAACTTGAGACATCAAGAAAAGGAGAAATTCTGTTTCCTGTGATCTATTGCAAAAGTCAGGGAATCTACAATACATGTTGAATATTTTTCCATTACAAAAAGGTTAAGATAAAAAACTTGGGGACTAAGTTAAAGGATAAGCTTCAGAACTCTGCCCAACAATACTAAATAAATGAGGCGTTACTATGGAATTAATAGTTGAAGCATATGGACATTAGAGCTAGAAGAGCCCTTAGAGATCATCTAACCCAACTGTCTTCTTTTATGGATAAGATAACTGAGACCCAGGGAGCAGAAGAGACTTTCTGAAGGCATGCACTCTCTGCATGGGTGGCTTACATGTTGTCATGGGCGGCCTTCATGGCTTTTGCAGCATAACCCATGTTCTTGAGTACTTCGGTATTAGTGTTGGCATTCTCAAGGGCTTCCCTCTGAAATTCGATTGTCGACAACGTACCATCAATCTGGGCCAGCTGTTTCTCATACCTCTTCTTGCGCTTGAGTGCTTGAAGGGCAGCTGAACAAGAAAGAAGAAAACAGAGTTTGAAAAAAATCATCATCCAAAAGGGCCTACACTGCAGCTTTACTCAACCGTACTTTGTGGGACAAAAGCTGTAGAAAACATGTCCAAACCTCTATCTTTTGTTTCTTTATTCAAGTTATAATAAAATCAGCATTGATGGAAGGGGGGAGAGGGATGGGAAGAGTACTGCCTAACCAGATGAAAACATCATCATTGTGATTAAGCCCTCAAAGTGAATTCCTGTCCAATGACTTCTATGAGACAAAATCCTATCTGATAAATTTACTGACATTATTTTAAGAGGTAGATAGTAATGCACATAAAGGGGAATTATTAGCTATAACCTACTTAGCCTGTTTTTAAAAGGCTTTGACAGAGTTGTACACCAACAGCTATTAAGGAAACAAGTCATCATAGCACTGGGGCGAAAACCTTTATTATGGATAGAGAGAGCTGGTTTATAGATAGGAAATAAAGGGTAGGGATGAACAGGAAAGTTTGTCCTAAAAAAAAATTAAAAGTCTGCATAAGGATTGGTATTGAGAACTGATTTGGCATCTACATGGAACAACTGAGGAAGTACAAACCTCAAAATCTCCAGTTCTGCAGATGACTAACCCCTTCTGTGCAATAAAAAAGGGAGCTGATGGGGACAGATGACAAGAAGAGCACATGAATCTGTCCCTATATTCTATATTATTATCAACTGTATGATTATATAAGTATTTGAAAGAGGAGTAAAACATAAGACATGGTTTTTTAAAACAATTAGTTTCACTGAACAGGAAGGCCACAATCTATAGGATACTCTGCTGACTTGTAGCAGGGATGCAGAGAGTCACTCTCAATGCCCATACAAACATACTGAAGCTGCTGCCACCCTCCACTCCCCGCCACCCCAACCTTGCCCAAACAATAAATAAACAAATAAAAACAAGGGCAGATTTCAATAAAGAGTAACTGAAAAAAAATAAAGAATCTCACACCCATTAAATTGGCAAAGATTATAAAAAAAGGTAATTACTGGAGCTGAGGGAAGACAGGTACACTACCGCATTGTTGGAACTGTGAATTGGTACCCGTAAAAGCCACTAACCTGTGCACACCCTCTGACCGGGGAATTTATTACTAGGCATCTACCCCTAAGAGATCAAAGAAACAGGAAAAGGAACCATGTGTACAAAAATATTTATAGCAGACCTTTTTGGTATATCAGAATTGGAAATTAAGGGGTTCTTTTGGGAAATGGTTGAACAAATTATAATGGGACATTATTGCTCTGTAAGAAATTACAAAAGTATGGGCGGCTAAGGTGGCGCAGTGAATAGAGCACGGGGCCTAGAGTCAGGAGGATCTGAGTTCAAATCTGGCCTCAGACACTTAACATTTACTAGCTGTGTGAGCTTGGGCAAGTCACTTAACCCCAATGGCCCTGCCCTCCCCCCTCCAAAAAGCAAAAAAAAAAAAAAGAAAGAAAGAAACAACAAAAGTAAAAGATTCTGAGAAAACCGAGAAGACAAATGAACTGATGCAGACTGAAGAGAGCAAAACCAGGAGAACAATTTATGCAATAACTACAAGACTATAAAGAAAAGCAACTTTAAAAGATTTGAGAACTGAGATCAATGCAGTAGAGGACTGACGAAGCATGTTATCCACCCATCTGACAGAGAGATGGAGGGCTCTTATCTTGGACATGGTCAAAGTATAGATTTGTTCTGCTTAACTATGATTATATGTCACCAGGGAGGGTTTTGGACTCTTTTGTCCTTTTTTTAATTTGGAGAAGGGCCATTTGGGAGGGAAAGTGGACCTAGTTAAAGGGATGCAAAAAAAGAAAGAAAAAGGGGGAAGAAAACTGTTGGTATATTTTAAATGCACAGGAAGTAAAAAAAAAAGGGAAGAAAAGAAAACTGTAGTATGTTTAAAATGCACAGGAAGGAAGTCCAGAAGGAGACACAGACGAGCAGAGCAGTTTTAGAATGAAAGTGTTGAATTTACTGCATTCTTTTAAAAATACTAGCTGTACGTAACATAGGACGTGGTTTCATATACAATCCTCCTTTTCTGTTCATCTACGTATTTGGAAATGTCCATGTTGGATGACATTTGTCAATTACAGAACAAAAAAAAAAAGCAAAAAAACAAAACATTAATGGAACAGAACAGAAAGCTCATAGAATAGAATCCAATGAACATATGAAGTTCTTCCAAATCCTATTCTAATTCCTTATCAGTGTGTGGATATGACTCAAGGACTATAAGATTTGTTAGGTTCTATCATCCTGGGAAGGTTTTGAGTACAGTCTGGGCAAAAGACTGTTTGGTTTCCAAGGAATTGTTGGGGATGAATTATTTGGCCATGGAAACCCATGAAATAAAGAAACATACAAAAAGGCCACCAGTGTCATGTGGTGTGTCATTGAGTCTGCACTGACAATCTAAGGGGAAAAAAAACAAAACAGTGCTAGAGTGTGCTAAGAATCAAACAGTTCTGAGACCATCTATAAACATGCAAACAGTAGGCACTGTAAACGTTCAATGTTTGTCAAACAGTCAAGAAGCAGACGTGCTACTAGAGGAACTGAAATTCATCCATCTTGGCATTCCCACTATAAATGAAACCAAAAGACAAAAGAAATTGAGGCTAAATGGAAATCCTTCCTCATGGATTCTCTCTGGAAAAGCAAAGAAAGAAGTTGGTGGAGTTTGTTTGATCGTGTACAAAAAGGTAAGAAGCATCATTGCATGGGACACGTGGTCATCTGTTACAGGTGCTCATGATAATGCTTTGCAAAAAGACCAGCACAAAAATAACTTCAGATTATGCCAACATCTGCTGGAGGATAAATATGCACAGAAATTCTATGAAGAACTCAATAAAATCCTCCAAATTAAACTGACATATACTTAAACTGATATATACTTGATACTAGATAACTTCAACTGCTAGCTGAGGACATGAAAAACATGTTAGAAAACAGGGTTCAGAAAATCAAAGATTTGTAGACTACATAGAGGCTTCACACATATAATATATTATCTCTCGTGAATACTTCCTTCAAGAAAATAATCGTAAGGCACAGGATATGGTGAGCACTAAGTAACATAAAAAATGAAACTGACTGTATTTGAACAGACAAGAAAGTACTTGTCCTCAACGTAGGAATCATTTCTGAATCAGCTGCTTGGGTATAGTCAGATCTTTGATTTGTTAGAGCAAGGATCAAAATTAATACAGAGCTAGAAAAAGAATGGTAAAAAAGATACGAAAACTCTAACTTGACCTATTTAAAGAAGTTATTGATGCTGAAAAATGAAAAATGGATGAAGGATTAAGGACATCAAGATGGATTACAACAATTTCACACACAAATTGAACCAATGTAAATCAATTGCCATAATGACTGGATCAAATGAGTCTAAAAATATAACTGACATACTCAACCAGCAGAAGTATATAGTAGCTAACGGCAATACTGGTTCAGAATGTAAATTCCATTTGTCCAATTTTTTTTTT